>JBAMHV010000009.1:8516684-8578293 GCA_037177535.1 Pseudomugil gertrudae | reverse complement strand
ACCCAGACCCCCACTCACCCACATATGCGCACACCCATGCACACCCACCCACACACACATCTGCACACAATAGATCCCGGGGGCCGTATGTTTTAGTTCTGACCTTGGGAACACATAAAAGACCGGTACCAGAGGACCTCAGGGTCCGGGAGGGCTCATAACTAAAAAGAAGGTCTGATAAATAAGAAGGCCCAAGACCATTAAGACATTAAGAAACAATTAAAAGAATCTTAAAATTGATCCTGAAACGCACGGGGAGCCAATCCAGCGATTTTAAAACTGGTGTGATGTGTTCCCACCCTCTGGTCCTCGTCAGAACTTGAGATGGACTTCTTAGGAAGACCAGAGAGCAAGGCATTACAATAATATAACTACTAAAGATAAAAGCATGAATCAGCACCTCCGTACTGGCAAGAGAAAGAAATGGGCAGAAAATTTAGCTCAGATTATAAACGAACACTCTGGTTATTCACACACTGAGAAGGATTTAAACTCTGAAGCTTGTGTGAAATGATCTCTCTCTTGTCTTCAAACCAATAATTAAAACTTCAGTTTTTTCCTGGTTCAGCTGTAGGAAGTTGTCTAGCATCAATGACCTTATATCTAAAATGCATTTTAAGAGGACATCAACTGGCTGCAAATCATGAGGACACACTGCGATGTAAAGCTGCGTATCATCAGCATAGCAGTGGAAATCAATACCATGTCTCTTGATGACATCCTCTAGAGGCAACATATATAAATTAAAAAGAATTGGGCCTAAAATTGAAATTAAAATAAAAAATATGTTCTATGTTACTTGTAATAGCCATAATATTCATAAAAGGTGCCATTTGTGCCATATTTAATGCACCTAGTTTCCTTTTCATCAGAAACTGAGACTATGTCCCTTTTAAACTGCATTTAAGGTGATCTTGAAGGTTATTATATAATAATTATAATTACAATAATTATATAATAAGCAGAGCTTATTATCCCAGAACTGCTTGCATGGCTCAGTATGTGTCTAGCTTGTCAAAGACTTGAATGAAGAATCACAGTACACTTACTAATTGGGGGGGTGTCAGTTAATTGTTTTGGATAAACGTGACACCTAGAAACTAAAGTCACTTAGAGAGTTGTGGGTCAGAAGTCAGAATAATTCCTTAGAACACAGAAAATGTCTTGTGTAAAATAAGAATTGTGTTTGTTTTCTTATTGTGTATGCGTGTGTGTGTGCACGTGTGTTGCTGATAGGAATGAGAGTGTGCTTGTTGTTCTTAATCAGTTAATTGCTGTGTTTGCTGGACTCCAGCACTCCCCTTGTCTCCTGGGGATTCAGATGCATTCAGGTGAGCTTACCTGAGCACACACAAGCCCTGACATTCCCAGGTAGTTGTTTATAGAATTGAGTCCCTGTCTGCCTCCAGTCAGTCAGTCAGTCATTAAGGATGTTGTCAACGAAAGACAAAAATGTTTTATTCCAGTCGCTTGCTTCCTACTTTTTTTTTCTCTTTTCTCTGACTAGAACATGTTTTATTCTCCTAAAAGTCTTTGAAACAAAGAGGAATTTCTTCTCCTCAATGCGTGTCAGCAGAGCTCACATCAATAAGTATGCTTTGTTTTTTTATTTCTGCTTCATCAGACAGGATAATTTCAGGTCACCATGAGTACTGTGAGCTAATAAATCCTTTAAACCATTTTGTCCTGCAGTAACATCCCATATGACAGTTGTCAACATTTTCTATGTATTGGTGCGTAATCACTTGCGACACTGAACGAATACTCCATCTCCCCTCCTGTTTAATTCCAGGTTTTGAGGGATTAACTTACTCCCCATAGCGTGCTAGAATACAATAAAAATAAGAACATGCACTCACATGCAACTGTGAGTCTGGTCTAATATCCCCACACAGCCCAGGTGATGACTTTGCAGTTTTTCTTTTTTTTCTGTGTTTCTATCCTGTTATTAATGAAACTGTCCACACTATACTTTTCTTTTGGGGTGGTATAACATTTCTCTGTCCTTGGAACTTATGTATTATGAATAACAAGGAGAAAGTATGTTGTGAACTTCAGAAAATTACATAGCTGGTCCAATTCTTATTATTTCTTATAACAAACTGTACATCATACTCAGAATTTTTTTTTTTTTTTACTGTGAAGTTTTATGCTTGTACTGGTTGTTTGAGCATCGGGTTGTGTTCAGCACTTTGGCCAACTATGTTGTTGGAAAGTGCTCTATAAATAAAGTTGGATTAGAGTTGGATAAAAGAATTTGTGATTCTTCCCGTTTTATACGGTCAATGGTTTCTTCTGGTAGACTGTGTAGCTGAGCGGCAAAATAAACAAAGTAATTAATTTTTTTATTGGGATGAAAAATTAAGAGACTATTTAGTATTTGATTTTTCCTGAGAAATTATTATTTGACAGTTTAATACTGAATAAAAACTGCTTTTCTAATCCTTTTAATTATAGAGTAACTTGTGTCTTTTCCCAGTCCCATATGTAACTGGCTGTCTCCTATCATTTTTACTCACTTGTCTTTTCTGAATAATATATTTACCACAATTTTTGTGTTGTTTTTATGCAGCAATAACTATCTTTTTAAACACAATATTACAAGTTATAGCTGAATGTAAGTTTTATTTAATATGACAATACAAAGGGCAGCTATTATGTATAATCAGGAAAGTGCTGCAGGGACGAGCCAAACATGTGAAACAAGCTGCAGCCAAGGCACAGAGGATCAAACGTTCATGGTGATCAAGTAGCTATGAGTGGTGATTAGTTAATTCTACAAGGCTAGTGAGCCTTAACATGTTAGTGTTTGATTGCATTAGTATAAATTGCACTGATATAGCAACTGCAGGAGTTGTTCCTTTTACAGGGTTTGCTCTGCCCTCATTTTCCCTTTGAAAAAAAAAGACAACCCTTCTTGATGAGTCTTTTCTCTCTGGCTTAAAATGCTGACAAAGGAAGTGTAGGGAACTAAGGTTAACAAAGCAAAGGCAAATTCCCGAAAGTATAGAAACCCCAGGCCCAGGCTTGTCCTATGGACGATAAGATGTGTCGTCATAACTGCCTCAGGATATCAGTCTCGCAGAACTAAGATTGTTCCAGGACTTAAAAGCTTCTCTGGAAAGTTTTTGGCATGTTTTATGGACAGTGACCAGTTTAAAAGTTATGAAAAAATCTGATTTATTCAAGGACAAAATACACATAGCAGCAGAATGCTTCCCATTTTATTTTTATCATTAGTTTGAATAATGAGTTTGTTGTTTAGGCTTAAATTCCTTAGCAAATATATACCGGGTATGTCAATTCTGCAAATTAGTCCATTTCTATTCATGTGTTCATATTGACAAACCTGTTTTTTTCATATTGGTGTCAGGTTTTGTAGTATCAGAAAACTTTTATAAATAGTGAGTAAGAGTACCGGCAGATAGGGTCGGATACTGGTGTCGGTGCTTCCATAACCAGGATTTTTCAACAACCACATGAAATTATGACAAAGCACATCTTGCTCTGGTCATGACCTGGTAATGGTCAAGTAATGGTAATAGTGGGAAAACAAGAGTGCATAGTGTGTTGTTTGTATTAGAATGTAGCTGATAGTATGAAGACAAACAGGTTACAACAGCCCTTGGAAACATGTTTTGATAGAGAAAAAGTATCAGATATAGTTTAGTTGCGTTTGTGACATCTTTTTTATAATTGCTAGGTGTTACAAACCTCTAGCTCTCCAGTTAAAAAGGGGACGAGGTTGTAAACATTAAACCAACAATAACCTTTTAAGTTGGTAAAAAAGGCATTAATTTGCTGGCTTTAAGCCTGTGACAAAATTAGGCAAATAAAGGTTGAAATGAAGTCAAAGTAAGCCCAACCCAAAGCAGCTGCCAGGACTTTAACAAAAACAAAACAAAATTATCCCTATTGTGTTAAACCCAAGGCCAAAGTCAAAATCAATATAAAACAACTAAACACAATGCACACAGTACCCCTATTGGGTTTTAGCAGCACAAAGTCCCAGCACAATACACAACCAAGCCACAGACTACCACAGCAAGAGAGGCAAACTGAGCCATGAAACCCAGCTGCCCTGAATGTTCATTAGCAGCCTGGTTAAATAGCACATCCCAGCTGGATGGCAGATGATTAGGCCAATCACAGGTATGATGCTGCAGCTCCAGCCAATCGCAGAGTGGTGATGACAGTGGGGCGGATGCAGACACCAGCTAGTCCTGGAGTGGAGATGGCAGTCAGGAGTGTGGAGAAGAAGCCAGCCCATGGTCTAAGTGTGGAGAAACAGTCAGCAGTTCATACTGGCCTGAGGGACGTAACACTAGGTTTTACAGTGGGTCAGAACTGCTCCTCTAAGCCTATTTCAGCGCGACAATGACAATTCCTCTGACAACTGGACTCAGGCTAAAGTATCCCAGCTCTCTAAAGATGAGCCTGAGTTTAGATATTGAAATCATTGTGTGCCTTTATGTATACTTCTGTAGCTATTACTGTTTATAAGTGCTAGAACTGCTAGAATCTCATGTTTTCACACTCAAAGGATACACCTCTTAATCCATGGGGCCATCTGTCTTTTTCCAAAATGAGAGATGATGCTGGTAATGCTAAAATGTACCATCAAGAGGCTATGCACCAACTGCAGTTAGCTCCTAACTGCTTGCCAGTTAACTGTTCTGACTTTGATTTCAAGCTGTTGTATCTTTTGATTACAGTTTTATAAAGCGGACCTTGAACACACCAGCCTCTTTTAATTTAAAATGAACAGAATTTCAGCATATTGGGAAAATGCAATGTTATAGTGAGATTAAGCTTCTGCAAAAAATGTGTAGAAACTCTCTTGAGAAGGTTTTCTTTTTCAGATTGTCCGTTTGAGAATGACAGGGCTCTTATGTCATAAAAGGTGCAGATGAAACCCCTTGGGGATCCTGTTTGTGGATCAAGTTCTCACTCCCACCACCTGCTCTCCATAAGTGTGGTCTGATGGACAGGATATAAGAAGTCATGTTGTTGAGAAATGTGAGGGAAGGGCAGTCTGAAGAGATGAAAGATGGAGGTACTCTGTTGGTCCCAGTACTGGTGGGGGTAAAGCTTCAAGCTGCTTCCTTTTGTTTGTAGCAATGGCATGAATGTGCTGAAGTGCTTTTCACTCTAAACACTGCCTGTGTTGACAAGACGTGAGTGCTGAAATGTAGGAGCTGCATGACTTCAGCTTTATTTGCATATGAATGGATATTATTTTGATATTTTCTATAGATGTGATTAGCTGTAAACAAAGTGTGTGGTGCATGCTCAGATGTAAACCATGCATTTCACATCTCTAGATTTCTAAAACATAAATTACTCTTTACGACTATGTGGTTACGTAAATCGAAGAAGGTTCTGGTTTATAGGTGCATTATCTATGTTGTATCTCTGAAAAATACATTTTTAACAGGGGGAAGAAGAAGATTGTATCCAGTTGCAGTCTGTAAAATAAATAGTATCATATGGCTTGTTATTGATGTAAAAGCAGGTCATTTTTCTGCTAGTTTAATGGAGCTGAACAATCACTCATTCAGCTTTTTTATATTTAGCTCACTGAGTATTTTCATGCAACATATTCTGTATTTTTTCCAAAAACTTTTGCATAATGTATGTGTTTTAAGTGTTTTGCTTAACTTTTTTTTAATATAAATTTGGTTTAATTCTTGTCTTCCAAAATATTTTTACACAAAAGAAAAACTCATGTTTTGTAAGAGTGACATGCACAGAGTGCTGATGAACCTTTCTCCCATGAATACTGAGAAATGTTTTGCTAACTGAAATGAACAAGGCCATGAATGAGCTTATCTTAGTTTTCCAGCACATAGGCTTAGGTTGAAGAGTTACATATTAGCAAGCAAATAGGATGATGGTATGAAATAAAGCCAGAGGGTTCACGTCTAGACAACTGGGCAAGCTGAAACTCTGGTCACATTTTCACTCCTTAAGTCCCAAAGTAATTTGCTAAGGCATTGCAGTTACCATTAAATTGCTCTGTCTTGCTTTAAAGGTTATCGCTGGTCACTGAAAGAGCAGATGCTTAAGAGGAATTTCTGTGACTTTGAAGTATATTGTGTAACTTCAGCCAGCAGTTTTTATTTAAGTTTAAACTTTAGTTTTAAAGAGAGATTTATGTATGTATTTAAAGGGACATTCATACACAAGAAAGAGCTTTCAACTAATAATGTGTTTTTTTCCAGCCTGTCATGTATTTCTTTGAGATTTAGCTAATAGTCTTCAGTGTGTGAGAAATAAAACACATCACATCACAGGCTGTGCATCATTAGCGTGGAACACGCTGGTGCATAAATGAAAACACACACTCAGTAATAGGGATGCATTTTGTGGGAGAATCTGTCCTGGTAACACAAGTGTCTCTGATTATGAGTGATGGGTTTTTCATATTATGATATTGTAAGTTTCCCAGTACAGAGCACAAACATATAAAGGTTGTTTTTACAATTATGTTGATGAAACAAAATGCTTGCAGCTTGAACGTCATCAGTTTAAATTTTGTGAGCATGCTTAGAAGTTGTCTTCTTTTTAGTTGCCAGGACATATTTTGAATCAAGAGCTTCTTCCGCTGCACAGACTAATCTTCAGTTCAATTTTACAAACTAGAGACAATACAAACACTAAATCCTCAGACATTTTCTTTGGTCTTTTCATGAATGTAGAATAACATTCTTATCTTTAACATGCAGGTTTGCACAGTTGTATTTGATGTCTCCTTTTCACTAGTTGTAAACAAAGGACCAGGAGTCATTTACCACTTATTTTAGAATTACCATTTCATCTTTTCAGGGAGTATTTTCCTTCCAAATGCCTTCCTATATGGGAGGATTTGCATGTAACAACTGTGAAATGCGGCTGAAGCATGTTGTTATAAATGACACCGGCCAGCCCTGAGAGCAGAGTCGACAAATTCCCAGCTTTATTAGTATGGAGCGCATGAGTCTGTGGGACTAGGATGGGGTTTTATATTCTATGGTTTCACACTGCTGCTTTCAGCAAACAGTCCACCATTATTCGGTCTGACAAGAGAGCAAACACTGTGCATTCAGGGGTCAAGAAAAAGCACGTCTCCTTCCCTTTGTCAAGTCCTGTCTTCTTGTATCCTTATACTGCTTTGTTTTCTCTCACATTTCCACACTTAGCCATGTATCTCCCTGTTATTTGACTTCTTTTGTTCTATTCTATTTAATCATGCCCTCAGTCAGTTAAGCTATGGCTTAAAGATGTTTGTTTTAGGATAACTATAAAAAACAAAAACAAAAAGGACTTTTTTATGGTTGCATATGTTTTTCATTTATTTATTCATGCATTATTTTTACTGGCTTGTTATAGATTTGCCAAAGCTGCAGGAACCTGTGCACCAGGTTGTTCCCACAATACAAACTTGACCGGTAATGAGTGAGAAACTCAAGATTTTAAATCCACAATGACCTTTATGTGAGTGCTGAAAAAGCCCTGTGGCTGCTAATTCACCCTTTTGTTGTTACTCCCCTTGTTATTGAGAGTTCAGTCTTTTGCTCTCTAAATCGTGTGGCTGACTGTTAATTAAGACACTCGAGGCCAAATCTTCTTTGACTGACAGCAGTGTTATTCAAGAGCAATCAAAGAATACGTTGTCTGACCTCACCTACACAATTAAAACAAGAAATCATTCAAATATTGCCTTCATGCCACTTTTCTATCCAGTTCAGAGATACAGGAGAATAAGGTTCTACATATTTTTAGTTTCAAGGTGCATGTTGATGAGATAAATATTTATTTTTAAATTCATCTTAAAATAGAGCTTATATAAATTATTGATCTGTCTTACAGGCTGTTTTCCAGCATTTCACATACAGCCATGACCAGTAATAGTTCCTGACTTTGTGCTCTTGGCAGGGCAACCAGTGTCCTTGTTGTGGAAAAGGGCAAACCACAACAGATGCAAAGTTACTGATATGCTGTAGCTAATGTTTACCTTTCAGTGTCTTCTTTTATTTGTCTTTTACTGAGTTGATATTTTACACTCTTAAAAATCTCTGAAATGTAATAACTTGAATCAAAGTGTTCTTTCTGTGTTCGTTTTCTCTGCTGACAAATGATGTTATTTGTGGCAATAAGTGTGGATGCTGGCCCGTGAAGCTAAATTCCCAGGACAGTAGTGACCTTTGCCTATAATCACATTGTACAGTATTTCCTCTGCCACATTTCTTACTCTGAGCAACAAATAAAGGAGCCCCATCTGAAATAAGAGCCCTTTGAATTCCACTTCGCCTTCCCACACATGTGAGAGGCTCCTTTTTTAACCTAGAAGAAAGTCGGTTTGGTTTTGGCGAGAACAAAAAAGAAATAAAGAACAATGTGGATGTGATGAAGGTTCTTGTTCAGCTGCTGGGAAACGTACAAAAGTAGAAAATATTTTATAAATGAACAGTTTATTTTGGTTAGCTTTCTGCAAATTTTCTGTAATAGTGATGCACTTTTATAACTATATTATTATGTATAGAATGTTTTATCTAAGTACTAAGACCAATAACTTTTCAATATTTGCTTTTCTGTCTCACAAAAAATAGATTGTAAAAGAATACATTAATTATTTATAGGTCAAAAAGCTTTTCTAACGGTAGGCTCTAATCACATGTGGTTTAACAGGTAATACACACTGCTTGCTCAAAAAAAACTACCAAAACAAAGGAAAACATTTTAATACTTCGTGGGAATGCCTTTAGCTTTGGTAATGGAAGCGTTCACTGAAGCTTCTATAGGGTCACAGGAATTATGTAATCCCATCCATTAATCCCCCTCCATGTTCTTTTAGTGATAATGTCAGAGTTTGAGCCTTCTCCAGCTCACCCCAAAGATGTTAAATGGGTTTAAGGCCTGGACTCTGAGGTAGTCAATCCATGTATGAAAACAATGTCTCCATGCTCTCTGAATCACTCTTTCACAATTTGTGCCCAAAGGATCCTCGGAATGCCATCTTGGAATATGGCCGTGCCATTAAGAGGAAGAGAATACATTGATGAAATAATTTGCTCGATTGATAGATCTGATAGATTCAGGTTGTCAGTTGATCTCCTCCTTTGGACACATATTATTCCTGAACCTAGAAATGACCAACTGCAGCAAACCCAGATCCCACCCCTGCCCTCACAGGCATGTACAATAGGCACTTATCATGATGGCTGCATCACTTCATGTTTTTCTTCTTACTCTAAATCACTCATGACTCTCAACTAAATCTCAACTCATCAGACTGCATGGCCTTCCATTGCTCCAGCTTTCAATCTTTATGCACCCTATAGCTAATTGAAGCCTTTTTTTCTCTGGTTAGCCTCACTGATTAGTGGTTTTCTCATGGCTACACAGCTGTTCAGTCCCAATCTCTTGAGCTCCTTTTGCATTGTGTGTGTGGAAATGCCCTAACTTTCAATATTAAACATAGCCTTGAGCTCTGCTTCAATTTAATTTCATCAAACACTTAACTGATCGCAATCACGATCATTCAGGATTTTTTGGCCACAATTCCTTCTGGAAAACAATGGCTCCCCCACTATCCTTGCAGTTTTTAATGTTTTTTGTTTTAGACCATGCTTCACCCAGTTTTTGTTATTTTTACAATCTCCTTAGATATTTTCTGTGTTCATGCATGCCAATGATTAAACTCGTAAACAGACTAACATCTCTTCCATGACCAGGAAATGTGTCTTTAAACATGGTTTGTGAAATATGATGCTACTCCATAAATTCCTTGGTATTAATTGACTTCTTGCCTCCTGAAAAAGAAGTGCTCATACAATAATTATCCAATAGGAAGTTCACACTTTGTAAAATAGAGGTAGGGACTTTTTTTTTCTTCCGTCATGCAGTTTATGAAGACCAGGCAGTCATTTTCTTATCCCAAAACCAGTAGGGTGAGTGGTTGGGTACACTGTAGACAGGGCCAGGCCATCACAGGGCCAACACAATGAGAAAGACTTTTAACTATTCATGCTCACATTCATACACATCGGTAATTTATATTGACCAAGTAACCTAAAATGCATGTCTTTGCACAGTAGGAGGAAGCCAGAGTAACTGGAGATAACCTGCACATACACGAGGAGAACATGCAAACTTCATGCAGAAAGGCTATTGGTTGGACCTCCCCCCCAGCCGAGCTTCAAACCAGCAACCTGCTTGCTGTGAGGCCACAGTGCTAACCAACTGTGCCACATGCAGCTGTATTAAAATATAAGATCTAGAAATAAATACTAATTACTTATTGCTTTTATTGAACACCAGTCCAACACTTTTACAAACATTGACGATCTGGTCATTGGTGATGATTGATTGAAACACTGCCCATTGCATTTCAAATTTTAAGTGTGCATAGAAAGTTTAATCACTTCTATAAGTGGTTCAGATGTTAATCTTAAATAACCTTTCCCTGCTGAGAGCAAAGAATAGCTTGCCGTAAGCCTTGTATGGCTCTCTGACCCTGAACTTTTGTTCAGAAGAACCTCTGGCCTTTCTTTCAGGCTCCACTAATGTCCCTTCAGAGTGACCATGTGTTGGAGTGGACACAGAGGCTGCACCAGGCACAACAGATCTGGTGGAGAGGGCAAAGCACTTCCCTGAGAGGGTAGAAAAGGTTTAGGGCCTGTGAAATCTAGCTGTCCTAAATCTTTCAAGCTATGGTCAGCTCTCTGCAGATACGAGGCTTAAGGTGATTAGACCATACCATGCTCGTTCTGCTCTGCCATGTGCTTTTTTCTTATTCAACAGGATTATTATATCCCTTTGCCTTAATTGGAGAGGTAAGAAGTATGCATGCATGGTTCAGTAAACTGTTAGCTCAAAGGCAAGTCACTTATGATATACTGTTCATAAAAAATGTTTATTTTTCATCAGTACTGGGAAAGTAAACACTCCAGGTTGATTTCTTAGAACAGATATTCATTTAGATGTTTAAACACAAGCAAAATGTCCTTAAATCAACACCTAAAGGCAGCACTGAAATACAACTAAATAAAATCTAATTTTTTTAATAAAACTGTTAACTTTGACATGCAGAAAAGTTCATTTTAAAAAGTCATTAAAGTCATAAGAGAAGATATGCTATGAGTCATAATGTCAGTTTGACTTTTCAACCTTGCTGATTTTATGCTAAATAATAATGAAGGTCATCAACCTGGTCCATGAATATTCATAAATTCAAAGCCTTGTGGCACCAAGGCCATCTGTTGCTTGTTCAATGTGTAAATACTGATCAGTGACAGTGAAAACAGTGTCCTTAGGCAAAGATTATTATTTTCTGAAGTTGCTAAAAACTATGTTGTTTACAGTATGCAAATAAAACCCCATAAATGCAACACGGACTGTTGAGTAAGCTTAAACACATGTTTATTTTCATTAATATCTTTATACCTATATGTTTAGTTACTAGAGGCTGGAGTTGATGCACAGAATAGGATAGGAAGATATAAATGTGTGTGAGTGTGTGTGAAAGTGGTATAGGATTAGAGGTGTGGTTTTAAATAGCTGTTTTCGGTTTGTGAAGGCTCGTGCTTGATTTTTAAAATGCATAAATTGTTGTTTTATATTCTGCAAAGGACTTTGTCTTGCTTGTTGAATGAAAAGTGTTTTTAAAATTAAATATGCTGATTGAATATATTATACAAAAGTTACATTTTAGCAGCTTTGGGCCTTCTTTATCGCTTATACTGCTATGTCTGAATTAAACTGAAACATTAACACAAATGTGGCTTGTATTTAAATAACTGATTTGCATCACATTAACAGATAGATATACCCGTTATTGTTTTGTTACATGTCTGTAAATGGATTAGATGGAGGCCACAGATACATGGCATGAAAATGAATTCATGGTTCACATTCATTAAGTATTTTTAGTGTCACTCGGGCAGTGTTTACAGGTTAGTACTCGTTTATCCAGCCTGATTAATGTGGTGCTGGCCCTGTTGGCAAGGGGCCGCCTGTCTGTCTGCCTGGCTGAATTAACAGATGAGGGTCCATGGGGCACCGCAGCTCTATGATGCTTGACGGTAACCAAATAAGGCCTGACTGCAACATGTATGTAGGGAGGAGACTGGGGCGCTAAGTTGGCACAGCTCACACTCTCTCACATTCTTTTTGCCTCTCTCAAAAGGCTTCTGTCCCTCATCACACATCCTCAGTATGAGTGGACAGAACCTTTTGAACTCTACAAGAGGATTTGTGGGATAATTCATTAGTCTTCATTTTAGATTTTACACTAAAAACCAAACTGACACACAGAGCAGGAAAGTGATAAATTTAATGAATACTAATGGTTGAACTGGAAAATGGACATAATGAAGAAACAGTCTAATAGTCCAGCACCATCTGTTGAACTGCACCTCAATGCACCAATCTACATATAAGATATACCCATATTGTTCACTAAACTCTGTCTTAGTGCTGTGAGTCTGGTTAAAGATTAATTCTGGTGTTTTCCTAGGGGCCTCTTTGAAGTGGACTTACTTCAACCCTTCCTTATCTTAATTAGAAAGAAATTTGGAGGAGTGAAGTGGTCCTCTGGAAGCAAACACCTCCACTCCCCAGTTCCCTAAAGCCATATCACTGCAGCTTTACCAGGGTTTCCAAGCCTCATTAGCTAAATGTAGTTTATGACTTAAAATGTAGTTATGGGAGGTTTTATGTGTGAATGTATGTTTTGATGAATAGCACATTATTGGAGTCTTTATTTGTTGTACAGGTTCTTTCTATAATATCTTGAATACTTTTTGCAAACAGATTACTATTTAATGCTCAATTAAAATGTGGTATTTAAATACTTTAATCATTCCTGTTCCCTGTCTGGGCATATGATACTTTATTATACTAAGTGTAATAACCTGTAACAATTACATTGTCACGGAAAACAAGTCAAAACACACACCTACCGAGAGCTTTTCTTTTTCCATTGCCTTGATGGAGTAAAGGCTCCACAGCTCAGATCACGCATGCAGTGTTTACATGTGCTATGAGTGCCACACTGCTGGCTTTAATCCAAACAGTGCAGCGAGGTCCTGTCATAGAAAGGTCACCTGTCTTCAGAGGAACGATGTGGAACACACAGGAAGCTAAAATCCTACTCTGTGGTATACTCAAGAATGCAAGACTCATTAAATAAATCTTTTTTTTAAAAGGCTTTTTACTTCCTGGTTTAAACGAATTGAGTAGTATATGAAGGTTTTCCAATAAATTATTTTATTTCCCCCCTAGAATTACTTTTAGAATTTAATTTGACTGATTGCCCTTGCTTCCTAGATTTCCTCTCTGTAGTTGTCACCTTTTTCTTGTAATTATTTGGCAGTGCAGTTACAAGGTGGAACCTGTAACATTTGTCATAACACTGATGTGACGCTTTAAACAGGGACTGAACAGCAGCTTTCAAAGCTAAATCTCCATAAATATGTCACAGAAGCAGATGGAGCATTTAATTAATATTAAATGATCTTATGTTTGAAGAGATGCTTCAAAGATTGTATGTCTTATGCATATAAAGAGATCTATTGAAAAGTACTAAGTGGTAGAAAAACAAATCTTTAAGTCATAATGAGGTCAGAGAGAGTTTTTAGACTGAAAAACAAAAGTTTTAGTTTCTCTGACAATGCAAACACACTAGCAAAGGTATTTTCTTAAAGCAAATTCTTATGCCTGGTTGTAACTAAAAAACATTCTGATTGGTAAACTGGAAATCATTTTTATGCTTTAAGATGTGGTTGAATGCAATGCTCATGATCTCTAGAACAGGTCCACAGCAGCACAGAGAACAGCCTTCTTTCTTTTTCTTTCTTTTTTTGGGGGGGAAATGTGAAAAGCATTCTCAACAAAAGGCAACTCCATGAGGCAGAGCTAATAATAGCTATATGAGACAGGTCCAAATACACATTGCAACTTTTTTCTTCTCTTCTTATATTTTTCTTCTCTTTTTAGATGGTTTTGTACACTATAGAATATATATCTATAAGGTATTTTGCTTGTCTTGCATCCTATTTCCATTATGAAATTGCGTATTTATTTTCTGTCTGTACTTTCTTTTGTGTTATTATTATTATTATTAGTAGTAGTAGTAGTAGTAGTAGTACAATTATTATTATTTACTGTTTTCTGGCACAATCTAGTGAGCTACATTGTAGAAAAGAAAAGGAACAAATGAAAATGTTTTATGCATCTGTATATATGTTATATGTATATGTGTGCGAGTATGTGTACATTTAGTAGAATTTGTAAAATTGTGTTTGCTGTTTTTGAAAATAGGCTAGGTTAAACTACCGTAACTTTGGACATCCTAATCCTTGTTTTTTCTTTGTTTTGTTGAGTTCCTAGATTGCTTGTGTTAATGTTTTAAAAAATAAATAAGTAAAAAAGAGAAACAAGGTTTGAAACTTTTAAAAATAAATGCATATGCATGGCGTCATACAGTACTTGATTTTGCAAAAAAAATCGTATCTATAATAATAATAAGGTGAAATACAATATGTGCTATAAACCTTTTAAAAAATGTGACAGGATGGAAAAGATGGTGAAATTGTGACTCAGGCTTCACAGTGTCTGAGGGACTATGACTCAATACAGCTGACATTTCTGAGTCTGTCTAAACTTGTCACTATTCAAAATGGACTTTTAAAAACCAATATGTGTCATCTTTATTAGTCTTTTAATAAAAACAGAGAAAAAACATAAAATTGGCATGATGTTTCTTTTTAATATGACTACAGATGCAGTTTGGTCGTGTTAAGATAACATATTGCTGAGTACAATAATGGGTTTATTAGGTTTTCTATAAGGTAATAAAAATGTGCATTCAGGGGTCCTTGCTTATTTTTTTGGAAAAGATAAAGTATTCTGTTAAAAAGAAAAATATTTTAACATTAATTTCAACACTGTGTGGATTTACATATTACTACAAAGTGAAAGAGTTTGGACAGGCGCAGAAAAGGTTTCAGTTGTTCACACCCACTCCGTTTCCAAACCCATAAATGCATTCCTCTTTACACATAATATGTCTTTCAGGATGAATGCGTGGAGGTTTCAGTCTGTTTAAACAGAAAGAAATGAATGCAGTGAAGTGCTCGGTTGTAGGTGACAGATTTACTGACCATGACAACGAGGGCGAGGTGGAGAACAGACACTTAGCTGTGCCTAACATAAACAACGGCAACCCTCTGAACCCTGTAAACAATGCCCCCGCATCCTTCTGGCAGTTTTTTTTCCACCTCTAGTGACAAGTGCTTAGTGGCTCAGTCTGGATTTTACTATGTTTAACCATCAACCTCACTCTGTTGTCTGATAAATACACTTTGACTTTTGCTAACCTGTGTGTTATTATGTAGACTGCTAGGTATTGCTCTGGAAAAAACAATATCAAAGTGTGGCATCATTTCTCTATGAGTCACTGTGCATGCATCTTCACATTTTCCACGCTCAAATTCGTTTATCTTTTTGTGTTTGATGCCTGTTTATACACTTGTGATATAAGCCTCTATGGCCACATGGAAGCAGTCATGCCCTCCGGTATTGGTAGCTCTAGCCTTTGAATGCAACTTCAAAAGGCAAGTATAAAATAACCCAGTTCAGACAGGAAACAGACACCCTTTATCTTAATTAGAAATTAAGCAATTAAACTGCATAAACCCTATTCCTTTTGTATAAGGGCTTTGCATGCCTCATACCTCCCACTGAGTCCTGGCTAGGACTCAATATCAAGTCCTTATGGTATCCAGGAAATCACTTTAAGGGGTATTATATATCTGTGCCAGCCCAGACACAGAATATAGCATTAATTTTCAAAGCATATTTGGATTATTGGGTCTGGTATAGACTATTTAATTTCTCTTCAATGTTTTCTTTTCCTGTATGATGAACTCATGAGCTACATTTCTATTAATAATTTGTGTTTGCAGGAGGCAACAGACTTAGAAACCAACAGTTTCGGCTAAACTGGGCTTGGATATCTCTGGAAAAGGAACAATATGTGGTGAATGAGGAGGCGAAGTTCCTGGAGGTGGTCCTTAAACGTCGTGGCTACCTTGGGGAGACTTCTTTTGTTAGTAAGTACTCTCTGCTTCAAGTTACCTGCTATAGTGATTCAATATGATGACAAATATTAGTTGAAATTGCTGGTCCCCATATTTTTTGTCACATTATTACATTTCAAAGAAAGAAACAAACAAATATGATTATTGTTTGTAAAATCATCACATTGACAGACAACCATATCCTTAGATATTCTTTAAAACAATAGCAAGGCTAGCCCAGATATTCAGTAGGGTCACACAGGTCTTAACCTTTAACCTCTCTCCTCTGACCAGTGTTTGTGTTCCATTGAGACAATAGCAAAGGAATATCCCACAGGAACTGCTTAAGTACATGCGTAAGGTCTCCTGATGTTAGTGGCCATACAGGCACTACTTTAAATATTAGTGGAGACAATTTACTGGCCAGAACAAAACTAACAGGGCTGCTTAATGGTAGAAATATTCACTACTACCAGCAATTGTGCTGCTATTTATTCATCAGTGGGGATGAGTTGTGATTAAAATTACTTGATGTTAAAGGTCAAACCCCATAAAGGATCATTTCCTTTCCTGTGCTGTCTTTTTATGTCCCAAAGCCTCAGGGCAAATGAAAAATCTCTATGATGGCATGAAATTTCTGCTAACCTTTACAGAGTCTCAAGCTCAGTGTGGCTGCTCTTCCTCAGTGAGTTACTCCTCTACAACAAGATTTCATATAGACATAAATGTTAAAAAATGATGTTTTTTAAAGAGTGACTCACAAACTGAAATGTAGAATATGTTATATGCTGTTATGTGGACAAGACACAATAACAACAGAAACAGAACATGAACTTTGAAATGCCTGCAAGATGACCTCAGAATAATCCCCCTGGGAGGGAATATTAAACAACAAAGTACTACAGCATAGAAGAAAAGGCAAATAATTAAAGATTATCATCAGTTTTTTTTTTTTTATGTACAAGCAGTGGCATGATTAATTTATGGATGTATTAACATTAAAAGAAGTGCTACTCTCAACTGTGTTTGCACCGTGTAGAGTGCAAAGGCAAAGTAGACCTTCCATGTTTTGCTTTGTTTGCAGTAGTTGTTTTGTTTTTTTAAAAATCTAAACCTTAACCTTTTTATTGTGCAGCCTTTTTTAATTGCTGCAGCAAGAAAGTAAATGATAATGAATGAGGAAGGATTCTGTTCATGACCAGAAGTTAACACAGAGGCAGGTGAAATTTCTTCCACTCAGATCTATTTTGTTTTTTTAGCCTTTCTTAAAAAACAGTAAAGATGTCTTTTTTTTCTTTTCACTGAATACAAGTGATGAAATCTTTTTTGTAAACTGTTTCTTAATACACATAATAAGGTGTACATTCACCTTAAATTTACATCTCCTGGCAGTGCTTCTTTGATCACATACTGATCCATTTAAGCTTTATCAGTCTTAACAAGTATTTGTTCTATGATTTGTTTCTGGGATAAATATTTATAAAACTACCTGAGCATAAATCATATATTACATACATTTTATTGGCACTTTTATAACCTTTTCCGTGTTTGATGCCATAATTAGACCGTAACACAAGCATGTTGACATCTCTGAAATACAAAAAAACTTGTTTTGCCTTTGCAGGCACAGAACAACCAGCATCCCATCTCAACAAGGTCATATGTATCTGTTATAAACTAAAAAACTAAACTATGACTAAAAAACATTGTTTCACTTTTTAATGAAAGAAGAGGGGAATGCAGATTTACTGACATAAGCCTGCAATGCTTATCCTCCTGACGAGGACACATCTGAATTCATGTCTGTACCTTCACAATGGCTAGAATAGGATATCTTTTTTTGCCCAGCACACTGAAGATGGCACCAGTTTGGAGTCTGCAGTCTGCCCACCTGCCATGAATCCCCATGATGACTGCTGTGATCAGGCCCGTTGAATCCAGGCCTTGTTTGGGGCACAGACCTCAGGAGCAAATTATGCTTTCTTCTCTTATAGCTGCTCTTTGAAGACTGCTGATCATTCAAGCCCCATTGAGTGTGACTTTTTTATCTCAGTGCCTGTGTGCAGAGGTTTTTCCCCTCTATCTGCACATGCATATCAAAGTGCACTTTCATCCTAATCAAATAGTATAAGCATAGTTGAAGAAAATACTTAAACTGTTGAAATTTTTTGGAATAACTTGAGTGCAGTCAGTATTCGCTCACTTTTTGCCCTGAACCAATTATGTTTTTTCTTCAATTTTCTTTTTTTAAGAAAGTGAGTTTGTGTTTTTTATTATAAAAAATAATAATAATAATTTAACATCTTGCATGATTGCCATTGAATGTGTTATGTTTTTTTTTAACTACCAAAACACTGATTCATGTTGTGTGGTCAGTTAGCACAGACAATAGAGAGGCTGTGTGACATTTCACTGGCTTCAATGGTCTTGCTCAACAGGAAGCCTGCCAGAGTCACAGCTATGGCAGCTATGAGCTCCATCAAACAGCTCACACGCTGAAGGTCAGACAGTCCATGTCATCCTCGGACCGCTTCTGCCAAGACCAGGCTGACATGAAGGATAATTGGCTTTATTTCCAGCATACTTATTTGAAACACTGAGGACAGAAACTGAATTAGATGAGCAGATGTTAAGAAATCTCAGAGTTCTTCAAGGGAGAAACACTAAAATTAACATGCCTTTTTTTTTACAGCACTTAATACTAAAGACTGTATCAAGAGGCACATAATGTAAAGCAATGCAAGTACATGTAGAAAAAATATTAACTTTATAATTATAATGTTTTTTTTCCTGTGTCCCTCTTAAGGTATTGCCACAAAGGATGGTAGTGCAGAAAAGGACAAAGATTTCCGTGGGAAGTCTCAGAAACAGGTGCAGTTCAACCCGGGCCAGACCACAGCCACCTGGAAGGTCAGAATCCTGTCAGACAGCGAGTATGAAGTGTCAGAGACTTTCCAGATTGTGCTGTCTGAGCCAGTGATGGCAGCTCTTGAATTCCCAGAGGTTGCTACTGTGGAGATCCTGGACCCAGATGACGGTGAGTTAACAATCACAGCAATTACTAGAGAAACCTAAAATTTGACAAAAATGTCCATTTTTGTGAGGAGCCAAAAAATAATAGATTTATAGTACACTCTTCCTCTGCAAGGTAGTGTATCAAAAAGTGAAGAAACTACAATGCAGTCAGAGCGTAACGCATAATAGTCTTTTAAACTGCACATATCGCAGTAATTTGTGTATCCCCCCCTTATCCAAGCTTCAGTCATGTTTGAGTTGATCATGTTTGATCAGGGAAATTCATCAGTCATCTGCCCAAGGGCACTGGAGCTCTATGAATTTTACATCTATCTGAAGAAACAACTGAGGCAAACTAATAATATTATTAACACATTTTCATTTTGAATGTTTCTGTAAAGTAAAAAAAAAACTGAAAGAGAGCATGGTGTTATTATCTTTCTAAAAAATGTTGCTAAAATGTCAAAAACCAAACGTGTGGTGCTTGTGAAATATTCACAGTGGTTCAATGAAAGATGCAGTGCTGGAACAGGTAAAAAAAAAGGTGCTGTTAAAATCAGCTGGAGTGAAAAAAAAACAACAAATATGACTCTCTTAGGACTTTACTAGATGAAAAGAAAGAATTTGCTTTAAAGCACGTTTGCTAATTAACACGTTTAACTGAAGCTTGTTTCTGAAAACACCAGTCCCTGGAGGGCAATCAGAGAAAATGCCAGCAATCTTTCTTCAACATCTGAAATCTTATTTGTGTAGCTGCATGCCTTGAGCGCATTGTCCCACTGTCAAGTTTATTATCAAATCATTACGCTGTTCATAATTTCTAAAGTATGAAGATATTTTGGCCTCTCATGGTCAAATATACTGAACAATCATACAAATGTATGTTGTGGTTCTCTTTTGCAAGCGTAGAGTAATTAAATAGCTGAAGGGCTACAATTTTAAATCTCTGAGAATAAATTATTTTTATTTTAGGCTGACTAAATTTGCACAAACTGGAAACAACTGAGAATTTAAAAGAATTATTCAGTCAGTGGCTTTAATGTCCGATGCATTATTTATTCAAATAATAGAATGGACAAGTAAAGTTATGTTGAATTACCAGCACATTGCTAATTTTTTCCATCCGTTATGCACACTGGGAGGAATACAGATCTTAATTCTTAGCTTTGAGGAATTTATTAATACAATCCTGCAGGTTCTTTAACTTTTTAATTATCTCATAAGATTGAAAAACAGACAAATGGCAGAGGAAGAAGATGACATAGGCGGTTTAACTTTTCCTGCTTGCTATATAATAAAAAACACCCCTTCGTTCAAGCACATTTACACAAATAAAAAACAATAAATTTGAATCAAACCAAAAGAGATGCAGATTTGTATGCACACATTTGATTTCCCTTAGACATTTTAGCATTAACATTCACTGAGCAAAACCACAGAGCATTTTCCATATCCATCTGTATCAACCACCAGGTCAAAAACAGCATTGTGCTTTTTATGATAATGATGAAATGGAAGCCACAAAGCTTTACAGAGAGCTGTTAGTGTTCCTGCTATACACGCTTGCACATTGAAGGCTTTTTATCTACAAAATGAATGTCATAGGCAACATTAGGCAATGTTAGGCTCTCTTTATTTAACCTTTTATTTATTTATTTGAATCCCATGCACACAAAATATCCTAATACTAGAATTCAGATCAAATTAGGACAATAATATTGAACTTTTTTCTACATGCAGAATCAACTGTGTTTATACCGTCAGCCGTGTACAACATAGAGGAGGACATTGGTGAGCTGCTTATCCCTGTACACAGAAGTGGAGATGTTAGTCAAGAGCTCATGGTCATATGCTACACACAGCAAGGTAATAATAATAATAATAATACACAAGGTAACACAAACAACTCTGTCCTGCAATGTTGAGAGATCTCAGTGCTTTCATATTATTATGTTTTTGTGAAGATCTTACTAAGGTTTAATTTGTCTGATATTCAAAGCAGATGATGAGTGTTGCCATATTGAATAACTAGTGTTAATTACTTCTGGTCTAGTCTTGTCAGCTCTGTATCTAAAAGTGTTACATTATCACACATCAAAGGTAGGTGCAAGTTTTCTCACAAGGAACAGGTACTCAATGCATGAGAGAAAAAATTAAGCACATTTATTAAATCTATTTCTTGAACCGTTAAAAAGAATTAGCTTGCTCTTTTTTTTCAAACAACCAGTTTTTTTTAAATAATAAATATTAATAGGAAGTTCTAGTCTGTATTGTGGCAAAGGTTAGATCATTAACTCTGTTTTCTGTAATATTATTTATGCTTTTTCAGTGTCGGCCACAGGCACTGTTCCCACCACAGTGCTGTCTTATTCCGATTACATATCCAGACCTGAGGACCATCACAGCATCCTGCGCTTTGACAAAGGGGAGACAGAGAAATCCTGCCGGATTGTGATCATTGATGACTCATTGTATGAAGATGAGGAAAGTTTCAATGTCACCCTCAGCATCCCCATGGGGGGCCGCCTGGGCTCAGAATTCCCCACAGCCAGAATAATAATCATCCCGGATATGGACGACGGTAAGAAGCTGTTTCGCTGATTGTAAGTGTGCGATGGCATGCAATCAGGCTAAAAAATTATAAGGCTTTGATTTGTTGTTTCACATTTTAATACTTTGTGCCTTTCTCCCTTTAATTCTCATTTAAATAATCAGAAAGGCTAAATTTGTCTCATACAGAAGTGTTTGCTAAACTTAAAAGTTGATTCTGAAAAAGTTTTGCAAACCAATAGAAAAGGCATACAGGTGCATAGAGAAAACATGTTGGTGTGGATAGAAGCTTTTGAGTGTGCAGCATCCTGAAGGCAGAGTTTATCTCTTATCTGCAGGATCAGACTGAAGGGCGGGTAGTCTCCCGTGTCTTCCTGACGCCTCTTTGTTCCCCAACACCTGACGACCTCTCCTCACTTCTCTATCATGTTGACAATCTCTAGAAGCACTGCTGCAAAGTAAAGACTCTGTGATTGAAGGCGCTGAAAAATCTGGCACAATTGTAAACTGTTGTTTTTCCTGAAACTTAAAATCCAAAGTAATTATATTGAAAGTGCAATAGGAGTTTGGAAAAGCATGTTCTGATTGTAAAGGGAGTCAGGAAGTCATAAACATGGGTAAACCTTTTGGCTATATGTCACGGAAATA
Organism: Pseudomugil gertrudae; assembly: GCA_037177535.1. Classification (NCBI taxonomy): domain Eukaryota; kingdom Metazoa; phylum Chordata; class Actinopteri; order Atheriniformes; family Pseudomugilidae; genus Pseudomugil; species Pseudomugil gertrudae. The sequence continues at coordinate 8,556,016 of JBAMHV010000009.1, read as the reverse complement.
TGAACGTTTTTGTATTACAACTTTTCTGATTAGTTAAAGTCTGGAAATATATTTATTTTATAGTAATAGAAACCGATAAAGCTCTGCATGATCATTACATCCACTTAGAAATATATTAATATTCTAAGTTGTAATATTCTTCTCATTTATTTAAGATTGTGACCAAAATCCCAAAACTATCCTGTGAATGTAGTGTTGGAGCTTCAGAGCCAATAATTGTCTATTTTCCCTTTCTGTGCACGTAAGATCAGAAGTAGAAATACTTTATGTCTTGACTCTATCTGCCTCAGGGTGAAGCAAATTAAACCCTGAAATTATTCTGAAATTAAATTTAGCCAAATCTTGTAACCTGAGATAAACACAACGCTTTTTGACCCAATGAACAGCTGTTTAAACAGCTGCTGAGACTCAGTCAGCTCTTACAACATTTAGCCTTCCTTTTAAACAATTCATTTTCTATAGCAGCTAAAAATATATTAAAATGTTGTTTATTGATAGTTGTAATAATTCAAGTCACTCAGTCACTTATTGCTTGAATAATCATTTTCTATAGCTTTAAAAAGATCAATTAATTATGGGATAAATTAAGAAATATTTCCACCCAAAAGATTCAAGACTTTCATGTATGCCATGATTTTATGAGAGATCCTCAGTGTATTTGTATTGAATACAGAACTCAGCAATTAATAGATTTAACTGGACTCTTATGGGAAGCAACATTAACACACTATACACAGATCTATTTCTGGATGTGGGCCATCAGAGCACAGCCGAAACCATCCATTTTGTGCATCTAGTAGTTTTATTGTATAATATATAGTATGGCATGGTGGTGCAGCGGTTAGCGCTGTGGCCTCACAGGTTTCTGTGTGGAGTATGCATGGGTTCTCTCTGGGTTCTCCAGCTTCCTCCCACCCACAAGACATGCATGTTAGGTTATAATAGCTATGGTTAAAATGGTTTAAAATAAAATGTACCTGGATGGACTGGCGACCTGTCCAGGGTGTACCCCGCCTCTCACCCGTTGAGCTGGTATTGGCTCCAGACCCCCCACGAACCCGCTCTGAGATTAAGCGGTAGAAAATGGATGGATGGATGGATAAAATGTAAGTTGCTTTGGATAAAAGCGTCTGCCAAATGACTGAATATAGTTTTATGAAACTCTATTATCTAAGAATCCCTAAAAAGATGCTTCAAGCAAACTTTACTTTATTGTTTATTTCACAGGGACAGTGTGCAGTTACATAATTGCACCAATGTTAGCTAACAGCTAATTTGCATCTGCAGTGTCTGGGCAATTACAAACATTAAATACAGAAAAAAGCATTACAGAAAACAAATGACAACAAATTAGCACAAATACACGTACAATAATTATAAAATAGAGCTAAATAATAAAACAATGATCCAACTTTATCATAGTAACTTGCATTATACTGGCTACTTTTACCCAAATATAAGATAGATGGTGCCTATTGATACACAGTATGTGGAAAGAAGGTGCAGCAGGACCTCGTAGGTCAAAATGAAAGATGAAAGTATGAGATGCTGAAGTGTTTTTTTTTTTTTGTAAAATAAAATCTTAAAATGCATGCCTAATTGATCATTTGAATGAACGGGTCCTAATCCCACCCTGGTCAGGATAACATGAATACAGAAAATGAAGCAATACTATCTGCATCTGCCAATAAATGGAACATGAAGAGGAGATTATAAAGTAATGTCAAACTTCATGTCTCCCTGAAGCAGGTGATAATGAGATGCTTGCTCCCTGATGCTGAGATAAACAGTGAATAGCAGTAAGGCAAGCTAGATTGCTCTTAGATCTGAAAGAAAAGGGAGCAAGCAGGAAATTGATTCTCACTTTTAGCTCAGCTGTTCTGGTTTAATTTAAGAATGTAATTTAGAGTCTGTTGCTTAAGTACACATAGAGCATTAAAACAAATGGGGGCATCACATCCTTCTTGGCCATTCATCTTTAAGAATAGCTGTCAGCAGCTGTGCTGTACATGAGTCTGTGCCTGGTAAAGCACCTGGCCCCGCCTGAGACGTCTACACTGGAATTCCCCCGGAGGGATTTCAGCTCCTCTGCAGCATTTTTAGGCCAAACAGTTCTTCAAATGCATGTTAATATTACAAAAAGATTTATTTCACTAATATGTATCTTTATTACAACCATACTAACCAGTGTAATATTATAAACTTAGATGCAGATCAGTTACAGTATGTATCTACGCTTAGCTTTTTCCTACACGTTCTTTGCTTCCTATTAAAAAATAATCACATTAGACAAGATTTTATTGCATCTGACAGTTCATTGGATACTAAATGGTAAAAGTCTTCAGGTTTTCCTCCAACATAAACTTAAGTGTCTCCTTTAATTGGACACAGAAATTGATATAGCAGATATTTATGGAAGATGGTCAGCTAACTACCTCCAGAAATACTGGAGGAAATTCCTTCTTCACAAAACTAAAATAATACTCAGAGAGCGCTGACTACTGCGCCAAGCAGCTCATTTCCATCATATCTTACAGTCCTACATTTATTTATCTATACACTATTAGATTCAGTGTTGATACTTTAGCATTTTAAAAAATGATACTTTTCATAGTAAAATATTTAATAAAAATATAACTATGTCTATCTCATAGTGGTAACGAATCCTTTTAAAAGTTCTTATCTTCACATTTTCCTTCAATTCACTCTGAATTAAAAATTTAATGCAAATTAGATTAGACTGTTCTCAGAAAGAAACACGTAAAATAATTAAGACCATTGGATTTTATGCGTAAAGTTGTAACAGACACACAAACAAAAACATAACGTACTCAGCAGAGATATAATGTGGGTTAAAAGCAGCGTACCTGATTCATGCTTAGTTTTTACAAATAATAATATTAGTTTTTATTAAAACAATTGTTTAATAAGGACATCAGATGAAATGTGACTTTATATGTATTTTATCATTTGTTTGTGGCAGCTAATTTTTTCCAAGACTAGAAACAAACACTAGAAAGTGTAACAAAAATAAAATATGTAAATATGAATATTGGACAAAGTGTTCAGTTATTTGGTGTTATTAATTAGTGAATAAACCTTTATTTGTTTTGTTTTGGGATTTTTTGTTATTGAATGACACATTTTAACACAAAATATTTTTTTGACCACGCATAGCAGAGAAGCTTAAGAGAAGCATGGTTTTCTTTTTGTCTCGCTCCCTAAATCAGAATTATCCTTCTTTTTTAATCCTGCTGCTGCTGAATAAGTTTACAAGCGGTTCATGCATTCTCCATTATCTTGAACAGCTGCAGTGTTTAGAATACCTGCTATTTTCTCAGTAGCAGCCTGTCAAGCTACCACATCCCTACAATTTCCACTTTGCTTTCTGTCTGCAATGGGTTTGAAGTAACTTGTCCTTTCTTGCAGAGGTAATTGCTGTTTGATATTGACTTTGCATCCGGGGTAATATTTTAGTGGTTGGAACAAGACAAGCGAATGCTTGTACATTAGAACTTGGCTGGTGTGTTTATAGTCTTGTGTCACTTGCCTGTAAATTTCACTCTGGCTTTAAAGGTATGATTACGAGCAGCTTTAAAGATGGGCAGCGTGAATTGAGGGGAAACGTGCCAACACTGTCATTATGTTTCACCTGGATTCCCATTCTCTCTGATATTAACAGATGTCCGCTGCACTAAAACAAGGAAGTGCTGCCTTAAAACAGAAGTCTTAAAAATGGATGAAAATTCAAAGTTGCTGTCATTACACGCTAAATGTATCGGTTGGTTTTTATGTTTACAATATGAAGGGTTTTTAACTTTGCCCATAGGAGAGAAAATTGTCTGTGGTGCTGTGGACAGAAAGCATTTGCCAGGGCTGAATTGAGTTAGTAAAGCCACACTCAGCACTGCGGGAATGTCATGTAAAGTTCAAGGAAAATCAAGGCGTCAATCGGAGTTTAAATAGTTCCCTAGGGACGTCTGTGTCTTTCCTTATGTCTATTTCTTTATTTTCTATTTACAAATGTAAATATAAAATGTATAAAGAGACCGACATCCTCGCCACAGTGTTCTTTCACAGTGACAGTTACCTTTTAAGGCTGCACAGTGGTGTGGTTGCTCATAGCAAGAGGGTTTTGACTGCCTTCAGCTTGAGCATTTCTATGTGAAGTTTGTGAGCTCTCTCACCTTATGTACCTGAATTCTTCCTCAAAAACAGTCTCCAGTGATCCTACACTGGAATAAGCTGGTATAGGACAAGTTATTATTTATTTAAGACCAGTTCAAATTAGTTAAACTAAAGAAGTCAATTGTGACACTGAGAAAATGCAAGACGTACATTTAAATATTTTTTTTTACTGGTTTGATTAATGGAAGTAAGCATTACACAACTTGACAAAATACTAAACTAGATCTTCGCTTACATCCACATAACCATAGATATACTGTGTGGCGTCAAAGACAGCTGCTGATGTGATAGAGCCAGTGGCTTAGCTTTCAGTTAATGGGTCTAAGGACTTTGAAGCTCCCTGTTTGCCTGCTGCACAGACCTTATCTGATTACTGAACTAGTACAGCAGAGCCTGAGTTCCTGGCTGCCAACCTCAGCCTTGTAGATCTGATTACTCCTCCAGGTAGAGACTCAGTGCAGGCAGCCAAAACCATCTTTGTTTAGTTTTTGGTGGGGAGAAATTCTGGCAGCTGCAGGCCTCTTGGTGCGGCACTTATTGTCCCAGCCATCCTCGTATGACAGATTAAAGCACAGATTAAAGTTTTCTGCCCCGTGGTTGAACTTAGGAGTAGCGCTATTTCAACTGCATGCAGTATATGGCTTTGTTGAGAAATACAAACCCCAGGAATTTGCATAAAAGTTGTTTTTTCTTGTAGAACCTGTACTTTCTGTAGGAAACCAAACTATTTATAGTTAAAACAGAAAACACTGAAATATGCAACGTTATCTCAAGACTGATTACTTATTGAATCAGCATTATTGAATAGTGTGTTATAATAAACTACTGTTTGTTCTGGTGGGTATTTATGCCTAACAACACTTTTGGCTGATGATTAATTATTATCTCGTCTCATTTTTTGTCCCTGTTGTTTGGTTTCACCAGATAGCACAATCATCCGAATGGATTTGTTTTAGTGCATTTATCTCTCAGTACCATATTTTCCATTTTGCGCCATGCTGTGTGATAAGAAAACAGTTATGCGCTGTCTCATAGGTGCTGATATCCATTGTCATGGAAACAACTGTGCCTACGGCTATTACCATTCACCTGATTAATTCACAATTTGGTCACAGCTGCTTTAAAAGCACAGCATATTCAGTCCAGTTGTGCTGCAGTTTATAATAATAATTTGTAAGGTCAGGTATCACAGTATTTTTCTAAGTAAATCCAGGTTTATAATTTGCTTAGTTCATAGCACCTCCTAAAGAGGACTCACAGAAGTCAAATATCTTAAACAGTCTTTTCAGAAAAAGCATAACATGCTGCACATATTTAAACAAAGAAAGGCTCTTTGTAGGTTAAATATCAGTGGGTGTGTTTGGCTGCAGTGGAACCTTAGCTTTTGGAAATACTAATTGCAGTCAGGCAGGCCCTGGCTAGCGCTTCAAACTTTACATCTCCTAGATCTCCTGTCAGGCCTCCTGTCTGCCTCTGAAACCCATCACTATCAAAGTCAGCTCCACCATCAGGCTCATCTAGAATGGAACTAGGAAATTTAGTTTTGCCTAGGGGTTGTTGTTTTTTGTCTATTAATTCTTGTTGCAGTTCTAGAAATACCCCCAGAACATTGTGCCAGGATGTTAGAAAGTACTTTTGAGATCTAAAATTACAGTACTGACTACCTGCTGCTGAGTCCGTGGAAATGATGCTTCAGCTCTCCTGTAATTAGGGATAATCTGAAAGAGTGCAGTAGCTATTAAAGATTCAACTCTGCAATTACGTCAAGCATTCAAGTTTCCTGTTGTGTTATGAATGCCATCTTCCTGTGTTTTTTCTTCATCTGTTTTTCTCCCTCTGCTGTTGTTTTTTCCCCTCAGATCCTGTTTTCTACTTTGACAACACAGACTACCACGTTGATGAGAGTGAGGGCTTTGTTGAGGTGAAGGTGTGGAGGACAGGGACAGATCTTTCTAAAGGAGGAACTGTCACGGTGCGCTCCAAAAAGACAGATCCTGTCTCAGCTGAGGGTAAGGTTCCATCATAAACATACTTCTCTCACAGCTCATGCTTAGATAAATGTAAACCACACAAGACAATAGGCTTAAGTAATCATCCTGCCAGTCTTTGTGTTCCTGAGCTCAACTGTGCAAGATTTCCACAATGGATATGTTGAGTGGATGATGTGGGGAATGTAAACATTGCTTCAGTTTGGAGGAAGAGAAGCTAAGACTTCTCAGCTGAGACCTTGTCACAAAAGCTCTGGTTTGATACTTTTTTTTACATTCATGGTAGTCTGACTGCAGATAAAGTTTGAGGAATGCATACTAATTATTCAATATGTTGCCAAGCTCTTGGGACTCAAAGACTTACTGTTACCTCAAGCCTTCCCTTCAGCTTTTATTATCTCCTGCCCCCAGGCAGCCATCTCTTCTTCCACAGATTCTTGCTCTTCTCCTGCCTGTGCTTCAACTGCAAAAGTACCTAGCAACTAATCATATGCAGCATCATAGAAATCCTACTTCACATATATCTGGGTCATAAATACATGAAAAGGCCTTCAGGCGAAGGTTGAGCTCCCAATTCAAAGACTTTTTTAAAGAATGCTAAATGAAGAACCTGTTTGTGCTCAGGGAAATGTCCAGTCTCTTTCAGTGCTGCTTTAATCAGAAAACAATCCCAACTGCTCGTGGTTATCTACTATGTGATGAAATATCTTGTCAGCACATGGGATATGACTCTTTATCTTGCTTGCTGCATGACATACACGTATCATTTGTGAAGTAACATGAAAACGCTGTCAGAGTATGATCATGCTTTGTAGACTGTGGGAGATTATATCCACTATATCCCATAAACACTATTTGAAACACATTATTTCACATATGCCTGACATATATTTCATTGTGGGCCAGCTGGTGTAGATTATGTGGGGATCAGTCGGAATCTGGACTTTGCACCAGGGGTCACCATGCAAATGTTTCGCGTCACCATCCTGGATGATCTTGGTCAGCCGGTACTGGAGGGCCCAGAAAGGTTTGAACTGGTACTACGGATGCCAATGAATGGGATCCTTGGAGAGCCAAGCAAAACTGCTATCCTCATCAATGACTCGGTTTCTGACCGTGAGTGAAAATCTTGGTTGTTATTAAAACATAATTCAGTTTTTTTATGTTTATACTTATCGTCTGGTTTTGATTTTTTTAACATAATTTTGTTCCAGTGCCAAAGGTGCAGTTCCGTGACGCTGTGTATGTGGGCAATGAAAACTCAGGAAAGATCTCAGCTACTGTTTACCGTAGCGGTGATATCAGCTACAAGTCTACAGTGCGCTGTTACAGCAGACAGAGTACAGCCCAAGTCATGATGGATTTTGTTGAGAGGCCCAACACGGATGCTTCCATCATTACTTTCTTACCAGGTGCTTTTGGCAAAAACTTGCACGTACCCTTGGTTGGTCTGTGACTCATGCAGGAGCCTGTATCAATTTTACATTACTTTCTATTTTTCAGGAGAGATTGAAAAACCTTGTGTACTGGTGCTAGTTGATGACTCGGAACATGAGGAGGAGGAAGAGCTCCGTCTTGTGCTGGGAGGCCCGAAAAGTGAATCCCCATTTGGAGCATCTGTTGGAAAGCAGAATGAAACACTCATCAAGATAAAAGATGATGGAGACAGTGAGAATATTTAGCTTTTTTTTTTCAATAACTCTATAATAACATATGGATCATTTTAAAATAACCACAGTGTTAGCTGATTCAGAATGGCACCCTAGCAGCTGTATGTTGTGTTTTTTGTTGTGTTAGTTCAATAGCATGATCAAAATGTTTTAACATGCTTTCACAGGGCCTATTATTAGTTTTGGAAAGTCTAGATTCAATGTGAATGAGCCGAAGGAAAAGGGAGAAGTCTTCGTAGTAAAGATTCCAATTTTACGTGTGGGAGACACCTCCAAGGTCTCTATTGTTCGAGTTCATACAAAAGATGGATCTGCTACTTCTGGAGAGGACTACCATCCCATATCTGAGGGTAAACAGTACTGTCAGGCTCCTTTATCAGACCACTGACCACCGGAAATTTGCTGGGAAAAAAAGTTAACTGTGCATCTTGTTTTGCTCTGCAGAAATTGTGTTCAAACAGGGTGACACAGAGCACTACGTGGAAGTAGAAATTTTATATGACAGTGTCAGAGAAATGAGAGAAGCCTTCACCGTTCACCTGAAGCCCGATGAAAACATGGTGGCAGAAACAAAGGTCTACATTAAGCTTTTTTCTATATAATTCACCTTTCAATTGTGTAACATGCAGGATGTTGCATTACAAACAAGTTTGATCCCCTTTAACCCGTTTATATTTGTTCTTGTTTGTCAATCATCAGATGAACAAAGCTATTATTTATATTGAGGAAACCAACAGCATGGCAGATGTGACCTTTCCCTCAGTACCCAGAGTGGTGTCTTTGTTTCATTATGATGATGTCGATACGGCTAAGGACTCTGTGCCTGTGGCTGGATACCCTGTCATTTGTGTCACTGTAAGTTTTTACAAATAAACAAAAAACACCAACCAATAAATTCTTCTTGTTTATCATTATGAATACATTTTAAAAAGCACTCTATGTGCCACATTTTCATTATAAAACAAAGAATGTAGCACATATGCACACTTTGATTCAATATTAGTTTCTTTTAAGTGTTACTGTTAATATACAGCTATAACTTTGGTTTTGTGTGTATTTTACTCACAAATATATTTTATTTGAACATTTTCAGGCTTGTAACCCAAAGTATCCAGACTACGACAAAACGGGCTCCATCTGCGTAAGCGAGACCATCAACAATACGCTTACTCGATATCGTTGGCTTGTTAGCGCACCAACTGGTCCAGATGGCGTCACCAGCCCAATGAGAGAAATTGACTTTGACACTTTCTTCACCTCTTCAAAACTTATAACTTTGGACTCAGTCTATTTCCAGCCTGGTTCCAGAGTCCAGTGTGCTGCAAGGGCTGTGAACTCTAATGGCGATGAGGGTCTAGAACTCACTAGCCCCATAGTGTCAATCAGCACAGAAGAGGGTGAGTTTGGTCCATGTTCTCGCTTCATCTATTTAGTATGTCTTAAAATGGCTTAATATATACATATATAGCTGCTGGGTTGTATTTGTTTTCCCATTAGAGTTGTGTTTGCCCTTTTTCTGACAGAAAACTGATTTTGTATTGTTTGTTTTTTGGTGTGGTTGCAGGAATGTGTCAGCCTCGTGTTGCTGGCACGGTGGGGGCCGAGCCTTTTTCTGCCAAATTACGATACAGTGGAACAGAGGACACAGACCACCCAAACCTCATCAAATTAATTGTCACCATGCCTCATATTGATGGTGAAAATTAAATAACAGATTGAAAGTTTTGGATAAGATAAAGGCAGTTGTCTCATTTCAAAGCTCTTTTATGACTGCTGTTTGTATTCTCTCACAGGAATGTTGCCTATAGTCTCTACACGACCTTTGTCTAACTTTGAACTCACACTGAGCCCTGACGGCACCCGTGTTGGCCATCATCGCTGCTCCAATTTGTTAGACTACACTGAGGTCAAGACTCGTTATGGCTTTCTTACCGAAGCCACAAAGAATCCTGAAGTGATCGGCGGGACTGCGCCTTATCAATACAGCACATCCCTCAGGGGATCTAATGCATTACGATTCTATAGAAACCTCAACTTGGAGGCTTGTTTGTGGGAATTCACAAGCTACTATGACATGTCTGAGCTCCTCAGTGACTGCGGAGGCACCATTGGCACTGATGGACAGGTAAACAGCTTTACCTTTGAGCTTCAGTTCACCTTTGACCCCCTTAATTCATCTGCAGACACAAGGTGCCACAATTCTGCTAAAAGAAAAGCCATTCACCTCCTGATAGGAACATAGACTCGACAGTTATTGGCCTCTTCAAAATTTAAAGTGTTGCCTTTTTTCAGTCTTGATTAATCATTAACAGCCATATTAAACTTCAGTCCTACATGGTTTTCTTGAAAGAACCTAAAGTAAATACTACGCTGTAAAGAAGTAATTGTCTCTAGACTCATATTAACCTCTGCCGTAATGTCTAACCCAGCACCTGGCCACTTTAGTTCTGGGAAGAACAAGTTATTTGTCTTGTCAAGGTAGCAAGTCAATAGCCAGCAACCTAATAAAATCCCTACTGGTCTTTTTGCTCCATGTACAATGTGCACTTTGCAGCAGCAGATGTTACACAAAGAGCTAAAAGGAGGAAGTGTCTCACATACCTTACAGCGATCAACATTTGCATTCACCTTGGAAACTTGCTCTTACTTCACATTGAGTTAATTAAGGTAGAGAGTTGATAAAGAAGTCTGGAAGAATGTAGGATCGACATCATGGGGAAAATGTGAACTGCAATCCTTGTTGAGGATTATTAATTCCAGCCCTGAAGCACAAGCAAATGCAGTTTGACTTTTTGTGCTTATAAGTGTGTACGTGTATATTGGTTTTCCATTTTACCATTAGATTCTCATTTTACATAGCTCCAGGTTTATTTAATAACAAAGGCCTCACCCAGGTGATAATAGCCTTTCTCAACAAGTGGAAGTTTGTTGCTTGTAACCACATAACGTGAACACGAATGTAGCAGAAATAAACTTGCCTTGACAAGCTGTTTGCTGCCAGTACTACCACCTCTACCTCTGTCTTTAGTAATGCCTTGAGATCTGCAGTCAAGTAACACATTAACATCTGACATTCAATGAATAACAATTGATGAACATTTTTATTCACTGACTGGTGAACACATGGATACGCTTGACCAAAATAAAGTCCTGGTTAGTAATGAATTATTTTTAAGCATGTATTGTGTATCTTCAAGAGAAAAAATGTATATATTCAACCTCTTTTTTGTTTGATCAAACGATGCCACTTTAAGTAGATACACAGAGTGAAGTTTCACAGGTTCAGGATCTGAAAGACAGGATCAATAGAAAAAGGAACAACCTTTGTTTGTCAGGGCCCTGTGACCCAAGTTCTCCTCTAAATAGGCAAGTAGGTTGATTGGAGACATCTCAGTGGAGGCTGGGGCCAGTGTCATGTCATGGTGCAGAGCTTAGTGACCAGCTTAACAAGACCACAGGAATCTATTAAAGCACAGCAGGATGTGTCAGAAGGCCATTCAGCAAATCATTTGCCTGGGCCCTTACTGCCCAGAGGCGAAGGCACATCTTCGCACGAACAGAAAGCTAGTGCAGGCAGGTACCTCTCACAGGTCAAAGGAAAGAGCAGATACCAAAGAATGCTCCCTCTACGGACTTTGGCCATTTGAGGATAATCTTTTGGAGAATGGAATGTTTAACATAAAAGTCACACATAATAGGTTGCAGTGAGAAAAAAAGCAGGAATTTATCTTGAGTGAGGTCCTATTCATCCATTTGCAGAATGCATTCACGGGTTCAGCTATAGATCATTCAGTGAACATGATGAGCCCTGCTTAGGGGAAATCTTGTATAAGTTCAAAGTAAACTGTGATTTAAGTTTGCAAAAGCATGTTTTGCAAGGCCTCTGTGGACCTAATGAAGCACTATTTAGAACAGAGCATACATCAGGCACATTAGCAAGTGAAGTTTGAATTGAGCACACATCTCATGCTGTTTCTCTCTGCAGGTACTGAATCTCATCCAATCGTTTGTGACCCTTCGAGTCCCACTACACGTGTCATATGTCTTTCACTCCCCTGTGGGAGCAGGAGGGTGGCAGCACTTTGACTTGCAGTCAGAGCTGAGACTCACATTTGTGTACGACACTGCCATCTTGTGGAGGGACGGTATTGGTAGCCCACCAGAGGCTGAACTGCAAGGCAAGATTTAAGCAGTGATTTGGTTGTAACTATGTCATGATCACCAGATTAAATGCTTTAAATTGATAATATTAATTAATATGAAGTGGTATAACGCTGTTGTTGTAGGTGCCCTTTACCCAACCAGTATGCGTATAAATGGCGAGGGACAGCTAGTAGTCAACTTCCGCACTGAGGCTCGATTCAGAGGCCTGTTTGTGTTTACACACCCAGGTACAGTACATCAGTATGATATGATAAATGGTGTTGCTTATTACCTTTCAAACAAACACTAATGATGTATAAATTGACTTATTGTTAGTTGTTATGTAGTATTTTAGCTTACACCTTAATATACTAGTTGTCAGCTGATGCATTTTTTCCATCAGCTTCCTCCCTCAGCTCTATGGTGATGTGCCCGGACCATCCTGGGTTAACCTTTAACCTCAGCCTTGTGAGGAGTGAGCTGACTTATAATCAGCCTGTCCAACAATGGAACTTCATCTCTGACTTTGCTGTAAGTAAAGGAGTCAAATTGTTTTAGCAGTTCTTTTTTCTTGTTGTGTTTGTGCGTATGAGTGTGTGTGTATTTTTAACTACTGATTCCTTCTAAACATAATTTCCTATTTCAGGTGCGTGACTATTCTGGCATATATACAGTGAAGCTGATTCCCTGTACTTCTCGTCCAAGCCTAGAGTACACCATCCCTCCTGTCTGCAATCCAAGAGAGCCTCTCACCTTTGACCTGGATATCCGCTTTCAGCAGGTAGGTCACCCTTGCCTAAAGATTTTTATTTTATTGGCAGACAACAAGTGGCTCCATTTAGGTAACTCATTAAAGCATGACATGTATTATTTATTTATTTACCTGTATTTTTTGTCATGGTGATACCCTGGAGCAATCTGGGCAAACATGATAGAAAAAGTTCTTGTTATTTTATACCAGGGCTATCAGACTCTGGCCATCAATGCTCACTGTCCTGTAGGTCAGTACAGTTTATTTAAATCAACAGGTTTTTGACAAGGTTGTGCATAACTTTACAACAAGAGCCATTTAATTGAATCAGGTGTGCTGTCATGCAGAACTATCCTAAATCATGTGATGGGGTTGATATTAAAAGCATTTACCTGGAACTCTTAAAATTAAAAGAAATGTTCTTGTATAGCTGATTACTGTGTCGAAAGATCAAATATGCTGCAAATCTAAACTAATGTGAACACAAAGCAAAACAAAACTGAATGAATGCTGCTTGTTAAGCATGCTGAAGTTGCAAACAGCTGAACAGGAAGAAGTGTTTATCTATAAAAATTTTCATTGCATCATTCTCCTTTTAGACCATCTAGTTGTACTTAATATATACTGTTTCCTCACAAAAATGTATGTGAGCTAGGATCATCGCAAAAATCACCAGATCAATACATTCTAGTCAGTCCTTATCCTAGTGACTCTAAATTTAAGCACATCTTCAAATGCAATATGTAGTTAAATTCCCTACTCTACAAACGTTTCATCATATATTTAACTTTTCTTATCATTAGACACACTGTGTCCTTGTTATGTTCTTTGTGTGTGTGTGTGTGTGTGTATGTTTAGGTTAGCGACCCAGTAGCAGCTGAGTTCAGTCTGAACACACAAATGATTTTACTCTCGAAAAGGATGCTCTGGCTCTCAGACGGCTCCATGGGCTTTGGACAGGACAGTGACACTGCTTTCTCACAAGGTAAAGGATTATGGTAGCTTTCAGCCAACTACCTATTAAAATGATGTGAATTAAAACAAAGGCTTAAAAATTTTAAGACCAGATAGCTGCATTTTTTCATCATCATCCATGTGGAATTCTCCCCCTTCTCTGGATTGTAAAGAAATCTTCCTAATTAGTTTTTGTCTATTTGGGATTGTTCCCCATTATTTCCTGACTCAATGAGTAAAATGAAAAGAAAACCAAGCCTTTGAGAAATGCCATTTTCACTACTTTCACATCTTTTCTCCAAACAACCCAATTATGGGAAAGCAAAAATTGTCTTTCTCTCCAAAAAAGCCTTAAAGAACCTTCAAAATGTCATGAGGACTTTCCTCAAGTGAATGCATATACAGTCTTTTAACTAGGGTTTAAAAATGTTCAATACTTATTGTTTGGAGCATATTTATTAATGAATTAATAAACTAACAGATGTTTTGAGTATCAGTTATGTTTTGCAATAATGAAAACTGAGTTTGTCATTCGTTAGGTGATACAGTTTATGGCAGAGTGATGGTGGATCCAGTGCAGAACCTGGGAGACTCCTTTATTTGCAACATAGAGAAGGTGTTCCTTTGTACTGGAGCTGATGGATATGTCCCCAAATACAACCCTAGCAACTTTGAGTTTGGCTGTTTGGCCGATGCTCCATCACTACTCTATAGATTCAAGATTATTGTAAGTGAGAAAGAGGTCATATCATGTTGCATGTGACTTTTTTCCAGTTCATATCTCAGTATTGTTTTCTGTGGGATTTTGTACCACCAGGATAAAGCCCAGCCAGAAACCCAGGCCCGCTCATTTGGAAATGTAGGCTTTAATGCTTTGCTGGCAGTGGATGATCCCAATGCTTTAGCTTTGGCGAGACAACCTGGATCAGATGGTTTCAGAATGGATTCTGCAGCTCTCTTCCAGGTCAGAATAAAGACAAAGTACTGGAAAGGAACTTAGTCTACACCTTTACATGTTCTTCTTTTATTTTGACAACTCTTCAATGCTTTCCTGTGTTTTTTATGCTTATTTTATTTGAACACGTAATGCAGCTTGTAAATGTTATACTGGTATGTTTTTTTGAGTAGTTAGGAAGTAGTAACAAAATTCTATGAGTCGCAAATTTTAACCATAAGGTATATTGTTTTTCTAACTGACATTTTTCTTTTTCTTTTAACAACCTGAGATAAAAAAAATCACTGACTGGACAGTTTCTGTGCCCTTGTGGTAATATCTATGATTGAACAACCCACTATGTGGGCTGGATTTTCTATGGCCTCTGATAACAAACTATGACTCATAGTTTCAACCTTTTCTCTCTAAACTGCTTTTTTAGACAGTATGGCTGAGTTTCCTATCTTGTTGAAACTATCTAACTGTATAATGATATGTGTTTAAAATATGCTGTTTTGTTTATATTTGACCAGATAAAAACAATAGACACAACAGACACTAAATAGTTAACAAATAGAAACTATATGACTATATGACTATATATGCAATAAGATAGTTTGATGTCAAGTGATATTAAAAGAGATTTTATGATGGAGTATTCTTTATTTCATTACTGGATTTGTAATCATAAATTAAATAAATTGGTGATCTGCTCCACTCTGAATCTTAGTAAAAGGAATTTTCCTTCATCTTGACTTTTGTGGCACTTTGTTGCACATATAATGTTAAAAGGCCACAAGTCCACCCCAGAGGCAGGTGGCCTCTGCCATATTAAAAAGCTCCAGAAATGTTTTATTAGCAGCCCTGTTTTTTCTCCCATTACTTGTCAGTGTCAGAATTTAGCACTTTCACACTGTGACCACCGATTAGTTTGGTACATCATCAAAGAGTGAGCAGTTGCATCCTATGTCTCCTTTTTATGTCACATGAAGCAAAATGTGCCTTTTTAATTTGCAAGAGCCAGCATGCAGCTGGATTTATAAGGACCAGAAGGTTTGTATCAGTGATGAGAATATAAAAACATTCATCAGTCTTTGCTCAGAGGAGTGTCGTGGAAACTGGAGGTATACACCTTCAATAAGTTACTAACACATCATATTGCGCCTATCCAAACAGGAAAAGTGCAGGAACAAATCTAGTCTGACAAACTGCATAGTTAATGTAGCAATGTAACGTCTTGTAATTTAATTAATGTCAGAGTTACATAAAAACAGTAACCCTAACACACATTGGAGAAATGTTTTAACCGTAATGTTCATTTTAAACTACCGTAGTTGAGTGTTTTATGTCTTCATTGAAAGGTGCGCCGTAAATTGGCTGCGCCTGGGCCTGGTCCGAACAGAATTTCACTGTAGTGACAATAAAGTATGATTGATTGATTGATTGGTGCTGAAGTGCTAGTTAAACTCAGCTGTTTTGTTGGTTTTTTTTACAACTCTTAAAAGCAGTCAAGCAATCAGTTATTGGGTTAAATAAACATTATGTTTTGTATTAAGTCTTTACTTCTGAAAGAGTCCTTACTCGTTCTACATTTAGCTCAAAATTTACACTAGAAACTGGGAGCTTTGATACAAGGCAAAGCAAAGATAAATACACAGCTGCTAAAGTGAATTAGTCTGTCAGGGACTTTAAAATAAAAGTTCCCCCTTCCAAGGAAAAAAGTGAAAGAATAACAAAAAATTAAACATAATGTTGGCTCGGTACTTAATTTTTCTTATCTTTCCCTTTCCAGGTGGCTGCAGGGAGAGAATGGTACATACACACCATCTACACTGTCCGTTCCAAGGACAATGCTAACCGCGGCATTGGGAAGAGAAGCCTGGAATATCACGTTATAAGCCAACAAACAAATTCTCTGCCAAAGAGTCAAACTCGCACCAGAAGATCAGCCAGTGATGTAGTTGACATAATAGAGGAAATTGGGGTGAGCAATAACCGTGGCACCAACATTTTGCATATCACACTGGACCGAAATAGCCAGCGCAAAACAAGTCCAGAGAGGAAGATCTTCACCAAAGGAAACGTCCCTCGTAAACTCAACCAGAGAGACAACGATGACAGCCTGGTGTTGATCATTGGCATCTTAGTTGGATTGCTCCTCACTGTTCTCCTCATTATTGTATTGGTGTTATTAGTACGATCTAAACAAGAGAAGAAAGAAAAACCCAAGACCTCCAGCAGTGCAGAACCCATGATGACCCGGGGCCTCAGCAACAGTGACAGTTCAGAGGTCTAACAGACTGATTATTGAACGATTTATATAATATTTTCATTTTGCAAGTGCCTCACATTTTGCTTTAAAAAAAACTAAATATTGTCTGACGCAACACGAACTACAAGAGCTTTGATTCTTTTCAGAAAACTACTTGAAATACTGAATCACTTCCATAACCAGGAAGTGGTCTGGACACTAGATGGACAGTGTTGGCAGCTGTTTCAAGGTACTCATCAAGTTCTCCAAATCATTTATTGTGATGGACTGACTCCTGATGCCAATAGATCCAAAAAGGGGTGACTACATTTCCAAAGGTGCTTACGGAGATTACTCTCAACTTGAATGGCATCGGCTGTTTTGCTGAGTAAGACAAGAAAAGCTGGTTATTTTGCTCACTGATGTATTATTTATCACCGGCTTTGTACATTTAAGTGCATCACGATGCTGTCCACAGTTTGCTCACACACATCTGTTTCATGCAACAGAAAATGAATTAGGTTCAGTGTGTGCCTGTGATTGGAAGATACTAGATTTTTATTATGTGAAATGTTTGTCCTGTATGTGATTTTAAATGGGAAACAAATCATTTGAATAGATAATGTTTTGTGTGCTTTTCGTTTTTCTGCATGCATTTAATTTTTGTTTTAAAAAGCCTCAATGCTGATTTGAATTTGTGACAGTTGTGTCTGATCTGCTGTATTTTCACCAGTTTGTATTTTCCTGTCTGCACTATTTATCAGCAATAACTGTTATTGTTACATTTCCTCTGTTATTTTATTGACACGCTGTATGTAATTATGGCACTAAGAGAAACTTTCTGTGAGAAGTGATGAAGCTGCTCTGCAGTGTACATTATTACAATGGTTCAAGATTCACTATTTCACTTTTGGTACATTTAATTTTCAAATGTTTTGTTAAAAAGACTATAAATCACTTTCAGAACAAGGCTTCGTGAAGACTATATTGTTTATTTTTACTCACATTTCATATAAAGGAAATTGGATGATCTACCCACAATTACCATTAGTCAGAAATTCAGAAATTATTTCCCTGATTAATAATTATTAAATATATCATTTTATGGTTCATTGAGATTTTGAAATAATTGTTTTTCCTAAACATGTGTAGCACATTGATCATTGTGAGATGAAAAATTCTTCTGAAAATGATTTTACCATTTTTAATTTATGTATTTTGTGCAAGAGGAGACACTTTCTACAAGTGTTCAATCAGGCACCAGAATAAATTAAAATCTGATTATCTTTTCATATCATATAAATCACTTACTTCATAATCAACTTTACAAATTTTAGGCTTATGTTTTTCCACGAGGCTTTAAAATAATTCTATGCAACTTGTGGTACATACTGTCATTAAATGTCACCACCTGGTGTGTTTTTCTCAGTTTACAATCTGCTCGTTGATGTAGATTTGACCCTGCATCTATGTTGTTTCATTGCAGTATAATGCTTTGAGTGCATTCTGGGTGTAATACGCACACTTATGTATTTATGTATATACACATATATAGGATTCTACCGTTTGGATGTTTTGGGAATGGTTATTGTTAAAATGCATACTGTATTTGCTGTATTTGTAACATAGGCCAGAAGCACAACATGGTCTGCAAATAAATATTTTTTTTTCAAGAAAACTGGTTGAAAAGTTCTTGTTCTGCAAAAAATGCAAAAGATTTTTTAAGGAAAGCAGCACAAGACCATGTACACTTCACTAAAATCTTAGCAGTTTCCTGCAGCCTTTCAATCAGTTGAAGACAATAAAATGCAAACTGTACCCGTTTTAATCTAACATGTGGTAGTGTCATGTCACTACTATAATCAGGGAATTAGAGTAATCAAATTAGAAATAAAATATTTCCTTCTGCAGAAATCAAGCGTTATATGGGTAATCACATTCATTTACACCAACTCAGTAATGCATGTGCTTTTATTACCAGTGCATATTGATAGAGAAAACAAAATATTGGGTATGGTGAAATACTTTTGACACATCTCAAAATGTGAGCAACTGACTCCTAAAAGATGTCTTTGCCCCTGTTTGGCAACAAGTCAAACAATAGATAAGGTGCATGAAAAGACAGCAGCTTTCTGGTGACACAACTAACAACAAATAATGCGTTCATAAAAACTCCACAGTGTGTAGAGCTAATCTCTGTGTTATGATGTTAAACCCACTGCTGTGGATAAGTCAGACCAGCACCCTGCCTTTGCAGCAACCTTTCTCTTTCTGTTCTGGAACCACATTTTCTTATGAAATTACATAAAATGACCATGAGGGGGCGCAAGAGCAACATCAGCTCAACAGCCCAGGTAGGATCTCAGTTCTAAAAGACAGATGTATTACAGATGTGTCCACAGTAAGTGGATTCTCAGGCATGGATGCGTTTACTAGCCAATGTCATCTAATAAATGGTCATTTACAGTAATGCAATCGTTTCCTGTGAAGCCACAAAACAGCAACCAGTAAAGCAGAATTAATATTCAGTCTTCATAATTTCTGCGCTCTCTCTGATGCAGATACATTTGTACAAATCAACAGTTTTCTCACAAAGTGACCTTCACTCTGATGTGCCTATGCAATTAATATTATTTATATTGTTGTACTGGCACTGTATTCAAATTTGAATGGATTTCCTGAGATATATGTATATTTTCTTATCAGACGGCAGCACTTAAAGAATAAAGCTATTAAATTGTTGAAGGCAAAAACAATCTATTTAGTTCTTTAGCCAAATGTTTAGGCAAAACAAAGAAATTTACATTTTTGTTGGCACCTAAATTGAAAGCAAAGATGGAGTAGTAACATTGGAAAAGCTGCTTATCTGTACAAATGCTGTTCTACATTATCAAGCTAAAAGTGGATGCTGAATTCTGCTTTAATAGAAACAGTCCCCTTAAAAGTGGGAAGTTCTAACAGAAAATAAAAAAACAAAACAAAAGCACATATGGAAAAATTTAGAAAAATAATTTGTAAATGCTAAGCTAGTACAAAGTACAAATAAAATAAATTAGCTTTTTCCATTTTCCCTCTTTAAAATAACTATTATCAACAAAACTATTGTTGTGCTGTTTACATAGGCAATAATATGACACGCTTTCTCTTTAGTCATGTGTTGGGTGTGTTTTAAGAGTCCACTCTTTAACAGCTGCCATTCACATAATTAAAAATCCCATTATCATTTATCTTCTCCCACTTTCTGAATAGGCAAAATTCTGTTTTGAAATAATAGCACGTACATACAGAGTGATCTAATATACACAATATACATTCATGTATATACAGTAGGTACAGCAAATCAATGCACGGATGGTGATGACATATTTTATGAGGTGCCAATAAATGAGAAATGTTACATTTCATTGCTGGAGAAGCATAGCACTATTCATCTTACGGTAAGCATTAGCTAGCTTATGATGAAAGCAGATGACAGATACACTGCATTGTTGCCTAGGTATTCAGAAAATAATTCAACTTCATGCATCTCGTCAAGTTATGGCTGATTATATATTTCAGTCTATCTCCTAAAGTGTAAGATTCTACAGAAAATCTGTTGTGGTAATATTATTAATAGGTATGAAGCACAAAAACAGCTGTTGCAAGTTGTCTAAAACCAGTCATTTATCACTGCATTTTTCCCAAAGATGCTACATTAATCAAACCTAAAAATCAACTTTCAGTTCCCATCACAAAGATAAACTGAGCTGACAACACATCTGGGATATAAACTGATGTGCTGGAATATGGTTGCACCCTGTGGAATACATTGGTTGTGTCGTCAGTGCTTGCAGTGGTGAAGGTGGCTGTCTCGGGTCTTTACTGCAGGTAGCGGTAGACCTTAAAGCAATGGTTTCCAGAGTCTGCCACCGCCACATGGCCATCAGAAGTAAGAGCCAAGCCCTGAGGGCCATAAAGCGGGTCAGCTGATGTGTTGATGTAAGAGAGAAAAGATCCTGAGCTGTCGAACACCTATAGCATAAAAGAACAGGTTTTAAGCTATTGAAACTTTTACAAAGCGGCTCTGTGAATTCATAGAAATCTAATTTTGTAAAGCTAACCTGGATTCGACTGTTGCCCCAATCGGCAACAATGATATTTCCATTGGCATCCACAGCCACTCCTGTTGGAGCATTGAACTGGCCATTGCCCTCGCCATGGGAACCAAATTTAAACAGGAACTCCCCATCTGCATTGTACACCTGTCAGTAAGAAAGGAAGTGAAAGAACGATGCTGTCACTGTTTCCATAATGGCAAATGTGCACACAAATACAGGATACAATTTCAAGTGAGTTAAGTTTGAATTTCCTTGTTTTATTGAAACAAAACATTTTTAAGTAAAGTTTTATTGTTCGGTATGAACATTAGATCCCGATTTTATCAGATTTCCTGTACATTTCCCTAAATATTTACTCATATTACTTCCAGTGCACGTCTACTATGAAAAGTAGTTCACATACAAACTTGCAGCAAGTCATACCTTGACTGAATGGTTGTGAAAATCTGTTACCACAATCTCGTTTTTGTTATTTACAGCCACAAAGTGAGGACCTGGAAACAGCAAAAGGCACACAGAGGGAAAGAGTAACTGTGACTCATAACTGTGAAAGCACAGCTTTACAACATAGGTAAAGATTTTCCAAACTTTGAAAACAAGACAGAAAATGGTGACAGTGAGACTCTGCAAACTGATGTGGGACAAAACGAGACGTGACAGAGATGATGATTCCACATGTAAAAAGAACAGATATATGTTCTCAGTTCACACTCACAGGGAATTAATTACTTACTGAAAACAGGGCCAGATTTACTAAGCTTTGATTCCAGTGCAATGTTTGCACCACTTTTCTCTATAAGAAAAAAAAGGTCCAAGTGAGAAAAGAAGGGTGGATTTCAACTTAACACTGAGCAGCTGAAACCCCTTCACGGAGACGTTACAATAACACGTGCAAATCACTGTTTTTCCCTAAATTTAAGTAACAGGTACATTGTTGCATGCATTAGTGTAAATCATAAAAAAAAGATTACATTTACAAAAAAACCTGTTTTTTGCTTAGTGTGAGTATGTGCACAGTTTAATGTGATTCATGCAACAATCAAAAAAAGGGCATCCACTGATGTCTCGAAGTAATGAAACTACTGTACATGCAGATACTAATTTGACACAAATTAAAAGAGTGTATAAGAACATGCTGATCATTGGTGCACTTCTGAAAGGAAATCATTTGAAAATGTCTGTAAATCTGGCCCAAATATATGCTTTTATACATGCTGCATTTAATCTCCATCCCAGTCTCTTTATTTAAAAAAGTACAGAAAACAATGTTACTTTTTACTTTTTACCTGCAAAGTGTCGGTCTGAAGTTCCTCTGGCTCCAAACTTTGTCACCAGCTTTCCATTTGATTGGAAGATAAAAACACAGCAAGCTTTATTATCCACTGTGATGATATGCCCATTCTTATCCACAGCCACGCCTTTAGGTCCCATCAATCTTCCAGCACCTATTTTATTCTGTGACAGTCAAAGAGAGAGATTTGTCATTTTAGTATTTCTGCTTATAATTATGTGATCAACACATTTTATTTTTCTATTTTTACTCTCTCACACTACTCACCTTGAACTTGCCATCTGAGGAGAAGATGCTAATCCATCTATTATCATAGTCGGCTACAATTATGTCCCCATTCATGTCTACTGCTACACCTGTGGGGCGCTGCAGCTGTCCAGGTGAGCGACCTCTTACTCCAAACCTCATCTTGAATTGACCATCGTTAGAAAAAACCTATAAACCAAATAAATTTACTCAATAATCTAAATTAAGTAAATAATATATCATATTTTAGGCTGCGTATCAAACATTAACCTGTATGCACTGGTTGTTACTGTCTGCCACCACAATCCGCCCATTACTGGAGGCTGAGATACCTTGAAGATTTGTAAATTCTCCTTTGTCTCGCCCTCTTGTCCCTGCCAAAAACAACAATGTTTTTGCACTACGTATGTGTGAAAACATTGTAATAATATCCGGGATGCTTCTCAATGGGCTTAGCTTTTTTTTATATTAGTGTTCAAATAACACAACAGAAAAAAAGGTTAAATAAAAGCAGATCATTTTGTGACACTAAAGCATGCTCCACATCATCACTGATCATCAATCAAATCATCCAAACTGATTACAGAGTATGCTTATTGGAGAAAAAAAATGATCAGGCATTAAACACGACCAACAGTAATTCACTCACCAACTCTGTAGATCAGCTCATCCTCTATTGGGTTTTCCTTTTTCTTGGTAGTGCTATACATGCTGGAGGGCCTGCGCACAGCCTTCTGTCGAACATGACCTCCTCCTCCACTTGGGGACTTCACTCTTCGCTTTACATCATCTGGTGACTGCAAGACATCAGATGGCTTGACGGCCCGCAAACGGAACGGGCTCCCCCTCACAGGCTGTTCATATAGCAGCAAAGAGAAGCTGAATTCCCCCTCAGAGCGGATAGTATATCCAACCTCATAGGTACCATTTTTGTTGTCCACCACCTCAGCTTCAGTGCACACTCCATCTGCAGAGACAATCTCTGCTCTGAGAGCAGCATTCCCAGATTTCACGAGTTCTCCATCTTTGTCTTTAGTAGTGACTGTGATTGTTGTGTGCTGGCCAACCAGAGCATGACGCAGGCCTTCACCAGTGGCCACACTAGTGTTACCTACAGCTCCTGTTGTGATAAGGACTCCCAGGTTCTGAATAGAGCGCCTCAATCCGTCCGTCTCTACCTGACATTCCAGGTGTCCATTTTCGTGGGGATGTTCAGGAAAGCTATGTCTGGCCAGAGCGCTGACCCTCTCACCCATCTGTTTCTGGACCAATAAGACCTCAGTAGCACTGCCATGGCTGAGAGCATGCTCTGTGAAGTTGCAGCTGCTTTGAATGTTCTCTTTCCCCTGAAGCAAAGAGGTCAGTTGAGACTGAAGCACCTAAAAATATCCAGACATTGGCAGACGGTTAGTATTTCTTCTGCTAAAATGTGAAACATTTTCTTCTCTATGAAAACAATTAGCAGAAAGACCTCTGACCTTCTGCTTAGAGCTGCAGATGTTTTCCACTTCAGTGATGAGAGCAGTCTTGCGTTGGTGTAAGGCTTTCTCCAGCTCGTCAAAAGTATTACTTATTTCGGTCACTGCCTCATTTTTCCTCTCTGTTAGTTGCTTAGAGATCTCCTTCACAAGCTCTATGGCAGCTGTTAGTTGAGGTAGTCTATGAAACATTAAAACAGGAAAAGCTTTCAAATCCAGCTGTTTATTTTCAATATGTAATCTGAATTTTTAAAGCAATTTGTCAATTAATAATCAAGTTACACCCTGATTGTACCTGTTGCGCACAGTGTCCAGCTGATTTTTAAGAGCTGACTTATGCTGCTCCAGCACATCCCTCAGGGGAACTGTCACATGCTCCCTGTGTTCTCCTTCTGTACACTCCAGACACATGGCTGTCTCACATGACTCGCAGTAAAACTCCATCACCTACAGATGGTGCAGTGGAGCACAAGACAAAAGGATGCCTTTTTTTTTAAATACATGTCACAAATTTCATAAATCAGGTGTCACAATTTTGTATGATTCATTGTATTTAGACTCACCTTGCCTTCATGGTTAGGACAAGAAAGAGGCTGACAGGTTGTAGCTGCATTAGCAGACTCAAGGACACTGCACGCTTCAGGTTGGTTGCATTCCGGGTCTCGCTGCAACACCTCCATTAGGTTAGTGATAAAGAAGTTGTTCTGGAGGGCTGCAACACCCTTCTCAGGTAAGATAGATGTCTGTCTGCATACTGGACAGGACAGTGTCAAAGACTGTGGTGGGATGTAGTTTTGTAGACACCTACAACAAAACAAAACAGTAGTTTATTTAGTGTATAACATCTGTAAATAAGTACCTACTTCAGATTAAAAATGTTATAAGAATTAAAGTAATTTTACCCTTCATAAATAATATAATTAAACCTAAATGTTATACTGCAGTATATTTAAGAATATCCCATAATTTTAATTAACCTTTATTTAGTCAGATAAATGAGGTTATTTAATAATAACCTCAGCCAAGAATTAGTTAAAATATATGTAATAGTCTAATATTGTTTCAAAGACTTCAAGGTTTTGTTGGATTAAAGACACTTATCTTGCTGTTTTTATCTTTAATTGTTTGTTAATCCTTTTACTGTTGTATTTCTCAGGTATAGTAGCCCTGTTTTGCCAGAGACTTGTATTTGTCTTTAGAAAAATGTGGGTAAAAAAACTCAATGACTGATTCAGAGCTTACTTCTCACAGAAAGTGTGCAGGCAAGGCAAAACCTTGGGGTTATGATAATGATCCAAACAGATGCTGCAGACCAGGAATTGCTTGTCTATCTGCCTGACCACTGGGCTGGTGCTGCCGGTCTCTCGCTTAGCCATAATGACTGACATTCAAAGGGGGCAGGGACCACTTAACCTGGACATGCGAGACAGAAAAACAGAGTAAAAGTTAGAATATCCATGAGAAAACACTCAAACATGGTGAGGAGGGTGTATGTGCTTGAGCAAATGACAGAAAGAATTAGTCATAATTCTGTTTACTTTATTAAACCTTCCCTAAATATCTTACCCTCAGATATTTTATGCTCTTCTTAAGATTCCTGTTTCTTTGATGTGAGCTTCTCGACCAAAAGTCATTTTAATTTATGTGAAAATCTTCAAACAAGTTTTTTTCAGTGGGGAAAAAATGAATCCACGTGATCAACACCGCAGGCCAGAGCTTCAGTCATGAAAACTATGCTCTCTGCAGGACGTGCCTTAAAGTGATCTATATAAACATACTGCTAACCGAAAAGGCTGAGAAGCAGCTTGTGTTTAATTTCTGGCAATATTTTATTAAACATAGTTTAAATGTTTACTTGAATTGAATGCCATTCTGACTGGCTCACTGGGTCAATCACAGATTACATCAGCATCCCTATGACATGCTGTACATCTGTCATATTGTACTTAAGCACACGAAGGATTAAATGAACTCTGGAAAAACTTACATGCTGCATTAATGTGATGCAGGTTTATTATAGCTTTAAACTATAACAGCCAGTAGTTCACAATTTAAGAGAAAAAGAAAACACATGAACACACTTCATTTTTTTATTATCATAACTATTGTGTGACAAGAAGCTATACCATTCCTGTCTTAAAGATAGTCTTGTGTCTGAATCCAGGGATAAGGGTCAAACATCTGTCTGTAGAAACTATGCAAAATGATAGATCAATGAAAACACTATATTTATGACATAAGATGGTTATTAAAATAACACCCACAGCAAAATACAAAAACAAAAGTTGGATCCATGTGAAACTAGATCTTAATCTTAATTTTAATGTCTAAACACCAGATTATCTGGTAATAAATGTCCTCTCAGGCTGACGAGGGATGAAGCTAAATATTGAACCTGAATCTAAGCATGAAAAGCAAAAGCTTCTACTTTCACATGTCTTAAAAATACTTCTAGGTGTTTTTTCTTTGAGAGTAAGATGCAGAGAGGAAGCTTTAAAACGCCACTCCCCAAATTCCTTGTAGCTCCTTCCCTTGACTCCTAGCAGGCTGAGTTCAGGAACCACCTGTCTTTCTGTTAAAGGGGGAACTGGTGAGCTGGATTGCATGTCTCACATTAGCTAAGAGGCCTCAGACGCAGCTGCCCCTCTCTCCAACACAGCAAGCTTTAACAATAGCATTCCAACTCTGGTCATAACGAAGTCCACATTCCCCGTCCACCCATCTTACTTCCTCGCTTTTATTATCAACGTTTTCTCTTCCCTCTTTAAGATGTATAATGTAGTCACAGCATCTGTAAGCTGCATCTCAACTACACACATCTTGTAAATGGAGATTTTCTCAGGCATGCAGATTCCATTGTAGCTGCTTCCCACATGATTAGAGGCCTCTGCTGAGCCCTTTCACTGTCCACACAACAAGCCCTCGCCCAGCCATCTATCCCTCCCCCTTCCCTTCTCTCCCCTCAAAGACCCTCCCTTTCCTATGCTGTATTTCTTTTGCATGGGCTCTGAATCATTGCAGCTGAACAGTGACATCAGAAGGAAGCTGGATGAGCCAAAGCCCTCAAGCTCCTCCCCTCTTGGCTTACTGGCTACCGCCTTTGGGATTGCAACCGTCTCCCCCGCCTTCACTTCCCTTCCTCCCTGCCAGTATGCTCCCCCCAGCAGCCCTTCTTGGCTCAGATACTCCCACTAGCCTCACCACAGAAAGATGATCTTTCTTTAAAAACAGTCTCCCTGACAGCAGTCCTTAGTTGACGTTTATGTGCTTTAAGAAAAGTTAGATAAAAAGAGGAAATGCGCAATGACAGATAAAGAATATAAATATAGTAACAAAATAATTGCAAATGAATAAAATATGTACATTCATGAAGCTCTGAAAGGTAATACATGATGCAAAAATGATCTTAAAGAAAACAAAGATAAGCAATGTGTTGAATTATGAAACATGCCTCTGAAATATGTGCAATAAGTTACTATAGAGCACAAAATATCTGCAGTATGTTAGAGGCAGTTTGTGATTGGATACCTGCTGCAAGGCTTTGTCACAGGAAATGCATGATCAGCACTTCATACATTAGGTCGGTTATCCCCGTCAGTATGCTACAATGTCCAATTTATGTCATGGTTAGAGATGCAGAAATCCACAGAACATGGATGTTTGCTAATTCAGCTTGTACGACTGCAAAGTATCACTTCCCACTCTCACGCTGCATTACAGTTAAGTGGCTTAATGTCCAGGGTCAGGTCCTGTCTGCCATCTGGATTACTGAGCCTTCCAGATTCAGATGACACCACCATGCCAAGTTAACTCAAACTTAAGTTGAGGCTAAAGCTCCATGTGCAAAAGCAATAATAAATGACAGGTAATGTTCTAATTAGGACAGATGGTATTTCATGAGCAAGTTGTTTCTGTGCTCAACACTTTCCTGAGGAAGTCTTGTATAAATTATTTAACTGAATTCTATCAACGTGGGCTTATAATTACAGTAAACATTGTCCTCAGCTTGATCTACACTCATTTTATTTGCCTGCTTCTTGTTTATGCAGGGGGAATTTAGGTGGCAAACAACCTACTAAGCTGAAAAAGAAAATAATAATGTAGAGCCAAAGTTATTGACAAATGTTTTCTTTTTATACATTGTAGGTTGTTGTCAATGTAATAACAGAGGTGCCTTCACTGAGTTCATAATTTCATGATGAGAAAATGGTCAGAGAAAACAAATGACTTGCTTCATTCACATCCCCTGTTGCCTTAAATTTACTGGAGAATTTTACTCATTATAATACAAATACTTTCAAGTGTTCCCTGAACATTGAATAACCAACAATGATTAAAATATGATTTGTTTATTTGTTTAGTGTCAGTCTGTAGTAATATCCTCTTTTCATCATCTTCACAAAAATGTTGCATGCGTTGTAAAATATATAGCCGGATTAAAATGATAAAAGCATGACAGGTTTAGTTAAGACTTTTTGTTCATACAAATAGTATTTTTTATTCTGTTGCGACCTGGATTGGAGGTGTAAGAGACAATAAACTTAAAGTCTGGCTGGGGAAAACATGTTACATCAGTACATTTATATGCACGTGTAGGTTGGGCACAGTTATGGTTCAGCTTAGTTCATTTGACTTGTCACCTTTGTCTCAGTATAAATACATGAGAACAGAATTGAATTATTGCCAAAGTATATCCCATGTAATGATGTACTGGCTGTAAAGATTGCATGTTCAAGACTTTACTGTATTTAACATTCATTGTAGGAGACCATTGTACATTAAATAGGACCAAATTCACTCCATAGATGTGTCTATGCTAACTAAAATGGTGACTGAGAGTTGATAATTAATACATCTGCTGTAATCATTACTAATGTGTTTACCTGTCCCATAGAACAAACAGAAAAATGTAAAAAAGAGCGACTAAATGAAGGATTTACAATTACATTTGAATGTTTTCTAAAAGGTTTTCTAAAAGTTTTCTAAAAGTACTAGCTGGAAACGGTGGAGCATATAAATAAGGTTTTGTTCCAGTCTAGCTGAGCAAATACACTCATGGGCCTTCATTATGTTAATCTGGGTGTGAGAAGCATAGAATAACAAGTTTACATGGATTTTAAAAACCTGGTTTAGGATGAATTATTGTGATAAGAGCTGGGTTTGATGGGTACACAATGCAAATGCATGGTGTTAAATCAGTGTATATGTATACATTTATCAAAATCATAATCAATATATACAATCACGCTGTATTCAAAGCAGCTTTCTGTATTTCACTGTCATGCACATACGCCTTATATGCTTACCATAATAATATGACCTCACTGAAAGTTCATAAATAAGAAAAGGATAAATGGGAGACTTCCCTTTTAAGGAGAATGTGTTGTTTGCAGATTGTTAGTATCATTCCTTTTGTGTGAGTATTCAGGATTCCACAGTGTGTTTGTGTGTGTGTGTGTGTGTGTGCTTCTAAGGCCATAAAAAGTGTTTTCATTTTCTCTTCCTCTTTCCTTGTTTGAGCAAGAATCAAGTACATTTTATCCCAACAGGAACCATCGCTTTAGGTCTATGTCTAACATATCTCTGTAGCTGTGAGAAACATGACCTCAATAGTTATGTTTCCTCACGTGATTGAAGTTGTGCCGTTCATTTGAACAACACACAGACTTTGGACAATTTATTGCAGCAGCTGGCTGAGAAACACTGGTGAAACTCACTGAACTTAGGTCAGACGTGTTGGCCCTTAATGATATGCAGTCAGGACCACATTTAAATATAGATTGTAGTTTACTTGCTCATTGTTTCTACACTACCTGAACAGGTTTTAGTGTTTGTGGAATACTGTTGTGTGTTATAAATAAATATTTACATGTCTGACTGAGACGAAAAAAGTAAGAAGATGGTTAAAAAGCAAAGACTGTTCTGAAAACATCCAACATGAACTGCATTACTAGGTAATCTGTTATCTTTTTGACATTTAACAACTCAAAAGCATTCAGTTCTTTTAATGAGGTCATTAATCAATAAGCAATCGTATCAGTTGTGTTACTAATAATAATCTAGAGAACAGCAACTTTTTTTGGCATATTGAGGAGCATCTGAGCAACCAAAAAGACAAACAGCAAGACAAAACCCAGTTACCTCTATTCAAAATAACAAGCTCCTCTTACACTTCACTGCATTAGATGAAGGAATCTGTCTCAATGCATTAGCCTCTCAGAACGGTCATAGCAGAGCGCGTCTGAATGAAAACACTCTGGCATTTTGGCATAAGGCAGTATTTGATCCACAGATATCATCTTTCATTATTCTAATGATGTCCTTCTGAGGGAAACTGGGTTGGGTATTTATATGCATCATTCATTTAACTTTTTTCTGACCTATAAATTCAAATAAAATCAGTTTATTTATAAAGCTCTTTTTACACCAGTTGTGGCTAACACAATGTCCAATATATAAAATAGAAGCAGAAACACATAAGTTCACATACCTAATTACAAGTGTGTACATTCTTAACTGTTACATGGTGTTAATTTTAAAGTTCGAAGATGTTAGTCAGTCATCTTTGTCAAGTTAATATCTGCAGACATTAAATAGCTACAATAAGCTCTAGTTAGCTCTAATAACTAATGAGTGTGACAAAGTGACCACATCTGTCAGGAGATATCAGCATCCATCCCCATGATCTTACTTACTTTAACATCAGGAGAAGACAATGCAGCACACCCACTGCAGGCATGTTGTGCCTGCAGTGGGTGTCTGCAGGTACAACATGCAATGCAGAATTTACAAAAGGTCGATCAGTCCACAAACAATGCCTGCAATGCTTCTGCACTTGCAGCAGGAGCAGTAAAATAAATCTGGGTTCTCGTTGTTGCTCAGATAGTCAAATTACTATTGTGTTCTGTACAAATATGCAGACAATTTTTCACTTAGTGATTGATTGATCAATATAGTGTCTGTAGGTGTTATATGAAATACTGCTTGTCTTGTATTAAAGAAACAAACAAACAAAAAAATGTCAAGCATGACAAATGGATGTTTGGAAATCAGTTTATCAAATTTTGACTTATTAATGAGGTAATGAGAAATAATGTGGTTTGATACAAATGTTCTGCACTAGGGGTGTACAGGCTCTACAAACCCATATGGAAACACTTAACATATCTTTAAATATGTCTAATACTTTTGTTGTACTGTGGCTGCTTCTATGTAGCTTGGTTCTGATGATGAAGAAACATATGTATGTTTTACACACACATGTACACATACATGTTTTACACACACACGTACACATACATGTTTTACACACACATGTACACATACATGTTTTAAACACACATGTACACATACATTCATGCTAAATGCTGCAGTTCAAATTATTACATCAGTTCAGGTCCTGAAATAAAAAGGAAGAAATAAATAATCCCCACTGTAAGTCTTAGTGAAATGTTTGTGTTGGTTGAAATTATTTATGTGATATCTAAACTGAATTTTGTTGAATAGCCTGTAAGAGTCCAAAAGTAACATCTAATTTATCATAATACATCCTGCAGAAGTCCAGCGTAACTGTGTCCTGGTTGATCATATTATGGTGTAAACAGCTTTTTCCAAAATATGATCAAGAACTTGTAAATGTGCAAACAGCCTGAACTGAAAATCAAAGATGTGACTTAAGACTCATGTTGTCGCCTTTATCTCTTGTATTTTGGGCAATTTTTCTTTTCTTTCTTTATTTTATTTTTTTATTTTTGTTCATTGAAATTCTTTTTAACATGTTGTGTTGTTTTTGTAAACAAACTTTTCATGAGCCAATTTTAGCAGACTATGATTTTCCAGTCAAAAGGTTTATTTAAATTTATATTTATAGGATATTCAGCAGACCTCAAGATGCCTTGTAGGACAGGTTAGGAGGATCATATGAAACAATAAAAGAGTAGTTTAAAGGATTCATGATTACATTTTGTCTGTATTTTAGGGTTTGATAGTAGCTCACTAAAAAGTCAAA
Source organism: Pseudomugil gertrudae (assembly GCA_037177535.1). Lineage (NCBI taxonomy): Eukaryota > Metazoa > Chordata > Actinopteri > Atheriniformes > Pseudomugilidae > Pseudomugil > Pseudomugil gertrudae. The sequence continues at coordinate 8,524,017 of JBAMHV010000009.1, read as the reverse complement.
TTAACTGTCATGCACTTAGATGTTGGGTAATCTTATCATTTAAAATGAAAATTAAATATCAAATGATGTCTCTGTGATTAATTGTTAATTTGCATTCAAATGTACCACTGCGTTTATACAAAAGCTTTTAAAGATTGAAAACAAACCAAAGACAATCAGGTGTTAGTTCAAAGTTCACAAAGATGCAGGGGATCTATTTGTAATGTTTTGTTGTATGACAGATATAGCACTTATGTTTACATCTCATCACTAATATGTTGGAGGCCTTAAATATGTGGAAAAAAACAGACAGTCTAAAACCACCACATGTATGCAAACTCAAATGAAGCCCCAGTGATACATGTAAGCCTAGCTCAGATTCTGACTTGTGCTGCAGCATTCAGGACCGCCTGGCAACCTCTTGGTGACCCGGTGCAGCCAGTCAAACCAAACCAACACTTCTATTATTCACATTCATCATAGAAACATTTCTAGATAATGTTACGCATATATATGTCCGTATGTAACTACAAATCTATCTGCTCACTCTGAGCCACTGGTGTAAAAATGATGCATCGCCTGATGCTGCTGCTGCAGTTTAATGCAACCCAAGAGTCACAGAGACATAAGCAAGATGCTGAATCACATGTTCCTCCCAGAGCTTCCCAGCTCCATACAAATTCAGATCAGAAAAGCTATGAAAGATCCTAATCCTCTAAACAAAAGAGCATCTATGGTTGATTACTGAGCCCAGCCCTCAGACTGCAGCAGAGATGCCCACCTGCCACAGAGCCACAGACAGCCAGCCGGCAGTCAACTAGAAGCTAAAATGGAGAAGTGTGTGGGCTGGTTGAGGAAGCATTAAAGAATCACAGCAGTATTGTTTTAACAGTTGCTCCCATAAAAGACTGGTATAAAATCCTTTCTCTGAATGTGTGCCACTAGGGATATTGTTTAATCATAAAAGAATGTAGACTATCACAAAGAAGGTTACATCATAGTATATAAGTACAGCCCCTCTGTGATTTACCAATGCACAGATCCTGGATGGTGTAATCAATTATTCATCTGCTTTTACCATGCTCATTCTATTATAAGGACTCCATATAAACGCACAAACAAGACGTGAAAGCAGAAATGTGATCCCACAAAAAGGAGAAAATAGTCAGATTGTACTCACATAAACTCCCAGCAGCAGGAACTGGAGTGTCAGCATTGCAGGCCACAGAGAAATCTTCCCATTGTTAGTCTCCCAGTCCCCTACAACAGAATCCACAGACAGGGCGACAGAAAGGAAAGGGCAGGGTCTGTCTGGGAGACGACGGGGACAGTAAGGAAGAGAACGAGGGAAAGGAGGAGAAAGGGGGCGTGGCTTATATCTTGTATTGGTCAGGTGCCTTGTGGGAGGAGCTGAAGAACCCAATAGCAAATGAAAGGGGCAGGGAATATGCAAAGTAGGTGACGTCACAGGATCTGACTAAAGGGAGAAGTCTGTCTGCTGCAAAGGGGTTTGGCTTCTTTAGTTACCACCCAATACCTTAAAAGGGACAAAGGATGCAGTTTATTTCATGTTTGCTTTAAATCATTAGGATGCAATGCATTATTGAACCATGGAGAAAGAGGGAAAATAAAACAGTTGGGCAAAAGTCATGAAACTATAATTCAGTTATCAAGCTATTTTAATGTAATTTAGTAAAATAAGTACAGTATATCATGAAAGGGAAAGGAGAGGGTTTGACAAATAGGGGAAGGGGTGTGTTGACTCAGGGAACCCTGCTTGAAATAATAGCTTTCTTTGGGGTTTTCAGTGAGGACACTTAATGAATGTAATGCATATAAAATGTGACAGGACAAACTATGTATGTAAATGAAGAAGAGGATCTAATGAGATGTTTGAGAAAATTAAAACAAAGTGTAATCTGAATAAAACCACAAGCTCAGGCTTTCAGCCAAAGCATCTTTCACTCTGAGGGGGTGGTCATTGTATTGTACGTGCCCTGAAGGCAAACGCTTTGTGAATGAAAGATTATTACAACAGGATGTGTTGTGCTGTGTATGTGGCAGCTGCTGTATGGCAGAATGAGGAGTTTGTTGGGGGTGGGGCTCAGGGTGATGGGCAAACACAGTCATCTTTGGGTTTTATTCTGCAATGTAGAGTTGCCATGGATACTGCTTCCAGTTTAGTCAAGATGGCTGCTGCATTCTAGCATCAGCAGTCGACAGAACATGCATACATAGCACGGGCCTAACTGGTAATACTAACATTGCATTGGGGCTTCTAAATATTATTTACATCATATCAGAAAACAAAAACCCAGATTCCTTAAATGCATCATATATGTACGTTACAATGAGTTTAATTTACTTTAAATAAGTCAGTTAAATTTGTTGAACCTTTTACTTGTTTTTGTTTTCATGACCATAATTACTTAGCCACAACCACCCTGATGATTTAATCTAATCATATAATGAGCTGCATGTCTGTCATTGTTTTTTAAAACAACACAAATACTCCATTGCTAATTTTAGCTTTTATGGTATAAAACAAGACAGCATAGCTATAAAGACAATGTTGCAGAAGTTGATTTAGTCTGTTTATTGTATTTAGATTTAATTTCATTGCATAAAAGTTTAACATGTCATATCTGAGTAAAATAAGAAAATGTCTATTTTTAAATGAACATCTTACAACATTATAGGTAAAAGAAAAATTATGATGAATCCGTACAGAGTCGAGCAAGCAGAACATTTCCAATGCAGGGTTGCAGGGGGCCGGACCCTTTCCAAGCACTAAATAGTCAAAGGTGCATCATAGCCTGGTTGCTGGTGCATCACAGTGGACTAGTGATCTTTTATAGTAATACAGTGTATTGTTTCATCATACATCACATGCATATCAGAAAAAAACAAAAACAAAATGTGCATATTTTTCTTTGGAAATGTGAACAAAGTCATGTAGTTGGGGTACACAGTGACCTGGAAATCTTAGCAATTCCATCATGTATGGGTATAATATAAACAGAAAATAATTAATTGGCTATTATTTATTAATACCATTAGAAAGGCTGATTTTGAAACAATAGCTTTTATATTGCTATCATTTGACTGGCCATGCAGCCCACATTTATAAATATCCTACCAGAGATAAAAATAAAACCATTCAGATTGCTATGTCCAAATCTTTATAGCTGCCCTAAGAGCGTCATACTTCAGTACTGGTATCCATTGCTAAAGCAAGTCAGTAGCTCCGCTAACACATATAACTGGGCTGTAGTTTTATACTTTCCATCAATACCAGACACATATTATTGACTTTTCAACCATAAAATTCTTATCTTTGAGTCAATGCGGGATCAGCCGCCTCTCCTTTTACCAGACTGTCCACGGTTCAGCTCAGATACAGGCTGCCTTTGTAACACTGACCCATTTTAGATCAAAACAATGGCTGAATTCAGTAAATGTTTGAAAGCATCCACATAATTTAATGTGCCTCTAGGACAAAAATAAAAAGAAAATACTTGCATCAAAGCACATGCATCACTAGCTTCATAGCACAATTGCTGAAGTCATATTTTAATGTTTAATAATGCACAGCCAATCAACAATATTAAGAGGCTACAGTTAGCTAGATATCATAATTTGTATGCTATGAGGTTAACAACATATTTCTTTAATTTATAATTATACAACTGGAAATTAGCAATACTGCATACAACCGTACAGTACAAACAAATACATATATCTGATATGAATAGAAAACAGCATTCAACACAGTTCAACTTCCTTCCACATGCTAAAATCTCTCACCTTCAACCTCAACACCACAAACACTTCCTCTTACATTTCACATCTTATTCCTGACAGAGAACACACACTGTAATCATTTTGTCAATTATCCTACTTGAGCACATTGCTGACACATCGCTGTGACTAGAAAATAAAGACAAGATATCTTACAGCAAGTGTGTCCCTCCTTCTTTTGAATATCAACATAGAATTTCTCCCTGGGAATTCAAGCCTCATCAACTTACTGTTAAATCCTGCCATCTAGTGGTACAACATACACATATCCTTCTTCATCCACTTTGCGCCTTAAAACTTTCTTTAATATCTTTAACTTACTATCAAAACGAGGAATTAAATACACTTGCTGATGTCACTGCTACATTACTAATTATATAATTTCAGGTAACAGTTAACATGTGTTTTAAATTAATACGTAATTATCAAATAATTTAAAAAGTATTTTTAAGACTACACACTGGAATCTGTGCCTTTATGAACAGTCTCCTTGCTGTTCTGCATCTTGCTCATATCTCCCAGGCGTTTGAAAAAACTGAAAAACAGTCCAGAGGTCTCAGTCTTAAACCACGTGCTTCTGGAGGGGATGTTTTCATTATTCGCCTGTGGATGCGTGTCTGTGTGCTTCATTGATTTTTCCTCTTTGCTTTGCTCCAAACACACTCGGTCTGAAACATGGCTGGAGGAACTATTGGGTTTACTTTTCTTTTCTGCTGATGGAGAACTCAGGTCTTGGCCTCCTGATTTTTTTAAGTTAACATCAAGCATTGGTTTTGAGGATGCATCTCCAGCTCCTTCTCCTGCTTGTGTTCTTTCATCGTAAGCCACGTGGTTTTGACTTGGAACTGTAGGCTGAGTCTGGATGTTGTCTTTCCCTTCCTTAGCTTTGGGAACTTTGGTAGGTAGAGTATGTCGGCGGCTGAGGTTGTGTTTTGAGGAATCTGCGTTGAGCAAAAATCTAACCAGATCCTCGTTGGTGGGGTCTCCGGGATACCTTTGTGTTTCCTCATCAAAGGTGAGCTGACGCCGAAGTGTGGTGGCAGCAGGAGATTTCTGATGTTCTAGGGAATATTCCCCAGATGAGACACTGCTACGGCTGTTCTGAAAACGCAGAACTTTTTTAGATGCTTCACGCAACTTTTGGGCCTCTTTCTCATTGTTACCTTGCTCATCTTCCTCATCATCATCAGTATTGGCTGAAAAAGGTCTGTTCTTAGAGAAAACGCTGGTGTTCTGTTTGGTTGGGTATGCTGAGTTCTCATTTGTGGAAGTTCGACTCTCTTCTTCATGTGTAGTATCCTGCTTTGCCTTACTTTTCTGAAGAAGTGATTGGGTTTTCTCTAGTGTAAAGTTTTCTGTGAGTTCAGTTGCTGAATTCCATTCCTTATTGCACATCTCATTGACTCTGAATATGTCTTCACGCTTCTGATTTCCAACAGGGAGATTCCTCTGAGAACTGATTTCTGTGAGGCTCCTGTTCGTTGGGCTGCCATTTGTGGGACTTCCATGAGCTGACGAGGGTCTCCCAGACCTCCTTCGAGAAACACCATTGGTTATAAAGTTCTGCAGTATGTGCTCTAATGCAATACCATCCATCTCCTTGTCTCTACTGGAGCAGGTAGCTGTAGACCTGCGCTTGGCTGTGTTTTGCAGTCTGTCTATGTGTCGCTGTTTAACGTCTTTAATCTCTCTGGTCTTGTTCTCCTGAAAATTAAAAAAAAAAACTTTGTTAATGGGTCATGATGACTCTTTTTTTCCTTTTGGGCAAGCCAAAAAATCTGTCAACACATTAATCACCTGCATGGCTCGCATAAACCTTTCACAGAAAGAGTTGAAAACCAAGCAACACTCCTCCAGTTTGAACTTGTTGGAGTCCTCACAGAAGTACTCGGCCACAGAGTCACTTACAGACTGCAGTTCTTCAAGACTGATGTCCATTTGTGCTAAGACAACCTCAGCATCCTAAATGGGGCCCAAACCAAGACATTAGAAAAATGTATTTATCACTGAATTTAACACAAACTTGACTTTCCACTCCTCACCTTTAAAAAGTCCTCCATTTGCTCTCTCAGATCTTCTTGTTTTAAGGCGAATGCTTTGGCATCTTGCACTTTTTTCACCTGTCTTTCAAGCTCTGTTTCAATTTCACTTTTTTTAATTCTAAAATAAAGCAAAAGCAAAAACAGATGTATGTATTATGGTTTATTAAATTGAACAGCTAAAAAAACTAGTTTATTTTTGGGGGGACAGTTTGCTTACCTTGCGGCAGCTTCAATGTGTTTGAGTTGTTCTGGAAACTTAAGTAGCGCCACATCTGCCTTCTGAGCTTGCTATGATGAACATACAAGTTTAAAATGGGTATAAATCACATTTTACGAGCATATCTTAAAATACAGAAACATTTTTAAAGATCAAAATAATAAAAGCTACTTGCCATCACAACATAATGCATAAGATTCATTCCTGGTTTGTTTGCTTTGGTATCTGCTAATTTTAGCAGAGAGGACATTCGGAAGCCGATAGCACTGCCGGCGTAGCCACCCTTTAATCAAATAAATATGGTAAGATCACCGAAGTGCAAAAACAACAAGCAAATATTTAATACCCCAGCATGACATATACACTCACAGCATTCATGTAATTTCCAGTCTTCAGCACCAAGCGAATGACAGAATGGAGATTTTCACATTCTAACAACTCTAACAGGGGACACATGACATCAACAGCAAAAATAAATGATTTAACAATTCAGTTCCATAAGTAGATTGCATGATAAATTAAGGAAAACTAACAATACCAATTCCCGCTGCTGTCAGAGTGCCAATGAATTCTTTCATTTCATCCATGAAGGGGAAAAACTCCTCTTTCAGCACCAAGCAGATCAAACGCTCTTCATAACTAATAAACACCAATTAAATCACCATATACATTAGTACTTCACCACTCACACCAACATGTGCAGTTTGTGGATTTGTATTTACTGTACTTACCTGGGAATTCTGACCAGCAGTAGCATAAAAAGATCCGCTTCAGGGAGAGCCGACAGGTCGCCTTTAAAACTAAGCAGCTGCTTCACCTGCATTTATGCAAAAATAAAGTTGGCATTTACCTAAATGTTGATTTAAAGAATTATATTTGCATTAAAAAAAAGTAGCTGATGTCAATACCTCCCCTTCATCTGGCAGCAGCCTGCACAACTCCCTGAGTTTTCCAGACCCAAAATGTAGACCTCTTCCTGTTTTAATGTCCTTAATCATGTCTTTTACGGGCCTGTGGATGGAGATGGAGACTCAGCAAGGATCCAGTCCTCTAGTCATCCCCAATCACAATGTTTTTACTGTTTGTGTATGAATGAAACATCTTATTGGCTTTTATCTCCAGGTTAAAACTTCAGAGAAGTTGAGAAAATTTAGGCTGCTCACATCAACAAGCCTCCACCTGCTCCAATTGTTTTGCATCCCATGCAATCCCAATTTTTTTTAGATAGATAGATAGATAGATAGATAGATAGATAGATAGATAGATAGATAGATAGATAGATAGATAGATAGAT
>JBAMHV010000009.1:8451981-8495768 GCA_037177535.1 Pseudomugil gertrudae | reverse complement strand
ATATGCTTGAGCAGAACTAAAAAAATGTGATTGTCAGGACACTCAAAATGGACTGAATGGAAATTGTATTGCTGTGAAACACATTTAGTTGTTGATTTCTGACAGGGATTCCGTTGCAGCAATGTCATCACTGTTTTGTAGTCACAACAATTGCTTCAAAGAAATTCCACTATTTCAACCCTCTGATTTCGGTTAAATGTGCATTATGTAGAGATGTTGTAAATCCATATTGTAAACATGTGTGTTGCAAACAAGTCAAAACAGCACTATTTTCAAATGTGTTAACCAATAAACACGTCATGCATAATTTCATGCATTCCTGTCTCATCTGTGTCTCACCCAAATCCCAGTACACATACAAAGAAAGAAGATTCACAAGGAGACTGGAATTAAACTGTGATGTGTGTCACAGCATATCCTTTTGCAGAGGGTCTACTAAACACTGCTTGATGAAAGTTAAATAGAGTTGAGTTTAAATGCAGTAATTTAAATATGATTGATTTAAGACAAGCTAAAAGAGTTGAAAGAAATCAAAACAAAGTAAAGCTGGAAAAACAAGCAGATGGCCTTGTAATAGGAAGCAGGTTGGGTTTGTTGCTAAGTGACAAAGGCTAAGATGAGGGTCCATAGTTTTGGCTGTGGTTTTACAGGAAAAACACTCCCTAGTCTGAGCCACCCTCTTTCCCGAGTGCTGTGGTTCTGACGCTTGCGGGGAAGGACAGAAGGCAGGCCCGGCTAAATGAAAAACAGACCCTCTTCACCCCAGTATTGCCTAAATCTCCCTGTGGCTTTTTTGTTTTCAAAGAAAAAAAATGCTCTCCCAAAAATAGATTTGGGGCTCGCGTGCCAGTGGGTTTAGAAACCTTTTTTTTTTCCCACTCCCTCTAGTCACGCAAGTAGCCTGGCAAGACCTTGAAGAAAGAACAGGGGAAAACAGGAACGGTACTCATGGGAGACAAGAGAATCTGAGAAGAAAAAGTCGCTTTGTCGAGTTTGGAGTGAGGATCATGGTAAGCTGTGGATGGAGCATCCCTGGATCACAGCCCTCAGCTGAGGGAACAAGAAGCAGAGACTTCCGTGCAAGCTCCAGGTATGAGGGGTTTATTGGTAATCCAAGGCATGAGCAAAGACATTGCTCAGGTCTGGCCTCGTTTTAACTGGATGGGAGCCTGGGCTTTTCCAGTGAAGAGTCTGATCCTCACCAAAGGCCCTGCAAACAAAGCCGCTCATAATAAATGCAAGGATTCCAATTCCTCCACTTCACACCCTGCAGCAGACCCAGCAGCTGGCTTTCACATTTTACCTGTCACATCTTGTAATGCAATACGTCATTAATATGAGATCACTAATTAGACTGTTTAACACTGTTTAACCTTGTATGTCTTTGAAAGTCTGCCTATTTTGCTAGCTTCCGTTTGGAAAATGCTTTTAAACATGTGACACTGAGAAGGAATCACAGCACAAGCTTTTCTGCAGAAGCAATGAAAAAAAAATTACCTCCTCCAGTCGTTACAGTCATCATTCATCACTAAAGAGCATGGATGTTCCTTAGAAGATCTGAGTTAGGGATCATTTTTCTTTTTCTATTTTGAGTACCTGATATGCAACTCCCAAAATACACCTGTGATACAAAGAACCTGTGACATTGACAATTATCAGAGAGAGAGACACTATAGTCAATCACTGTCACAATCCATAACTGTGACTTATGCAAAAACACAGGGTATTATCTTCTGTCGGGCAGCATTTGTGTGACACACCATGACACAAGCCATGAATAATAAACTGTGTTAATAATACCCATTGTCCTGTAGTGAGAAGTGGAATATATTACATGTAACGAGACTTTCAATATTGTGCATAAAATACATGTGAATATGTAAATATTTATTATGTGAGATGTTACGTGTGGTGGAAGTATCACGCAGTGGGGCTGTTTTGTTGAATTTGGCCAAAGTTTGGTTTGTAAAATCAATTAATAACTAAATAAAAACTTTTTTCTAAAGAATAAAAATAAAATATTTTTTATAACAAGATAAAATTAACTTTCAAGGGGTCTGTGTGACCGATTGTGGTGTGCATTTTTAAGGGCCTCGTGATTAAATGTCTTATGCAGCATAGCACAATGAGCTTTCTTCTAATCATTAACAGTATTTTTGCATTCATCACGACATCTGAAAAAGGTTTCTTCAGTGAAGCATAGAGTAGATAGATGGTCTGGAAAGTGTCACAAAGTGATGGAGGTGTGAAACCAAATGCAGGTTAGAGGAGACAGGATGCTGGCGGGATGCAGGTAAGGATGCTTAACGCACACAAGGCCACAGAAATGACAACTGGTAGAGATGAGTCATTTCTCACTGAGACTCTGAAGACGGCTCCATGCTTTTGAAGCAGGTTTGAATCTGTGTTGATGCTTCTGTCAAATCTCTGTGATCATGGGACCAAAGACAATAGAGACTTTATTCATCCTAATGAAACACCACAAATAAGATTACCTATTGAAGGCTTTGGTACAGTTTCCTTCACTGTGAGACGTTTAATTGCAAGAAAACTATAAAGATAGAGAATGCAAATAAAACAAAGGCTGGTGCTTTATGTGGTTTTGCTAATTGTCTCCCAGTGAGGATGAAATGGTTACAGAAAATGAACAAATGGTGTAACATGAATAATAATGTTCAAGTTGATGTTGAAATACCCATAATCTCACCTTACACTGCAAACCAGTCATTTTAATCTAAATAATGTTTTGAGTTATTTTAAGTAGTGACTCAACAATACATTTACACATTTTATTATTAAACTAACATTTAAAAATTAAACATTTTCATAATTGAACAACAACTCTCAGAACGAAGGTTGTTGAGAGCTGAATTGATGGCTCTGTGTTGAAAGTGAAATAAACTAAAATGTGGGAATACTTCAAATCTTTTTTAAACTATTGGGAAAATGTCTGAAAAGCTTCACAAGGTGAGATGACACTGCCCATCTCTAACCACAGGGAAAACTATAAAAGAGAGGACATCTAAATAACACCAAGGGCAAACAAAATAACAAGCGGGCATGAAGAGAGAACTGAAACCAAAGTGGTATATGTACAGGGAACACAACAAGACTGGATTAAATTAACCAAATGAAAACTAATTAACAAGAAGTGGCGAACCAAACCAAAACATCAGGGGAGAACAACTACAAAATGAAACAGCAAACCAGAACAACACACGACAAAACTATTTGACCCACCAACAGAACAACAGCAGAAAGATCTGGACCTCTGGACCCTGTAACCTGAACAGTTTTGGGTAAAATCCCTGCCGACAAAATGATCAGATAAGTCATGGATACTCACGTCCTGCACGTTCCTTCAACACTTAAAAGCCAAAACTCAAATGTCACAAAGCAAAAATTGACCAAAGACTGATTTTACTTCATTCCCTTTTTGTAACAACAAACAAGAATTTGCATCAGATCAAAAGGGTCCAATTCAGGTAGCTAAGGGAAAACCTCCAATGAAGTTATTAGCATATTCTTTTTATGAAAATGTGATTAATCAATATGAATAATTACACTATTGCTTTCCAGCAAGTTTAAAGCATTCAAGGCCTGGATGCTTCTTCTGTGGAAAAACAGCTTTAAGCTTGAACATCATGATCACATAACTTAATGAACACAGTCACGAGAACACAGAGCACGCTTGATAAAATATTAAGGGAAGTTTTGGTATTTCTTAATTAAGGAATTATTCTTATACACTCACATCTTAGAATTGTATCACTGACTCTCCTGATAGCATAAGCTTGTTTAAAAGCATTTGCTTAACAAAAAGGACAAGGATGTAATTAATCATGGCAAAATTAAGTCTTTAGATTATGCAGCAAACAGCAAAGCATAACAGATCCTGTTCCTTGTTAACTTGCTGGAGGAGGCATGTACTGCGTTCTTGCTGCTTTGTTTACATTAGTGTGAGTCTGTAGTTTACTTCTCAATAAATCCTTGCAAACTAAATTCAACAGAATAATAAGCCACTGAGAATAAACCAAATAACAGTGTTAGAGTGCATTTTAGTGGAGTTACTGCTTTCAGTGTCTTGCTTTTTAAAATATCATTTTTACTCCAGTTTACCTCAACTTACCGAAAAACTCAAGTCTTAAATTCCGTCAGCAACTGTTTACTTTTCCAAAAACCACGAGGTAAGGATTTAAATATGATTCACATCATTCACTCTAAGAAACAAAGGGTTAAAACAGTATGTCAATAAGATAAAGAGGGCAGAATAATGACCTCCTGTGTATCCATGTTGTGATGACATGAAAATGATAGATTTCATTTGGTTTACTCAAAGCCTTTAATTTAAGCCTGAGTAATGACTTGGCTTTTGCCCTCTTACTCTTATGATCTGAGCTGTGCTGCTGTGTATACACTGGCCACTGAGCCAAGGTACTCGGTTTGGGTCACAGCATTTATCTCATAACCTGAGTCTGCTATGACACTCGGTCTTGAATGTATCATCAGTGTGTAGTGCAGTTCAGCTGGATCCGTCTGTGTTGAGTCCAGAGCCCAAACACACACGCACACAGATTCTCCTCTATGAGTGGGTGTTATTTCTAAGAACACCACAAGGTTTAGGTTCCAGCTCAATTAGCAGGCAGAGGCAGGCTTTGGCACAGACAAGCAGCACTAGTTTCAGTTATGTTTCATACAGTATGCTCTCTAGCATTTGGTAATGTAAGACAGACTATGTAGTCACCTTATATACATTCATCCATTCTGAAACATCAAAGCTTCGAAGAGTTTTGCATTTTTGACTCAGTCGGAATGAAGCTCCTTCTCAGCATGCCAACTGCAGTAACTCTATACAGCATCAGTTTAATGAGTTAAATGTCAGACAGCTGATTAAATTACCATTATAAGTCAGACATTATATGGGAAAAATCGAGGGACAATTACTTCAAACAGTTAGACACACATTTTCAAAGTGAAGTGAAAACAAACAGAAGACAGCAGCTATCAGTAAAAACAAATGACTGCGTATGTGAAACCATTATATTAAATAACATTTTATGAAATTGTCATTGTGTTACATCATATATGCCAATCAAGCTCTAAATTACACATAATGGCTATCATTAAACCAAATATTGTTTTAAAAAAAGGCTCCCTTGATGTCGGGATAATACATGGAAAAAACTGGGTCATTTAAATCCCATATATTTTATCAATTCTTATGGCTTTTAAGATAATAGGGAACTTTAAAATGAACAACTATACAAACAGTCATTTTTTCATTTGCTTCTACACAGCATAAAACATCAAAACAGCAGAATTAAAAGGAGGCAAATTATTGAACTTTTAGCAATACGTTATATTTTCTACATATTAAAAACCGTTTATATACATTATTCTTCATAAATATTAGAGAGGCAACAGAGTGATCACAAGTACTTTAATCAGGCACTTTTTGTTCTCAATATTTTTATAGACCAGCACAGAATGATACGTGTGACCATTTGGGTAAGTTTTTCTCTGAATTAATCTTCAGTAATGACATGACATGTAAGCAGCAAGTTACATCTTAACAGTTTTTGAGTACAAAACTATACACAAGGGTGTGTTTTTCCTCTTCATTCTACCATGGCTACTTACTATACATTTTCTTCCAGTTAATGCAATTACTGTAGATTGTTGGACAATGTCAAAAACTTTGCAGTAAGCAAGAATACTCAGTTTATTGTTGCAACCTGACACATTATTTTAACATCTTATGATGGAGGCATTAGGGTGAAAGCAGTATAACATGTGAAACATTCTCTGGTGTTTAACATTCAGATATATTCACTTTTTCATAATAATTCTAAGGTTAAACCATCCATATAGTTGATGGAGAAATATGTTCCAAAACCTATTTAAACGATGTCAGTAAATGTTTATCTAATAATTTATTTGGAGCAAAATGAGCTGAGCTTGCTGCACATTTCAGTATTGCAAAAACACTAATCTATGGCTTATGTTGTTATTGTTGTTTTATGGAACTTTGCAACATTGAACAACAGCACATTTGCCACAAAGCTGCTTTCATCACATTGCAACATAAAAAAACTAAGGCTTGTTGATTGAAATTACAGCAAATGAGTGTGACAGACAGGATCAGAGGATAACAAGGTCCATTTTCCTTTGCACAGTTTGAATGGATACAAGTTAAGAACAACATTTAGCATTTCACATTCATTACTACCTTTTGATGAAAGATCAAATACTGGATTCTAGGAAAACAATACTCTATTCTGACTGATGTTTCACTGTTAAAGCAAATATGTCTCTGCTTCTATTAATATTTACAATCATTTCTTACAAAAAATCCCAATTCATGAAACTTTGATGAGGAGCTTCATTTAAAACCACAAGGCTGAGAATGACTGGAAAAACCACAAACATACAGTACAAATAAGTATACAGTAAACACTACAAATATACAAATATAGATTTTTGCAAACCATTGACACTTAAATGTAATGTTTCGGTCAGAAACCACACTGAAGTATAAAAATATAGACAATGATTTTGTACAAAATATTGACATCATGTGTTAATTTCCATTTGAATGTGCAAATAACATTAATTAATACAAAAGGTTTTTGTCTCGCAAACACACAGGGAGGGACAGTTGCTTTTGGCCTGTAAATGATGCAGTTGCTCTCCAGAAAGCACCAGGGCTTCAGCTGTTTGGACTTTGTGTGTGCTTGACTCTTGAAAACAGAGCAGAGATTAGCACTCATTTCAAGTTGCAGCCTGTGGTCGTACAGTAGAAAAGTTTGGGACAGCAGTTATTCAGTTAAAATCCACCCCGTTAAGAGTTTAAATTCTCAGCTCTGCCTCCTCACTGTGCTCCAAATTGTGTTCAGTTGTGCTAATCATGGAGGCAGAGGGGCCCTGTGAGACACTGAAGGGCGTAATTGCTGGAGACCGTGCTGCCAGTGGTGAGAGAGAGGGGGAGAAACTCGGAGACATTGCCACTGAAGAGATGGAGCCCTCAGCACTGATGGGAGATCTTCTTAAAGAGGCCAATTGAGGGAATGTTCTTGATACGGCAGGCTTTGGAGGTACAGTTTTAGCCCCCGGGTGGGCCACAGAGGTAATGAGAGGTGGTGGGTCGATTCTTGACTCGGCTTTTGCTTTGTGATGAAATGATCTGCGAGGATGAGAAGGGGCAGATTCATCTTTTAAACGTGCTATTTCAGTAAAAACATTGGCTAATGGCTGGAACTGGGGGCACCAGGTCAGGAGGTAGTCCCAGTTATAGCTGCCCCTCAGCTCTTCATCGCTGGCTACAATAGCTGTAAGGGAGCCATCTACAGCGGGTTTCCCATCTTCAGGAAAAGAATAGTCTTTAGGATGGGATATGCTGAGTCCTCGTCCCACACCGACATACCCACCACCTTCATCCCTGTAGACTGGCACCTGGCCAGCTAATATACTGCCATTCAGACTCCCCATTTTCTTCCCTTTGAACCAGTCTAAGGAGGGCTCGCAGGACACATCTGACAACTGATCAGCATCCTGCTGGATTCCAGAGTCTGGACCTCTGGCAGAAATTCGTTCCTGCATGGAGGAAGAGATACTTGACACGCGAGGATATTCATTAATCATTCTGATCTCATCATCCTCTGCTGCCTCAGCAGAGCCACGACCACTGGAGTGGGAGGGATCCAAGGACCCTCCGCGAGTAAAAGGACCTCCACTGCTCCCACTCTGATTAGCTGCATATCCAGGAAGCGCCTGATGGTATATCATTTCATTGGGTGTTAGTTTTGTCTCATCTAGCTTGTGAAGCAGGGTGCCTGACATCGGTGTGCGTTTAAATGCTTTTTGCTCCCTTTTGTGACGTCTTAATTTAACAAAAAATAAAGTAACTGCAATCACTATTAGCATGACTATAGTCCCCAGTGAAACTGCAATGACGCTGATAAGTAGCATATTCATGTCTGTGGTGAGACCAAAAGCTGTGTGGCTTACATCTATTGTAACTTTGACCACTGCTTTTCGAGAAGTCGCCAGAGGGCTGTGAGCAGTCACATCCAGTGTAACCAGACGCACTTCTCTTTTAGAATGACTCACATGTCTACTATTGCTGTCCATCTTCAAAATAACTGCTCCAGTTGATTTATTAACCTCAAAATAAGGCGATTGGTCTAATAATGAGTAAAGGACAACACCATCCACTCCTCCATCCTCATCTCTGGCTTGGACCTTGCCAATGATTTGACCTTTCTTTGCTCTCTCAGGCACTTTAAATGAGAAGTCTGGGGAAGTAAAAATGGGATCATATTCATCTTCCCCTGTAACATAGACTTGCAATGTTACTGTAGCAGAATAGTTGCCGGCGTCCATGGCAACAGCCTCAAAGCAAAAGGAGTTTACTTTCTCAAAGTCAAATGTAGAGCGAGTCCGCACTTCACCTGATGTCTGATTGATTAGGAAGACCTCTCTTCCCTCTTTAGATGTGTCTAACATATAGTACTTCAGCTGTCCAAAAGCCCCCCGGTCATGGTCGATAGCATGCAGCTTGGTGACTAAGGCATTCTGGGGTTGGTTTTCCCTGATGCTTACTGTTACTACTTTAAGAGGAAAGAAAGGCCTGTTATCATTGATGTCCTTCACTTCAATGCTGACCGGGGCCAAAGCAAAATGTCCTTGACCATCAGTAGCCTGGACCACAATCATATGGAAAAACTGTGTCTTGCTGTCTAGTGGTCTCTGCAGCCTCAAAGCTCCAGTCCAACGATCCACCTGGAAAAGGTGTGTCTCATCTCCTGAGCTTATGAAGTACTGCACCTCTCCATTGGGAGCAGAGTCCAGGTCTGTGGCAGATAAATGTAATATTTCGGTACCTGCTGCAGTGCCCTCATTCAATATAACACTGTAATCTGTCCGGCTGAATGCTGGAGCATTGTCGTTTGCATCTGTAACACTGATTAGGATAGGTACGCTGGAACTACGCTGAGGGATTCCCCGATCTGAAACCACAACTGTCAGGTTATAACTCGGTACTGCTTCAAAGTCCAGCTTCTCCAGCAGGATCAGGCTGCCAACTGTCTGGAAGCCCTGTCCCTCTATAAAGCGCACACTGCTCTCAATCTGAAAGGCGTTACCAGAGTTACCACTGGCAATGGCAAAATCAAAACCACAGTTGTCCCGAAACAGGTCTCCATCCACAGCTTCGAATGTCAGAATAGTTGATCCAGGAAGCCCATCTTCAGGAATCGAGGCTCTGTACTCTGACTGGTGGAAGATGGGAGCATTGTCATTGACATCAGATACTTGTAACTGGACAGTGGCCATGGAGGACAAGGATGGACTACCATGGTCACGTGCCTCAATTACCACCAGAATAGAAGGATGATCAAAATCAAACTCTATTTTTTCTCTGATGAAGAGAGTGCCTGTGAAGAAATAAACAACAGGGCCACATAAAAACATGATTTCTAATGAAACCATCATATTATTTGCTGAAGTTGTCAAACACAGTTTTAAATAACCCACTATTTATTACATTTAATGTATAGTGATAAATTTAAAAACACTAACCCATTTCAGGCAAAAGCAATCTTCTTATACAATATCTCATTTAAAAAGCAACTTGAGCAAATTATATAAAGAAAATAACATATAATCTAGTTTTCAATTAGTGTTAATAAACAAATGGCTTAAACATGGTTGAATTGCTTGTTGCAATACAAATATACCCCAAAACCTACATACGTATCCAAGAAGAGCCTGGTGAAATAAAATCTTTTTATGAAGTATAAATTACTTTAAACACCTCAAAATATGTAAATAGTAATCTTACCATTGCTTGGGTCAATGTCAAAAACACCCTTAGATGATGACATAACTTTATAGGTAATCTTTCCATTAACCCCTGAATCACAGTCAGTGGCAGTTACAGTGATGACTATACTGCCTGCTGGGAGTTGCTCTGATACGGTCACCTGGTAACAAACATAATATATAATTATATCTACATACATTCCAGACATTTGAAACAATTTCATAAGTATTGCAGAGGTACAAATGTGATGACATGCTGTTGTGACAGCAGATATTCAAAGCTAAATGTACCTGATAGAAGTCCTGAGTAAAGATTGGGACATTATCATTCACATCATCCACCAACACAGTGAGGTTGGCCTCGCTTTGATGTTTAGAGTCCGATGAACGGATTGTCAGAGTATACCAAGTCCTTTCCTCATAATCTAGCGGGCCTGTCAAGGACACCCCTCCTCCATAATGATGAATCCCAAACATGCCGTGGCTGTTAACATCCAGATGAAGTGTGTAGGAGAGTGGTGGCCCTGAATCCACATCATTTCCTGTTACCTGGGTGATAACTGTGCCAATGAGAGTATCTATGTTTGAGTGATAGTGAAGAAATAAGGGGGAAGAAGAAGAGCAGATATTTAGATCACAGTTGATATGAAGTGTCTTAGTGGAAAAAAGCCCCACTCCTCATAAAGAAATATCCTGTCCTTGAAAGCCTTGACCTAACAGACAGGAAATGAATAGTGGAACGTTGGCAATAACTAGTTTCATAAAAAGGTCAGATTTTTCCTACTGAGCCATGCTGAGTGAACTGCCAGTAAGAGTGATGTGAGGCTTTATGATAATATCCCTGGACTAACTTCCGCTGTGTAGCTTACCCTCAGGCACCCGGATCTCCCGAGGCAGAGGAATCATGGGACTGTTGTCATTGAGGTCGGTGATGATCACAGTAAGAGTGGCAGAGCCAGCCAGCCGTGGGGTTCCTCGGTCTGTTGCCGTAACAACAAGCCTAGTGCCACAAAATAAATATTAGTATACAACCTTTATCTGAACTCAGCTGTACAATGATTCAGCCTCAATCATATCAAGACCAGACTTCAGACTGAGCTTGAAGGTATTTTTGAGTCAATAATAATACTAAAAATTTTCTACTTGCCAAACAAAACTTAAAACATAATGAAAAATTAGGTGAAACTGATCAATACCTTTAAAAAAAAGAAAAAAAAATCTGAGCAATTTTTAATTTAAAACCTAACTGACAATTACGCATGGAAATTTTTTTTAAATTAACAGCGGTAACAACATAAGCTTGTGTGAATGAAAGCCAGATATGAACTGAAGCAGGTCATTACAGACTCACTTTGTTTGGGTCCAGATCTCTCTGTCCATTATGGCAGCAGTTGTGATGCTTCCAGTCAAAGGGTCTATCTTAAACAAGCCACTCATGGATGATGACCTGATAGAGTAGGTCACCTGACCATTTTGACCCTGGTCCAGGTCATCTGCAGCAACCTGGAGAAATCACCACCACATTTTGGAAACAAAAACACAGACATACTTGCAACAGCTGTTTTAAGGTAATTTAAACTAGTGAGCAATATTGAACTTGGAAGTCAAAAGTTCATAAAAAAGAAAAAAAAAGAAGTGTATATGGACTTGGCTTTAAGGCCCTCATGAATATAAACTGCTCAGTTGGGGCACCTAGAATAGTTGAGTAATCCCACTGCAGTGCTGAAAAATATCCAAGGTTTCTGAGGCTTGTGTGTTTTGCTTTATTTCTACAACCTCACACTTAAAAAACAAATTGTTCATAATAAACATGTGGGTGAGAGGCTACTGCACCTGGATAATGGGAAAATCATAGCCCTGTGCCTCCTTAATGTAGGCCACATAGTTCTGGAGCTGGAAGCGGGGCAAGTTGTCATTTACGTCCTGTAAAATTACGTTGACGGCCATGTAGGAGCTGGAGGACGCGGTCTCAGCTTTCACCACTAGGCGGAGTTTTGGGGTCTCCTCATAGTCAATTCCTTCAGATTTCTGGACCCATATTTCACCTAATTCACAAAGACATCAATGAATCCCTTTACAGGATTGGAAAATAGTATCTTGCAGTTTGTGCACTTACCAGTAATTGTGTTTATTCCAAAAGACTGTATTTTATTTCCACTAAAAATGCTGTAGCTAATCCCAGTTTTGGAGCCATCAGGATATTGGGCCTGTGTCTGTGTTACCACTGTGCCTAAAGGGCAAAAATTATACAGTGTATAAACTATTTCAGTTCAGTACATTTCAGTAATGTAGTGAAAAGCAAAAAAAAGTTGTATCAATCAAACCTTTAGAAGCGTTCTCTTGCAGACTCACATCCCTTGCTGTTCGTGAGAAGCGAATGCCCCTGTAACTCTGTTCTCTAATGTAAATAATAACAACACCAAGAGAAGACTGAGCTGGGTTTCCTTGGTCCATTGCTTGAACTATCAATGTTCTTTGGCTTTGGGTCAGAGTCTGCAGCTTCTCTGTTGCCTGAATGTCTCCTGTCAAGGAATTAATAGTAAAGCCCTTCACAGGGTTAGCAAAGCGGTAAAAAACTGAGCCATTAGCCCCAAAGTCCTTGTCCTCTGCCCTCATGGTTGCCAAAACTCGGCGGTTAGACACGCCATTAGCAGAGATGTTCACAATAAGTGGGTCCTGAATGAAGAAGGGGGCATTGTCATTCACATCCTGAATGTAGATGGTTACCTGAGCAGTGGCGTTACGTGGTTCTGCAGGGGAATGGTCAGTGGCACACACCTCAAAGGTGTAAGAGGCTGTTCTCTCTCTGTCTAGGGGGGCTGCTGTGATAATACGGCCTGTGTTCTGGTCTATTATGAACATGCTCTGGGTGCCATGGCTCAGAAAGTACATGACCTGGCTGTTGGGTCCATAGTCCAAATCTATGGCTTTTACCTCAAGAACCAACGAGCCAATGGGAACATCTTCTGAAATGTCTGCAGTATAGCTGCTGCTCTGAAACTGTGGACTGTGGTCATTGATGTCTAGAACTGTCACTTCTATAGTGGCAGTACTGCTCAAGGGAGAGCGACCCTGGTCCTGAGCAATGATTGTTAGACTATATCCAGCCTTCTTTTCCCGATCCAGAGGCCTTGATGTATGAAGAACGCCTGCCTTTCTGTCCAGGTGGAAGTCTCCAGATGGATCTCCAGCTGCCAGGGAAGAAATAGTAAACGGTTCTCTGACAATGAAGAATCAAAACTCCCCACAATATATAAATGTGAACGCAGTTCTACTTAACATTTAAAAACATGGCAAATTAAAACAAATTCACACCTGCGATTCTATAGTTTATCTCCCCATTGTTTCCAACATCTGGATCAGTGGCTCTGAGGGTGAAGAGAGGTAATGCCTCCATATTTTCAGGCACCTCAATGCTGTAATAGACACGTCCAAAGACAGGAGCATTGTCGTTTACATCAAGCACCTTGATCTTCACTGTTGCTTTGGCATAGTTGGGTGGAAGGCCTCCGTCTTTTGCATAAACTGTCAAATAATGAAAAAAGAAGAGAATTACTATTAATCTCACATTATGACTAAAAATCACTAAATGGGAAAACAGTAAACAACTCTTAAATTTATGTAATGCAGGATTAAACGTTTCACAGTGAAGCTGCATGACTGTAAAAGGGTAATACCTGTCACAGAATAGTAGTCCTGAGACTCTCTGTCCAAAGCTTTGGTGGTTGTAATAATGCCCGTTATTGGATTGATTTGGAAACTTCCATGTGAAATGCCTCCATACATCACATGCCCATTGGTTCCTACAGAAACAAAGTTGAAAAATTTTAGTCCAACAAAAGGTTGATTCTTACAAACTAAAAATCCAAGAGAAAAGATCCAAATTCTCATTTTATAGTTTGTTTTCTTTTTTGTTTGTTTAATGTGAAATTTTCAGATTGCGTGCTAAAAGCAAGCAGTTTGGCAACCTCACCTGTTGACTTCACTAACTGCTTTTAAACAGAACATTAATTCCCCTCCTGTTATATGTGCTTCTGACTAACTCTAAGGGAATGCATCCTTTCTGTATCTCTATCCCCACCTTCCTGTGGAGTCTGTGACCCCCCTCCTGTGTGTAATGTCTATGGGCAACTTGGATTCTTAAAGCCCTGGATGAACTGGCGACCTGTCCAGGGTGTTCCCCGCCTTTCGCCCATTGACAGCTGAGATTGGCTCCAGCCCCCCCGCGACCCCGCTCTGGGATTAAGCGGTAGAAAATGGATGGATGGATTCTTAAAGCATAAACTATCTAACCAATCTTCACCTTTTTTAAAATAGTAACATATTCTCTTACAAATTACCATATAAATGTTAATAATGTTATAGGATTCTTGTTTTGAACCTAAAATAAAACTTTACCTTGGTCCAGATCAGAGGCAGACACTGTCAAAACACTAGTTCCTGGAGGCTGATTCTCAGAGACTTGGGTTTCATAGTGGCTCTTCTCAAACCAGGGCACTTCATCGTTGACATCAATCACATGGATACACAGCATTTGGCTAGATGAGTGCTGGGGTATCCCATGATCTTCAGCAACTACTGTGAGGTTAAAAAGGCCCTGTTCCTCACGATCCAGAGGTTTGAAAATAGACAAAGAGCCTGTAAAGAGATAAATCAAAGGAAAAGAGCTCTTTTGTCTGTGTACGTACTGTATTGCAGCTTGCTTCATTGAGTCAGCTGCATACGAAAACTACACCATGTTATCAAAGGCAGTAAACTAACCACATTCCAGCATTGTGTGTATTTAGCTCATTTAAAAAGTAAGTGTGAAAGGTTGACGTGTGAGGGCCAAATCAAAGCTAATATCCTTCCCACATACATCTTTGCCCACCTGAGAGCAACCACCAAAACTGCTGTAAGAGCCCAAATAGTCTGGCTACAGTTTACGAGATTTTCCATTGGAGAATGCCACAGCCATCAAGAAAAAGACTGTAAACACACATTCTAGACACGCAACAGCCAGGCCTGCCGTGCTCTGTAGGAATTAGGGGCACCCTAGCCTTTTCATTATCTTGCCCTAAGAGGGTAGAGCTTGCATTGATTCAATTTCAATTTCATGCTTTAAAATGAGATGCAACTGTTAAAGATAGAGGAGGTCAAGGCTGCTCTGCTTTAAACTTCTTTGTGTATATTTTTCACTCTGTCTTGCAAGGACTGAGATAACTTGCCCCAAAGCTTTAATCTGGTAAAAGTTAAAGGCTGGAATTTTTTCACCTAAATTTGATTCCTCTGTGATCCTTTCATATCCAGAGTCACTGATAACATATGGGTCGAAAGAAAAAACAGGCAGTGGGAAACTGGGGAAAGTTTTTGTTTTAGATGCTTTCAATTCCAACTTCCAAATCCTGTGTAGGGTTTGTGGCGCCAACACTTTGGTCTGCAGCGTTAGGAATCACAGATATTGTTTAGACAATACTTGTCTTATATTCTAAAGCTATTTAGCTATTTTTAATGTTTCAATCCCAAATAGCTATTCACCTTGTCAGCAATGCATTCTTCCTTTGCTCCATATTGGAAATAAATAATCTTGCTCCTTAGAATAAAATATAAAAATGACTGTCACTCTGTGACATTACAGATTCTGAATAATGACTTCTCTATAATGGGTAGCAGTGACACCAAAGTAATGAAAACAGTGTGCAAACTTGGTCCCAGGTCTCCAGTAACTGACCCCAAAACAGGAGCCGACCAGGTGCTCAGTGGATTAACTCTGTCATTACTCCAACAAATAACCAGTGTGCATGAAAGCACTTCAAGATGAACACACACTGGGCTGAGGAAGAAGTGACATGCATGACAGACCCTGAATGTTTCCATCCCTGAGGTGCTCCAGGGGGCATCCTGGTTGGGACTTGAAGCGGGCGGCGGAGCAAATGTTGACACGCGTCTCAAACACAACAACAAATCCCACATGACCAAATAGCCCAAAGTCAGACTAAGTGACAGTCTAATGCCGGCATACAAACACATGAGCTTGTGCATGCCTGTAAAGACACACACACACAGACACGCAAACATGCGTAACTGATCCCTTCACTAATGGTTCCCAGAAGTGCGAGCAAGAGGTTCTTTGGTCTTTCATGGGAATAGATCCACAATAACAGATGATGGGTTGTTGTGTGTGTGCACGTGTGCTTGCACATTCTCAAGTGAGTGTGTTTAATATTTGGCAGGGTGCTCTGTCTGGCTTTCAACCGAGAGAAATAAGTCATGAAAGGTGGAGCAAGAGGGTTTTGTGTGTAGTAGTAAGCAGAATTTTAACAGTTTGTGTGTGAAAGGAAGGGCCTGAATACAGCAGGTGGGCAGCGGGACATAAGCATGTAATGCAAACTAAAATGTATAAGTTCTGTAAATGCTTTGAAAGTGTATTTTTAGGACTCAATTAAAGAAAAAAAATGACTCATTTGAAAGATTCCTGTGAGGCAGGAGTAGTTTTGTAATTATAACTCCCTATAATATGCCTCAAATGAACTGTGCATTTTTGTAAATATACAAATGTATCCATTTCAAATGATAATGACTTGGATTGTATAATCCTAAATACTGTATGCTAGATAGACAGCCTCTGGCTAAAACCTGGGACAATTAAAAGTATTTCAGAGGTCATGATGAAACTGAATGCTGCATGTGATTACACACTAAACAACTAATGTTACTGTATTTAAATTATCAAGATATTCATGTGAGTACTTATCTTAGATGTGATACTTACCGTAAGCAACATTTTAACCATTTTGAACATGAACTGTGCATAACCCCAAATTATATTTAATGACATCATTCCATTGAGTTACATAAGGGGATAGTTATGGTAAGCAAAATATTGTAATTGTGGTCATTTGTACAGAAAAAAATTCTTAATTGTCACAAATGAAAACTACTTTACAGTAAATAATTTATGAAACAAATGTCTTTTCCTTGCGTTCTGAATCTTTTTGGTACTTATGTTGAGAGACATAAAGATCTAATTACATCCTAAATTGTCACAAAGTGGGACTCACCTGTGTTAGGATTCAAGCTGAATGTCCCCCCAGTGTTGCCTGACTGGATTCTGTAGGTCACTCTGCCATTCTCCCCTTGGTCTGCATCTCTGGCCATGACAAAAAGCACCACAAAGCCCACCGGCTGGTCCTCCATCACACTGACAGCTGTCGGCGATATGAACACTGGGGGATTGTCGTTCTCATCGGTTATATACACCCTTGCTGTGACAGAACTCCAGCGCCTCTGACTGGCGTCAAGTGCAGAATCTGTTGCTTTTACAACAAGAATCAGTGTGGACGTGACCTCATGGTCAACTTCACGGCCCAAAGAGAGAACACCAGTGACCGGATTGAGAGTTAAAAGACCAGGGGTGTTTGGCCACTGGTGCAGAATAGAGTACGTCAGCTCGCTGTTGGGCCCACTGCCATCTTTATCTGTGGCTTGGAAAGCATAGACTGATGAGCCTGCCTCCACGTTCTCTGAGATCACAATGGTGATGGGGTTCTCCATAAATTCCGGGCTGTGCTCATTACTGTCCTCTACGTCAATGTCCAAGTGGACAAGGATGCTGCTAGGAGGGACCTGAGAGAAGTCATCCACCTCAATTTTCAGATTGTACCGTGTGTCTCGTTCATAATCAAGGGGACGAGCCAGGTAGACATCACCAGTCAGCCGGTCCACAACAAAGGTGCCATCTTGATCTGTGCCCCCCACTATCGTGTAGGTCACCTTGCCTTCCTCTAAGGTTCCTCTGTCATGAAGACGAACTGAGCCAATCACGGAGCCAGGACTGGTCTCTTCCACAGAGTTGAAAGATAAGGAGTGAGAACTGGTCTTGGTGGTAGGCCTGTTCACGCTGACAACCTACAAAGAAGAAACACACACAAGAGTAAATTTTAAAAAAAGGCTTCAGTTCGATGCCTTATAGCAGCTCAAGCTTACCATTTTAATGTGGAATGAAAGAATTTAAAAGATTTCAGGCAAAGCGAGAACAGATTTTGTCCACTCCTCTTACTTGTGTTGAATGTGTGTTCTGGGAGTATATGAAACCCTTTATGAGAGGTTTTTATAGACTCAAATAACAGGAGCTCTAACATTAATCACACTTAATCTGATACTCATGTCGCTGCCAGCAAAAATAATAGATGACAAAAGTAACACAGTCGAGTGGAAATGGTAAAGCGATTCACATTAAGCAGTGGGCATAAATTTAGAGCTTTATTCTTCTTTTGATAAGCTCTTTTAAGTATCATCTAATACTAGAGCACTATATAAAAACTGATTAATTAAAACCACAGCACAGAAGTAAACAGGAAAGATAGCAGTTCTGAGTAAAATCTTATAACAAATATATGTAAGCACTCACAAACTCCTACAACACAACTTGCTCAATTAGTCAGCATAAAAAAACGATTGTTGACAAGCTGTTAATTGGTTCCACATTAGATGAGAAAGAAGTGTTCCAAAAATAAATTGTGTAGTCACATCATATTACTGACAGATTTAAAAATCAGTCTGAAGAGATTATTAAAGAAAATTACATAAACACGTTGGTGGACAAGATCAACATAGCACTGTTTAATCCAATTAACAGATAATTATGATTTTATCTCTCTTATTTTTTGTTACTGGAAAGGAGGAAAGCTGAATGATGCTTATTGCAGCCATTCATATGCCATTTTTATTTTCCTGGAACTTTCAGACCAGTCTTTCTTCCAGTTTTCTTCCATTGTGTCCACTTCTGCTCTATATTATATATTAACTTTAATTACCTTCTAGGCTGCGTTTTACATGCAGTGAAAGTAAAGCCCTACTGCTCTTTGTAAAAAGGGCTACTGTATTAAAAAGTGTTGAAGTCATTGAGTATGACCTTGATCAGAGCAGTCCACAGCTGGCCCTCATCATAAGCCAGCTGGGAGTATTTGATTCAGACCTACTTTTCCATTTCAGATAGAAATTTCCCTTTTGAAAATTCACAGGGGGAAAAAAGGGAGGGGACCTTGTCAGGAGTGAGGCTGATATGTCGGCAGCTAGTCTGAGGGGCCCAGACACATGGATCCTCTCAGCCCCAAGACCATTCTTTGATATTAAATAGGTGTGTAGTGAGGATGTTTGCGCTGGATCGGATCCAATGGGGGCCTGACCTGAATGGTGAGGGAGCAGGAGGCGCTGCGAGGGGGCAGTCCTCTGTCAGTAGCTGTCACCGTCAGAGAGTACTCGGCTCGTTCTGAGTGGCTAAGAGGGGATGATGAACGCAGCTCACCAGTGATAGCATTCAAAGAGAAACGTTCAGCCCTAGGACCTTTAGGGGACACAAAATCCAACTTTAGGTGAAGATGAAATGTGAAGGATGGTCATACACAAGCCCAAAATTCTACACACGTGACAGGATGGTGTCCTTTCCAGTCATTTGTAAATCTTATTTATACAAGTTTGAAAAAGTAGTGAAAAGTAAAGAGTAAAGCAATAAAAGTAAAGCATTTGTACTGCTCCTTTAATTTATTATCATGGCTGTTTCCTCTAAATTTAACAATTTATTAAAAATGCATACATGCAAAATTAATTTAGCACTATGTGAAGCTCATAATCTATTAATTACACAAACAACAAAAATCATCCTGTCATAATTTCATTTATAACAGTTCACAATCAATAAACTGTAAATCATTAGGCACAGGTTTATTCCCATCTTATGTGTAACTGTACCTGACAGAGAATAAATTATTGTGCCATTCTCCCCTTCATCTGGGTCTTTGGCTTGCAACATCCCCAGCACGTCTCCTGGAGAATGACCCTCCGTCACCTACAGAAAAAATGGTTATCAAAGATGTGAACATTTTTCTTTTCTTGCCATTTGTGGTCTGGCCATTTTAGATCTGATTAGGAAAAAATAAATAATGATTTTTAAAAGGGAGAGTATGATATTGGTGTCTTTCGTTGTATTACAGTATGAGGGGTACTGTACTCCAGTGGTTTCTATCTCTATGTTATTGGAAAAACAGCACTATGTGAATATAATTCAGGCAAACTCAGGTAGGGAAAGCGTACACTTTTAACTTCCTCTGGAATATATTTTGAGTCCCCTTTTGTTTATGATTATATGAATAATTTTGTATTTTATGCTACAGATATTCAAAAAAAATTTTTTGCGGATAACACAAATGTATTTGTGTCACATACGCATGTGGATCTGCTTTAAAAGCTCTTTAATGAGCAATTAGTAAATACTTGGTTTAAATATAGTAACTTATATTTAAATATTATAAAAATCTATTACATTGTTTTGTATACTAAGACATCTACGTGATAACCATCACATAAACATAATAGATGGTAACGCTATTAAAAAATTTATTTCACTAAATTTTTAGGAATACATATTCACTAATCTATACATTTTAAAAAGCATGTTGATGAATAGTTAGAAAATTGTCAAAACTTGTAGGATTATTTTATTTTACTTCTACTGGAAGCATTATTATCTTTATATAGATCTCTGTTCGAGCCTCATTTGAATTACTGTAACATTATCTGGAATAATACATATCCTACTTATACTAAAAAAATACTCATAATACAAAAAAAGCCATAAGAGCAATGTCTTGGTTCACTAAAGAGGTTAAATAGTCGGTTATGTAAACTCATACCATTATATAAATCCTCTCTCCTCAAAACAAGGGAGAAGTTTCTACTAAAAGGAAAATATAGAAAATTGAAAGATGTTCATTTTTTATACGTTTTAGAGGACCACAGGTATGGAATGAGTTGGAGAGCAATATAAAAGAACCTGCTGCATTTTCTGTGCTCAAAAGAAACATGAAGCATAAACTACTGAAGTGTTTTACAGCTTAGATACTTAAAGGTTGAAGCAGTTTTTCTTTCTGCAGAAAGTAAGGGTATGAAGGTACACATTATAAAATATATCCCTATAAAAATAGGGTATTGTACGTTTGAACCTTGCTTTAAAGATCTGTATATCTCTTATATTTACTCTTTTGTGTGAAGCACTTTGTGACTTCTTTGGCTGTGAAAGGTGCTATATAAATAAATTTTACTTACTTACTTATATTGTTTTTACCAGTTTAATGTAACCGACTGATATAGGTCCCATCATACTGAATGTCAGCTATGCAATATGTGTCCAGTGGTGATGTGTTTGATACCTGTTTTATAAGCATGATGCTTATAAGGGTTTTCCTTTTTTTAACAGTGTAACATGTTTGCAGTCATTTTTCATTATTTTTTATTATATTGTGAAAATAAAAATTGTGAAATAAAATAAAATAAAATAATCTTGTGTCGTTACCTGTATTATGATGCTTTTGTCTGGCTGACTGTGGGTAAAAGTAGGGGCATTATCATTGTCATCAAGGACAGTTATGAAGACGGTCCCTGTTGCAGTACGAGGAGGTGAACCGCCATCCTGTGCAACAGCCACCAGCTGGTAACTTGACTGTTGTTCTCTGTCAAGAGTCATCCTTGTACTGATTTCACCTGAGAAGAAAGGAGGATGGATGAGAGGGAATTTTGCAGAGATACCAGTCCACTGGAATAATGATGAGTCTCAGAAGCCAGCAGGCTTTGATCAATGACAGAAGTCAGAGACATGCACAGTGTGCAGATTTATGCTTTCGTATGCACAAACACCAACACATAAATAGATGAATTTGGGAAGGTTGGCAGATGCTGTATAGATTCACAACTCAGCCAGAAATTGATCACAAAAAAGAACATGAGTCCCTACCCACAGGCTGACAAGAACAACAGGCCAATTAAGAGCCCAGCAAGACTCAGAGTGCTGCTGTCACTATTATATGCCTTATTTATGGGACTGAGGAAGAGGCAAACTTTTAGTCTAGTAATCTTTAAGACATGAGTCAGTGAGCTGACTAAATAGTGATTCCCTAAAGATGGTTTCTATTCTGTTGAAACTGGAAACCTATAAAATCACTGGTGCACCTGAAGCCTTAAAAGCAACTAACATGATTGATTGTTCAGTTTTTTTTTGTTTTAGTTTAATTGCTAATTAATGTAATAAATATACTACAAGAGATAACCTGTTTTATCAGTATCCAGAAAGCATGATAATAAAACATTTCCAGAATTCAACTTTTGTTTCAACAATCAAAATATTCGAATATTAATCGTTATGCAAACTAGTTTGATTTACGATAATCTTCTGTCTAGTTTTAAATCCATAATTAAAATTTCCAATTAACCTGTGAGGGTGTTTATCTGGAAGTGGCGATCAGGATGCAGGAAACGGTAGCTGAGGCGTCCATTAGAGCCGCTGTCTCTGTCTGTGGCCAACACATGACCAAAGCCTGTTCCTGCAGGCAGGTTCTCTCTCACCGCCATGAAAACTCTTTCCTGTGTGAGCCGAGGAGAGTTGTCATTCTCATCAGTCACAGATATTCGCACTGTGGCACTACCTGTCTTCTTTAAATGTCCATGGCCAGAACTGGCAAGCACTGTTAGCAGATACATGTCCTTCACTTCCCTGTCTAAAGAGCTCTTTATAAACAGCCAGCCACTTTCAGTGGCAATGCCAAACCCTGCAGCATCTCCATCTGGACGCAGGTGATATGTCAGGGGTCCAAACTGACTGGAGCCTGGGATCTCTCTGTTCAATGCCCTGACTTGCAGGAAGCGTGTGTTTATTGGTGTTCCTTCTTTTAGTTCTACCCGGTAGGTGAGTGTATCAAATACAGGTCCCTGGTCATTCTCTGCCTGCACATGGACCACAAGCATGAGGGTTGCACTTAGCTGAGGTACTCCACCATCCTTTGCAACCACCTGGAGGTCATAACGGGGAGTAGTATCATAGCACAGGCTACCAACCAATCGTATCTCTCCACTGCTGCGTTCTATGCTGAAGATCCTCTGGATCCCATTCGGAGAGGAAAGATCAAAGCTGAGTTGTCCATTTACTCCTGAATCTCTGTCTTCAGCTTGGACCTGATACACCACTGTGCCCAGCTCTGTGTGCTCAAGCAGCAGTAAGGATTCTGATGAAGAGGGCAGAAAAACAGGGGAGTTGTCGTTGATGTCTGCAATGGTAATATGGACACGAGTCTGGCCAAAGGCTGGAGGACTGCCACTACGGGCCTGCACCTCCACATCAAGAGCTGATTGGGATTCATGATCTAGAGGGAGGCTGGTCCTGATGACTCCAGTGTCAGGATCCACAGTAAAGTAGCCTGCAGGGTCACCTGAGCTGATGGTGTAGGTAATGTCTGTGGAGGAGCCTGGGAACAGGGGAAAGATGACCAAAAAAACATAATTAAAAACCCAAGAGACAGAAATAACATGTTTTCATTTTTATTTAATTTTAATGATCGTTTGAATCAGTTTAACTTTTGACATGTAAAATTATCCAACACCAGTTGGATGAGACAAAAAGTAAATCTCAGTCTAATCCAGAGGAAAAAATAACTGCACATGCCTCCATTGACCTCACCTGTTTTACTGCTGGCCTGGACAATGCCAATAACAGTCCCCCGCAGGGCATCTTCTGGTACCGTAAAGTAGTATTGGGTCTGTTCAAATACCGGCGGGGCCACCAGCCCTGCCATCACACTGATATTCACCTTAGCATCAACAAAGGCGAACAGACCCCCACCATCATGAGCAGAGATGACCATAGGAATGATGGAGTTGGCTTTCCCATAGACCGACTGGGACAAAGAGATGACTCCTATGTAAAGGTTACACAGGACAGAAACAGGCTTTTTATATCACACTACATTTCAATTGTCTATTAAGTTATAATTACATGTAATTACAAGAAAAAACGCCATGGTGTTTGCTGGATTAAGAAGGTAAATTATTGTGCCAACCTGTGTCTTTGTTGAGAGTAAAGTATGGAGAGGCCCCTCCAGGTACTATTTTATATGTAATTCTTCCATTCTCGCCTAAGTCTGGGTCATAAGCTGTCACTCTGACAACAGATGTCCCAGGAGCACTTTGTGTACTCAGACTAACAGCATAGTTGATCGGGTAAAAAGTGGGCCTGTTATCGTTAATGTCGACCAGGTCTACCTTCACATAGGCTACTGAGCTCAATCCACCCTGCAGAGAGAACAAACATTAAATCATGAACAGAAAAAATACAAATAAAAACAAGTGAAAGCAGGATTAAGGCCACATTACTAATGCATGTGCACAATGGTGATGGTGAAAGTGAAAACCAGCAGTAAACCAGGTTAAAATTTCTGTGTGGCACAGCCTTTAAGTTATAGTCCCAGCAGGTTTGTGCATGAGCCCAGATTGATAGTTTCCCTTGGGAAAGAGCAATATGTCATGACCCATGTAGGGTGAGAGGGCTTGCCACAACCCAAGTCTGTTTCATAGGCTTTTCGTTTGCAAGAATACAGTGCAGGCTTTTCATTTGGACCAGGTGGCAAAAACGAGGGAGGCGGCGGTCCAGCTTGTTAAAATATTACAGCCTGACAGTTGAGGTATTTCTCCATTTGATTACTTTAACATATCCCAAGTAATTTTCTTTCATTTTTAACCTTTTATTCTTGCAGTATTTCTTGGCAGCCAGTGTACAGGTTGGTTGAGAAAGTCTACCCACCATGGAGAGCTATTCAAACTTTTTATTTTCTACTTGGCTGTTTGAATCAAAGTTTTTTCTTTGGAAAGTTGGCTCTGTATTTGCTTCCCTGTCAGTAGGGAAAACATGTCTGCTGTGTTTATAGGATTACATTGTGGCTCAATGGATTCATATTAAGCATGATTTCAAAAGGCACTGGCTTACCCCATCCATGGCAGTAACAATCAAATCGAAACTGTCCGGCCCTTGGTCCCTGTCTAGAACAGCACTAGTGCAGATCTGGCCAGTCTCCTTGCCAATAGTGAACTGAGAGGGAACAGCATTGTTACTGCCAGAGCCAAGGGAGTAGGTAATGGAGCCAAAAGAACCATCATCAGCATCTGTCGCAGTCACCTACAGACATGAAGACATGGTATTTAATAAACATTCCAACATTGCACTTACTAATTTCAATAAACTCAACAGTTTTTGTAGTTGATTATCTCTAAAGTGGCAACAAATCAAATTTATATTCTACAAAAGACATAAGAGTGATGGCCTTCCACAAACTGAAACAAAAGCTGCATACCAGGTGAATTTGAGAGCATCTTTGGACCTGTTCTTTGTTGTTTATATGAGTCAGTACATGAGCCAAAATGGCCCTTTGGCAAAAACGGACTTGGAGGGAAAGATGGGGGTGGGCAGGATGGAGGCTGACTTCTATGGTCTCTGGGAGGACAGCCAACAGGAAATACTGCCTGCTTCAAGAGTTGTGTCTGTCTGACTGGGACAGTGACAGGGGTAGGATACTACACATTATGCTTCAACGATCCTGATGTAGTGTCATGACAATGATCTGATTTTAATAACTCTGCACATCCTCAGAAATATTAAACCACTGCAGCAATAAATGTAGCTTACAAACCATCAGCTAAGGGGCTGACTTAATTACTGTAGGATCTCCCAAGACGGTACAAGGCAAACAGGCCAATCAGATTGGGCCCCTGAGTACCTACAGTGTAATTGTTAGCAAGTGTTGGCTGTAGATGGTAGATTACAGTAAAGCTGAACCCCACAAGCTCATTAGATTTGTCCTTCCTCCCATGTTTTATAAATGGATTTTTCAGCAAAACACTAATTGGAAGAAATGCTCTGGTGCTCCAGCACTCCGCAGCAGGGAGACTCCTCTGCATGAGACGACACAGTCATCAGGAACATCGCCAAAAAAAATAATGGAAGCCATGCTTATCATCAAACGTCAACTTTTTAAAACGATGGCATTCGTATGACTGTAAGTTGCTGGAACTCATTCATTCGAGGTGATGAGTTTGGCTGCAGTAATTCAGCTTCCATCTCTTTCCTGAGCAGATGGCAGACGGGGGACTCAGCAGAGAGCATGGCCCACACTCTTGACTGTAACTCCTCACAGAGGGTGAGTGATGTGTAGGAGTGAGAGAGTTGTAAAGCTGGCACATATGCAAGCCAAAAAGTAGAATAATAAACCACACGAGGAAAGAAGAAACCAAGAGAAATGAAAAAACAAAAGTTATTCCATTTTTTAAGGTGTGGAAGCTGCAGTTTACTGTAATTTTTCTCCATTTTGCTGTGGATGTGTTATGTTATTTATCACAAGCACACAGATTTAAAGGGAAATTCATATTTGTAGTATGAGTGTCAGCTGGAGAAAAAAGGAGCACTTTGCCACAAATACCTGAATCTTCAATAAATAAGCTGATAAATAAGTAAATAAAATGATCTCTTCTTATGATTCAAGTATTGGAGGCATTTAATGTAGAGTTGAGGAGACTGTGTAGCCATTGACTGTAGTCACAGTCATGATATGAAAAGCATTTTTAAGATGCACTCACAAAGAGTGCATTCACCCAGAAACCTTCAACTTTCTGGGAAGAAAACTTGAAAGATACCCAAAAACAAAAAAGATGGCAGAGAAAGACTGAATGTTGCAGTTTGAACTCTTTTATGATAAAACTTTCTCAGTAGGATCATTAAGTTCATGTTTCATTCAAGATCTTTTTTAATTTTAAAAGTTCCACCTTAAGAGCATGGCTTAGATATACGGAGGTTTTCTGTTAAGAACCCGTTGTGGAGCGACAGTCTAAGCTAGGAGGACTCAGTACTCTAGTAGACAAAGTAGTAAGGATTTTTGCAGGCATGTGAAAACTGAAAGATAATACGCTCCATTACATAAGTATATCATTGTATTGAGAAATATACTGCACACTAATAAACTGCATGATCACATTAGCATAAACCACCAGCAGAATGCCTGAAGCAATCTATTTTTTAATCCTCCAAAGACTAAAACTTTAATTCTCACATTTATAGGTTAATAACAGTATATCAGCATCATCATGCTGGGAAGCCAAGGATTTGTCTGTCTAGGAGAATATCATTTCCAGACTAACCATATGAAATGACATGGGAATGATATGCAAATTAAAAAAAGATTGTAATTATTAGCCAGGACACAAACCATGAACTCTGAAAGATGAGGACAGCCTCACAGAAAAAAAAGCCTGTAGCAGCTGGCAGGAAACATTTCTGAAGTAAAAGTATAATAAAACAGTGGGGATGACTCAGTGACACTGTCTGTGTAAATCTCAGCAAATAAAAAAGGATTTTCACAGTTTTACATAAAGAGAGAGGCTGAAGTTAGCATAAGAAGGAACAAAATGCTCCACTGTAGCAGTTAAGTTGCAGCAAAAAGAACTTCTGTAGAAATATTGATGACTTACTGGTGTTTTTTAATTTTTTCTTTGTCAGATTTTCAGTCTTTAACATTCTTTTAATTTAGAACTGAACTTGAAGCACCACTCACCAATTATCCATCCTGGCATGAATATGAAGCTGCTCTGTTTTGGTATGTCAGTGACTTTTCATTTTATCCTCTGAAGTATTACATAAGTTTTATTTTCACAAGATTAAAAATTCAACAGGATGAATAATCTCAGATCACCTGCAGCAACCAGAAGGAGTCTCCCACACTTCATGAGTGTGAGAGACGCACGATGGAAGCTGTGTTATCAGCAGGGAAAAATTTACGTTTGACTTCTTTCCCAAAGCAAATGAGGGAAAAGATAACTGGGGTACTCTGTGGTTCCACAGGATTACAGGAGCCTTCCAGAATACACTTTCTGGCTAACTGTCTAAAGCGGAGCAGATTCACAGTAGAGAACATGCTGCTAAATGTTTATGTATATGTCCAAATGGAACAAGGATCCCACAGCTTTTGAACGGTATAAATGTTCTGGTCCATCTAATGTCTTAACTGTGTGGTCTGAGAAAGCGCCAGTTCTTGAAAAGAGCAAGACCAGAATTTAGGTGGTTTCTATTTCAGAATATAAATTTCCCCAAAACCCAGTTAGGATGACTGAATATGATCGACCACTGTGACTTTCAAGTGTTGTTCTTAAATTTCTGAAGAGGATGCTAACACATACATGCCAGCATGACCTTATTTGCCAAAGTTACTGCTTCTTAGTCCACCTTTACTGCACAGCTATGCAAAAAAAAGCTCCACTGTGTAAAGAAATAGCCAGAAAAAAATACTGTGAGTAAAGGAATGATGCAAAGCTGAAACAACTGAGGCCAACAAGAGGTGAAATGAAGTAGAACGTAGTTTTTAATCATGCTCACCGTATTTTAGAGTGCCCAGTCAAACAAATCCGTCTCACGTAGACTTCACTAAAACCAGCCAATCAGGACCATGGCACTGCCAATCCAAACAAGCTACAAATGACTGAGTGTGCATGTAAATGTTTGCCAACGGAGTAATTATCACACACATTTATCAAACTCTGCATGCACACATCCTATGAGTGCACCTTAGATGCGTAAGCAAAGACGTAAACGCGCAAACACTGATGATAAAATACATGCTGGTTGCAGTCTTCAGATGTCTGTGGAACAAAAGATCAAAAACCCACTAATTCTGTGGTCTGGGATATCTAAATAAAAAACATCTTCTGTATTATTTTTCCAAAGTCACCACGCTCTGAGTATGCAGCTGAAGGTGCTGTGGTTCAGGCTCAAAGTGCAATTCTGTGGCATTAAGACATTTACATAACATATTGGATGACATTAAGCTGACATTTTTGACTGAGCTTGCTTAACTTGGAGAGTGTTGCTACTAATATAGATGGGCAGGCAGCTGATGAAGGTTTAATATAGTGATTATACAAGAAACATAGTGGAGTGTGAAACAGGAACATGTTTTCATCACAGGTGTACCTGAAGAAATATTACCTAAATGAGATTAGTAGAAAGTAAGCATATTGGATATTCCACCTACAAGAGTTATTATAGTTGCCATAAACTGTAGGATGAGTTGCTTAAAATGGAAGGATGCCACAACCTGATCAGAGATTTCAACTTTTTCCCAAAGACAAACTTCTCAGACATAATTTCATAAAACCAACATAATGGGACAGCTTCTGCAAGCAGAACTGGCAGGATCATGTAAAAGATTAATGAGATGATACACAGATCATTAAAAAACAGAGGCAAAGAGGAAAGCGTAGGCTCAAAGAAATCAAAAGAGTGGGTGAGCTATAGAAATGTGGACCGAGAGACACTTTGAGCTTTCACAGCTGGTATAAGGCCGAACTCACTGCTCTCTTCATTGTCCTGGCATCACTTCAGAGGGAAGCAGAGATGGAGGAAAACAAGGTGGAGACCTCCTCAAGGCTTCTTTCACTCACTACTTGCTATAGTAGCATAAAGGCAGGTCGGAGACTTTTGACTTGTTCACCACCGCACAAAAGACCCAGACCCAGACCACACCGGACCAGTGGAAGGAAGAAACCCACACATTGTTGACAAATATATCAAAATACAAAACATTTGCCAAACAGACAGTAATGTGGATTTAGGGCAACCATATGTGGAAGATTTGGGTTGTTACTAAGAAAACAAAGGAGAAAAAGACATTTTCACAGCATATTTACAACAAGAGTAAAGTTTAGGAAACAGTGACATGGAAGATTATCAGGATTTGCCTTGTGACGTCTGCTTGCATTATGCAAACAAGATGTGTGTACGGACATATTTTAGGTCACAATATGATCTATTAAAGTATCATCCCAGTTGGCTTGCTGTGTTCCATAGTTATCATACATATGTGTACAAAGAGCAGGTCTACATAAAATGAGAAAGCCAGAGCCGAAACCTCAAGGCACCACTCCAAAACTGAAACATTATGCTTTTGCTCTGTGGTATTCCGTACGGTTGAACATCACAGGAATGAAAGTTTGGGGTAGTAGATTGCCTTATGTATTCCTCCAACTTCAGGTATGTAGAGAACTTCTTAAAAACAACAGTTCATAGGAAGGCCAGAGGTAATCAAAAACACCAGGGTTTACCCCTGGGGACTATAAATATCCACAGCAAATTTAATGGAACCAAGAGACAGCCAAAAGTCTCTAAGACACCTTATCATTTGCACGTGTTGCTAAAGACAAAATGTTGACCTAAAACAAAGTGCAGGCGGCCACACATGGGGTATACCACCACACATACACTTCACGGCTTCAAGGAAATAATCCTTTTGGTCAGAGTCAAATCTTTTAGCAAGGTCACCAACTAAAAACCCCAAGTACAGAAGTATATTTTTCATTGGATGAAATACCTTTTTTTCTTACATGGATACTTTAAATGCCACATATTCTTAAAACATCTGTAGAGTTTTATTCACACAGCAATTACAGCAAAAGAAAAATGCATTGGTATCCCTGCATGACTTGAACATGGACAATCGATTCCAGATTTGTCAAGTGTTTTGTCTGCCCAGATGTGCATTAAGACACATCTGCTGGTTTGGGATATCCTGGTGAAACATAGTATAACTGTCAAGGTCAGTAACCATCTTAATCATACATATTTCTCAGAAAACAAAACATGTTATGTGCTACTTGCCAAATCATATCATCCCAAACTATCTTTCACTCAGAAAACTGGTTCCAACAGTCAGTGAAGGGATAATGATTCGACCAGATGAGAAGTGCCTGAACGAAAAATTCCAAGCTTGAAATTTTTTAAGTAAGAAATTTTGAGCTCAGAAATTTTGGCTGCCCATACCACAGTTATACAAAGCAGCATTTACACATGAGTCCAACAGAGTCCATACAGAACCGGCTCCGCGAAACTGCGTTCTGTCACCTGGTTTAGGGCAAAAATTCAACCGCTTTCTGACATGAGGAGACAAAAAAGTATTGATTTCTAAACCCACCATGGTTTTATGACTGTAGTTATTTATCTTTATCAGTGTAAAACGATGACATAAATAGGGAAGAAAAGGCTTTAGGGCACCAAGTCAATGCTGTATACCAGTAGGTCCACAAATCTGGCCAAGAAACAGAAGGGGTCACATAATAAACAAGGCTTTAAATAAGTATATAAAGTATAAGGCTTCTGTCTATTTCCTTTCATATGTCACTCTGTAAAAACAACACTGCTGGATTTAAAACATCATGACAGAGTTCGCATTCCTGCTTGAGGTAGAATTCAGGTCAGTGTGTCAGTCTTTTTCCAGTGCTCCAAGCCAGAATGCAAATTATTTTTAATTATTAATTATTATTATACAGATAATACAGCAGGACAATAGTTTGCTCTCCTAGTGGAAATATACAACACTGTTTGGAGAGCTGCACTTTCTTGGTACTGTCTCCAAGATCAGTAATGCTGTACATCTACACTGTTGACCTTCCCTGCATAGAAATGTTGGGAAAACTCAATAAAGGACAAGAAAGAAAAATACAGCACAGTCTAAATAAATGTATGACTGTTGATGAATAAGGTCAAATTAAATGTGATTATGTTTTAAGTTTCAACACAAAACTTAACTGTTCTACTAAACTCAGCCAGCAATCTATAGCTTGGTGCCTTGATTATAAATACAATATATAAAAAAAAGGAGGTAGGCATCCTATTTAAAAACTAAACAATGTGTACATGATGTACACATTGTTTAGCATCAGCAGAAACTCCAAAAGTCTGGTTCTGCAATGGTATGAAGCTTTCTAAGCGCTCTTAGAGAAGCTCATGTAGATTTCTGTGATGACCAAATTACTACAGAAAATTTTTACATTTTTATCAACATCAGTTGCCTTCAATGTAAAATCTTTTCTGTGGTCATTTATGGATGTTTTTCGCAAAGCAAAACCACAGTTGTTACACATTACAAAGGCTTGCTGTAAAGAAAGAAGACTGACTTGCCAGCAGTCATTATCTGAAAAGAAAATGAGACCATGAGTACTTGGACAATGGACAAGCAGAAAATGGTAAATGGTAGGGGTGTTCCATATTAGTTTTTAACCTCTTTCAGACATACAGATTTAGTCCAACTCTTAATCCCCAATCCTGATATCAATCAATACCAATATATTTTGATCCCACCCAAGAAAAAAAGAAAGAAAACAAAATAATGTCTTGTAAAAAAGCTATATATCCTTCACTTTGCAGCAAACGTGTTGTCTGTAGACACTGAAATAATTACAAAACATGTGGAGGAGTTCACTTCCCACCTCATTTTGCTGCAAGTGACATGGTTTGTTGATGTCATTGAAACAGGGTTTGTTGGAGTTGTGCCAAACAAACCTATCTGAAAGACTATACATTACATCTTTTATATTTTGTCATTTTGAGTTAAAGGATACTCTTCTGAAGAGTTTGGCATATAATATGGACATGTGTGTGAAAGTTGTTACCACTGATACCAATATTTTAATGCCAATATTGGCCAATAATATCGGTATGTCATTAATATCTGCCATCTGTAGTAAATGGACTAATTATATAGCACTTTTGTTGTCTTATTTAGTACAAGTCCACATTGACCCATTCATACACAGTTATGCAGCACATCTCTAATTCTTTATATACTGTTACAGGCTTTGCAGTGTGGATTTGTTTTACAGACATTCACACACGAGGCAAAATTACTTGCTGTCTTTCCCAAGGACACTTCAGTGTGGTTTAGGGAAACTGGTGGTTAAAATCCAAACCTTCTAAAAACTTAAAAATAACACCTGATATGTTACATAGCTCAGTATGGCCAATGTCAGAATGGCTAAGATTTATAACAAGTAGTTGTATCATAACAAAATGGTAAAAGTCGGAATTATTTGAAATGCATTGCAAGCTAGGACCTAAGGTAACGTCAAAAGTTAACATGAAATGTCTTGGGTTCATGAACAGTTAAATGTTTGTCAAAATACATGTAAAAAATTTTTAATTAAATTTAGGGAATATTTAACATAAACCACACACAGGTTTTATAGTCCAGGCCATCAAATCTTAATTTTAAGTCTTTGATAGTTACAATGCATTCAAGTTTAGGAGTTGTTGCAAACTTCAGTTGTTTAAAGTTTGATTTTAAACTTTCTAAAGTGTTGGTTTCTCATCTGGATCTTGCATCTGGAAGCAGTTAAGCATCTAACAACTTAAGGAGAGAAATATTATATAAAAAAAAGGCTAAATTAGCAGAAATGAGAAATATTATTCATCTTAAGAAAAAATCCGAGCTAATGGAGTTGAATGAAGCAGGAGGAGCATTCATGGATAGACATGCAATACAAGTCATTATTTTTTTTAGCTGTAAAAGTATAGAAATACACTCTACTGCAAACAATGGTGACAAAATTACCTTTTGCCAGTAAAGAAGTGGTGTGGATGCATAAATGTAAATGTGGTAAGAATAGAAAAGTGATGTCTGTGTCTATAAACATGTTCCAAGTCATCAAGAAGGAATATAGATACACCATAAAACAATGCTAGATATTTTTTAGACCTCTCTGGTGAGTTTAGGCAGTAGCTACTTGATATTATCCCAACAGGTAAACTAGGAAAACTTCATTTGAAAGAAAGAAAGAAACTCGGTGGGGGGATTGATGAATAATCTTGTGGTAGAGTCTTATTGAAAACCTAGTGTGTGTAAAGGTTTGCAGAGAATGCAGGGGAAAGCCTTTGTGCTAAAAAATGTTGCGGATGTTGAGATAGGCTCACAGCTGGAGCACTTCTGACAAACTCTTTGCACACAATATTCAGAATATTGTATAAAGTTTTACACTGGTAAGCAAAATAAACATGACAAAAACTCTGCTGGATGTGTTAAGTTTACTGCTGGTGAGGCATTAACCCCTGACCACCTGCAACGACAGACTCTCAATCTGAGAGGCTCCTGCTCAAGACATCAGTCTATTTGTTTTCTGAAAGTCAAATGGGAGAAACAAATCTGCCACTATGTTTTAAAGAAAGCTAAACAAAAGGTAGCTAATGGGGAAAAAAGATATATTTGTTAGATTGATAACTGCTGAAGAAGAAATTTTTTTAAAAACATTTTCTTGGATGTTAAATATGCCTTATAAGCCGCATTGTACTGTACTTCTGTATGGTTGCTAAGAGATTTGCTGATAGCTGCATACAGTATAAATCAATTTTTGCTTGTATTATATCTTGACCACTTAAATGCAAAGTCTAGATGATGAATTTTAAAGTCTATTTCTGCAGTTAAGATTAATTCTCTACCACTACTCTGAATAAATATCCTGGAAAGAAATGTTGATTGTGTCTAAATGATGGGTCACTGCAAACTTTTTAAAGTAACCTTTTATAAACCCAAAGTCAAATCCCAGTGGATAAACTAATGATAGGAGGTTGCAGAGTATATTCACTTACAAGACGATAGAAAGCTGACCTTGTATCAGACACCCACGACGAAGACCAGTGAGGACCTTACTTGGCTGAGTTTCAGTCTCTCATCCCTTTCACTAGATCCAATAGCAGTGCTAAACCTTGGTCGGGTGAGACAGGCCAGACAGTGAACGACAGCATCTGGGTAGGTGGGAGGGCAGCTAATATGAACCATGCACAGCATGGGGGTGCAGGAGTACTGATGTGGGTTAGGCAAGTACTGCAGCTGCCTGCAGTGGGTGGGAGAATGCCCACTGAGCCTGGCATGCACAAACAAAGTGCAGATGCAGTTCCACAGCCAAAATGAACCTGGTTGCCATATATCCAAGAGCCTCTTTGATGACATGGCTGGAGATTATACATTGCTGGAGTGTTTTCTACCCAGAGCCAGGCAGCTACATTCCAGTGATCAAACTGTCTTTGGATAAATATGTGATCCCGACCCGCAATAACGAGAAAAAACAGACGTATCCCTCTAAGAGATGGTAAACATGGGGTTTTGCTTGCCAGTAGAGTCATTTGCGAAGAAAAACCATACCACCACATCTTAATTTTATCTTTCAATGTTCAACATGCAGTAAATGAGTGCATATGTTCACCGTTGATGACTAACATACAACATCAAATTGTAAGTGTTAGTGCATACTGACAGCAGATCTCTCCAATGTACTTTCATATTCTTTAAAGCAGACTTAAGTGTTCCCAAACTCCCTTACAACAGAATTACATACAGATGCTCACTATGTGACACATGTGGACACTGATAAACACATGTAGGATTAATACAGAAGCTGCATTCATTTTGTGTACTGAGTACTTTCCCAAAGTTGTGCTGATGTCAGCAGTTCGAGCAAAACTTGGTCAGATTGATTGAGTTTCCAAACAAAACAGATGGAGCCTTGACTGTAAACTGGCACATGGTCAAGTCTTTGAATGCTCAGCATATCTAACTGAAGATAATAGTACCTGCAAGTCATGAGCAGGACGAGTACCTCAAAGCTTTTCTGTTCAGTGTATACTATTTCCCCTACGTGCTCTGATAATCTGTATGTTCAGACCTTCCATTGCTCACCTCCTTCCATCTCCATTGTCTTGACTCACATGAACTCAGATATCAACTGATCCTCAATAAAGCTTACACAGGCTGCCTTAAGCAGAGCTCAGTTGCCCTCATATATTTGTTACCATTCTGACTTTCACAATCAATAAACAGTCTGAACATAAATGAGGTTGTGGTCCTTGCTTGTGAACTGTATATTACTAACAAAACTCTTATGAGATGCCAAGAGGCCATCTCTGATTTCATTGAGTCAAATGTGCTTGTTTCTTTCTTCTACTTGTTGTACAACTACGTGAAATGCCTTTGTGCATGAAATATGATATATAAATAAACTTCCCAGGTGTTCAGAGGCCAGGAAATGGGAGAAACATAACACACCAAAAACACTGCTGTTTTTAGGTTTGGATTTTTTTACATACAGACTTTGTTTGCACAAAGTTTGAAAGATATGTTTACTTGCAGTCATAGTGGCATGGTTATTTTGTGCACCAAAACAATAATTACAAAAGACAGTTTGGGAGGCAGAGATAGTTTTTTCATAACACCACATGTATTTGCTTGTGCTATGAGTCTAGACCTGTTCAGTCTCACAAATAAACTATAAAGCTGAATATTTGTCATCAAGGATGCTTCTGAGTTCTTCATGCTTTATAACCCAATGCACATCTTGCAGTTATGGTGCTTTAAACCATTTTGTGTGATATCATTAATGTACCACAGAGGAATTGTTATGTTATAGGTTTCAACTTGAAGTTTGTACATAAACCTGAAAGTGCTTTATGAAAATGTAAAACAGAAGCAAGGCAAATGCAATTTTTCCTAATATAGCAACTCTTGGCTCCACTGTGCACCAGTCTATCCTAAGTAGCAAGCAGCAACAGTTGCACAAAATGATGAAGATGACAGAGTTCTTTGAGGCAGTTTCCGATAAGCATTCATCTAGATGGCACATCACTCCGTATAATGCTTACTGAGTAAAGAAACAATCAATCCAACAACCACCGTCGTAATGGAAGGCCTGAATGTTTATCAGTGATCTAAAGAGTTTTATTTTAAGCAGCCAGATTTAGCAGGAAATTGAAAAAAAAACTTATGGTTAGTTGTTCCAGAAAACTTTCAAACTCAATTTAAGCATCATTTTAACTGTCACTGCCATAAAAATATAATATTTAGTTACAAAAAGCCAGTCCAACCTTGTGGAAAACAAAAAAAGAAAAAACACTTTCTGAAAACTTAAAACATTTTCATTTGAATGCTGATTAGGTCCAATAAGTGTTTTTCATGAAAATTAGCTAAACTTTCACATTAGCATAACATATTTCAGTATGAATTCTAGTTTAAGAAAAAGAGGTTTTCATTTTATATATCAGAAAATTACATTTTCAAATTTAAGCTTTGATAATTTTTTCACCTTAACCTTTTAGCTTAATGACTAAAATGAGTTTAGGTCT
This sequence comes from Pseudomugil gertrudae, assembly GCA_037177535.1. Taxonomy (NCBI): domain Eukaryota; kingdom Metazoa; phylum Chordata; class Actinopteri; order Atheriniformes; family Pseudomugilidae; genus Pseudomugil; species Pseudomugil gertrudae. The sequence continues at coordinate 8,459,167 of JBAMHV010000009.1, read as the reverse complement.
AAAGTAGTTTAGATGCCCAATGATGTTGTAACAGTTACTGAAAGTACAACAAAATCAGCAACTGAATTCTAAACTAATTTGTAAGGTACTGTTCTGAACCCAGCCCGAGAAAAGCTCTTTGTTTTGTAAAGCAGACTGATAATAAGACTGTAATTATATTTACACTTCATGCAATACAAAAAAAAATCCCTAAATATTTTTAGCTTTTATTCTTCTAAGTTTTTAGAGAAAAAATGCATGCCCTGAAGAGTTTTCTGAAATACTGATTAATTTAATCCTCCATGTAAACATTTAAACATGTTGATGTTAGCCTCCTGAATTAAAAAAGTTAGGGTAGGAACTTCACAGCCACTGCTTTACATGTGCTACTTTAAGTGACATAATCATTCCTGACTGAGGAGATCATTCTCCAAACTCTGGAGAGCAAAAAGAAGGATGGAAGGTAAAAAAAAGTGGGGGTTGGGGTTGCACAGTGCAATGGGGTCACGAAGGCCTACTGGAACCATACATATAAACACACTTTGTCACCGACTGATAAACACTGCAAACAAACGAAGACTGCTCAGGCAGCGTTCTGGCGTAAGCACCATTTCTCCAGTAAACTGTGTTCAACTGTAAGTCCAGTGTGGAAAGTCAATCCCAGTTCAGATCTGGGTGAGACACATTAAGACATAATGCTGAGGCGATGGAGGCAGTCCAGAAAGTAAACGATCGGTGTAGATTTCTTTCTTTTGTTTCACCGAGTCACATGATGGCAAGAAAACCACGATTCATCCTGTGTGGACGGAGTATAATGTCCAGATATCCAGTTTAGTTCAAACAAACACACACAATATGCACAATAAGATTCTAGTTTTAAACAACAGCGTTAGACTGGTGGCCCCATTACAAAGTCAATTATCATTTTAATCTTGCTGGAAAGTGATAATGGGATTTCCCATGGCAGATTTTATGCAAAACTCTTCTACTAAACTTGTAGACTTTCTGCATATTAGCCTTCTTATGTGTGCTTAATATTATTTCTACACAATATTTGTATCTTTACCATCTGATTCACAAGCAGTTTTTTTCATATAAATTCTTTAGTCTGCAAAGCCATAGCTTCATTTCCTCTCTAAGATATTTATTTAGCTTTCAGCAAAATATTTAGGTGATAGAGTGATTATATTTTCTCTTGTATACATGTCCAATCCCCTCCTTCATGTGATTAATTTCAAACAATCCCATCTGAGTATACATAAGGTAGTCAGTGAGCACTTCAGTTGTTTCTCAGAGCAGAAGGGACTTCCACAGTAAACATACCCTCCACAAGATTACACTCATGAAAGCTCTTTAAATGAACACACACGAGTCTGAATCAAGCATGTTTTATCTATTTGAAGGATAAAAACCTGTTTGGGTTTATAGAGAGACGAAAACTCTGGCAAGGACTTCCCCTCACTCCATAGAGTACACTCATGCACACCTCAAATGCACCTCAGATACTACCAAAGAGCACTTCTTCACAAGCCAAAGTCTGCTCAGTGATTACATTTCCTGCTTTCTGCTCAGCAATGAGACTTACATAGGATGGGGTTGTTATCATCAAGTGTCTGGAGATATGCTTCAGTATTAATTACTTTTCCAGCTGTGCAGGGGAATGTCTTCCATGTGCAGTCGCTGGACAGACAGGCTGGGAAGAATTTCTACAAGCTTTCCACAACATTGGGAACATTCATGTTAGAGTAAAGATGATTCAGAGATTTACATTAACTAAGTGTTAGAAAGTACAAACGCTGTGTTATTTGGATTTGCTGAGACAGCTGAACATTTTTTTAAAGATTGTCTTCAATTCAAGATGTTTTTGAGGCTTAAAATCACAAATCTATGACGCCGGGGTTTTGAGTTTATAAAGCAACCACACCTCTCTTATGCTATAAACAGACTTATGACAGAGCTACAGCCTCAGACTCGCACCTAATCATCTTATTGTTCTACTTTGATCAGTGTAATGGGTCTTGCTTTGATAGCAGAATTTACTCACCTGACTAAGAAGCCAAATTTAGTGGTTTCCATTTCCAAATATTAAAAGTATGCTTTGTGTAGAGAATGCTCAGCGTATTCTTCTCATATTGAAGTTATTAAAGACTGTGTGAGAAAGTACTGGAGTTACACACTGAATTTATTTCTAGAAGAGTTAACACTCCACCTAATTAAAGAAGCAAAGTTTCAAGCGGATGCTTAGTGGATTCATTTGTGGTTCATTTGTGCAGAGATGATTAAAAGCTTGGGGTCTTCTGCAACATGTGTCGAAGTATTCACCTGATACTTTAACAAACTTTAAAGACATTTCTTCTGCTGGTGTGCAAAACTGCACCCATGCACGTTTGTTAAACTAACCAACTGGAACACAATCACAGCATTATGAAGAGGTTGCACACTTTAACATTGTCTATAACCTACTCAACAGCTGAAAGGTGGTGGTAATAATCACTATCTTTAGCGTGTTCGCTTCATTCCCAGTGACCTTTGCTCTGTTTGATCCGTAGTGCATTTCATTAAATCTAATTGGATTTGAGTCTTTAGCAGACATGCCTCATATTATTATAGAGCAAAGAACAACTCTAATTTCTTTCTGTTTTTGGGATCCATTTCTGTTAATCATTACATTTTATCTTCATCATTACATATTTTAATAAACACATTTGTCTGAATTTAAAAGTATGAAACATATGCTTTGCTTTTGAGTTTGCCAAAACATCCTTTTGCTGCTGGAAGCATCACATGTGTTGAATTTCAGTTCATATCTGGAATTAATTGTCTGTGAAAACTGGAAAATTAAATTAAGAGGAAAAGAGATCACAATGAAGTGACCTTCTAATGTGATCATTCTGTCTCATTAAACTGGGAATACAGCTAAATATTGTTGCAAATGTTCTTTGTATGTTCACAAAAACAACTCAAAGACAATGTGGTAGAGGACTGTAAATATGAAAGTGTGACCTGAGGGGAAAAGGTACAGTTTTAACCTGGAAGCCGAAGCCGAACTATAACCAGCAAGGCTCAATAATAGCTGAGAACATAAAGTGAGTACGAGTGGATGATGAAGGAAGACATTACCCAAACTGCAAACAGTTGTCTTTTAGTTTTACTTAGACTCCCCAAATCATTGCAATTATTAAAGAAAAAAAAAAAAAAAAAAAAGGGGGGGGGGGGGATCCTGAAATACTAAACCTAATACCTAAAATGTTACAGGTCACTTTGACCCAATTCCACATTTGAGCTGTTTGAAATAGTGCTGACTCTCTCCCTTCCTCCCTGAAATTCTTGGACTTACCTCATTGTGTTAGTTATAAAAATGTGGACATATAATGGAATGCCCACAGTGGATTTGTACCGTATTCAACCACAGACACAAACACAAAGAAGTATCTATGAGGTCATTGCTGATTTTATTCCACTTACTGGTTTGACTTGTCATGATAACACTGAGTTTTCCTAAACCTGTACAGCACATAAAAAATACACTATTAAGGCTTTGTTGGGCAGGAGATAATCAAAGGGAGCGTGAGGGGCTCTTTCTGGATGAGTATACACCTAGTAATTTTCACTGATTGTTGCATGCAAATGCATAATCCTGATCTTAACATTAAAGCAGGAACAAGTAAGCACCGATGGGATGATGTGTGTCTGTGTGTGTGTGTGTCCACAAACTGCTAAGCACGACTGAAAAGTGAAACAAGCGCCAAACATTTTCCAAAAGAAGTTAATTTGTCCTGCAGATCCCATTGTCCTTTAATTTTCTCTTGAGTATCAACTTGAATTTAATGGGCTTTTAGTTTCCAGACAGCTATATCGTGCTAATACCAATTATTTGAACAAGATCAATTCTAGGTGCAATTCAGACTTTTTGCTCTGCTGCCTCAAGCAGGTTAAATATTCATTTTTCACATTTTTGATCTCGAACAAGAAACTTAAAATTAACTGGATTAATTGTTGAAAAATGTACAAAAGAAGTTCATGATGTCTTTACAGTTAAATAATTATTTCAGTTTAATAGTGAAACAAATATAAAAGAGAAGCTATCACCATCCGCTCGTCCTTCTCTTTGTATTTGACACAAGACAAGTGTTATATTTTAACAAGATCAACAAAAACATGTCACATTCTGTGTACACAACAAGTTAGTTTATTAAAGAAGAAGATAAAAAATTAGGATTAAAGACCTTCTCATTGTCTAGCCTTAAAATATCAACCCAGCTATATCAAGCAGCAAAATCAACAAAACCTCTATACACACAATAACTAATAAAGCCTGTGAGCTCCTGTATCTGTGGGTGTGATTACAGTGTATCTCAGTGTATTTCTGCATCTCACTGTGCATTGGTGGGGTCCAGAGTGTGAACATTAGGGGGTCTGCACAAGGCCCTGGACTAATATATTCTCACCAACTTTCAGTGACCTTATAAACTTGAATTACTTAGTGTGCATCCTGTAGATACTTTTCAGAAGATACCCCCTATTGCACAGAAATTGTCCTTTAATCAGATTCTCAGCATCTGTTATAAAAAGAACTGCTATGGAACTCCACTACTGCAACTCTGTGTGCATATCATCGGCCAGTTATGCAGAAAGGGGTACAAAACATACCTAATCTAATCCAATCAAGTGAAATGTTTCTGACTAACATGCAAGTACTAGATTACAGGTCAGCCAAACATCCAGTGGCCCATGACCTTCGGCCTGGCATCCATCTATGTCATCTTTCATGTGTGAGCTAGCCACCCGCCACGAGATAACCATCACTTTGAGGGAGACAAGTGAATCATGGTGCAGGAAAAAGGAAAAGTAATGTAAATCACAGATAAACTGGCATCTAGCATCTCCCTGGAGCCTTTTGTACTCTTCCATGATCTAAATACATTTTGTTTTTACTTTGTAATTAAAGACTGAACTGATGTCCTGAGGTATGATATTACAGGCTATTCAGACCAGCAAGTAGCCTTCAAAAAAGCCACAAACAGTAACCCATTTATTAAACAAGAAAGTCAAGCGAAAACTACACTCCATTTAATGCTTTAATATGTTTTGCTGTGGTCCTGCAGCCTTCATACTCTGTCATTTAGATGTTGGAGTCCATGCTTCATTAACTGTGTTGAAATCTCATTTCCAGGCATTGGCGTTACATTTAATCTCAATTTGTGTCTAGAAGTTTTGTGAGTGACGATAATGATCAAACGAATCAAACAAAATGCTGCAGTGAACTTAAAACATAACAGAGGAACAAGATAATTATAACTGAATGTATACATTATCCACACATCGGGGTCAATAGGTCATCTAACTCCGTATCTGTAAACAGATACATTTTCATAACAACTTGTGTCATTAATCTGGTTATGATATACATTGCCCCAGCATATTTAGTAGCTCTATGCTTAATCTCAAATCTTTCTTGCATGAACAGTTAATCAGCTGCCAATTTCTTTCAAGCTGGAAGCCAAACGGTTTCTGTCTGGTGATGTCAGTATCTCTGTTAGTCCTCGCTTATTGGATTCACAAGGGCCAAACAATTTTTTTCCAATTTTACTCATGCTCTCCCTCTCAACATTAGAGATCAGGGTATTTTTGTGCAAATGATAAATTCATATGAATACAAATGCATGCCAGTTACTGCCCATAATAACATAGTCAAGTTTCTAATAACAAAACAGTCCCCAAGGTTGTAAAATCGATTTTTAAAATAATGGAAAACTGCAACTAAAATCTGTAACGATCAGCAATAAAAACATCTATTGTGTTTTCCTCTGCACTTCCAAGTTAGGACGTTTTCTCCCTCCATAATTTTACGCTATATATCTTTTATTAATTAAAAGTTGTCTTTTTTTACTTAAAGTATGGCAAAAATACAAAGCATAAGATGACATAAATAATAATAAAACACATCCAATTTTTTCTTTACACTTAACATGTTTGCATTGTCGCACATATGTGCTAAATTAAGATAAATATATTCTAATTCTACAAGTTTATTTAATGCTTCATTGAAGTGCTGCTAACTTTTGTTAAATAACCCAATAAAATGAGACTCAACAAATGTCACCAGTTCAATATGTGAAAGAGAAACTAATTATTCTGCATTAGTTCTTGTATCTAAAACAGGCCATTGTTCAGTTGACATTATTTACTGTGATGCATATATGTCTTTCAAACCTGCCCATAACAGTTAAAACTAATGAGCCCATTAGGGCTGTATTACACAGGAACTAAATGGGGTAATGTGTTGCATCCTGCTGGGAGACCTTGTGTCCTAACCCCTCTGACTTGTAATGCAGTTTGACTCGAGACCCTTTTGACAATGGCAGAAATAAATCAGGGTTTGAATTCTGAGAAAAGATTTATCAGAGGACTGGAATGCGTTTAATGGTAAAGGGACTGGACCAAGCAGACACAACAACAGCTAAAGGTCGCAGTGTGTCTTCCTTTTCCTTGCAACAGGAAAATGAGAAAGATGCTCAGGATTCTACTGTATGGACAGTTTTCCTGAGATGGGTGATGGAAAAAAAGGCAAAGGGAAAAAAATGGAAGTGATAAAAAGTATTGTGAAACTGCAAGGGGTCAATTTTTCATGCCAAACAAGAAAGAACTGAAAATGTTCAACTTTCTTTGGAAGGAATCAAAGCTTGCAGATTTTTAATGAGACTGTGTGATATGCAGCTTTACTCATAAACCGGATATGCTTTTAGCAGATGTGAGTTTGAATAAAGGGAACATGACTGTCCTCTAAAGGTTTCTTCTGTTATGTTGTAGTTATACAGCTTTAAAATAGTTTCCATATCATTTGGTTTCCTTTTGTTTTTCCTGTAACACACAAAGAAATGAACTATAATCAGATGTGTTTCTGCAAACAGATGCATGCTCTTGTGCCTATAATGACTGCAGGTTAGGCAGAATTTCAACAGATTCTTTTGGCACCTGTACCATAAGATCTTAGCATGTAAGATATGGCTTTGTTCCTCAAAATAGTAAACTCCTGACCTGAAACTAGGTTGGACAAATAGCTGTGTCCAACTAGACTTGCAACAGTCCGGCACTTATCTATGCTGTTCCCTGTTGTTTGATTTCATGCTCGTGTTGTTTTATTCTCTGATGTACGTCGCTTTGGATAAAAGCGTCTGCTAAATGCCTGTAGAATAGAATAGAATAG
>JBAMHV010000009.1:8427510-8451881 GCA_037177535.1 Pseudomugil gertrudae | reverse complement strand
TGCCTGTAGAATAGAATAGAATAGAATAGAATAGAATAGAATAGAATAGAATAGAATAGAATAGAATAGAATAGAAACTTGAAAGTATATTTCAAGTCATACATTATCATATAAACCAAGATGTATGCTCAATTTGATATAACAGCACTCACAGTGATATTTAAAAATAGAAATACAGGAAAGGTCATGCAACAAAGAGGAAGGACACATCCTCTGACATGATCAGATGGAGGTTTACTGAAAGGGCTTCTATGCAATTCAAACTCTGTAGGAAGAAGAGTAAATTCTGTCTTACATTTCTAGTATTACTAAAACAGGAAAAGAACCAAGACTAATGAAACTAGACTGCTGCAGGGCTACTGGTTAATTGGGTAGAGGATGAGATAGTCATATTGACAGAGCAGCGTTAAGTCAAGCAGACAAAAAGGTTGAGAGTAACTAAATAAACAACCCAATGCAAATAAACAGCAAAGATATTAAGTGAGTTGAGAAGATGTTAAAAGTGTTGTTTATCATTTTGTGACACAAAAAGGATGGTTGTTAAGCTTTTTTTGCCAGTCATAGCTTAAGCATTCTGTTTCATGTGGCATTTCTTATCTCCAGCACTAAATGCTGAACTTAAAGCTGAAATGAGCAGATCCAACTATTACAGAGGAGCCGAGTTGGTTTAATGTAGATAGAAAATTTCACACAGAGTCCAATGGTGGCCAAAACGACGCACAAGAAAAACAGACAGAGCACATAACATCCGTTTGTCGCTTAGTCCTGCCATGTCAAACAAGAGTCTGAATGAAAACTCAGCTAGTGGTTGGGATCCGTCTGTAGACCAGAACCAAATGTGAGGCGAACCTCCCCGAGAGGCCTCCAAACAGTTTCAGGGGAGACTCATATGGGGAAATATGACATTAAGTAATAAAATTTAACTTGAAAGCCAATTACGTAAATGATTAAATCATCCAGAAACTTTGATTATCTTGGCTTAATTTTTATGTACCTATTGGATTAAAATACAGAGTAATGATCCTATATTATCCAAGTATTTAGAAAAAACAACAGCAGAGGGGAGTCTGGAGATTTCTCCGATCATAATCTTGCAAATGATCTAAAGGGAAACCTTTATCTAAAGGTGTCTTCTGTTATGTTGTAGTTATACAACTTTAAAATTGTTTCCATATTATTTGGTTTCCTTTTGTTTTTTTCTGCAACACACAAAGAAATTAACTATAATCAGATGTGTTTCTGCAAACAGATGCATGCTCTTGTGCCCACAATGACTGCATGTTAACCCTGCAGGTTAGGCAGAATTTCAACAGATTCTTTTGGCACCTTTTTTTGACAAATGCTTTTGTCTAGAACATAAAAAGCTACTTACATCTGCCAGTCATACTTGGTTGAATGTGTGAAAGGGAGCATTGTAAAATGGGGCCAGGAGCAAATTTAGTACCCTCTTACAAAGAAAGGAAACTGGAAAAAGTTGCGAGGTAAAAAGTGTGAGAAAAGTAAAGCAAAGTCTGAGGGGAAAAAACACTTGAACCCCCTGTTCCTATAGTTTTTTTTCAAGGCAGGCTTTGACCAGGGCTCATTCAGAAACAACTATACAATGTTTTTCTTCCCTTTAACAGATTACATCAGCACACTGGAGTCCAATCCCTTCAACTACAAACAGTTGCAGCATCTCACAAAACAGCAGCTGTTGAGAGGGGCCATGGCTTTCTCAGATCAGCATGATGCCGTGGACACATGATTATACATAAAAAATGGCAAAGACCTTTCCAAAGGGTCTTTATGTATTTACTACATGTACTCCAGTGCACTGCAAATTCTTGAACTTGTTGAATCCATTAATCCAGAAAGACCACATACAAACCTTGCAAATACTTCCAATAAATGCCTAAATGTGGGGTAATGAGAGATTAGTTGTGGCTTCCATCGAGAAACCCAGGGCCATGTGGGCTGTTTCAGCGTTAATGGAATGAAGAAAAAAAGTGGCACAAAGAAAACATATTGTAATCCAAAAAGCCAAAGGGATATGGGGGACTGTGGACTATTGGGAAGTCATGGGATCACCGGTAAAACTTAAGCTTATTTAACAGGTTTAAGATTCAGAAGTCACATGATAGATTCTTCGGAGGGGAAACAAGGTCAGTAAGCTGACCAAGAACCACTTGAAGAGATCACTACTAATTTTAGAGTTCAACAGCTCAAAAAATAAATTAAAAAAATGATAAAACAAAGAATACCAGGTACAAGTTTTTTATTAGGGATTTACGAGTCTCACACTGAACTAAAAGAGAGGGCATTACGAAAAGCTGCGCTGTTTTTGCCTAACAGGCAGATTTTCCCCTTTTAAAGCACAACAGAAAGTGTTGTGGAGAAATGTTCAGGAAAATGTAAACTGACGCTAGATCTCTGATCTCTTTTTTGACAGGGTGAAAAATGCACCCAGCTATAATGTTTTTCTGTTTCCTTATTCTGAACCAAAACAACGCAAGCGAGCACCCAAATATCAGCAATCAATAATTAATGTAGAATGATAATAGTATCTGTTTAAACTTTATGCACATGAAAATTCACCATGCCAACAAGCTGTTTAAGTGCCCATGGATGGTGATTACAGCCTTTTCTTGTAGCCCCATTAGGCAGATTTGTGGGGAAACAGCTATTTCTTTGCCAAACACTTTAGAGATCAAAGGCTCAGTTTTCAAGATATTTCCCTTTTTGTTCTGCACACTGTGTGGCCTTTGCTTGAAGGTTTAAAGTACAATACTGCTGAAACACAATTATCAACAGACATAGGGCTTTTTGGCTGATCAGAGAATGGCTTCTTGTAAGCTTTTCACTGCTTTTTAAGAAAACTTTTACCCCCTTTTTTTTAATAAAAGATTACTTATAGACATTTCACAAACCATTTAATGGCAGAAGGAATTCACTTTCTCCACATGGTACAGACTGGTCTGTGTGCTCAGCGAGATTAACTCTAATGCATATTAATACTGAAATTGACATTTAAAAAACAAAAGAAAAAGAAGACACAGCTGGCTTATTTGAACCTACGCTTTAAATATCTTCTCAGGTGTATACTGTAACTTTTTTCATTGTTAGATCACCACTACTGCAAAGACAATGACCAGGCGAGTTGAAGGGTGACTATAAGCTTTGCCAGAACTGACCTCTTCCAAGAACTTTGTGTTAATGAGGTGCTTTTTGAGATGTGATGATGTCACACGCCGGCTGTGAAAACACATGTAACAGCCTTTCCATTGGTCCTAATCAGAATATTAGCTATGCACATGGGGCAGTTAGAAAATGATCTGAATATGGAGGCAGCGTGGATCTAAGTGTGTGGCCTGGGATGAAACCAAAAATCTGAAAAGTCCTTTCATGACAGAACATTTCATGTAGGATAACAGTTTGATACTGAACTTATATTCAGACCTCAGAGATTTTTTTTATGAGATGATGCAAAGCTTGCAGTCAAAATATTTAAACTGCAATGAAAACATTATGTCACATGATATGAATGTGTCATCTATCTTATTAGCATGGCAATAAACTAAATAAAAACAATACTTGATTAGGTGTGTGCTGACCTTTAACCTTTGTAAAAGCTCATCTATACCTTGATCATCAACATCATTGAGTGTTATGTTACTTTATGTGAATATCTGTTTTCAGCAAAAGAAATACAGAATGAATAAAGTGGCAAAGGGGTGATGTGGGTCATGGGTCCATTCCCACAGTCCACATACATGCAGGATGGGTTGCATGACAATTCCACATGCCACACATAAATAATTTAGAGTTAAAACACTTAAAAAATGTAAAAATATAATTTTAATAAACTTTAGGGACAGACAGTCTGGCAAAAAAAGTATTACAATGAAGTAATTTGCTACTACAAAAATTCAGCTCTAATATAGAGACATAAAGGGTTTACAGAGAGTGAAGCAAAATAAATGTGTTATAAATAATAAATAAATAAATAATTTGTCTTGCAAGATATTTAGTTCATATAATGTATCTGGAGACAGACAGATGAGAGTAAGGCTTTCTGAAGCAGCTGAGTAGGTGTGTGGAAGACATTTAGTGGTCCATTATATCAGAATGGTGCACAATACATTATCTTTACCTGTATGCTGAAGTAAAAGTAGATTTATGTTGCTGGATGTCATTTTTTTAAAAGTCTGTTTATTAATAATTCTGTTGTTTTCATGGGTGTGTCAACTCAGTTTAACTGACTTTATAATGTGGAATGCTCTAATAATATTATAATATAATTATATATCTTTTATTAAATCTCTTTTATTCTGTTCAGAATTCAATGAACGGGATACAAAAAACTGAGAAACTGTTTATCTTCGAGTCACTTTGGTTCAAGAATCAGAAGAAACTTATTCATGTCCACTTTCATCTGCTACCTTCATGGCTCGTACTCAGGTTTGAGTCTTTGTGAAGCAAAGCAGTAAATGTCTGATTTTTAACAGTAAAAAAGGGGGAAAAGAAGTTAAATTACATAATTATGCAGCATAAGTGATTCTGACAATAAAAAATTTAGACTATAGTTTTCACATGATGTTCAAGTTAACACAGTCAATCAAAACTTAATCTAAATCTTTCATTTATACCAATTTAAATTAAGTTGTATCTTATTTGAATATTATTTCCAAATATATTTATTCTCATTTACTCTATAATCTAAGTTTAAAGTTGTAATCCTGTATGTATGTCTTTAAATTCTGTTTTATTAGATTTATACAGAAAACTGACTAAGAGAGCTAACTCCCACTTTCTAAACATATGTCACCCTTAAGGCAGGAAGGCCTGCCCGTGATTTACCTATAAAACATGTTACTTTGACATGGAAGGACTTTGAGTGGACCTCAGAGAGTGAACACATGTGCCACTAAAAACACAACACCTGCAAACTATTGCTTGCCTCTTTTGGGTGGTATGTAAAAGTTTCAGCCCCCCTCCCCTTTTTTTTATTTTGTAAGTGTGATTTTCACACTCAGACTCACACTTATCAATGTTGTTATTGGTTATAGCGATTTCAAACACTGAAGAAATCTCTATGTGTTTTTGTCTAACATAGAGTATCTAATATTAAAAGGGAACAGTACGATACTATACGGGATAAGTTAATAGCGCCCATACTGTGTTGAACACCTAAAACCGTGAAGCACCCTCAACATTCTGGATCCACTTATTTCTAGTATGTTTTCTGTTGGAAATCTGTGAAATGATAAATGCTCTTCCTCTAAGTGACATTTTTACGATGTACGTTGTAAACAGTAGGTCATAGCTAGGCTGTGCATGTTTATCCAACACCGAGTGCACTGCAGATTTAAAATGACTGCCAGGGGAATAAAGCCTACTCGCGATGCGTATCTTAACAAGGTTGGACCCAGGCTGTAGGGTTCCTGTGGTAAAATCCATTTACACACTTTGTTTGGACATCACACTAGACAAGAGTTGAGGTTAAACCATTAAGGATGATTAACCAGTATCACAGAGCAGAGCAACTGCTCGATTTATATATAAAGTCACAGATTATATCAATGATTTCCCCTTTGAGAAAACACTTGTCAATGGTAAGGAAGTGGGAAAATCCCTTATCCTTATGAGGCAGAAACCACAAGACTTAGGGAGGGCAGCCATCTCCCTCAAGTCGTCTGGGTGAGAGTAGAAACAGGATGAGCAATAGCACAGAATAAATAACAACCATGCACACATTTCCAGCACTTCAATAGCTTTTTTAAACTGAATCCCATGTTTATGGGTTCGATACCTACTGTATCTACTGCAGAAGTGATGATTGTAAAATGCAGTTTCCAGTGAATCCTGGTGACTCTGGCTCAAAGCATCAATAAAAAAATGCACATGGATATCTGATGAGATGCACCTGTAAAGCAGTTCCTCTCAAAACAAACAAACAAAAAAACAATTGAGTGAAGGGGCACCCACAACCCACAGATATGAGATGAAAACTTTTCGTCTCTCAGCATCCCCTTTTTCTGTAATAGCTGCGATTTACTTTCATCTACTTTTCACTCCGATGCCTTAATCAATGCACCCACACACATAAAAAACTGTACCAGTCAAACGTTTACACACATTTTCATATTAAATTCAATGAGAAAGATTTTAACATACATACATTTTCATTTTCCATCTACTGGTGTCATGTAACATTTCAGCCCTGATACCCAATCTTAACTTTGTCAGTTAAATCTTAATTTAATTAATTAATCATAATTAAAGATTTATATTGATATAATTTCCAACTAACTTAAAGGTCACATTTTTCCCTTTAAAAGTGGTCAAACATTTTTGCTTTCACTAGGCAGGTGGACCCCATGAGAATAACCACATTTTTGGACTTTAAATACAGAAAAACAAATGTACAACCACACACTTAATCACCACTTGAAAGAAACACAGAATTGGCTAAAACAAATGTAGACTGATTAGACCCACATCTCTAAATGCAACTTCTCAGTTCACTCACTTGTTACAGCTACTAAACAAAAAGCCACACACTCTTGTTGATAAAAATGTGTGAAACACTTTTATGTGCTTTGTGTGCCCAGACTTTGGAAGACAGACTTACCGTTGTGAAATAAAAGAAAACCTAACAGGACAGCTGCTGTATGAAAGGAGAGCAGTGGAGGATTTATGTTCTTACACATGGGGTCAGGCAGGGGTTGTAAAGTTGCCTTAAGTTCGATTTGTCTTACTGTTGTCTCGTCAAATAACAACCATTGATTACATCTGTCAGTATTTGAGGAAGAATGTGCAAAAGGTGTTAATGCTATAGAGTTCAGAGCTGTCATGGTGAATCCATGAGTATTTTAATATGCACTGAACTTTGTTAGCTACTAAGAGACGATCACTTACTGTGACAAGGCTGTTAATGAGCGCTGGCCATAGTCTGAATGCATGCTCTAAGTTGCTATTAGATGATTTAAGACTGGTTCATTGGTAATTTGATAAAGCATGAAAACTTCCTCTTTCTTCTCAGTGCTTCTTTCCTTTTGTTATTCTTTATCCCCCACAAGTGCTGGTGGTTTCAAATTCCTCCTCCTTTCAAAGACCAGGATATCTGTGAGCTTTTGGCTCCATCTGGAACACTTCACATCTTAGGCTCTAAAACAAAGATTTTGTTTAGTCTCAATTCAGCGAATGTGTCGTCTCAGTTGGATTTCTGCAGAGCTTTCGTGATTATAAATTGAATAACATTAAATATTGTTGCACGAAATGATTTAAACAGTACAAAAAAGAAAAGTAATACACCAAATAGCCTCCCTTTGAGTTCATGTCGACCAATGTAAGGGCTTCTGAGTAGCTTCATTTCAAAGTGTGGTGTCCCAGGTTACTTACAGCTTGGCTTTTCTTTTTAGGGAGGTGAACAACAGCTCAAAGACAAATTATCTTCTTTCTCCACAGAACCAAGGGTTCTTGGCCACCGTTCCATGCAAGTGCATGTCTACGGGTCTTTGACTGCAAGAGCAAAGCAATTCATGAGAGGTTTGTGTGTAGGTGGAGTGTTGTGTGGGTTGAACCTTGATTAAAAAAAAAATAGTAAAAATTAACCAAGACCCAGTGGAATGACGATTGGCAATTTTACAGAGAAAATAGCAATTATGTAAATACTCAACATGACTAATAATTACCCTTTTTCTTTCTTTGCAAAATACCTTTGTGAAAACTTGTTATAACTCGAGCTTCCAACATCCATCCATTTCTTTGGGCTGTTATTGTTATTGTAACAACTTAGCTGGCAGTCACAGAATGGTCTTGTTTGACTGATCCCACTGAGATAATGGGAAGAGGTCTTTGATTTGAAGTAATTCCAGGTAATAGTTGATGACACCGTCATGAAGTGGCGCTATACAAATAAAGTTGAATTGAATTGAATTGAATAGTTTCCAGAAAGCCATTCAGCACTGAGGAATGCGAAGTAATCTGCTGAACCTCTCAGAAGACCCTGCATGGTCATCACTCTCGTAATACCGGCCCACACTTACATCCTCTACTGTAGAAGGTTAAAGGAACCGGGATAAAAGGAGACTGGGAAGACCGTGGGGCTCGCT
Organism: Pseudomugil gertrudae; assembly: GCA_037177535.1. Lineage (NCBI taxonomy): Eukaryota > Metazoa > Chordata > Actinopteri > Atheriniformes > Pseudomugilidae > Pseudomugil > Pseudomugil gertrudae. The sequence continues at coordinate 8,443,788 of JBAMHV010000009.1, read as the reverse complement.
CACCAGCACACTTACTATGGCTACTGTTTATTTATATAATGGATGCATGTAAGACTTCCAAAACCTGAAGGTATGGGCTTCTGTCTGGCTTAATGGAATTGAAGGTTTAATTAACGGATAGCATTTTGTCACATACTTGACTTTAGGTCAACTTTTCTTGACTATGAAAACTGAACTATAATATTCTGCTTCTGCTTGGTCAAAAAAACAACGATCATTTTATGAACAAGTGGTATTTAAAAACTTTTTCCCATGATGCGTATTATATTGGCTGGCTTCTCAGATTTCACCATGGCAAAAGGATGACAACTGCATGGCTGCCAAAACTGTATCGATTTTAAGCCAACAAATTAAGAATGCCTGGCATACTTAGTGAAATCCTGTTATGGATGTTGCTGATGGACGTTGTGATTGTGCGGACAATGGCTTCACTCTCTTTTCATGGTATCATTTTTTATCAATTAAGCAAAGTGGCTCAAAAAGTTCATCCTGTCACACAGTTGTGTTTTCACACGATTTGATGCCTGACACTGGGGGGTGTTCTGGGCACCACGACAACGTTGCAATACAAAACAGAAACACGACAGAGGACATAAGATATGCTCAGTCACATGATCCATGTGATCCATAAGATATAATTTAATATTTGATTGCTTAAATAGAAAAAAAAGAAAGAAAATAAATATCTCTTTAAATGAGTCTGTTTTTCTTTAAACAGTCACAGATGGCTGTCATCAAAGACTAAATGGATTTACAGTTATTGTGTGTTATGCTGAAAAGAATTCAAAGGTCAAATCAGTTTTATTGTAGCTCATTGACCTCTCTTCTTATCTTCTGTCTCTGGTGTAGTCATTTGGACTTCCAGTCATCTATTAAGGTCAGAAAATCTGTTTGCCACCTTTTCTCTTCAGCCACTTCCTCTTAGCCATGCCGGAGGCCACCACGTAGACCCTAAATACTCTTCCAGCTGAGAGTTTTACAGTGTATTTGAAAGAATACCAGAATATGAGAACATGAGAATATGAGAACAGGTTTTCATGCCTTATAATGTAATGCAACATTAGAATTGATGATGGAAATATGAGAAGTGGGTGATGGACGGTGGTTTCTGGCACATTTTTTTTAAAGATTTGTCTTGTTGTCTCCTTAGCTGTGTAGATACCAATAATGTCCAGTAATAAAAAAAATAATTAAACTGTAATCTTCCTGTCCAGGAATTTAATTAGAAATATTACGTCATTTTTTATTTTAGTAACGAGTTGGGACTACTCAACATAATAATAATAGTAAAATAATAATAGTTGTTATTATCTGAAAGACTCTATGCAGTGCATTTGCCAGTCTCTTGTACTTTTCGGAGTTTTTCTTTTGAAGCACACACTTTATTTCTCTGCAAGATGTTATGTGCCAATAGACCATACTCTGCTAACAGCTTGACATATTTCTTCAGACAAAGAGCTTCAGGCCTCCTTGGGCTAATGGATCCAACAGATCACACCAAGAACAGAAAAAAAGATAAAAGCTGAAGTGAGGAAAGCAGTAGAGGTGGATGACTTGGGAAGAGACCGTTCAGTGTTGTATTTCTTCTTGTTCCCATTTGGAAAAACTTAATTTGATTGAGAATCCTGGCGTACAGCTTAAAGAAGCATGTCTTTAATTTATGAGTACTGGCTCTGGAGAGCTGCTTAGCCTGCTGTTGACCATCCTATGACCCCTAACCTTTGGCCTTAACTACTCTGATGATCTGCTTTCAAGTAAAAGAGAAGTGTGTCTGACCTGGATCTTTGCTATTCAAGATAATATTGTAATGCTTTCATCTTTGTGGTTCACACAAATTTTCTTTCATTTAATTCTGTTATAATAAAGAATTTTCTCATTTCAGAATCTTAAGCACCCACTTCCATAAAAATGGCCACACAACCATTTAAATGGATAATTAAAAATTAAGGATGATCCATCATCTAACTAACGGTACTGTTTTTACAACTGTCTTCTTCATATTAGAGCAGCTGACAGGCTGTATGTGGGTGCTGATAGAATTACTGCTCAAATGAACAAATCGGGCATGTGTGTAAGTGTGTGTTGCTGTTGTCTAAAAACCTGGTCGCTAAAGCCCCATTTCACATAGTCATAAGAAAGAAAAGATCTGGCTTATGTCTTGCCTTTTACTCTGGCTTTTGGGCAGGGGGAGGAGGCACAAAACGACTGCAGGAGTCACAGAATTTCTCATTTAAACAGCATCTGAGTTCTTTTTATGGAGTTCCAGCTAAGTATTGCACAGTCCCCAGCTGCGAGTGGCTCAAAAAAACCTTTTTAACAAAACTCAGTTTGCCACTGGATGTGTGCAAGTCTGCCCACAAAGGTATCTAATTTTATTTCTTTAAAAAACAAAACACACACACTATTAAAATTCAGAGTTAGTGTGAGATAAGTGGGACTACTACCTGACAAACCATGAAATCTCATCCATTAAAGTAAAAAAAAAAAAAAAATCATAATATTGACGTTTCAAATCAGAGGACAAGTAAATTATACTACTTCTTATTTAGTTTAAACATGACTTATTCTTTTGTTAAGAAAATAAGTCTGTTACTTTTAAATAATTGACTTTTAATGTTTTCCACACAACAAAATCTGCTGCAGCTAATAAGCTTAACAAAGGTAAATGCACTTAGGGACGATGGGGGTAACACCAATGAGCTGTGATAAGAGAAACCGCACAAAGCACAAGTGAAATCAATTACAAAATGATACCACAAAAATTACGTGCAGGAGATAAATTGCTCTCAGTAAAAGCACCACCCTCCAGTCAAACTATTCCCACAGCCTGCCTGGTGCATCCTGCAGATAACGATAACACATGCAAACTTCACTGGAGCTCACTGTGTTAAAAGGGTGAGGCGAGACTAACAGGAGCACAGGCAATTTGTAATTATAAAATGTCAAATATTCTCATTTTTACCCTTGTGCAAGCATGCAGTATAAGAAAGATGGAGAAACAGAGTTTTATGCAGCAAAAAGAAGGAAATCGATGAAGAATAATTGTCTTTTTTTTTTTTTTTTGGCTACCGGAACTTACGGTAAGGGCAATCTTGGAAAAATATTGTTCTCCAGTCTAGCCAGATCTCAATACACCACTGGACTAAATCACTGTGACATCTACTTCTAGCACAAAAAAAAACCTGAAACGGGCGCACCCTAAAAATGCAATCATTAAACCCACTTTCTTTTTCAGACAAACTCTCAAACAAGAAGTTTAAAGAGCAAGAAAGCAAGCCCACTGTTCACAATGCCGCTGGGGACTCTGCAGGAACACAGAGGTGAGGGGGGCTGCAGACCTTGCCTTCTCTGTTATGTCCCCGAGGGGTCCTGTGCTACTTCCATTTCACAAACAACCTAAGGACTGCCGTGCAGGATGCGGGAAGTGGAATAGCCAGCTTACAAAACAGAGAAACAGACATAAGTCCAAGTCTGGCATGAGACCAGGTTTATATCTGAGTGACTGAACTCTGACAAGAGGGAAGGGAGGAAAGCTCTTAGCAAGCTCAGATAACTTAAAATGGAGATATCATGTTAAATAGTGCTAAAGCAGTTGTTTTCCAATAATGATGAACTTGAACAACATCGCTGCAAAACTGTGTGTCCGTTGGGCTTTAGTTTGAATAGTATTTGAATTTTTTAATAAAGTTTCTGGCAAACACAGATGGAAAGTTTTCTGGTATATAGCAAATTAACTACATCAGACAACAGACATTTTTAAGAAATATAGTTTATGACAGAAATATATTGTGCAAAAAACCTTATTGACATAAATATGTTCTCTTCTAGTTAAGTTTTGCTTAAAAAAAACTACAGTGTTTTTTATGGAAAAGAAAAGCATCTGCATTTCTAAGTGCATTAATGTATGGAGCTTCACTAAAACAGGTAAGGCTCTGAATTTAGTCTCAAATAGGTCAGGAGATTTAAGGGGGTTATGTGATATCCAATCAGAGTGGAACCATAACACTTATGCTTGGAGACAAAGAAGAGAAGCAGCTGCTTACTCCGAGATGTTGAACAGCTGAAGGTTTCTTAGTAAATACATCTCCAGTGTAAATATCCAGGTAAATATTCTATTTACAACAGAACATGAAAAACATAAAATTTTAACCATTTTATTAAAAATACATGCATACTTTTTAAAGTATTGAACAGTGCACGTTAAAGCTAAAAACAAACAATAAACACGATCCAAATAATGCTCCTATTTTCTCAAAGCAAAACATAAATAAATAAATATGACTGGGGAATTTAAAAAACTATTTTGTGGTGAGATAAATCTGAATTTTAACATCTGTCTGGAATTCACACTGCATCCTCTGATCCGAAAGAAACGTTAGCACAGGATCCTGCATGGTGTGGGGATGCATCCGTGCCTGTGGAACAGGTATAATGCACAAATCTAATCTAATCTAATGGCTGCAGTCCTGACACCTGACTCAAATTAATGAGCCATTGTCCAGGAATTCATAGGCTGTTGGATTAGTTTAATTCGAGTCAGGACTGTTGAAGCATGGGTGAACTTAAAACCTGCACGAGTCCTTGTAGTAGCCCTATTTTAGAGCACCATACTGTACGCTGCTATCCAAACACTTTTTTTTCTTCAGGTAAGACAATACTAATCTGCACACATCAATTACAACAGCATGGTTTCATAGCAGAAGAGGCCAAGAGGTGCTGGACAGCTGGAGTGTTGTCCAGACGTTTCACCAGCTAAAAACTTTCGGATCATGAAATGCAAAAACAAAGACCCGAGATTATTAAACAGCTCAAATCCTACATCAGGCCAAAATGGAACAACTTTCTTTTCCCCAAAGTCCTGCAGCTGGACTCATGAGATGTTTAAAAACTGTTAAAAGAAGAGGGGATGCTGAGCACTGGTAAACATTTTAAATAGTCACAACTGTTTAGAGATGTTGGTTATAAGTAGCAAAACTCAGAATCTACAGCGATAACAAGGTAATTTCACTAAATTAAGATGAGATATTTATAATGTTAAAGGATAAAGATCATCAACCTTTGTATTTTGTAAACCTTATTAGGTTGAGCAGGGTCACATGCAGCTGTGGTAAACAGCCAATGTGGAGACTGAAACTTGATTTAAAGTAATAAAGTTATCCAGAATGAAACCTAGTTTTAAAAAAAATCCACAGAACTTTCAAATAGATAGATATTTCTTCACATCCGTCTTTTAAAGGAAGTCATTTCTCCACAAGAGACATTCAGCAGCTTGGATTTGTAAGACTTTTTTGCTGTTCATTAGTTTATTTTTGTCTCTCCCTTCCTTTTGTCTATCCCCCTTTATCCTTTTCTAAAAGTGAGTTCATCTCATCTCGAGCCACATGTGAGTGGAGCAAGATGCTTGCTCATTTTTTTTGTCTGCCTCATTTTAACTGGCTTTAAGTAGACACCTCTCATTTCCTTCTCTCCATCTGGTAAAAGTAGACATCCTGCATCCCACAATCCCATGATGCAGCCCTCCATTGACCTTTGTGAGAGGATGCATTGCAGCTTGTCCAGTGCTTGGGGCAGAAGTTAAGAGACCACGTGTTTTAAGGCTGCTTTTCATCTCTTCAGACAGACAGTTAATATTACCTTTTATCCCAGGTCTTAGTCTTCAAAATTGAGCAAATATGAGTTGCTTTAAATGTGGTATATAGCTGATGGCTGTCCCGTCCTTCTATGACCTGCTGTGCTGTTATCATCTGTCTACAAGCTCAAGATGATTTGATTTGAAAAAGCATGAAACCAGTTAGCTGGTATAGGTAAATACCTCTCCACTATGTGATGACTTTGGGTGGAATTTTAAAAAAAAATCAACATTCAGTCTACTCTCTTGGAGGAATACATGTGGTGCATATAATCTGGCAACAATCACTTGCATTGCATGCACAAAGCACCCCTTTTCTCTGTTTGCATTGAGAGTTTATGCAATCTGGTGTTCATTTTCCACATCAAACCCAAAGTCATGACTGTTTCATGAAACATAAAAGAGGAACCAATTAAAACCAGTCTGCTGTGTATGTATGAAATAAGCACATTTAACTGTAATCCCACTGTTGTCTTAGTAGTAATGAACAGGCACGAGTTTAAAAAGAGAAAACATGCTTCAGAGAAGGCTCACTTAATGCTTGTGCTAAAACAAATACAGGGAATTTCGAACTGATTTCCTTATTTTCCTGTCCTTCTAAAAGCAATTATCCACAAATGAAGTTTAAGCAGGTATTTTCCATTTTAAAAGTACATTAGGTCTCTGTGCATTTACACTCCCTTTCAAATTTCATTGCAGCACATGACAGTGGCTGATGGATTGGGCTTTTGGTGACTGAAGGCTCACCAGGAGATTGCTACCAGATGAAAAGGCCACAGAGAGCAGACTGGGCGGTTTTGGATGAAGCTATAACTCTTCACTCGCTGAGTTGTGTTATCAATGACTACTCTAAATGAAGAACACCAGTATGACAAGGGCAGAAATAACACTTGGCTCCAAGTAGTCTCATGATGAGAACTTCTCACACCCATCTGTCCTATACCTGCTTATTCCAATGTAGGTTTGGCGAGGGGCAGAACTGATCCCAGAAATGATTTTTAGTAAGTCTCACCTCTTTTCTTAAACCAACAACAGATTCTTTTTTTAGCTATCCATTTACAGAAAAATGCATATAAAAGGGTTTGTAAATGTTAAAAAATTGGAAGGATGTTTTCCTCTCATTTTGTATAAAAAGGATTACAGTTAATTTTGACATGTTGAAACATTCAAGCGAAAAAAATTACATCATTTAGCTTCTTAGCTTCATCTTTTCCACTTTGCTCTGTGGAAGACTGGAAGCAGGAGACTGAAATCCGTCTACAATTCAGCAACAAATTAGCTTAAAAAATCCTGTAATGGAAAAGAAATGGACTCATTTAACAAATCAAATTCAGCTTCTAAAACGACGTGCATCACATCTTTATTCACATTTATTGCAAACACTTTGACTGTAAACTGACAAATCCAAATAAGCATGTGCTGTAAGTAAGATATAGCTAATGCAACCCATATGCTCTTTTTTTATTGGAAGCAAACATCTGTTGTGCTATCTTCTTATTCCACATAATATGTCAAATTTAAAATGGTTAAGAAAATATTTTTTCCAATATCTCATAGATGAGGGAGCATGCTGAGTTGTTAAGTTTGCTTCTCTTCTTTGTTAATATTTCCCAGATGAAAGCAGAAAGCAGCCAAAAGCGTAGTTTTCTTACTGTACAATGACGATCCAAAACAGAAACACGGCAGTCCCTCGCTGCGTCACATGACTGATAGAAAGCTCAACCCTGATCAACACAGATCAGAACTCTAGATTTCATTTAGACTTTCTTCAAATAAAGTAAATGAGTTAAATGAAAATATTATTAGCATTAACTAAATCTTCCCATTGCAACAGAGGGCCATGAGTGGTCACAGTGGGTCACCGACATCAGGTTAAACTCCCACCTTGCCTGAACTGGGACAAAGAAAAGAGCATCATTCATACAGACTGACCAGTTTAAATTTCAGCCTTTTGAATCAGTAGTAATCATCTTCTATTCTGAGTTTGTAACATTTGCAAAACAAGTAGAATAATCTAAGGAAAGCCCTTTTAAGGAAAAAAAAGTGGTCAACCTCCTTAAAAAAAGAGACTACACTGTTTGAACAACTCATTGGAAAAGTTGTTTCTGAAAGGCAGCAATGATGGAAATCCTTACTTCTAAAATTTAGGGAGGAAAAGCAATCATGGGATAAAATAAAATAATATAATATAAAAATGTAATTAAATTAAAATAAAAGCTTAATATCCATATAAAGTTAACAATGTAATTAACACTAAAATTATTAATATTTTAATTGAATATGCTGTGTTTTTAAGCACTGCTGACATCTTGTTGACAGGGCATATTGGTTATGGCGCTTTTCCACTAGTACCTACTCCACCCGGCCTCACACGATTATACCCAGAAACAGAGCGTTTCCATTAGGATGTGTCGTTACTTTTCATTACCGGTCTTCTTCTATGGTATTCGTCTTCTTCTGTGGTTTTCTGCAGACTCCGCACAAAGCGTCTAGAAACTCGCATTGTGCGGGGGAACCCTCTCACATTAGAGGATCGCGACTTGTAATGGAAAAGCAGTCCAGTAAAATATCGTACTGCCCGGGCCGGTAGAGTCGCGTCTCACAGGTACTGATGGAAAAGCGCCATGATGAGTTCACTTTCTCTGTCTGTATTTTTGCCTCATGAATTCAGACTAAATAGATCATGTTTTTGCTACATACTAAGACTATGTGAGCAGCACCCTACACAAACAACGATACTATTGTGCCACCATGAAATGTACATTAAAACAGGTTATTTCACATATTATTATTATGTTACATATATTTCTACAGCTTCAGTTTTATTTATAGTTTTCCAGATATGTTTGTTTGTTTGTTTGTTTAGTTTTTTGGGCACAACTTACAATAAATCCCGTGCTTGTGACATGTCGTCACTTACAGGATAAGCGGCTTGAAAGTGGACTTGTCCTTTGCTAAAGTTGACTATTAGACATAAGCCACTGACCGGTTTAGATGCAGTATTCTGTTCTGACTGATTTATGGAAGTTTGCCATTTGTAAGGACTTTGTTTTTTCATTTTATGGTAAAAATGAATTATTAATTTAAAAAAATCAACCAGATCTGATCAGATTACATTTCCCAGATTGCACATTCAAACAAATGTATCCAGTTTTAGTAAATCTGGCCACTGGACTTGAGTATCCCAAGTAAAAGTCTTTCATTTTACCATTTCTACTTGCAAATCTTTATATATTTAATTTATAGCATCAGTGCCAATCATCAGTTCTGTTGTTTGCTTATGACAACATGTTTAGTGAAAGACTTGAGCTCTGAATTATCACCTGGCTGAAACTTTGCCAGTTTTTCTGCTCTGAGGCATGAGGGGCCACCCTGTCACACAAAAATGGCAGCAGAGCTTTGTTGCCTTTCACAGTCTGAGATGCCTGACCACCCTCCCTCCACCCCCACCCCCCAGCCCTTCACCCTGAAAGCGAGAGAGGTGGCTTAACGCTGGAGTCTTGGCAGCCAGAAGGATCTGTGGTATGGCCCCTCCTTTTCACTGGGCTGGGATAAGGCAGGGAGTGTGGCGCCTCTGAGGTTAGTGGGCTGCCTCATCGAGACACCATCTCCATCATGAGCCTATTTTTATTCCATATTCTTATTTTTTCCCCCCTCCCCTGTTCGGGTTAGGGTTAGGGCTCTTTTTCAGCTACCTTAATCTGCCTGTTCAGTCTATCTCTTTCACCTCCTTCTAATTGTACTAAGCTGAGTTATATGTCAGTGTGTTTGCCTGATGACAGAAAACAGTAAAGAAAAAAGAAAAAAAGTATACAATAAAAAAAAAAACTAGCTTGGTTTTTGGTTTGAATCCCAAACTTATCTAGCCTTTTCCTTTTCTGTCTCACAGACGGTTGCCAAGACAGAGTTTCTTGTCCCTGGTTTGGCAGTTTCGCTGCACTGAGTATACAGTGCTGTAACCCTTCTTCACAGACGGAGGCAATGTAAACCAACAAAAACATCCAGTTTATTGTGTTTCCATTCAACTTTGATTCAACAAATGACCTCCTGCATAAATTAGCAGTGAGATGCATAATTAACATGCAGGAAAAGCAAGCCACAGAAAAGACTGGGGAGTCTTTGTTGGTGTCATAATACCCGTAATGTTGGGATTGTACATCTGATGGAAAAGATCTCTGCATTTAACCAACTAATCCAACATGTTGAGTCAATTCACATGCAATGTGGTTATGCCAGCCAGTTAGCAGGGGGTCCCACAACTTTCAGGAAAAGAGTTTACCATCATAAAGCAGCTGTCCCACATCAACAGTCTCGACAGACACAGACGGTGCTGTGTTTGTGCCATAAGCCACTCTATACAAACACATTGTGGCAACTCCTCTGGCATTTTTAACAGCCTGGCAACAACAAGATCACACAGCGTCTAGACCAGTCTTATTAGGAGAACCTCACTTCACATTAGCACTTAGAGGTAAAAAAAAAATCCCTTGCAAAAGACTATATGGTGCTCTTGTACATAATCCCTTAATTAGAGTGTTATTAGTGTTAAGAGCCCTATAAATTGGTCCAAATACCAACTACAGTCAGTTTTGCATGTAGTCCAAAAGTCCAAATACACTGGAATGTCCAAATACTACTTAAAGTCTTAAGCTCTCAGTATGTCATTGCTTTATCTGGCAGTGAGACAGTTAAAGAAAATTACAGATTTATTTTAAATGAATCAGTATCTCAGAATCACCCATCACTAGCCTAGAAACCATGGTTAAATGAGTTCTGTATCTAAAGAAAGTATTATGTCTGCCTTCTTGGCTGAGTTGAATTCATTTGAATAACTTACTTTGCAGAATAGCATGATTCTGGGGAAATGCTCGATCCATCAATCTCGTCTGACATCAAGCTTTAGAAAAACAGTTTCCTCTCTGTTCTTTGTTTTTTATATCTAATTAGTAAAAACAGAGAGAGAGCAAGAAAAAGGAAAATAGCAAATAAAGGTAGAGGGTTACATAATAGGGTCTTCTTTGGTAAGTCTGAAAGAAATTCAATAGCTGTGAATTAGTTTGTGCTGTATATGTGAGCAGTTTCCTCTCTGTCATCCACAGAGCGTGCCACTGCTACAGTTTTAATTTCCACTGGTTTCCTTCAATACCCACATCTGAGGTATCCAAGGCTTAGGCAGAGACTGGAAACTAACATACTATCCAGTGTGAAGACAGCTATGTGTGCACATCACGCTGCTCTTTCCAGTACTCTGATGTCACACCATCCCTTTCCCGATACCACCCCAAGCTTCTGGAGGACCACACCAAATGCTTCACTCAACCCCCGAGCACAATAACAACTACTCCTGGGATTGTATTAATGAGGCTTATTACGCTCAGTAAAGCCGTAATGAACTTCCCAGAAGGCACAGAACTAAAAGCTGCAGCACAAGACAGAAGGTCATAACAATATGTCTGTCCAAATTTAAATGACTCATTTACTATATAGTGAACTCACTTAAAGGAAAATACGAGACCACTTCAATACTGTTTATTATAAATCAGCAGAGGTTTTGAAATGTGGTGATTTCTACCACACATTTGTATTCTAAATAGATGAGCTGCATCCTTCAGATGACAGGAGGCTCTATAAAGAATTACAAATAAAGTGGTAAAAATGGTTTGCAAAGACCTGGAAGCTGTAACAAGTCTGTTCCCAATAAAACAGTTCCATTGAGAAAAATATTTGACCTTTCAAAGATCATTAGCAAGGTTCAAGATGTGGGATCTATATATATATCTGTAATGTGTTGTCTGTGTGTAAACCTTGGTCCAAACAGAATTTCACTGTATTTCATGTATAGTGACAATAAAGTATGATTGATTGATTGATATAATCTGAATTGTGTTTTTTGTGACTTTATTAGGCTATTTGTTTGTTGTTTTAGTTTAAATGTTACTCTTTTCTAATTCGTGCACTGGCAGTACTTTGACAATACTTCACTGATTTCCCTTGTTAAATAGTCTTGCAACTTCACATATTGTAGTTATGAATACAGCTGAACACCTAGACGTCTCAGAGTTCAGACTATGGGCTACTCCACCTTACCGTTGAATGGCATAAATGCTCATTAACAGGCTGCAAAGAACTTGATGAGAAGTTAATTTATTTGAATCAGGTGTGTTAAAGTAGAGTTGCCTCTAAGACATGCAGGGCAGGGGTCCTTGAGGATCTGGATTGAGAAACACTGCCTTATAGGATATCAGTGAATTTGTGAGAATGTTTAATTATATTTGTTTTGTAGCCAGTAGACAAAAAAAAAAAAATCTTTAACTGTCAGGGGTTCAGTGTTGAGGTCTTAAACTGCTAAAAACAAAACAAATAAAATAGCTTATTGTGGTTTGCTGCAGTTATATTTATAATAACTTTAGTGGTAATAATAGGCACGTAAGTACTAATTATTCCTAATATAGCTTTCTATGAGAGTTTATGTTGATGCCTATATAATTATCTATTCTGAGATTAAACATTTGTGTTTCCTTCTTTTAGATAAAGAATGAATGGAAGCAACAGGCTGGCAGCTACTGACAACATAGAATAGACTGTAGGTGTGGGATAAGTCTGTCTCTGATGGGAGGTGTTTTTAAAACTGATAGTTCTTCTTTCCCAAGAAGAAAAACAAGGCAAATTGAGTCTAATCATCCTGGCACTTCATTAAGGTCCCCTCAATCTATTATCAGAACCCAGGAGAGGTGGAACAAAGCAAACGAAAGTCACATTGGTGAGACAAAAAGCAGGGATAAAAGATGTCTGAGCAAAAGATGGGTTTGGAGGGAAGAAAGTGTCCTTCATGACAGATTCAGGGGCCCCGTTACTGACGACATATGGGGTCATGGTTTTAGGGAGAGAACATGCTGAAAAAACATTGAAGCTCTGCCACTCTCATGATGTCCCCTCGAAATAAAAACCTCAGCTGATGTACATTATACTTTTATGTGATGCATCAGTTTATGCTGTTTTTATTCACCAGAATAAATGTCACTTTTCTAGCCAAGAGATCACGACGTCTCTATCGCAAAACAAACATACCACAGAGTCTGCTACATGTTCTCCAGACCTCCAGGATGTGTTGATAATGTCATGTGATAGCTGAGACGGCAAGCCAGTCAGAAGAGTAACAGGGATGAACTCAAGGGTGGAGGTGGTTGGAGAGTTTGCAGCTTAACTCGAAGCAGGCCACTAATTTAAAAAAGAAAATATAAATAAAAAGTGGAAGAAGTGTGTTTGTAAATGCTGATCCTTCCAACTTTCATGAGTTTCCTCCTCAATTCATTTAGTGACTAACCAAGTACATAAATACTTCAGTGCAATTAAAACAGAGCACCACTCACTTCAGCATGATGACTTACCCAAAGAATCGATGGGACTTCTTATTTAGGCCACTTTCTTCTCTCCCTTGTTTCCCCAATATTACCATGGTAACAAGCCTGTGCTACAGCTTCATACTCAACACTTTGCGCTCACACTGCATGAGGCAAATAGCCTCCCTTTTCATCTTAGCATCCAATTTGTTTTTCACATTTCTTCCTTCCATGTTATGCACATCTTTCTTTTTTCATTTAGTCCTAATTTCTGTTTAGATTTCTATTTATCATTCCGTTTATGAATGTTATGCTTCACAATCTTTACTTGTCCCACAGAGGGGAAATTTATGGCACAACAGCAGCAAAAACACACAGAGAAAAATGCAACGCACAGAATAAAATGAAGACATAATAAATCATTTAGAAAAAAATTAATTAAATAATCCAAGACTAATTATCTTGACAGTGTGATCAAATGTTGTATTATTTGAAAGATTTACATTGTGAAAATTTATTCACAAAAATAAGTTTAAAGTGGTCTGACTTAAAAGATGTATTTTTTCCCTAGAAGAGACTTTAATCCTGGAGGGAAAAAAACTTTCTGTAGTGTGTAAGAGCTTGGCCCAGTCCCATTTCAGCAGTAGAGCCCTTCCCCCCACTCTTCAGCAAAAAACATTCACTATACTTCCATGTGGATGTGTGTCAGTGTGATGAATAAAGAGCGGAAGCAGGGCATAGGGTGACTTCACACTTAAACAGCCTGTTTACAACTAATTTACAGAGTTGCAAGACGAGCTGGGGGGACTCAGAGGAGTTTCCCCAAATAAGCCCCTCATTCAGAAATGTGTAAGAAGAGTAAAACAAGACTGCCAAGAACTTCAAACAGCTTTATATATATGGTCTGTTCTTTAAAGCAACAATGTAAGTCCGTGCTGAAAAGGATGTATTTCAATTTATTCCAACATATAAAACAAATATACACTAAAGTGTATTAAAATGCAGAATCAATATGCTTGAGGTCTAAACACACACAGAGAAACGAATAAATAAAAAATGATGGAGCAACAGGGATGGCTGGAGACAAAGGAAGAGTGTTTCCTGAAGCTGGCTTGGATGTAAAACCAGAGAAGACCAGTCATTCTCTCATTTTCTCTTTGCACTGTGATGATACTGATAAATGATTGCTCATTAAAATATCTCGGTCAAAGCATTTTGGTAACACATTAAACTTCTAGAACCTAAATCTTAAACATGAATAAATAATAGTTGGAGTTAAAGTTTTGTGCTTACATACGGGCAAGGGGACAATGTTTAAAATCATATTTACCTGTCATGCTTCAGGCACTACTGAGTGACAGCTTACAGCAAACATACTGAAATTTAGAGATGCACTGACAGCCATGTAAGCTCATATCTTCTTTAAGCATCAGTCAGTGGCTTCCCATGGGTTGAAAAGTGTTTTAATGAAAGCTTTTGTTATGATAGGATCATGTATTTCTGGCTAATCTTTCAGGAGATTACAATCATCACAGCCTTAGAGCAGCAGTCTTGGTACTGATGTGTGGTGGCTCCTTTCACATTGGCCAGTTAAAATGTGATTTAAAGTGGGACTCAAGTAAATAATACTATACTATACTATACAGTCATTAGGCAGACGCTTTTATCCAAAGCGACTAACATATAATAAGCAGTCAATTTAACTATATCTATTAACCTAACATGCATATATTGTGGGTGGGAGGAAGCCAGTGTACCTGAGAGAACCCATACATACATGGGGAGAACATGCAAACTCCACACAGAAAGGCCACTGAACAAACCTCGCCAGCCTGGGCTCGAACCAGTAACCTTCTTGCTATGAGGCCACAGCGCTAACCACTTTTCCACCATGGGCAGCATGGTGGCGCAGTGTAATAATTCAAAGTGCAAAGACGCAATAATTTCTTCTTTGATAAGTAAGAATACTTCAGGAACCCGTAGTGGCCAGCAAGAAAAAGCTGTGGTTGTTGTGGAAAGCTAAAACTGAGGCAGAAGATCGGTCTATGCCCATTGACCTGTCACAATTACAGCTTTCACCATGCAATTGTCTCAGAAATTATTGCAATAAACAATAATATTGCACAAAGATGTTGTCATTTTGAAACCATTTTTATCTATTTATCTATCTATCTATCCATCCATCCATTTTCTTAACTGCTTATCCAATTCATGGTGTCGGGTAGCTGGAGCCTATCCCAGTAGCTATTTGGGCGAGAGGCGGGGTACACCCTGAACAGGTCACCAGTCCAACGCAGGGCCAACACAGAAAGACAAACAACCACACACACTTGCATTCATTCCTATGGAGAATTTAGACTAACCAATTAACCAAACATGCATGTCTTTGGATGGGAGGAAGCCAAAGTACAGAGAGAGAACCCACGCTAACACGGGGAGAACATGATCCACACAGAAAGGTCCCTGTTCTGATACTGTTGCTCTGGGCTTGCCAGTACTCATGGACGTGGACTGCTAATTTGTAAAATATTGTAAGCATAGGCACTGCTGCCTCTGAATTGGTCTTTTTCACAATGATGCACCATAGAGAAACCAGTTGTCATCCAGTGTTTGTTAAAGAGAGAGAGAGAAACAAACTAATTATTGCTGCTAGCAATCTTATTGCTCTCACTTATTCTTATCGTGCCCCTAATTAACTTATTGCTTATTGTGACAGGTTTATATGCCCATTTTAGCATGCAAACATTTCATAAAAAAATTTTGTGCTACCTCCAAGCATCAAACAAGAGGTTTTCAAAACAAAGTCAATCACATCAGTAAAACCCACAGTCTTAAGTGAGATTAGATTTGAGTATTAACAGTCTCTAAAGGAAGGTGAGGTTATCATCAAGCCACTATGCAATAACAAGGAGACAAAGAAAAATCTGAATGATGTTCCAAGCTCATCTGAGCTTAGAAAATAGATTATTCAAAAGACCTGTAAAGAAGAGCAGATGGATACATTTTAAAATTGTTCAAAAGAGATGATTAAGTATTCTAGGTTACAAGACAGACATATACCAAGAGAGGCTTTTGTAGTAATAGGATCTGATAAAAGACATCGTGCATTATTTAGATTTGAGTGAAGACAGCCTTCCAACCCAGATGTCTCAATGCCTTCAGACCTGGTGATCAGCCATTACTACCTGCAATCCTCAACAACTTCTTTCTCACTAGTCATCGGCCATATGCACTGAGCTCGCTATTCAGCTCACTTTGAAGTAGAAGCCACTGCAGAGTGAACCTATTCTTTGTAAAAAATATATATAT
>JBAMHV010000009.1:8409481-8427410 GCA_037177535.1 Pseudomugil gertrudae | reverse complement strand
TATTTCATTCATCTACAGAGTGATCAGATTTATTTGAAAGCTTGGAAAAGAGCCTCTTAGGTCAATTACTGTTAAACACAAATATGTCAGGTCACATTTCAAGGTGCTGCATGGCAGTGAGAGTAGACGCAGCCTCTGCTAGTGATGACTTGTTGCATATCTAGCCTTCAACCTCTCCTTGAATGGGGAGCTTGTGCAGAGCAACGATGTGCATCATTTTAGTTTGGCCTTGGCAAGCCAAAATCATTTCTGCCAGATCAATTTCTCGGCTCCTGAGTCTCCAGTGTTGAAGCTTTAAATTCCACAAAAACCATTTTTGAAGCAATTGTGGCACAAATAAAAGAATTTCCTCCACTTTAAACCTCGTCTACTCCATCACATGCACATACATCCCATCCCTTGTTTTTTCTTTAGCTGCTGTGATTTCATATGCACATGTTGAGTCCTAGCTGTGTTTAATTACAGCAGAGAATCCCACTGATCCATATACCCTAACAGCACCAGGGCACACACAAAGACTGAGACAAAGATTTTTTACAGTGGTTAAAACAGCAACACTTACTGTAAACATAAATTCAATAGCACCAGATCAAATTAGCTTTACTGATGAGGTGCATATTATTGTGATAATTAGTGCATCTGCTAAATCTTTAAATCACCTTCTTACACTCAGAGGAAATCACAAAGAAGTCAGCAGTTGTGGTCTTATTACAGCTAAGCTATGGGATGGATGCCTTACAGTAGAGAGAGAAAGTGTGATTACTTCTTTATAACACAAGCTGCAGAAGATTTATCTTTATGCAAACATCAATGTGAGGGTGAACCAGCATCACTTTACATACTGGGTATTTGGTAAGGCCTGGATCTCTTTGAGTGACTCTTATGGCAACAGTAGCACACTTGAAGACGTCATTGCAAACACGATCCAAAGTAATTAGAAAATATTTAATTTCTTCACTTTATCTTTAATTCTTTCTTTGTACTCTATCTACTCAATGAAAATGGAATAAAAATGTATGATCTATAGTGTTTTAACTTTTTTTAATGTCCGTGTTATATCTGCCATTGTAAGCTGCGGCCCACAATGCATTGTGGTCTATATTAAACCGCCTAGTGACCATCGATGCTCAGTACTTTTCAAAATGCATTGTGGATCATTTTGAGGGAACTATTTTTTTCTGAAAATACATTTGGACACCCCTAAAAATAGCATGTTCACTATATAGGGCATTATGTACAGCATAGGGTGCACATTCAGATACAGCCACTATAATGAGCAATAATAGCAAGGAGCGAACCACAGATAACGTGAATATAAATTAAAGCAGGTCTTACCTTAGCAGAAAAGCAACCACAGAAGTCAGGAATCAGTTTTTGTTAATTGTCCACAAGCTTGCAACCTCGATCGGCATCCCTGCATCTTCTCCAGCAAGTGTAACAGAAGAGCTGGGCTGTCCAGCCTCATCTGCATACTTGCTAGCTTCTTCCACTGTGGCGTTATTGCAAACTCCTCAACATCTTCTTTTGGCTTGTCTACTGTATGAGATGTAGATGCTACATCCAGCTGGCCTGGCTCTTTCAGCCTTTTAGTAAATTATAACATTGTTAGGCTAACTTGCTTTTGTGCATAGTTATTATTAGCTAAAACTGCAAGTGTATTTGTTGCGCATTTACTTCCTTTATTTTCTATGTTAACGCAGGCCTACAAGAAGCTTAACGTGCAACGCCGCCATGCTTCAGTGCTCAGAAATAATAGTCATACTTTAGGCTGTGGTAAATTTAGTTATTAGTATACAGCTCCCCCAAAATTTCACAAATCATGTTTCTAGGGGAGCTCATGTTTCATTAAGGGAAGCTCCCCCAGCTCCCCTGTGGTTCGCACCCTGCTCATAGAACCTCATTAGACATGGCTGCAAACCAAAAGATTTTCTGAGAGCAAATACATGCGTTGTAACCTCTCCTTCTTTGAGTTTGCTAGGCTCAGTAACATCCTTTTCAATCGCTTTTTCAACTGGCAGTCAGTGCAGCAGAAAGCTGAGCAAAAAGGGGGTTGAGGTTTCTGGCAGGCCAAAGCGATGCATTCTTTGTAACAGTTCTGGAGCACTGGATATGGAGACATTTACTCAGTGGTTATGATATTTTAAGCTGTGTAAATATATATGCTTTTCTAGGGAAAAAGTACTTTTGTCATAAATGTAAAAATAAAAGTAAAAATGGATGCTATGAACAATGCAAAATGTGTCCATCATCATGTCAACGCTGATCAGCTTTTTTTTAGTTGGATTCTAATTTTGTGGTTACTGATTTTTGTTACCTGGCAAGCTGTCACTCAGCATCTGTTTTCCAGTCTGGTGCTTTCTGATGGACAGCAGGGGCCTGGATGGATGATTTAGCTCAGATTTGCTTTGGAACCGAGAGAAGATCATGAACAGATGATGCTTCCTGATGCCCAGCTTGTTCAGTAGTGCCAACTGCCTTGCACATGTGCAGGGGTACCAGTGGGGGTAAAAACAGAAGGCCTGGCAGCCGTCACCACAGCAAGTCTCAAGGTCTACCACCCCTCCCCATTAATTTGTCTCAAAGGAACCGGCACAGTGAATAAATGGCTCTATTTACAAAGGTCAAACAAAGATGCTCCTCTTGTGCTTGAATGCAACACTAAGAAGACACATGCACCTGCAGTCATACTTCACTACGTTAGCACTATGGACCTTCTAGCTCTCGCATCATCAAAGTGGATTAGCTTGGGCCTCATCAAACTGCGACCTACAAGGCAGTCCGCACAAATCTATCAAGGGGAGGACGAATCATCTCCAGGCAGGCAGATGTGCCATCACCTGCTCTGATCCACATGTCACCACACAACAGAGAAACAGGGGACGCAAAGTGGTGTAACAGGATCACTAAGAGAAAGCAGCAATGTGGGAAAGGGAAGTGGGAAGAGATAAGACGTCTGGTCAGGCAGAGAGAGCAAAGAAAGACAAACAGACTATGAGACGGGACACCCCAGTGTCAGAGGATACATGTTAGAAGAGGGCTCAACAGCTGGATCCAGCTGCTGAGGCCAAGGTTTTTCATTGTTGCCAGAGGCCGAGTCCCCTCTGTGGACATGTAAATGTTTTCTTTTCTCTGTGTCTGTCTGTGGCTTTTCACTGCATTCACAATGTTTCACAGAAACTTGGAATCAACACAAGGAGGGCTGTCTCACCTGCAGCAGGCAGTCTGGGCGACAGACCGTACAGATGAATTTTTGTTCACCATGAGAGATTTATAAACCCATCTACCTTCCCAAAAAGATGTGTGCAGGAAGCCCATGCTGCTGACTTTCCTTCTTTACAACCTTTGCTTTACGGGCAGCACTGCATGGAACTACACAGCTTTGAAGTCTCAGTAAGCACTGCTGGCTTTACAACGGATGAATAAAGCAACCAGCTAATTCTGCATGATGCTCACTTGCTCTGGTTGCATCTGCATTACACAGCAATAATTTCAAAGGTTTAAAAGCAGAAAATACAGTTTGAAATGACAAAGCACTTACAATAAAAGGTAAAGATAATGCTTACATAACTGCTCGGTTAATATTTTGATGATGCGTAATTACAAGATACGGTTAAAATTATTCAGTTTAGAGCTTTTTGTTGCATTATTTTATAGTTGAAACAATGAATCATAATCACGAGCAGAGGTTTAATAAAAAAGGTTTTTGTAGTCAATCATTTTTAGTCTATAATCCTAATTTGAGTTAAAAAAAAAACAGTTTCTTACGTTTTGTTTAATAGTTTGGTATTAAAACAACTACATCTTTGGTTTTACTCTAATGAATGGTATTTCCTTTGAGCTTCTGTATTCAGCCATTTGACACTAAAGTTTTACCACAACCGTCTCCTCTTTCTGTTCTGCAAAAGAAAAGGAGGTAGCGGATTTGCTGATGGATGTCTGAGCACAATAAAATGCGCTCAGCTGTCTCAAGCACAGCAACTTTGACCTGAACACCCACATTCTATCCAGATGTACATCAGTGTTTATGTTCACTTCATTGCCCCTGCTAGGCCCAGAAGTAAGTGTTCAAGGAAGTATTACATTCACACAACACATTAAGTAGCACATCCAGTTTCCTGCAATTTTACCATTCCCTGAAAATAGTGTTATACCGCAGAGCCACAATGAAGCTTGGTTGCTGGGAGGAGGAAAACGAAGCAGGAAAAAGACTAAATGCAGAGTCAGCTTGCCTCAAGCTAAACCAGTCACACAGTGAGGTCTGTCTAGTATTAAAACAGACAAGTGAACATTTCATTTGACGTGCACGATCCCAGAAAAATGCCGGGTGAGAATTGATTACATGGTTTGTGTATCAAAATACCAGTCTCAAATAGTCAATTTCCCTTATCCATAATTAACATCTTATTTTTTTAGGAAGCAAGAGCTTAATTTGGAGATGCTTTATTTGCAATACCAACGTTTGTACATAGAAAAGTGAGGTTTCATTTCAGCCACCAAACCAGTGCAATTTGAATGGCTGCTTCGCACAACTTTAGTTTTGGTAAAGGCCTAAAAGTTATAATGAGCAGTTTTAATGTGCTATCCTGAGAAGCTCTGGGAGCGATAAGCAGGTTTCATGAGCCAAAGAGGAGAAGCTCTTTGTGAATGTGCAAGATATATAAGGTGATTGTTTTCATAAATAAAGTGGGGTCATTGCAATTCTTAACCAAACAGGCTAGTTCCAATTATCAACTTAATCTTTTTTTAAATAATTTTTTTTATTAGATTACTGCACGGGTCTTATTTTTTTTTTTATTACAGCATTATTTCTAGAGAGAGCACACACGAAGGAATAAAAGGCAGAGACCGAGTGAAAGATTTTAAAGTGTAATAAAACAATGCAAGTTATTTAAATTTGCTGAAGTTTGGACAAATTTAACAGTGAATATGTAAATCCTGGGTATAATGCATTAAGCATTATGAATATTTCTAAATTAAAGTAAGTCATTTTCCTCCTGAACTCACACAGGATTGAGAAAAGCATAGCTTACAGCACTGGACTCTATAAAAGCCTGCCTGGTGGTCACCAGTGGGTGGCCACTAAAAAACAAAAAACACTGCAAAAACTATGAGGGGCTAGTTTGGAAAAAAAACTACATTCTTTCAATCATTCATACTTTCTCTCCAGAGCTGTTATAAGTAGCCGTTTTCTTCAATAGGCTGGCTGCTTTTATGTTGGCAGGAATGGAGAAGTGAGGGCCACTTTAACTGAGGTACCGCTTTCAGTTAGGCTGCTTTTAAAAAAACTCTGTAAAATAATGAATGTGCTTCAGGGGTACTGTATGACCACAAGAAAGGACACCAGTCTCATCTAAAAACCAGCACGATCAAGAAATCTGAGCCAAAGCAGAGCAATCCCACACAAATAATACCAATATTTTTTTAAAGGAAATTGATGTTCAGGGACAAACCCAGACATAAAAGAATAAACTGAAGGCGACAGTCTGTGTTAGATTTTAGAGAAAGAAAAATGGCTAAAGCTCTGCTTCCTTTATCACGGCAATCAGTATTTGTCTCATGTTGCTGAAAGGGGTTGCAGCAATGACAAGAAGTCCATTCTGTTATGCTCATTGGGGTCGTTGGGCAAAAAAATTAAGGCTAGTCTATCCTCACACCTCACTAATGAAAAATGAAGGGAAATCAGATAAAACTTTGGAGAGGTTCAGGCCAACAGAGAGAAAAGGAAGCCCCCCTGCTCATTTCACCTCTGCCACTCCTGCAAGCACTTGTCAGGGTTCATTTCCCCCACAGCTGCCAAGAGACCCCCTCTTGCCTTTCTACTGGAGCCAGAGCACCCCCCCTAACAGACAGAGGAACAATTCTTAGCAGAGACCCTCCAAATTAACCTAAAACCGCAATGATACGTGTAAGTTATTCCCTCGTGCACGATTCCCAAGTAACCAACTGAAAAGCTTCATTACTTCATGGGTAAAATAACACATTGTAGAATAAATGAGTGACTCTCAAAGCCAAGGCAACCATGCTTTGCTTTACTCCATTTGGAAATATTAAAGCTGGCTCATGTGCTTCATTATCCCTCACAACATTTTGCACTGGTCTTTTCCCTCCTATTTCAGGATTTAAAAGCCCCCAGGCTTAACAAACCTCATGAAGTGACCACAAAGTATTTTTCATCTTATTACTTTCCCATTATTCGGAAAAGTATTCACACATTAAGTATATAGTGGCTAAACGCTACATGTAATAGCTTCTACAAGTTTGTATATATAATGTAAGACTTATATGAACAACGAGCAACAGCAATTTGATTTTTAATGGCATTGGATCGGTCCTCTAACAACTGCATTGGACCTCCAAATCATGCAGATAGACTGTTAAATTGCACACAGTTGGAAAACTAATCGTGGTAAAAAATGCTCTGTTACGCAGCTCGTGTTTGTAAAATTTAGTTTCTCGTGTCATATTTAATCTCCCCCTCAAGATGACCCATTTTCTTTGCAACAGATCTGAAATATTAAATTACAAGACTGACTGCTGTTAATGGGCTTATTTCATTATCCTTATTTTTAGTTATCCCCTCACCCCCTCATGTCTAATTTTAAAGTAATCTCAAAACCAACTGATGTTTGGCAGAAAGTGACAAAATATCAGAGGCACAGAAATGTGGAGCCAGACTTCATTGGAATAATCATGAACTGCTGTGCTGGTGACCCACAGAGTAAAATAAACAGTGGAACTTCAAACTTCTGAATTAATGATCACAATACCCATATTGTAGTGGTTTTTTTGGACAGCACTCTGTATTGCAAGGGGTCATTGTGAATTTTATCTACAAAGAAAAAAGGCAGTCATCAGATCTCTTGCAGTGATGTTTGGATGTAGAGCTGGCACCCTAAGTAAGAGCAGTCTGTTCTCACATGGCCCGCCAAATACACGTCTGCAGCATCCAGGCAGGCCAAAGAGACTCAGAGAGCAGTGGCTTTTCAGAACTACTCCATACTTGGACCCTGATGGGCCACTAATCAAGCATGTCATACTATCTGGTCAATTTCCCAACTTCCATAATCAGTTTCAGGATCCTTGCAATCACCCTTACGCCTGTGATCCTTGTTATCAATGATTGGTGGACCTCTTACAAGAAGCCTTCCCAACATGTATAACATTTTTCAGCCAGGGGTTGTATTACAATCTGTGTTTTCTTTCACCGCTTTCTCTCCTCTACAACCTCTTTGAGCCAAGATATCATCTGCTGGGTGCCTTATTTGGACAACTCCTTGATCCATGCAACACTACAGCAGACACTTGCAAAAAAGAAATGAAACTCTATACATGTAAAGAAAAAAACACACAGGCCTGCTGAAAATAAGAAATAATTTGTATTGCTTTAGTTCCTGATGAGCTCCTTTTCCCTTTCTAAGTGTTGTCTTTTTAGTGGGAGGACTAAAATGTTGAGATATAAGAGATTAATTTATCTGAACTTGAATTAATCTTGTCACTTGTGGCATTTTTTCTCACGAAACAAACTTAATTAATCTGCCTTTTAAGAATGAAGTGACATATTTCTTGAGATAATGCCCTGTATTTGTCTCCACCTGTGAACAGGTGAAAAACCCTTATGTGACTGGGTTGACAGAGTACTTTAAACTGCCTCTGTTACCCTGGAAACTTTTCAAGGGGTGAAGGAGAGGACAGCCAAAGTGGAGAGCTTCTTGGCCTAAAATTGCAGGTAAATCCATACTTAAGCCATCCAATTTCAACAGCTTCACCATTAAAAAATAACTTATCTAAAAGTAATAACAGGACTTAAATAAAAGACAGAAAACTGTTTATATAATGAATTTACATTTGTTTTGCTCGTCACATTTTCCCCTGAGCCTGAGTGCTAAATCTTACAGGAGCAAAGCATTTCAGTGCAAAGACGTCGACAAAAATCAATCAATAATCATTTTTTTATTTAAATAAATCTACCAGAAAATGTCCTACCTCAAGAATGCATGTCTCTGGAGCTGTGTTTTCCTTGATGGAAACATTGTAGACGTTTCTTGCAAATACAGGTTCATTGTCATTTATATCCTGAAGTAAGATGTTGATCACTGCAGTGGAGGAAAGGGGTGGTTTCCCTCCATCTGTGGCCATCACAGTTATACTGGGACGCGGGTTCTTTTCATAATCCAGCTGGGATAAGGTGGTGATAATCCCCGTAATGGAGTCTATACTGAACCAGCTATAGTATGGACTTTGGTCTTGCAGGATGCTGTAACTTATGTCCCCATTAGGCCCTTGGTCTTTATCTCTAGCAGTTACCTGCAACACAAAGCTGCCTGGAAAAACCACTTCAGGAATGATTTGCCTGTAAAGAGGCTGGTCAAAGAGAGGAGGGTTGTCATTGACGTCAGTCACTTGGATGATAAAGGAAGATTCAGCCCTAAGAGGGGGCATGCCCGAGTCTGTCGCCATCACCCTCAGCTCATAAGAATCTCTCTCCTCCCGGTCCAGAATCTGATCCACACAGACAAGATAGATGATGCTATCCTTAGTGGTCAGGGCAAACTTTCCATCCCCTCCCTCTAGGGAAACATTAACATTGGCATACTCCCCATAGTCTGGGTCTGTAACGGAGATCCGAGCAACATATTGGCCTGGTTGTGCCCCTTCAGAGATTCTTGGAGACCCATCCTCACTAAGAAAGATAATAGTCATTGTGGGCTGGTTGTCATTGTAATCTCTCACATGGATGGTGACAAAGGCATTGGTCACTTCCGGCTGGGTTGCGTTGTCTTTTGCTTGGACCACCAGTTCATGGACTCTTCTCATTTCAAAGTCCAGTGGCTTGTTCAGTGTGATGATGCCAGAGCGGGAATCTATGACAAAGTAGTGGTCTGGGTCACTTTGTCTCCTATTGATTTCATAGAGCACCATCCCATTGTCTCCCTCATCAGCATCTGTGGCAAACACCTGCAGGATGTTGCTTCCTGGTTGGAGGTTTTCAGATATTATAGCATGGTAGCGGCTCTGGTTGAAAACAGGAGCGTTGTCATTAATATCTTGCACGGTAATATCTAATATCATCTGGTCAGTTCTTTTAGGGGATCCACCATCAAAGGCCTCCAGAGATAAGGTATAGGCTGATCTTTTCTCTCGGTCTAGAATGGCATTGACCACCAAGTCCAGAAAGAGAACCTCATCACTTCCTCTTCTGGTCTCCAAGGTGAATGCCTGGCCAACATTTCCATCCTTTATGAGATAACCCTGCGTTGTAAGCTGCCCTTTGTCATTATCAACAGCTGGCTCAAGAGGAAACCGAGTACCAATTACTGTTTGCTCGGGAATTTTAAATGTAGCTCTTTTTCTGGGGAACTTCGGGGCGTGATCATTTATATCATTAACCTTGATAGTCACTTCCACTGTCACACCTGTCATGGTTACAGCAATGAAGTTATATCTATCCCTCAACTCTCTGTCCAAGACTTTAGCAGTTTTAATTATGCCCGTGCTTTCATCTATATCCAGATCACTTCCCACCCCGGTGCCCTCGTGGTCTGAAATGAAGAATAAGGAGGCTGTGACTCCAGTGGGAAGTCCTGCGCTTATGTCACCCACAATCGTGCCCGCTGGTTTTTCCTCATCTAGCTGCAGCTCAAGAGTCCCAAGGACTAGAGGTGAATGGACTGTCAAAAGCTCCAAGGCCACATACAATATTATTACTATCCTTTTGCTCCACCAACACTCACAGTGCAAAGGATCCATTACAGACTTCCCAATACCCTTGGCTGTAGTCTTCATTTTTGATCCTTGGTTTTAAGCCTGGAGACACACAAAGAAGAAAACCTGAGTAATACGAAAACCTCACAACAGCAGGAACCAAAAAATATATTTGTGGAATATTTTTATAGTATAGTTTCAGTTTAGAAAAATTAGATATACATCTGAAAACACCTTCCTGTATGTTTTATTGGCGCTGTTCCTTGCCACACCACTTACAATTGGCCCAGCACATAACATTTCCCAACATGTCTTATTTTTGCTAATAACTCAACACCTCGTTCCCTTTTTGTACAAGAAAGCTGTGCTTTTCTAAAGAAACATCAAAACCCCAGGCCCTAGCATACCAGCTCAGACAGGGAGTCTGTGACTGCTAGTATTCAGCTCTAATTAAAAAGTTGCAAGAATCTCTTTTGCCTGGATACCGTGCATGTTCACTATAACATGCACAGTATAACAGCACTCTCTCATGTCAGACTGGGCGGCTAGGTCTTGGATTTGTTATTTTACCAACTAATTCAGCTCTCATAGAGCTAACAGTTTTAAATTAAGCCTCTGATAACATTTAGAACATATAACTATCATAAAGCAAACTAATTTTGCATTCTTTTGAGAATGAAATGCGTATGTGTAAAATAAAAAAAAAAGGGGGGGGGGGGGGGTTAAAATCCTGAAAGAAGTAGGCAGACTTTGGCACTGAATACCCCTACAGACGTTCTGTAACAGAGATGGAGCAATGTGGAAACTGTTCAACAAGACTGTCACCATCTGCAGAATAATCCAAAACCACTATGTGTCTGGCACACATAAAACAATTGTGTCGCTTTCATTAAATTAAAGAAATCTGATTGGGTGAGATTCCATCTAAATTTATGTTAAACTGCTTGACTTGTTTCTGAAGTAAATTTTGAGGAAAAGCCCAGTAAACAGTATTAAAATTTGAAGAACTGAACATCTTAAGGAAACTCTGCAAGGCTCCCCCCAGTGGTTTAACTGACACCAACACGTTCACAAAGCATCTGTATGTGAGCGTGGTGTGTGTGTGTGTGTGTGTGTGTGTGTGTGTGTGTACCAACTTAATGCCTCCCATGTGTCCCTGCATGCAGTGTGGTGATCTGCCCTAGCCACGGTAGAAGCAGTGTGTTTGAGTGACAGAGTAGTAGGCTACAGCAGAATTGAAGGGCTCCACACAGTCTACCTCTTTCCCTTTTTCTGGCTCTGCTGCATTGTAATTGAGGTCTTCTGGAAGTTGGCCATATGCACAGAAGAATCCAGGGCTAATTTCAGTATGCTGCGTTCTGAGCCCACAACACGGAAGATGCTAGCTTTAATGTCAAATTGGTTTGAATATAACATAGGGTGAGAAGTAAGAAACCTATGAGCACTACTAGTTTTGAAGGAAAAAACAGAACTGATGCTTACTAATCCAAAATCTTTCAAAAGGTTTACATAAAATATAAACTCTCAGCCAATTTGCCGCATTAATTTTGAATTGACATTGCTTTCAAAGAGACTGTTATAACTGCAAATGACAGGACCATAAAAGGCCAGCACTAGAAATTCACTATTACATTCCATATCTTGACTTGTTTTGTGAGTGCTGTTCTTGGCAGAAAATATAAGAACATCCATGACAGCCTGAAAATCCTGACAGTGAACTTTAAAGTCTAAGTATTGATTTACTTTACTGCAACACTAGGGATGAACTTTAACAAAGCATACTCCAAAGCACAAAAGATGGCTTTTCAAGGCCTGAATCTTTGACCGAATGCCATAACTGAAATAATGCATTTACTTGTGGAACTACAGTGGAGGGCCTCTGCAGAGCAGTGCAGGCTAATGGATATAGCAGACACAGCTGGGTGAGCTAATTGCACAATTCCAGGTTAAAAAGAACTGATGCAAAAATATTCTCTGTGAGGCAAAAGAAGAACAATTCCTGCAATTTAAAGCCAGCGAGCACACCAACCATATAACACAAACAGCCAACCACAACACAGGCACCAAGTATTTTATTTCTGAAACTTGGGAGAGTTTATTCATACACATGATTTAAGGGACAGAAATTTGGAAAAAGAAACTTAATGGAAAAGCTGACAATAGCTGAAAGCTGTTTTGTTTGCTAAGCTTACTCTGATCTGGATACAAAGGATTTTCTTGCATCACTGCTATAGATCACCCTGAGTATTTCCAACCAGTGGTTAAACAAAGCCAATGGGTCTAGTGATGTAACTACTGGAGGATTAATGCCTGCACACCTTCTACCTTGATGCCAAAATATTCCGTTTTCAAATGTTCAACAACATCAGTGAGATTATTTTCATTTGGATGATTCTGTTAGCAGTGACTTAAGCACTGACCCAGTTTCTTATAAATAGTTTAATAATCAAACAACCAAATTCAGGATGTGCGAGACAAATGAACCCTGTGTTTAAATACAGTGGAAATCATACTGAACAGTTTGCTGATTAATCTGAAATCAAACTGTGCTGGTAAAACAGTTTTACTCTTAAGTGTTGTCTTGGACATGGATTGAATCCTCAGAATGCATTTGCTTATTTGTACTTGACTTTTTCTTAGAAGTATTTTTGTTTTTCTTGCATCACAATCAAGACAAGCAGGTCACTGGTTTGGCAAATTCTACAACCACCTCTTCTGTTGATAAGCCATTCCGGACAGTCCGGCATGCAACACTTCCACCTCTCTATTACAAAAACGTGATAGATTTAGTAACGTGTTGTGATGCCATTCTACCAAGTACAGACAAAAATCAAATAGGACTGAAAAACCATCTTATTTAATTAAAAACAAAACAAAACTATCCTCAAACGTAAAAGTTCAGCTGTGCAACTTTAATTGACACCAGCATATCATTCAAAACCAACGGGCCAAAAGAGACAACTACAGTGACAGACTTTGTAAAATGAGCATGTCATGATTCGAGTTAATTCAAAGAAAACGTCTGTGGTTTCGAGACCATGCCAGCCTGCCCGAGGCTCAATGGAGCCATAATGGAAACCACAGACAGAACTGCAGATTGCCTGGACATGAGGATGACAGGCTTAGCACAAAGCAAATGAAAATGCTCTAAACCTTTGCCAGACTAAGTGCTGCGTTTCTGTGCCTTGCATTAGTCTTTGAAACTTCAGTCCCTGGGCATGTAAGAAGACCAGGAAAAGCCATCACAGACCTCAGATACATATGCACTTCCTGGTCATAACAAACACTGAGCTGAAAGAGCTCACTATAGTTACTTTTTCCTGGTGAACCCTTTAGCCCAGGGCTCTGAAGGTTCGTGACAAGCAGGATCATCTCTTTCCCAGGCACAGTAAAAGCAGCATGGGTTGGCTTAACTGTTTGTGCAAAAAGTTCTGGATTAAAAAAAGAGAAAAGAAAACACCTCATATCTTTGAAGATGACACCATCTGGCATTGCACTGGCATCACTAGTGGTTGCATCACTAAAAACATATGTGCATCAGGTTACAGTAGCAGTGGTCCAAATGGTAACAACTAAAGTATATCATAGCTGTGTTCTCACTTTAGAACAATAATGACTATTTTCACTTTTTAGCTTCTTGCTTTCAGATGTGATGTAGATTATATATAACAAGAATAAAATAACTGATCAAACAAACTCCAGAGATAAAAATCAACTACTGTGTTGAACACCCGCAACATCCATCTTTAAATGATTTGTTACTGATGGCACTTCAATGAGATGGATCTAACCAGTCTTGGCAAAACAGTCTGGGTGGTACTATGATGTGAAACATGTTTTATTTGTTATTTTGCGTTAGCTTTTCTTATAAAAATGGAGCTTGTCATTCATTAACACCATATCCACACCACAAAGAGAAACAACATGCTTACACATTCCACTGCACAAAGGTTTTGGGACATAATTGCTAGAATTTAACAAAAGATGTGGTGCTAATGACACTCATTTGAGTAATGGACCGAAGCTGCAAGAATCCAACTAATGAAAACTCATCTAATAAAAGAAAAAGTTGTCTACACTCATAAGCACATCAGAGTGGAAATGCAACGTGGGTTTAGTTCAAGGAAAACTAATCTGGAATGGCTCGAGGCTACTGTTACGATCTGTTAAGTTTATTCACCTCAAACTGGTGACAAAAACAAGGAGGAGGCTGCAGTCGGTTTGTGGCTTAAGTTTAAAAAGGACCCTAAAATTACGAAGCGTCACCGCAGCAGCAACCCTCACGCGACCAAAGTGCGGCGTGATGGAACCCAGTGGAGATTTATTCATTTATTATTAGGGAGAAGAAACACCTACAGCCAGTGAACACAAGTCTGCAGTCACAACAACTGTCATGCAAAAATGCAGCAGCTTTGGTAGGACAATAACTCTGTGACTGTTCTTCCAGAAATGTGTCTCGTGGAAGGATTTATATCCAAAAGCAGGCAGTTTGATTATTCTGGCTGCATCTCAAGGGCTCGTGCTGAACAAAAAAAATGCATGAAGACTACAACACATCCCATCATTCAATGTAAAATGACTCATTAAAACTGCAGGTTATCACTCACGTGAAACTTTCCATTTGTTTTTAAAATGATATTCAAACTTTTGAAGTTAATGAGAGGAGCTTGCATTAATGCAGGTACAGATCATGGACGTTGTGCAAAAAAGTTATTAGTTTAAGACATTATGTTACATACATCCTTTAGAGCATCCATCTGCATCCAGCTGCTTGATCGGAAGCTGTGAACAGTGGTTGAGGATAAACTGCACTGATGCTTAACTTGTGCACATCAAACTGGGCTACTGGTGAAATGGTCCTATTGTGACGGATACTCACACTCATCTGTTCCTCGGCGTTTTGCAGATGACTGCTCCACTTTTCAGATATCCTGCTCAGCACCCCGTTATGAAGCCGACGTACAAATGGAAAGTTATATCCATCTCAGGGAGAAACGCTGTCTGCAACAACGACCCCTCTTAAGTTCTTTCTTATTATAAACGACCAAACAAAGAAAGAAAGAATCCAAACTTGCGGTAAAACTTTCCTCTTCTGTTGTACTGGATGAACTTATGGGGAGCCAGTGTCTGGACGCACACGCACACTGCAGCGCGCTGAATGAGCGCAAACGGTGCTGGGGACGCGCAGTGGACCTCCGTCTGCAAAATGGGATTTATTCAACACGTGACGGGGTGCTACCTCCTGCTCTTCCCTCTTGTACCGCTGCTGTGATTACCTCAAAGAGCCACAGCCACTGCAGGAAGGCAGTGCAAGTTACAGCTGAACTTTGGTGCCCTCCTCCTATCCAAAAGGGAACTGTAAATCAGCAGCTTGCTTTTCCACATCCGTGCTTTTCTTGTTGGAAGAGTGGAAAAATCAAACATGCCATGTGTCTTTAACCCATAATGCAGTTTCAGCTGGGGCAATAGGTCACTTATGGCTTTAACTAAAAGAATAGGAAGCACTGCCTAAACTGGATTTGAGAAAGAAACAACTGGTGAAAATATAATGGGAAATATTCAGGCTTTCAGAGTCTGAAATGATAAAACTAGGGTCAATTTTTAATATACTAGTAGTACACACAACTTAAAAATACAGCATTTAGGTGACACCTAGCCACACACTGTCAGTCTAACACAACACACCTGGACCTTTTGATGTATCTTGTAACTCTTGAAATGAATAGAGCATCACCTGTTAAACCAGAGGAACCTCACTTTTATCCCTCATAGTGCTGAAGTCATAGATTCTTTTGATCACTGATTGAACTCCTGTTACTATTTATTTAGAGCTGATAAATGAGAGTTCAACAAAGATCCCTCTGCTGCATCAGCGTCTTACTGAGAAACATCCACCAGGAATTAAATAAATGCAGCTTAATGATTTATTTTATCATCAGTAACTCTTTGCAAAACAAAATAATCTGATTTATTATTTTTATAAAGGACAAAACATAATGAAGAGTTAGAGTTCTGAAAAGGTGGCAACAAGCAGTATGGACGTGCTTGGATCATGTCGTTCCCACCATATTCCAACATTTTTGCAGCTAAACCGTTTTTCCTCTTGGCAGTCTAGTTACACCTCCCGTCTGACTCAGGGAACTGCTCTATCACCTGGAAATGGTTCTGGTGGTGGCAACTTCTCATTATAACTGTGACAGTGAAGCTCACACACAGTCAGGCACTAATCAATGTACTCTGATGGCCTGCAGCTTTGCTTCCACAGGTATAATCATCTGGTTCCCTGCACTAGCTGCTCCAGTTTACTGCCAGAAAGGCTGCATAACTTGTTTGCTTGAATGTGTTCATCTTGCATAAGAATTGATTTACTATGAAAATGTTCATAAAAGACAAACACAAAGTTAAGTAGAAACACAAAATAGGATGCATGCATGGTAGTGAATAATAAATGTGAATATACTATGATAGCAGAAGATAAATGCAACGTTAGTTGCTTTTCCTTTCATGCAACGTGGGCCTGTTTCATATTATCAACTCGTGTAATAGCAAAGAAACCACTATCTGTCTGCATTTTATTAAGTAAAGCAAATTCCTCACCTTATTGGCATTTGCTTTTATTGCAAATATCCTCTTTTTTTCGATTTGTTCAAATACTTGTTCAAAAACTGACATATACACTGCCTGTTGACAAGATAATGTATTACCAAATATCCTGTTAACATACTGAAAAACCAAAAAAATCAGTTGTCAGAGTTGCTTCTAACAGTAAAGCACGGTGAAAGATGAAAAGATGTACTGAAATTAAAATGTCAAACTGATGCATTATTTATGGTTTTACAGGCAACAATAGACCGATTAGGATTCGTTCAGTGGATGATGGGAGCCTCCTGCTTGATTTGTTCCTTACAAAAGTACAGCTTGGATAGGAGAAAATGGTTCAATTTCTAGAACTTAAAAGTTAATCTGCATCTATTTTATTCTGTAATCTAAAGTCTTTCTAAGATCTAAATTGCACAACTGCACATATTTGGCAAGTTTATTCATGAAAAAAGTGCATGAAAAATTAATTAAAAATGTGCAATGAATTTTTCATGCACTTATTCCGTGCATTAACTTGCTAAATATGTGCAGTTGTGCAGTTTAGATCCTAGAAAAACTTTAGATTACTTTTGCATTGCTCTTGTGAGTCACAGCAGAGCATGAATAAAAAAACAAGGTGCGGTAATGATGGATAAATCTGTAATTCTACTTTGAGGCTAGGTGCTGTCCACATCACTGGTTTAATCTTAGTTGTAATTTTTTTTGGGATGTCTATTTTGGTGACACTTGACCATGAATTGGATGGAAAAACCACACAGTTTGGCTTCTTAGACTTGCTTAAAGTTCATGAAAGAAACAGATCAAATACTCAGCATGAAAGGTTATTCCATGTGATGGGCCAGTTTGCCAGAGGAATTAACATCAACCAGACCAAAAATCATCCAACCTAATCCATAAAATGTAATTGAACGATATACTTAATGCATTTTCTTTCAAATCCTCAAAGATTTAGTTTTCCATTCCACACAGAAACAGACGTCCACATTTATGAGTTGCCACATGCCAAGTCGATACTGTGGGAAAAGAAATGACTCAGGTGATGCTGCATCTTCCTGCATCAAGTCAAGAACCAACCGACTGTTTTTTGTTTCATTACAAAACACGGTAAAAAGCTGAATGTTAATAAAGTACTTGGAAAGCTTGTGCACGGTCAATAAAAGAACCCCATTTAATTATAGTCCCAGTTTGTTTAAATAACAACACACAGCATGTCTGTGAGAGGACCTGCCTTCTGAGCATTCATGTTCCTTTTCTTATTAAGAAATTGACATTACAAATAAAAATATTGGCTATTTTGATCTGTATTTTCCAAAATACAGCAGCTGACCCAAACATATCACAGGTTTGTGTTGTTTTTGTTAAACAATTAATTTTTATTTAGCACTTTATTGTGATTAAAGACTCTGTTCGGTCTGCAGAGTCCTAAAGAACAAGCTAAAGACTCAGCTATTGGCACTTAGCTTAACTCTTCTATTTGATTTAGATCTATCCAGCTCTAAGCCACACAAACGCATGATTATATCAGGAAATAAATAGGAAATATATATACTAAAAAAAAGTCTCTAGCACTTCAGGACAACGTCTGTGTCCTACAGGACAGTAGCTGTGTCCAACCAGACTTGCAGCA
>JBAMHV010000009.1:8371133-8408159 GCA_037177535.1 Pseudomugil gertrudae | reverse complement strand
ACACACACACACACACACACACACACACACACACACACACACACACACACAAACACACAAAAAACACACCATGGGGTGCGGTATCTTGCACCGTGACACACAAAAACACATATCTGGCCTTTATCCAGTTACCAGCAGTCCAAGTTCTAGCAAAGATACCTACTTTAGCAATGACTGCTCACTAATTAATCCACTATCAATCACACTGTCGCCATGCTGTTCTCCGGCTGGACGGAATTCCTGGGACATTGTGCGGATCCTAACCAATTCTGATGGAGATCACTTTTATTCTCCAGGAATGCATTGTGTTGTGGGAGAAAGGAATGCACAGCATTGAGAGCATGCTCTGGAATTCCCAAAACAATTAAATTGCTCAAGCAAACGTTTCTTTGAGGAAAGGAAAAAAAAACTTAAGAAAAAAGTTTTAATCCCATTACTCCACACTTCACAACCCTGTCACTTGGGAACGCTTTGAATTTGTCGATCTGTCATTTAAAAACACAACACGATTAGCTTTGACACTGAAGAGAACAGTGGCACGAATCAGATGGGTGAAATGCTAACTCATCTTACCATGGTAACCTCACTGAACACCACAGTGGTTACATCACAGATCTCAATCAGCAAAAAGGGGGAGTTCACTTAGAGCATCATGGAGTGACACATTAAACTAAAATAATACCTGACTATGGAAACTATTTTTCCATGCACAACGCTTGTTGCCGTGATCATTTTCTTTGGCAGGTGTGACGCTTTTGGTTGATTCCACAGGAAACGTGATAGACACACACCCTCCTGTCAACAGCTAATGGTCTTCCTTCAGGGGGAACAAATCAACTCAGTTTTCTCTGAACTAGTCAGTTGATGCATGGTTAAAAAAATAGATGCAAAATATAACTAAATAAGTCAGAAGATCTCCAAAGTGCTGCTTAAACAGAAAGTAACAGTGTACCAGCATTTCTCAGAGGAACTTTGGTAATCTGATGTACAACCTTGTTAATTATTTTGTACTATGCTTGAACTTTCAGAAAGACACGTGCAAAAAATGTTTTACCAGTTGTGTATTTTTGGGTAAGTCATCAATGTTCAAGCCAAAGCTAACTAAACCAGCATGGCGTTCTGGACTCACATAAGCCATATAGTCATGCTCCGTAAGCAAACACATAAGAAACAGAGCTGCTGGAAATGGTTGACACATTCTTTTTAGGGATACACATATGAAAAAGTGTTATAAGGAAAATCTGAAAAGGTAATTATTATGAATCCAAAATTTGACTTTGCTTCATTGTAATGATTTTTCTTAGTAATACTTTAATTTTAATGAACAAAAATACAAGTGTCTAGATTTAGCCTTTTATCTTTTAGAACAGGGTTTTTTTCTATGAAAATGTAAAAAAAATAATGATAAATGCAGACTTTCTGCATTGTGTTCAGCTTGACATATCCTCAAAATTAAACAGCTTTTGCATTCTGTATTTGCAAAATTTACATAATTTGTTCTGTAATACACCAACAAGCAGCATGAGGCTAAATATAACTCATATACGAATCTCTGCAACGATGCAGAAATCCTTGTCAAGACCTTTGTTTAAAAGGTCACAAAGTCTTTAAAAGAAGGAAGTGACTGTGACTTTATTAAACATATCTGACTTTAACAGTATGATCTGTCAGTGAAAACATTTTCTAACTTCCTGTTTGGGTTGAGACAACTTTTTTTTTATATAATGGTTATTTGAACTGAAATACATTATTTTACAACGTGGTCACCACCGGATCGATGCCATGTTACAGGTTGCCATGGTTACATTTAAGCACAACATGAATTTTTCCCCATTCTGGATGTCTTTAAGCAGTAATATGGTTTAGTCAGGGGTATAAAAAAATCATGACAACAGCTAAAATGCTACAATTTTATGTCCCCATCATAGACATTGCTTATATATTTACATGCAGAGTTGTTCTCATTAGTTGTTCTCTTAAAACACCCTGCCTGGACGCACATGCTCCATAAGGACACTTTTCATAGAGGAAGAATATAAAGTGCAGCTCATGTCATAATTACTGATGTATGGGAGCAAACCTCAGCAGACGTTCAGAAATCAAAGCATATCCTTTTATATCGTTATGCAGTGCTGCACTGTACAACAATAAATGCAAACTTTTTTTTGTGCATGAGCTACTTTTAATAACTGACTATCTTTGGAGAAGATAGATTTAACAAAAAGATATATATCAGCCTTTGGGTCTGTTGCAGAAGTTTGTTTTGCTGCATATATTTTCCTTTTTGTTCAATTAATTTGACATTGCAGCTTTATGGTTAGCCTGTTAGAGCTATTCAGAATCTTCTGGTCAGCTGAGGTTTTTTGTTCCAAATGATCCACTTTTCTCCCATGGCCCGAGCATGCTAAGTTAATCAGTGATTCTTAATTCATCACAGGTGTGATTGTCAATGTTACTGTGCTCCAATGTACTGTTTCCAGGATGTACTTTGCATTCTGCCAAACACCACTTAGGACAGGCTCCAGTTGATAGATAGTGTGACACTCCAAGTAATAGTAACAGAGAAGTTTATCATTAAAAAAGAGAAGAACAAACACAAGAGCAAATTTTAAATAATTATCTAATGCTGTATAATTACAGTACAATCATACGTGTTGTAAAATAATCACAACTGTTATGAACTCTAAATAAATTACTTTATTACAATTTAAATGTGACAAACAGCAGTTGTTCACATTCTTGTTTGCTTACCATTTTCTACACGATGTGGGCTCTCCATGTTGTGTCGGAGAGTATTATGTAGCTTCCAAAACAAACTCAGGGGCTGTTTGAGTCTATGTCCGTCCGACCCTGTGGTGGAAGTCAGCGGAAGAGAGGGGCGACTGGAAAGTCCGTTAGGAGAGGGCATCCATGGAAAATTCTTTATGGATAAAAATTTTAAGCATTTACGTGTAATAAAAATCTCACGCATTAAAATCTCACGCATTTGTGTGATATATATATATATATAAAAGAGGTTTGGGGAAATGCTATTTTAATTTCCTTGTGGACATATAAAAGCCTGCAATGTGCATAATGGAACCAGTTTAAGCTTAAAAGTAGCAACAGAAAACTAGAAGAACTACTAGAAAACACACTGAGCTGAAAGATTATTTTATGAAGAATATTTCTGTCTCCCCCATTTTGAAATCAAATCTATGTCCTTGTGTGAAGTTACCATGTTTTACTTGTAGCATGCAAGACTGCTGCAGTAACCTATATCCCTGCACATGTTTAGTGAAATGCTTTATAAATTATCTGTCCATTTCCAGGACCTTTGATCATAAAAAATAGCAAAGGAGACCCCACCAGACTGTGTTTATCATTCAGACTTTATAAAGTAGCCTGTCTGCAGCCTGGCAGGGGCTGCAACCTTCTCTGGTGTCAGCTTATCACATGCTTTGCGTTCCAACTCTTTGGTGCTTCAGAAATACTACTCAACTTTTTTTTGTCTTTTGTAGCCTTTCTTTCTAAAGTGTTTATCTTTCAAAATATTAAGACTTATGTTTTGCACTTGCCAGATGTAGCTGAAAATAGGAATCCTACCCTAAATTGAAACAGTGAAAACCTCAGGATCAAAGGCCAGCAAAAAACAATTGTGACCATGCATGTCCATTTTCTGTGAGTCATGTATGATTTTAAATCATTCAGCTAAAAAACATTGTATCATACAACACAGGCTGTTGTTTGAAATAAGTCTGTCTAGGGAAACATAAGAAATGCTTGTCAGAAGTTTAAAAATTGTGCTAAATTGCTGAGGCAAAATAAATCTATGGCACATTAAGGAGGATGGATGCAGCACAAAGGTGATGGGAAGTAAATTTATTATATGAAGGACCCAAGGGAATATTCTCTATCAGTAGATCATGTTTTAGTATTAGTCATGCAGAGATGTTCAAGAAGAAAGCTGTTATATTGTCAAAACCATATGCGCTCTGATGTGCACTGTAATCAGTAGCACACTAAAAACCAGCTGCAAAGCCCAAAATCAAAAGTGCACATCCATTTTTTTTTAAAAGTCCAGAATAATCATTTTAATGGTGGCAGAAATCATTTCAGAACCTCATATATGGAAAACAATCACAACCTGTTTTGCTTTTTGATGATTTGTTGAGGTTAAGAAAATAAATCCCTTCCTCCGCAGCACAAGGAGTCAGATTTTTTTCTTCCTTTTTTTAAAATCCAGCTCATCGGTTCAGGAACCTACAGCCAAATAATCAGCCAATGGTAAAGCTGTCACAACATATAAAGTAACTGTATGATCAGTGCAGTGTGAAAGAGGCTGAAAATGCAAAGGAGTAGGAGGTCCATGGTGGAGCTATGTTGAGGTCATGGTTCAGTTTCCAGAACAAAATCCCTTTCCAAGGCTGATTTGCTTACGTTTAAGGACACTCATTCACACACTCCTGCTCAGCACACACAGCTCAAGAACTTCCATTACAGAAAAAAAAGCTTTCAACAAAAGTGAGCTACTTAAATAAGTACAATTTTCCAATAAAACAGTTGAATATATATTGATAGTTATTGTTAAGTCTTGGTTACCTCTCCTAAGGATTCAGTGAGCCATCATGAAAACTTATTGAGTGTCACTGCATCAATGTTAGCATTTAACCTCTTATCCACATTAAAAAATCTATTAAAACTGAAAATGACAATTTTCTCCCTTATGTTGCCAAAAACAAAAGATTGATTAATAAATAAATCAATCATGTCCTCACAGAGCTGCTTCATAGAGATTCATCAGGATTTGTTAAAACACATATATGGACTAATATGTAAGAAAAACTTTTAGTTCTTCTTTGTACCTGCTAACACATCCTATTGGTCCTTTTCCTGAGTGAATATGTCACAGATGATGATGGCTATTTTTTGACAGCTAACAATCAACGAGGTTCTGTGTCATTTTGAGTACAGTCATGGTGCCATGTTTAACACATCCTTTAGTTTTTTTCTTAAATAATAATTATGCCATGCTGCAAAAGAAAACTTAAAAACAGGTTAAACTGAGAGTAACAGCCAGTAAAAACAGAAGACCTACCTTTGATGTAAGGAAGAAAAGCATTTTATTCTTTTGAATTGGGGATGAGGAGGTCACATTGAGGGTAGTTCACTGAACTTCGCTTGTGATGTCGTAGCATTGAGCGTATGCTGAATATGTTGTTTTAGTGGTGTGTGGAGAAAGACAAGAGACAGCAGAGGGGAAGAATAACAGGTGTAATTTCCACCAAAGTGTTTTTTAATCACCACAGGGAGTCTGAAAGAACGGAAGACTCTCCAGACCCTCTAAGGTCTGGTATGGACATCATATCCACTGCATTAATATGTCAACTCTGCATTCACTCTGCTGGTGTCTTCTTAGTAAGCTTTACATGTCACAGTGGACTTTAAAAAAACTTGTAAAAGATATGATACAGATAAATAGGAAGAAAATTTAATTGTTTCTGTGATAGAAATGTTTTTTTCACACATATTACAATTACTTAGTTGACTGACCCAAGGAGGTTCACTGCATCTCACCTAGCTGCTGAGGTTGGCTCCAGACTGATGATCCTGATTTAAAATAAGTGGCTACAGGCAACAGATGTATAGTTTTCAGTTCAGAAAGTCACCGCTCCGAGCTGAATAAAGAGTCTGGGATGTTGGGATTTACCATTGTAAGATTATGAGACACTACTGGGTGTCATGTGGTAAACATGGTGCTTCAGCAATCACTAAATTTAGGCAACATATTTGTAGAATTGCAGAATGTGGGTGCATATTATGTGCAATCTACCAAAAGATTCTGGGGTATTCTTTTTTCTGTATCATGAGACACGTCACAGTCTGTGACAATTAGAGGCTCACTCATTTAGAAAACACTACTCTGTTTGCATGGTTTTTTTTCAATAAGCATTTTGCATTCGGCACTGTTTTCAATCATCTTGCTGAATAGCGACAACCCACAAGCTAGTGGCACATCCCAAGGCACCAAACCCAATCTGGGTGCAGTACAAACAGTCTAAATTTAATAGGGCTTCAGAAAGTATCCCCCATCTTCCTGTGGTGGATGACTCTGAGGAACAAAAACATCTGTACCTTACGTGAGAGGATCTCCACATCTGGCCTGATTGTTTTAAGGGTGTGGGCATTCACCAACAGCTGCAACCAACCACTCCCAGATGTTTCTGATAGGCAGAGTGTCTAGCTGTTTGTTAAGCAGGAGGTGATCTTTGATCCTTCAACATTGTTGGCTGTACTGTTATGGTGAGGAAGGCTTGAAATGCTTTCAGAGGCTCACAACGGAAGTGCAGTAACCTCACAGAAGGGCCTGTGGTTCTCTGTGGTGAAAACAGGCATGGTAAAGTGGCTTCAGCTGTGGAAAAGAGCCCCATGGAAACCACCCAGCATTTCTGTCCAGACCCAGTCGTGCTACTGGCATCGTAATAGAAGAGGCCAACACAAGAATAGTATAACCAACTATTGTGGAAAAGAAAAAAAATCAAAGAAATATTTCATTTTCAAGCTTTAAGTAAATTATATGTGTTTGAAACATTGTGATAAAACTAAAAAAGATCTTTGTCTTTCAGCTCTGTCTCTAAATGCTTGTTTTTATCAGTGCTAAGTGCTGTAACACATTGTGCCATGGAAAAAACCACAGTGGCATAAATAACCCCATCTCTCTCCTTTGACTGCAGATAGTAGAAATCTCTTTGAACTACTGCACATCCTACCCTGACATCCCAGAGCTATAAAGACCTAACCATCCCTGTCAGTACTGTGACAGGCTTTGTACACCCACCATTTTGGTTCACACAGATGGTATTTTTGGATATGGTGCACAACTTCAAAAATAAAACCAACATTTGTGGACCAGAAAGCTGTGCTGCCACTGTTTCCTCTCTTATCTAAAAAAAAAAAACAGGTCTGAAACTGTTGCATTTTCATCCAACTATTTAAAAAAGAAACTTTTGAAATGTCACTTTTCAGGAAAATGGCACGGACAACACTGAATGACTGGAACAAGCACAGCATGGCCTCTCTTTGAGGAAGAGCACACAGACAAAATGTGTTTCCAGGGCTACGAGAGGATGAGAAAAATAGTGTTTTTCAGGAACCTAAAACCTCACTGGTTACTTGATCAGTCATATGAACAGCGTGTTGTTATGTTATGTTACTGTTTACATTCGGAGCAGCCAACACCCTACTTACAACCATATGGATAATTCACATACAGCTATGAATCATTTCCTGGGCATCAGAAATGGACACAACTGAAGACTGATGAGGGTTCTTGACCAAGCAGCACAATGTGCCTCATTGTGACTAAGTTTTTCTTTTTTTTTTTTTTTAGTGACATCAAATAAAATCCACTGAAATTGCTTTTATGAGTTGAATTGCAAAGCACATACAAACATGTAGAATTTTATTTGAAGAAAGAAAAGCCGGGACTTCGAATAAAGCATCTT
Source organism: Pseudomugil gertrudae (assembly GCA_037177535.1). Classification (NCBI taxonomy): domain Eukaryota; kingdom Metazoa; phylum Chordata; class Actinopteri; order Atheriniformes; family Pseudomugilidae; genus Pseudomugil; species Pseudomugil gertrudae. The sequence goes on along the minus strand of JBAMHV010000009.1, from coordinate 8,400,675 downwards.
AGACTGGGAGCAGCCTCTTTCATGGAAGTTAGTGATCAATGCGACCTCAGAAAAGATAGTTAAAAAAAACCTGTTGTACAATAGCTCAAATTTGTTTCTCACTTCTTTGCTGTGAGATAGCATCTGTCAAGCTACCATTGATGTTTCCACCACTGTCAGAATGTGACAACACCTAAAGTCCAATGATTCACCAAATGATGTCAAAAGTTGCTATTCTTGGGTTGGAGCCTATCTCAGCTATTAGCAGGTGAGAGGTAGAGTACACCCTGAACAGGTTTCCAGTCTAGCACAGGGCCTAAAAGGTCCTACTAATCCTTAATTCAATGTAATTGTGCCCCTAATTCTTTACTAATTCTTTGATACAAATTTTTATTCCAATTGTGTTTTACTGCATGCACAGAACTGAGCTATAATTAAATTACCACCACAATTAACATTCTAGACAATACAACAGGGACTTGGAAGGCTCAACTTTAAAATAGATGTCAGATAATATGCCTTACACACAATGAACCTGGAGGCTTTACTAAACTATGCATCAGAAGGCAAATTGTACCATCTTCCAGTAAAAAACTGACTGCCTGGCTGGACTAGATCTGATCAACTGACCCTTTGGATCAACTCTAAAGCTGCTGTTTAAATCAGTTTTCACTGATACTCCTAAGCTCAAAGGCGACTCCTGTTGGTCATGTGATTTAATAACAACCAGAGATGAAGAATTATAACATTATTATGAGAAGGAGAAATTAATATTTTTATTCTCTCTTTCTCTCTCCCCCCTCCTCTCTCTCTTTCTCTCCATTTTTAATTTTTTTTTATTTAATTTCAACTTCATGGGAAGAAAAAAGTGGTATTCCCAGTGACAAAAAATGGAAAAATAGCATTTGTTAATATTATGTCTATTTTGTGGATGACAGATTTTCTGAGTGAACAATCAATTAATTCACAGTAGATGTGTTTAAGTTTTCATTTATAAATCAATTAAAAAGCAATCAAATCAAAAAAATCTGTATTCTGCAAGAAAATATTGTAAAAATTGTTTTACTAATTAGGGAACTAATTCAAATGTTCCCAAATGTTTTACTGAACACAAGTTGACCCTTAACACTTGAATCCATCGATTAGATCTGGTCAGGCGAAATGTGCACAATAACTCACAAGTTCTAATTTGGGTGAAAACCACAAAACCTTCAAAAAGGCTTACAAACTTAACCACAACTATGTCTACATGGTCAGTAAAATGTGTGTTTCTCCAGCATTATATGCTGAATTTAAGTGAAGACTAAAACATGTTGCAAATTGATATGCTTTAAAATAACAAAAACAGCAATGAGAATGTTTCCCCACATGTATGAGTTTCAGACACAACATTCATGTGAGAGACATTAAAGATTTTTTTTCATATTTGATGTAATATGATAAATGACTATTTCTTACACACAATAACACATATAAACACATCCTCCTAGGTAATATAAACTTTTTTGTCTTTAAAGAGAAGTTCACATAGTTGACTTTGTCCAGGAACACATTTCAGCACATTACACTTCCAACCACATGTTCCAACCCAGATTAGGAATAACTAATAATTTGACAAAAAATTAGTCCCAGTATGATCAGCATCAGGGTGTTTGCACTGTTAAAACGGTCCATTTATATGCACCTTGTATACCTTATATATTATTTATAAACATTTTTATGCATTCAATGTGTGTCAGGTATATATTGAACAACGCAAAGGTTATTAAGTCAATCCTAAAAGCAACAGTAACCGAGTGTGTAAGTTGACAGAATTCCTATTTAGACCAAACCATAGACTGTATAAAAAACCAGTCTAGGCATAATTGCAACAAGATGGTGCACAAATAATTGTGTTAAGAACAGTTTATACAAAATCCAGCTGATCATTGTGTTTTAGCAAGTGTTTTTTTTATTACTTAGGTCAAGTATGACAATGTCTTGAAAAATGTTAAAGAAATAGCCATGTTTAGAATGACAGATCCTGGTAAACTAACACTTTTTCTCAATATTGTCTGAACAAAGTGATGATTGTATAAAGATGTCACAATGCAAGTACATACAGAAAACACATAAATCAGTTAATATCGTGGGATGCTGAATAAATTAGTGATCAAGATATGAGTTGCTTTGTGGAAAAATAACACGGAACTATTAATTCAGCGGAAACGTTTCATTACGAACCACATTTTGGGGGGGACAGTTTTCTGTTTATGCTACAACGTGCGTTAGTTTGACAGCACGTTGGGGACAGAGTTGTAAAGTATGATAAACGTGAACAGTGTGTTAATAGGTGCTTTTCTGTAAGTATCATTATGGGTAAAAAGCGTCGCAGCGAAGTTTCTGCGGAGACAGAAATTCCGGCGAAAAGGGAAAAAGCTCCGGAGTTCAATGGTACCGAGTTTAAAGCTATGCTAAAGAGCCCCACCACAGCAACGAAGGGTAACTATCTTTTTAACACTAACATGTGCAAATCATAGTAAACAAGTAACAGTAAAAAGTAAAAGTTATGTATATTTCTGCCTATAATTCTTAATCCGATTTTTTGACTCCAGGATTAGAGAAATTCATATCAGTCGCGAAGAAGCTGCCATGCTCTGAGCTGTATGATGTGGTTGAGGGTTATGTTAAAATCTCAATGGATTGTGCAGAAATATTCAAACTGCTAGAAGGAGAAAAACACAAGGAGAAAGAGGTAAATTGAAGTGCATGTCTATGTGGAACTCACTTCTTGCATATTTCTGTCTAATAAAATTATTTTTCCTGCCCAGATGATGCTGATTTTTGAGAGCTTGGAAATAATACTTCTCAGAACAGCCAGTGATCTCTCCCACTTCAGCATGGTTGGCAATACAATAGTAAAAAAGATTGTTTCCAACTACATGAAGCTTTTGCAAGGGTCTTTACATTCAGCAAACCATGGGTAGATCAAATTACATCAATACAATTTAATTTATCTGCACATTTTTTGGTCATAACTATAATGTGTCTACTGTTGTGAACAGGTTTGTTCAACAGTGCCTCGGTCTCCTGTCTGCCATGGTGTCTCAGGGTGCAGAAGCTGCAAGAGAAGTATTCAGTCAGATAAACATTAAAGCTCTGTCTGGACTGGCGAAAAGAAAAGACAAAAGAGTACGGTGCAGTTTGTATTTTCACGTTACACTGTGCATCATATTCTGCTGAATCCTGCACATATATGGAGTCTGTTGTTGTTTATTCAGGGTAGACCTGATGTCCGCCTGGGTTTTATCCAGTTTGTGCTGTCGTTTTTGGTGTCTGGAGCAGGTGCAACTATTGGACAACTATTGGAGGTTAAAGGTAAGGATTACATGCCAGTTAAAACATACATGCTCATTAAATGTGTGGATAACTTGTTGGTTTTATAAACTAGAGCTGCTGCCAGACATCTTGAATACAGGCTTGAAGGAGGACAGGATTTCCACTGTCAATCTGATTTTGTCCACATTAAAGACTAGAGTAAGTAATACACAGTTTATGAATGTAATAATGTGTTTTTTTTTTTTGCATTTGTTTAATTATTGCTTGTTTTTTTTTACAGGTTGTGCTTAACAAAGCTATTAGTAAAACACAGAAAGTCCGCTTTTTTACTGCTGCTGTATTGACCAGCATTGCATCTCTGTACAAGTGGAATGGGATTGCAGATGCATGCATTGATGATAAGACAGTAAGTTTGTCCATTTGAAGAATCAGCCGCAACAAGTTGTTGATCTCATCTCTATTTAATCCTGTCTTTACAAGACAAAAGATTCCTCAGAGTCTACTGGTTTATCAGTCGTCCGGGAACTTGTTCACAGCTTTCTTCTGGACCTCTGTTGCTCCCGGAAGCATGGCATCAGCTTTCATGACCCCAGCTTTGGCACAGCTGGCAGGTAAACAAGCAACGCTTCAAGTCTGCTTTTTCCTCAACACTCCTTATGCCGACTGTAACATTTTATTTTCTCTGCAGAGCTGGCAACCTTGTGTTGCTTCAGTTCTTGGTTGGACTGAAACAGGCCGCTGAGGATGAGCTGCTGGCAGACCTGGTGGTGAATGTGTTGAAAGCCAGCCCTGACATTTTGTCCAGATACTTCAAGGAGACTCAGTATTCGTATACCCCACGGCTCAGAAGTGCTTGGCAGGACAATGTCAATTTACTTAAGAAGGTAATTATTGTTTGTACATTTGTCCATGTGCTCAAATTGCTGGTTTTAATGGTTCTCTGTGTATTTTCATGTGAGATCTACGAGGCCCAGCCAGATATTTCTACAATCTTTCAAACTCGCGAAGTGATCCCTCTGCCTCGTATCCTCTCCATGATTATGGTGATCTCTCTACCTCCAGTCTGTAACAAAACCTTCTTCACCCAGGGACTCAATGTAAGTGACTTCACTTTATATTGTAGATTCTTTGTGTGATTTTTAAAAGGAAAGTACTGAACATATCTTTATTTCAATGACAGCTTTCCAACCCAGCAGTTCAACTTACAACTGTATCCATGATGAATTTCATCTTAAAACGAGCCAAAAAAAATATGGAATATCTTCTGGACAAGTCTGTGTGGTACAAGTCCGATGTGTACACTGCTGACATGATGGAAGAGTTTGCACAGCAGTACAGGGAATCACTCAGCAAGGTGAACTTAGGAAAATGGTGTATTAATTCATGCAAACTGTAGCGATGCTCTTTCAGATACTCCAATAACTATTTTTACTTCTCTGCTTCAGATTTTGCCTGACATGACAGGCATAGTTTCATTGTGGCAATCGCTCAGCAAGAAGGAGAAAGCTGATTGTGACCATAAAGAGATTAAAAGTGGAGGCGATGCCGAACTGATGGATGAGAAAAATAAAGTCCCTGGTAAAAATCTTGAGCTCATATGTTTGACTTGTTTCTGTGGACAATGTGGATCAATGTTAGCTGACTGGTTTGTGTATCTTTTAACAGTCACTGAGACAGCTGAGGTCATTCTGCTGAAGGCTATGATTCTTCAAGTCGTATGTCTTTATCAGAAAGTGGTTCCACATCTGGTTGTTCAGTGCAAATTTGACTTCAGCAAACTCCTGAAAGGTAATATGTTTTAACATTGAGTAGTGATTAAGTTATTTTTAAATAAATATGCATTTACAGATTAATCATTTGCAACCTCTTTAGGGATTGTGTCAGAGAAAGGAATAAGGGATGATGTTCCGCCAGTGCTGCAGTACCAAATACTGCAGTTGGCTTTAGATCTACCTGCAAACAAGTTTTCTTGGTTCCGCATACAGGTGAACACGTTTTTTCTGCCATTGCTGTGTCTTTTTAATTGTTCTTTATAATATAGAGCTTTGTAATTGGTTGTTGTTTCAGATTTGTTCTACAATCCTTCTCTTCAACAGGATGCTGCAGACACAGACTCTCCGTCCAGAGAGAAGTCGGTACTTTACCTGCTTCTCAAGATGTTTGTTAACAGCTGCAGCAGCAGCCACCTGAGATCCTCCACACAGAAGCTGGTGATAAAGGTAAGGAGGATTTTATCTTTTGCACTCTGAGCATCCACTTTTTGCAATTTAAAAATAGATCTTTGATTAAAATTAAAAAATTGGATTAAGCCTGAAGCTTTGTTTGGGTTGCTACTGGAATAAAATGTTAATGATGCTGTTTTTAGGAAAAAATAACCACTCTTCTGTTTCCTATGATGTATTTTTAGGTGCTCCAGGACACTGGAGTATTTGAGCACAATTTGACTGAACTGGAGCTCTGGCTTTTCCAGCTTGCCAGGCTAGACCCAAACCAGCAAGAGTCTGTTATCCAGTTCTTGGAGAGGGCAAGTCGTCTTCTGTGACATCTGTTTCTGACATATTACAGTTGCTTCATTGGTTTGATAGAAAAAAACATTATAAATTTAGTAAACTATGGTTGATAATAACACGTTTGCCTCTTATTCTAGGTGTTGGTTAAACTGGTTTGCAATTCCTACGAATACAGCGATAAAGTTGCTACCCTCATCCAGGAGGCAGCCAATCTGCAAACCAATCTGAGTAACCAGGAGGCTGATGCTACCAGTATCCCAGTCTCCCACATTGATGGTGTGGATTAAAATGTGGAACCAAACTTTAAATACGTCTTTAAATCTTTGTCTTTTGTAATCTGACACATATGTTGATATTTTTCAGACGTTTTAGACATGTTGGATGTCATCATGGAGGGTAATGATGGTGAGATGGAGGAGTTTGGGCCATCTCTGAGTGAAGATCTCATTACTCAAACATTTCCCTTCAGTGCTTTGATACCCGCTGCTCTGGAGGCTCGAAATAAACTGCCTGCTGACAAGGGTAAAATAAAGAATACACTTACTGACCAACATCCTCGTTTTGGTTCATAAAAATCTTTTTCTCTCCTATTAGCTGTAAAATTGATTGGCATCCTATTCACAGGTTATTTTGGTGTGATATTGGTAAAAATCTGTCTTCCTCCTGTAGGGGTGGTATGTGAATACTTGTCTGCAGTGTTCTCCGATGTGCTGCACTGCCAGAGAGAGCCACTCCCTCTCTGTGTGGCTCTGCTACAGTATGATAAAGATCTTGTATCCTCTGGACTCCCGGCTTGTAATCATCCATCTATTATGCACTTCCATCACTATTACTCCAGATGGCTACCACAGCAGGCCCGTGAGGAGTTGGTCAGTTTTTACTGCCACAAACAAGTGTTACAATCATGTTATTTTTTATATTCCTACAATTTACAGTCTTTTATTTTATTATCTTTATTTGCAGTTCAAGTCATCTGAACACCTTTCAGGTGGGTTGTCTTCCTCTTCTTCATTCTCTGCCCTAATGCAAGCGGCATACGTCCAGGAGCCAAGCTCTTTAATTCAGGATAGCTTCAAGAAAAATGCTAAAGAAGCTCTAGTTTCTATCTCCCTTGAGGAATTTCCAGTTGCTGTCAAGCAGATTTTATTTTACATAAAATCCACAGTGGAAAACTTTAGCCTGGTAAGTGCATCGAAGAAGCTACGTGTTCACTGAATTGTTAAGCATAAGTACAAACTATTCATCTTCTTCTTTTAAAAAGTTCTCCAAAAACACTGGAAGTGCTCAACTGGAGACCTTAATGGAAATACTTCAGGATATAGTGATCAACTTGCAAGGCTTCGATGCGACTAAAGCCTCTGAACCAGAACCAGAAAACACCCAAGAAGGATCTGATCTCTTTTTGGAACTCAACCAGTCACTAACAATGGAAACCAACAAGGAGCAGGTTTGAGAAATCCTTTTTCCCTCTATTATGACTTTATTTGATTTTTTTTTACAAATAATATCAAATCCATTTATAAAGGCCCTTTAACATCAGCTGTGGCCACACACACACACACAGTGTTGTACAAAGTAACAAATACCAGCAGAAGAACATAAGAAAATAAAAGTCCCAATATGGACAAATAAAAGCAAATTAGTTCAACTCTCAGGTGGGTTAAAAGCCAGTGAGTGTTAATGAGTCTTAAGACGCATAGTGGTTAGGACTGTGGCCTCACAGCAAGCTTGTCACTGGTTTGAGCCTCAGCTGGGGAGGTTTAAATGGTAGTCAAGACCTACACATTGGGTTAAAATGATCACATGTAAGTCACTTTTGATAAAAGCATCTGCCAAATGAATGGGTAATGGTAGGCGTTTCCACAGTTTAGGTGCACCTACAGAGAAGGCCCTGTCCCTCTTAAAACCTTTCTTTGCTTTGGTGACAACCAGGAGCAGCTGGTCAGCTTACCTGCTGGACTGTAAGGGAGCTGTGAAGAAGCTCTGGTAGATGAGATGGGGAAGGATCATTAGGCTTTCTTTATATCTCTTATATTTTTACGGCTGGATTCTGATACGAAGCTTTATTCTTCTTCTTTTATTTAGATCCTCGTTTCGGCTTTAGGCTCCATTTTCCAGCATCCATGTTTGAAGCAGTGGTTTCTGGCTCTGGAGCTCTCTGCATTACCTCCTCACTCCCTGAATCCTGTTCGACTGAAACGTCTGTCTGCTCAGCTGACCGAAAGCATTTTGACCCTACTGAAGACCAGTGCACCAACGCTTTGTGAACTGGGTCACCGGGAGCTTCTCTGTAGCTACATGGGATCCCTGGAAAGAGCTGCTCTTAAGGAATTAATGGAAAAGGGTTCTACCCCTCCAAAGACACATTCCAGGACCTTTGAGGCTCTGTTGTCTTTGCACACCTACATGGATTCGGGTGGTCTGAGGGAAGTGGTCTCTAGGTTACTACTTCTTCCACACGACGGCCTCATCTGTCGCAGCAGTGCTGGGAAGCAGTCTGAGCTCAGCAGTTATGGCCATGTGGTACTGCAAATCCTCTCTGAGTGTAAAACTACGGCTTACCAGGACCATGGCATATTTTTGACCCAAGCACATCTCTACGGCCTGAGCACTCTTTTCCTGTCCTGCTCCAAACCTGAGCTGGAGGTTTTGCTGCTTCAGACTCTGTCCAGTGAGCCTGGCTGTGCCAAACTTATCCAGACAGATGTGTTGTTGCATTGCCTACAAAAACCTCTTCCAGGTGCTGTCGCCATCAGCTCCTTGCTGCTTCAGAACTGCTCCTCTCACCGACTCTGCTTTGAGGTGTGGTGCCTAGAGCCTGCAAACATGGAGAAGCTATCAAATGAGACCGAAGCCTTCCTCCCGCTGATTAATACTTATTTACAGGAAGCAAGTAAAGAGGATCCAGCTCGACCCAAAGACGGTGTGTGTGTGTGTGCTTTAAGTAATTATATAAATGTTAAAAGCAAATTTCCATCTCTGCTTTTTTCTCACTGTTACTTCTGTATTAATTTGGATATTTTAATGTGTCTTTCTTAGTGCAAAAAGAAGTTTTAAAAGCGTTGATGCTAGCGCTGCTTGGAAAACTGTCCCAGTGTATTCTGGGAAACCTGGTAAAGGACTCCGGAGCCCTGCTTGCAGAGACTGTTTCAAATCTGATAACGCTCTCCACAGACATCAAGAACTTCCAGGATTTAATCAATAATCTTCCGAATGCTCTTCAAAATGCAGACAGTTTGGAAAGGTAAATTTAGAGTGTGCCCTTAAGAAAATGTTTTAGCTTTTAAAGGTTTTAACTAAATGTTTTGCTTATTTTTTTCAGATGGCAACTAGTAGATGTTATCAAAGAGAAACTTGTTGACTGCCCAGAGGAAGAGGAAATCTGGAGGAGGTCTGTCACTGGTGCAGCTCTGAAGTGCCTCGTAGCCTCATACTGTCATTCAAAAGCCCCGGCTGCGTGCCCATCGGACCAGGAGCACAGCGTCTTAAAAAGACTGCCGCAGCTCCTTGTGAGTTTGTTTTCCTCATAAATGATACTTTCATGAGGCTTTTTGGCATTGTGTCATTTTTTGTTTGGCAAACAGACATCGGCTGAATGTGTGTCCGCAACTGAGTGGAACAGCTTTGTCAAAACTGGACTGAAGTAAGATATTTTAAGCTGTTTTTGTTTTAATAGTCTAACATAATAATTATTTAATGAGCTACGAATACGCTCCAGGTATCGTTATCGAGATCCCCATTTCCTGAACACACTGAGCTGCCTGTTGGAGCTGGTATACGGGACCAATGAGGTCCAGAAGTATCTGATGCCTTTAGCCACACTACACATGATGATCACCAGCCATTCTCAGTTTCTGCCCACCATGCTGGAGTCCAATGACGAACCCAGCAGGTGTCAAACTAAAGGTACCTTTCAAGAAAAAGCATTACAAAGTAGAAGCCATTCATCTTTTTCCTTTTTTTTAATCCTTATTTATAACAAACAAACTTTTTTGCTGTCATTTCAGAGGCTTTGGTATCTCTTCTTCTTTGTCTGGTAAAAATGTGCCCAGCAGTTTGTAACACCAATCACTTTGTTGTCCTTTTGGGAGCATATGGAGCTACACTGTCAATACTGGGTAAAATAGATCCTCCAGAAATAAAACTGAATGTTTCTTCTTTCATTTAACAGCATCATTTGTTTTGTAGATCAGAAACTGCTACTGCTTCTGCAGGAATATGAAAGAAACCAAGTCAGTCTGCTTAAATTTCAGTAAGTTATATTTACTTTTTATGCAGAGCCTGGTTAAAAACAACAACAACAAAAACACTTGTTTGTTTTCCCTTTCTGATGTTTTTCTTCTCCTGCAGGTCGTTTATGTGGGGCCCTGCAGCTGTGGAGCATCACAAGACCAGAAGAAGCCTGGGAGCATCTCTGTGGAAGCAGACGAGCTCAGAAGACGTGCTGGCTCTGCTTAAAGTAGAGAGGATGCTGCAGACTGTGTTAGAGTTTCCACAGCAACGCTGCATCCTCCCACAGGTTGATCGTTTGTATAACATTTATTATTAAAGCACTTTGAGTTGTCTGTACATGAAAGGTGCTATACAAATAAACTTGCCTTGCCTTGCCTTGCCTTGCCTTGCCTATTTATCTAGATCTGCACTTTTTTTTTAAGTTACTCTAAGGAATTAGACCCGTAACTATCAAGACATTTGCTCTAAAACAGTCACACTATAACCTGTCCTAAGCTTCTCAAATATGTTTTGTGTATCATAAAGTGCTCTCGGATACAGGGTTATACAGGGTCTATTTGATGACGGGCAATTTAATGTGTTGTTTTCCCCAACTTTTAGGATAGAAAGGAGCTGCTGTATAGTAACAGTGCCGTGAAGGATCTTGGGATGTTGTATGATCCCTGCTTTCTTTTGCCTTTATTCAGTGTCCTACTGAGGCCAGGTAGGATGTTAGGCTGCATGTCATGACTCAGTATAATAATTTACTATCATCAGTGCTTTTATCTGTTGCATTTTTCTTCTTCTGTGTGACAGAGTGTGTTATTGATTGCCACAAGTTTGTATCCAGCCACGCTCTTGGAGTAACTGTGACAGCGCTGAGTAGCTATGACCCGAAAGTGAGGGCAGCAGCATACCACGTCCTGACCAGTTTTTACCAACATCTGGAAGCTGCTCGGTTCAGAGAGAAGAGACAGGTAAATGTTCGAGAGGTTTAATGTGTGTGTTCAGAAATCACCTCCTGAAGCCGTATTAATCTTGTTATTGTCAAACAGCTGCTATACTTGATGGACATGGTCAAGAATGGAATAATACAGCAGAATCAAAGGCTACCATTTGTTATAACAACTTACATCTCTAAAGTGGCACAGCAGATGCTTAAACCTGGTGCGTAACCTTAAAACCCTTCCTGACTTGTTCCATTTGATCCACAGTACTGAAGCTTTGGTCAAGATTAGTTTGACTGAGTCAGGAAGTCATTTTTGTGTGCTTTATTTGTTGTAAAGCATCTTTCAGTATAACCGTGCCGTGTCTACCCTGTTTTCCCAGAGGATCACATGTACGTGGCATTGAATAGGTTTCTTTTATCCCACATGAGTTTGGACTTCAAAAGAGTCCCTGAGTTCTTCAAGCTGTTTTTTGGCTTCGACCTGGAGGTAAAATCTAATGGATGCATCTTGTGTGCAAGTTATTTGTCATAGTAGGCAGACTTTTAAATTTGAAAACAAATGTATATAATATATAATCTGCTGAAGTAAACCTTTCTTTTTTCCCTTTTTGCTCTGCTCAGACATTTTTAGACAGATGTTTTCTGTTTCTGTGACTGGCGGGAGTTTGATCTTTTACTGTTTTTGCAGCACAAAGTGGAACGTGAGTGGATCCTGAATGTGCTCGAGGAAGGGATAAGTGATGGACACTGTTACGAACTGTGCAGCGAACAACGCATCTTTCAGATCCTTTTAGGCTTCAGTAGCAGCCCCCTGTGTGATGAACACTTTGAGGTACGCACAACTGCACACACTGTTGTTCAGCTCATTATTGATTATAAGAGTCAAGATTGACACCAAAGATTAATTAATTAAAATGTGAAGTAAGTACCAATATTCAGACAAGTGATTAAACGTGAAAATGCCTTACCAACGAAACTGTTATGTTTTTTTCTGAAAAATATTCACACAGGCACAGATTTTCAGGGTGTTGTGTCAGGCTGCCCGCGTGACCAAAGCCACTTGTAGACTCACGAAGAGCTGTGGGCTCCTGAGCTGGATATTACAAGTACTTGAAAAAAGGTAATGAGTACAACGTTTGCTGTTAGGTTTGTTGTTATACAGTAATCTCTTAGGTCTGTTTCATATCTGGTACATAACTCTGTACTTCATGTACTCATCAGGAATCTAAACCAGCAGCTGCTCTGTGCAGTCATTGAGCTCCTCCACGTGCTGTGGTTTACTATCCTCGCACAGAAGGAGAAGAAGTTTCATGAAGCCAATACGTCTTCATCTACCGAGGAGAAGCCTCAGTACTTGGCGAGATGCCTCCCACTCCCTCTCATTAACGAATTCCTGTGTGTGGCATCGGCTGTTAGCAGACACCTCAGGTAAAGCTTCTTCTCCCAGAGTTTTACTAGTGACTCTTCAGACTTATTAAAACAGATGTCAGTCAAGGATGCTAGTGTTTGTTGTTCTCCCTCCAGGTTGGGTGTGAAGGCCACTCAGCTCAGCTTGTTTGTGCAGACTCTTTGCTCTGCACTGATGCATCGTGGGACAGCTGTCAGTGTAAATAAACAAGCTGGCCGACTCACTCTCCATCAACAGCCCCTGTCCTGTACTGAAACCCTCACTCTGCTTCGCTGCTGGGCCTCTTTGTCCAAAAACACTGCCCTCACTACCCAAATACAAGCCTTGTCTGAAAAGCACAAAGTGAGGGAGCTTCTGGGTGAGTTCCATCAAACTCTGAACCAGAAAGGTTTAAACACTCATAACGGTGTAGTCATAAAGTCTTCTAGTAAGACTGAATTTCTCTCTGGGATGAATTATGTATTTTTCTTTTCTTATTCATTTGATGTGAGTTATGAGTAAGAAGGTGTTTATTAGCCACAAAATAGTTGTGGAGTTCCTTTTGTAGCAAACTTAATTGCAATTCAGAATTGCAATTCATTACGTTAAACCCGGGTCTTGTCATTATTATATATGAAACCAAAAAATTGAACAAATTTGGCTTTCAGGATCTATTCAAAACCCAAACTTTGCAGTTTAATGAGTTTCAGCTCGAGTGTTTTCCAACAGGATGAGACGGTGCATCTTATAGTTTTTCCATTTCTATAAATCTGAAATTTATGGCTTAGTAACATAAAAACATTTAAATATAAGACATGTTTTATCTTCCTCTGCAGGGATGGGGAAGGATAAGGTCAGAGCTAAAAGGCACATTTCCTACAACAACGTTCAAGAAGAGAATCTGGTGAAGGACAGCGAGGCAGAGAAACGAGAAGCGAGTCTCTTGGCAGAGTGTAAATCCTACCTCTGCAGGATCTTTGCTCACTGGGAACCTGCGTTTCACCCCTCAGAATCCCAGTCCGCTCTGGATTCCATTCAGCTGGCCAGTGATGCTACACACCTGCTTACAAAGTGGTCCCTGAGGTGGCTGGTGGAGGGCTTGTATGAGGAAAACGGGGTCAAAGAATTTTTGCAGTGGTTCGAAAAAGCCGTGATAAAACACAAGAACATCGTAGAAGCCGTGATGCTCGATCATGCCATGAAAGAAGACCTCCTTCGGCTCTACCATCACACCTGTGAGTCTCAGTGTCACTCCAGCGTTTCAGCAAGAACTGAGAGCATTCAGCTTTTTACCAACATAATGATCCGCTTACTGGAGACACAAAACCACCTTCCAGACCTCCATGGCTGTGTGGTCTCTGCCTGCATGTCGGAAGCAGCTCATGATCAATCTACACATGGTAGGAACCTGAATCATAGTTCCTCTGTGAATACCAAACATTATATCAGTACCTTTTAATGTAGTTATACAATTCTTCATTTTTTCTCTCTTTAAATGTTGAAAGATCTCTATTTTTCTAATAATTTAACCCTACTCCTAAAGATACTGAAGCTAAACTTGGAGAAGATTTAGAGAAATAAAAACATTATTTTTACAGAACAGCAATAGTTTTTTAGCAATGCAACATTTATTTTAGTTTGTTTTATGTCAAGTATGAAGAAGGTGGTGTTTTATACAATAAATTAAAAATAACTGCATGAAGAAATGATTAAAGCAGAAAGCACTCCAAGCACAAAACATTTGTGATGCATTTAAATGAAAGTCTTGTCTTCTTTCCAGAAGCCGGACTGTCTCTGTTGTCGCTGTACATCCATGAGTTGTGGAGTGGAGCAGCTTCACCACGACTGTTCCTTTCTCATGTCAGTTTGGTGTCTGAAGCCAAGCACAAAAGGAAGAAAGCCTCCAAATCACAGAAGAATCGGACAGCTGTCGAAGCCATTTGTAACAAAATCATATCCATGAAGAATTAATTATATTCGGATACAATATCAGATCTAATATCTTGCTTTTCTTTTTTTATTTAGCTTAGTTTCAGATTGATTTTTACACATTTTGTAAACATTTATGCAAAAAAAACTTGTACATTAAAATTTTGCTCTGTGCTTTTTTTTTAACATGATACATTTATGACCTGTTTTTTTAAAAGTGTATAACTGAGCCTTATAAAACTTCTCGCTAAATAAAAAGTGGAGGAAAAACTGCCTTTTCAATGAGTCACAACAATATGCTCTGACAGAGGGGTCAGGCACACTAAAGTTTAAAGCAAGGTTAAATATTGTGTAACATTTGTTTATTGGTAACGGACGCTTGTACTTTGTAGTCGAAATGACATGAAAGATTAATCATTAAGCAGACATGCATCTTATTGAAAACTTAATTTCCTTCATTGTACCTCTGATCAAGCACATGATGCTCTGTGCTTTTTCTTTGTTTTGAACGTGTTTCTCCTGCAAAAACAAAAGCACAATATTATTTATAAGAAACCCCACTAACACTTTTCTCCCCAAGGCAACGAAGCTCTGACAGAAGATGTATTACACTTGCTTTGTGAAGGTCCCACTGTGCGACATTAGATTCAAGCCAAGAAACAGAAGTCCCACAAATGCAGCCAGACTTATCCAAAGTATTATGACAATCGAGTCTGTAATAGGGAGTCGGGTTATCTTTATGTAACAAAGTACAATTGTAAAAAATCCATATCGTATAAAAACTTACATTTATTGAACTTCAAATTGCTCTCATCCACAACCACAGGATCAAGGTAGTCATAATAGTACTCCCATTCATATGACATATTTGTAGAATTCCCGGTGACGGTCATCATCTATTTAATAGAGAAAGGTATTGCAGTCCTGTTCTAAGAGAGAGTCATTTAACACATAATCTCATTGTAAGAAAACAAAAAAAAATGTTTAGTTCTCACCTACACTTCGTATTCTCTTGTTTTTCAGCTATCGACTGCTGGTTTGGTTTCCTTATGTATTAGAATGCATGCAGTGTCGATATTTGACCACAGGAGGGCGTAACTGAGACAGTCTGAACAACAAAAGGAGTTTAGAAAATAGGCTGAAAGACTTCATATCAAAATCACCCCGAAACACTAGAGGGCAGTACAACGTTTACGACACAAAGTAAAGTGTGATGTTCAATTCTTTTGAACAAAACATTTTCCATGTGATACGCGCCGTTTTTGGTAGAATTTATTTTGGATATGTACTTATTTTGAAAAGATTGGCTTTGAAACAAACATTTAAACCGCTTATGTAGTAAGTAGGTCGTTCATGAAATTTGGTGGCAAGAATTATACGTTTTTTCTCTGTGGGAAATTATGTTGAAGGTTAATTTCCGATAGTGGCGAAGGCAGCGTCTGTTCGTTACGTCACATGCTGTAAAAAAATCATCCACAGGGTGGAAGCGCGAGGCCAGCCAGATGCAGCTTAGCTTAGCAACATTTTGGCTAACTTCTCGTGGGTAAACGTTAGAATCTAAAGGAGCCCTTCGACGTGACTCGTTGTAATGTTAGCGGGACATCTTTGCTTTGGGTTAGATTGACAAAATATACATATTAGTCAACCTGTTTTAATCCTTAGCAAGCCGTGATGGATGCAGTGAACGCTTTCAACATGGAGGTAAAGTTTATCAGTGTTTACCGAGTTACAGAGGCTAAGTAATTAAGCTAGCTTAGTGCTACCTAATGTCCTTTTTTGAGTTAAGTTGACCTGTTTAGTGCATTATTGTATTTATTTTCATTTACACTAAATTATATATGCTATTTTGGGTAAAAGGTTGTTTTGCTCTGCGTATACTAGTGAAAGAGAAATATTTGTTGATTTTATTTGTTAGCAAAGCAGATTAAATGGTGGTTAGTTGTTATGCTAGGATATAAGTGACGCTCTATCGTTTGTATCGTTGATCGTGTGGATTTAATAAATTATTCTTTAATACATTCGCTCTTTTAAAGATAGAATATCTTTATTACCTTTACCATGTAATGCCAGTTTGCGCTCCTCGTGTTAGCGCAGACTTTAATCAATTTGTGTGAGTATTAGTAAATTAGGACACATCGCTGTTTTCCCTTGTTGAACTTTATCACTGGTGTTTTCTGATTAACATCCAGCTGGTTACCTTCTTTAAAACATTTTAAAGGAGAAATCTAAAATCCCTCGTGTATTTTTTACTGTAGAGATTAAAAGGTTGCAAAAGTCCATGTTTTTTTTTGTTGTTGTTCCCTTTTTTAAAATTGTTTTGAGACCCCAGAAAGAATAAATAATAAATCATTCTTTTACTGCTAATCGGAATCCTTATATAATAAATTAAATGTATTTTCTAAATTTTCTGCAGATTGTGTACCACAGATAATTGCTGCCCCTCATCATAGAATATACCTCACATGTTTAATCATGAAGCTTTTGTTTCTACCTGAAATTGATTGTTTTTTTCATTTAAACCTATCAGCTTTTTTCTATGCTTGACATGAAGCCACCAATATCCCGTGCTAAAATGATGTCTGTAACCAAATCAGCCATCAAAGCTATCAAGGTAAATCAAGTTTTCTTTGTACTAAGCAACTTTGTGGAGTAACATTTTGTTCTTTGGCAAACTAGACTTTTATAAGTACTGGTGGTAGAAATGAATAAAATAACAAGCATTTATTTGTTTACATACTGGACTTCTTGCTGAATTTAGCTTTTTGTAGTCATAAAACTTTAGTTTAAACCACATGTGTCGAGCTCCAGTCCTCGAGGGACGGTATCCAGCAGGTTTTGCTGTTTACCTGCATTAACACACCTGATGCAAATCAAACAAATCCAACAGCTTCTTGTCAACCTATTAAGTAATTCCAGTCAGCTGCGTTGGCTCATGGAGACAACAAAAACCTGCTGGATACTTACCCTCGAGGACCTGACTTTGACACCTCTGGAACAAATCTGTTTATGCTTTTCTTGACAATAATGTGAGAATAAACATTTACTTTTGGAAGGTTTATGTACCCATACGGTACTGAGAAAGCCTTGAGCCATGTCATGTCTATATATATTTTCAGAGAATTAGTAGATGAGTACAGACATTTCTTTGAATATTTGTAACACAAAATAATGCAGTAAATGTTTAGATTGTTTTAAAAAGTTTTGATCCAGTCTGAATCCTCAAAGCTGATCATTTGTAATTACTGTTAGTATTTTTCAGGAATAGTTCTCAGGACACTCATTTTTTCTTTTTAAAAAAAGATTTATAAGGAATATTTTTATATGTACCAAGCCAAAGTGTTGATTTTGGGATGTAGTGGATCTTTCTCTCTCTAATGTCCAGCTTTTTTTTCCTCCATTTTTTAGAACGCTTTGAGAACTTTCATTTTGCAGGACTTGGTGAAACTTGACGCTTACCTACATTTTTAAAGTCCAGTTAAAGCCGAAGTGTAAATAGTGTTTTTCCTGGGCCATGTGGGCATACTGGTTAATAACTAGCTTTTAAAATGAAACTGATTAAAAAAGCATCACCCTCACAGTATAGCAGCCAGACCATCATTCTGCCTGCTGTGATGCTGCACAGACACATTAAAAAAAAGCATCACTCTTCCTTGGACTGCATTGACTTTCAGTTAGTGGGCAGAACTGTTGCTCAGGACTACATAACAAAAAGCAGAAAAGCTACCTGATAAAGGAAGAAGAAATGTGGAG
Source organism: Pseudomugil gertrudae (assembly GCA_037177535.1). NCBI lineage: Eukaryota > Metazoa > Chordata > Actinopteri > Atheriniformes > Pseudomugilidae > Pseudomugil > Pseudomugil gertrudae. The sequence goes on along the minus strand of JBAMHV010000009.1, from coordinate 8,382,641 downwards.
GACTGAAGACTTTTAAACAGTTTTGTATTTCTGACCTAATTTTAGATTTATAAAATGAAATGTTACATCGCTGTCTTGTACGTTTATGTTGCATCTTGTTAGGATCTGAGCTTTAGTGACTGATATTCTCTTTTCTACTTAACCAGCTTTATAAACATGTTGTGCAGATTGTTGAAAAGTTCATCAAGAAGGCAAGTATCATACACTGTTTCAGTTATTTAAGTTCACTTTAACCGATGCAGCTGTGAGAAAAGAAAAATGAATTATGTTTTGGTCGTTTTGTGCCGTTTGTTTCAGTGCAAGCCAGAATTAAAAGTCCCTGGCTTATATGTGGTTGATTCCATTGTTCGACAATCACGCCATCAGTTTGGTGTTGACAAGGACGTATTTGGACCAAGATTCTTAAAAAATTTCACAGATACCTTCCAAAACCTTTATCGTTGTCCAGAGGATGACAAGGTAGTATGCAGTTATGATATTTAATAATATGTTTTCTATTTTTTAAAAAAAAGTTATTAATGGAGGGTTTTTTTTTCTTATCAGAGTAAAATAGTCCGTGTCCTGAACCTCTGGCAGAAAAATGGTGTGTTTGACATGGATATCATTCAGCCTTTGATGGATATGGCTAATGGTGTCCATTCTGCTCCTCCTGTCCTGGAAGGTAATGAACTTAATAAAGTTCTGTGTTTGTTGCTCTTAATGTTATGTCTTGTATTAAATATAAAGAAAAACAGTTGTTAAATGTCTACTTTTTTTTGGTTTTTTGTGGAAAAATATTTGTATTGTCAGTTCATGTTGATCCCAAGCAAGAGACACAGCCTTCTGTGAGTAATTCCTCCGTTGAGTCTGGTGTGTCCCAGCTACCCACCTCTGATGCCTTAGCTGCTGTGGCACAGCTGTTTCAGTCTCCACACGGTCAGGAGGTAAACACTAAAGTAGTTAAGATGTTCCACTAATTCATGTAAAACAGTGTTGTATCTGAGATGACACTCTCTATGCTCCCACCAGCTGCAGAGGATGCTCCAGAACTTTCAGCAAGCAGATCAGATGCTGAACGCCACTACGGTTGCAAATAACAGTCCACCTCAGATGCCGGTGGCCCAGCTCAACCCATACAGTTCACAGACTAACAAGAAAAGCTCTTTAGCTGAGGTAATAACGTGACTCAGTAGAGAAAAAGCTCGAATTTGTTTGATCATGTTCTTTTTGTTTATGAAACCTTGTGTACCGTATGCATTTCCTCAGAAACTCCTCGATCGGTTTGACTACGATGACGAACCTGAGGATATGCCAGTTTCAGAACACAACATTCATTTACAGTGAGTTTGAGGAAATCCTGACAGATTTTTTATTTAAAATTGAAAAGTTCAAGGATTGTGACATTATGTTAACACACATCTAAATACTGCCCTGATATCTGTTGACAAGATTGGCTTTGAGCATAAAATCAGCTTAATACAATTCCCAATAATACACTTATCACTCACAGATTAAACATTAAAGAGTGATTATTCCTTAAAAATATAACTTTTCAATGGACTGTACTATTTGAGGGTCCATATGGAACTTATGTAATCTGCAGAGCAAACATTAAATAAATACCAATTAGCAAAAATAGATTTTACCTTAGAAATAGTTATTTCTGCACAAAGCATGCCAGTAGCTGTATTGAAAGCAGAATTGAGTCTAAAAGTGTTAAAGCACAAACAGCACTAGGATTTATCTGGTATTTGTTCAGATAAAAACTCTTTTTTTTTTCCAATGCTCCTTGTTTTATAAAATGGATATGCATAGAGGCCAATCTTTTATTCATCATGCTTTTAATGTTTTATTTGCACATGTTTGTAATACTTGCATTTGTCATGACAGGGGTATTCCTGAAAATGTGCTAAACCAGCTTCATGATTCGATGCTGAACACAAGTCATCGTCCTGATATGATTGGTCAGACTGGGGATATAAAGGTATTCATCTGTAAAGCACGATCACTCTTTATGCTTGAATATAGCAGCTGTTATACAATAATCATGTTCACAGATTTAGAGATAAAAATGGTTTATAAAATCAAACATACTTCCTGATCCTAGGGCGAAACTTTGTTTTATAATATCTTTTTAACATTCAGTAATTTGACATTTATTAATAAACCATTTTTACTTCTTCAAAGTCTTCTTTTTTTACTGTTGTTAAGAATTACAAAGCTATAAACCTAATTAAAAATAAGTATGATCAGCGTTACTGTGATGCCTATTTACTTTTTTCTGTCAACCCTCAGCAAAGTGGTGGATTGATTCAAGGTGAACATAATTTTTTACAAGATGGATATCAGTCTACAAATGAAGCTTACTCTAGATCTCGGGTAAGCGTGTTCATGCAAAATGTAATGTAAATAGATGTTTGTTAAACTGAACTTTTCAAATTTTATAATAAATATACCTTTCATCAAACAGGGAGATTCAAGAGAGAACTCATCCATGAGACGAGAGAGCAGACATGGAGGTTATGGCAGAAGATCCAGATCTGGCTCCAGGTAACAGTTGTGTCCTTTTATTTTAAGGAGAAAGCACTGCTAGTGGAAAACCTTGCTCTGGAACCTTGGATAGCTTGCTCTGTCAGGCTGCTCAGACCCACACAAGCTGGAACTGCCAAGTTAACCCCAGCTCTTGTGGATGCTGATGATGAATAACAAGGGCATATATTAGAGTAGTGTTTGTCAATCCTGGTCCTAAAGTAACCCCACCCTGCATGTCTTAGAGGCAACCCTACGTTAACACACCTGATTCAAATTAATAAAATTGTGTTAAAGTAGGGTTACCTCTTTGAGACTTGTAGAGCAGGGGGTACTTGAGGACCAGGGTTAAAAAACAATGAATTGGAGAGCATGAGCTGCACTGTTTCAGGTGGTTGGTTATAATGTTGTGGCTGGTTGGTTGTATATTTCACTTACGAAAGCCATTGTATTGTCAAATTACTGTGTAACACTGCATTTAGGAATGATGTGATTATCTGTCCAGTTATAATTGATGCATCTTGTAGAGTAAAACTGCACATATGACAACAATTGTCATTTCTTACTTGTGGCGAACAGGTTAATGTTGTCTAGGGAATAAATCAGTCTTTATTAAGCACCTTTTATATAATAAATCCTTCAAAATTGAAAACGTATTAAACCCACAAATGTATAAAACATAAAACTCACACATACAAATATTAAGACAACAGCACTTGTATGCATTAAACTGTGTCTCAAGAGGTTCTGTCCCCACCCTTAACTGTAAGACGCTGAAAAATAAAAATGTAAAGATAAAATTAAAAGGAAGGGAATAAAACGAAATAAGACAAGTAGAATTTTAAGATGATAATCTAAGAGAATAAATATACAGAAAATTAAAGTAGTAAAAAAATGTAAACTTAAGATCAAACAATTAGTCTAAAAAATAATCAAAGGCTTTACTAAAAAGGTAAAAGGTTAAGCTGTCTCCTAAAAGATTTTTTAAAGTCAACTGAAACACAGACAAAGCCAATGCAGAGATTATAAAACAGGCGTGATATGAGCTTTCTTTCTGTTCGTTGTCAGTAGATGAGCAGCGATAAATGGAATCATAGGAAATGGCAGCACTTGTTGATTATAGAAGAGAAGAATGCTTAAATGGTTTTCCATTTTGGTACATTAATAATAATAATAATAATATCTATTAGTTATTGGATTTATTGGCATAATGGTAAACTGTTTTTATTCCTTGTGTGTCAGATCTCCTAGGAGAAGAAGATCAAGATCTTCATCTCACTCCAGAAGATCTAGATATCGACGCTCTGACTCCAGAGAGCACCGCAGGAGATCTCGTTCTAGATCTCAGGATAGGAGTGAACGAGAGAAGGACAGAGAACGCAGACAGAAGGGTCTTCCCAGCATAAAGAGCCAGACACTTAGTGGTAAGTATTATGACTGAAAGAGTCCTGTTACACCACTGCATGTATGCGCTGTTATACTGTCAGATATGAGCTATCCTACCCCCTCCTCCCACCTGACAGTCACTCTTCTATCACTCCTGGTGGGGACTCCATACCAACACATTTCTCTATACAGACATTGCTGCCACTGCTCCACAAAATACCATCTGACTCTCAACCTGTAATCTCCTCTTTAAAATGGTGCCAGTGAAAATGTGATGGACGTAGTTGAACAATCACTTTAAAATTGTAAGACTTGCGCTGTTGTGTTAATTCCACAAACGTGAAGATGTCACTCATTTTCACGTTTACGTTCCTATTTAAGCATACTGGACACCTTTGGTGCACATAAGCTTCATACAGGAGATCACATACAAGTTACATTTAATTAGAAATGTGAATGGAAGCTAAATATATTGGGTTTTACAAATACATTTAATTGAGCATGATCCAAGCAGTCTGACATAGATGCAGATGTAAGACCATGTTCAATCATGTTAGTAGTTCTAAAGTGAAAATGTCCATGTGTGTATATAAAGCATACAAATCTGTTATTAGCAGGCTTTTTTTGGTTTTAATTACAACATAAAGGTGGTGGGAGACTACTTTTCTTTTAAACACAAAGTGTTTTAGATTTGTCTTAAAGCATTATATTCACTTGATTAGTGCTATATAGAAACACACAGTAATAGTTGGCACTGCATTTGAATTTTAGTATGTTTGCATTTTAACTCTATGCATAGAGTTAAAACGTACCTTCGTGTTTTCTTTTGCTTATAGTTTGCAGTACTACACTCTGGGTTGGACAACTAGACAAGAAAACTCAGCAGTCTGATGTGATGTCCCTTATAGAAGAGTTTGGCCAGATTGAGTCTGTAAATGTAAGTTGTTTTTTTTTCTCTTAAATGTAAATATATTGAACTTTTGTGATTAGATCCCTATGACAGCACCACTTTTTGCTTTCTGTGCACAGATGATTCCTCCCAGGGGCTGTGCCTACATCGTTATGGTTCACAGGCAGGATGCCTATACAGCCTTGAACAAACTCAGTAGAGGGTCATACAAAGTTAATCAGAAACCTGTGAAGGTATGTAGCATTTGCAGTGATACCATGACTATTTATGACCAGTGCTTAAAGAATTCATAATTCAACTTAATCTCATTATTTCTTAGATTGCTTGGGCTTTGAACAAAGGTATAAAATCGGCACACAAAAAATTCTGGGATGTGGAGCGGGGCGTTACTTATGTTCCCTGGAACAAAGTCAAAGTTGAAGAGTTGGATAGCTACCGGGAAGGAGGTGTGCTGGATACAGAGACACTGAATCCAGGTAAGCCTGAATATTTTCTATTAGCATGAACTTAAACTTATTTTTTAAGACAACATTTTCATTACTTTTCCATTTTTCCTTGGTTCAGAGTGGAATATTGTTACGGACCTAAACAGGGAAGCTGTGAATGGCGCATTGGAAAGGCTACCAGATAGGACTGTCACTACTCTTGTTCAGGTAATGCTGATGCAATTCTTAAACATTTTTTTCATAATGCAACAAATGTTCTTATTTAGTTGGTTTAATGGCTTTGAGGAGAGATTGTTCCACAATCTTTCTAATAAAGCCTTGAAGAAACAAACTTGTTGTTGCTTATGAGTGGTGGAGCCTATCTGAGTGAACTTTACTTTCAAAAGTCAGCACAATTTAAAATGGAAAAAACATAGTAGAAAACAAAAAAGCATATATTTAAAGGTAGGTTGCTGCATTAAAATGTGTCTTCTGTAACAAAAAATATCAGTAAAAATGCCCCCAAATGAACAGTTTTTACATTTTGGGTGGCATTGAAATTACTGAGATAAAACAATGTTTGTGAGATCAATAAATTCACACAACAGAAATGCTGTATTGGTTACTGCAGCCATGATGTCATTATGCAATCTTTCACCACAAAAAGCAGCTCAGCATGTCTATCAGGGGTTTTTATTAAAATAGTTTGCTTAGTTGCATCATGTCAAATTTCTTTAGAACAATGTTTTTAAAAAAATCAATTGATTTGACATGTTGGGAAGCAGTTAAACGTGACGACATCTAATATCTGTAAAATGTATATCAGACAACTAAATCAAGCATTTTTGCTTGAGCAGTTAATATAATTTCAGTTATATTTATAAACATTTTGTCAGGATGAAATACTCTATTAAACAAAACTAAATAATGCAAAATAAACCTACATTATGCTATTGTATAAAGCTTAAGTTAGTTGGGATGTTGTTCATCAATGATATGATAATTAGTATTCAGCTGGTTGTTTTTTTTAATGGTCTGGTCATCATATAAACATATTAAAAACATTTAAATTGATATTTTACTTTTCCTTTGGGTTCATCTTTACATGTTTATCCTTGAGGTCCATTTATCAGTTACATTAGTTTATTCCGACTAAAAGCCATTTAGATCATCTTACATTAGAATTTCATGCATATTTGATCTTACTATTATTTTACTCATGTTTCTAGATCTCTAAATGTGGTGTATTGACCACATGTAATTTTTCTTTAAAAAGATAACAAGTTAAAACACATCCTGCATTTTGGGGTGATTTTTTTTTTTTATTTACAATAAATATATATTTTTTATTTAAGTTGTGTTCAATGACCAATAGCTTGAGAGTCTTTGCATATGATGATTAAATATTAAATTTAGAGGGTTGTGATGTGGGTCTAAAGGCCTGATCAATGCATCTTGGTACATCTTTTTCCTGGACAGGACTATTTCCATGATTTTTAGCATAAAATAAACAGCTGGAAAAAGTGTGAATATAGCTGCATATAAAATAGTAAAAATGTCAACGAGTTTCTGAATCGCTAACAAAAATAATCGGGTTACGCACATCCTCCTGTTGTGTGCAATGAGGAACTTCACACATTCACTGTTATTGTTTAGAGCATGTGAGAAGCTAGCTGCCTTTTCTGTAATCAGATGCACCAGGAAGACTGCGGTGATGAGGTACACATCACATTTCAGCGATCTTACCTGCTTCAATGATTACACGCCAATGGCTTTATGTACAGTGTGGGCATACCTATTATAGATCCTTCTCAATAGTTTAGTGAGTGAAGGCTGAAATAGTTTTCAGTTTTCTTAGCTTTAGTCGGAACTGAGATTTGATGTTTTTTGCTTACTGTTTCTGGGGTTTGCAGCAAGTCCAACCAGGTTTTCTTAATCTGTACCTGGCTGCAAACATGCTATTTGGTTGCTCGTGTTTGATATGTTATATAGTGACTTCTAAGTGATCTCCAGATTCTCACTCAGGCATGTTGTGCATGCTATGATCTATTTAAGTACTTAACTACTGCTTATTAAAGTTCCACAATTTGCATTCTGTCATCATGCCTATATCAATTTCCATGTTGAGTATATATATTTAACATTTATGAATTCATGTAGAATAATTTGCATCATAAGTAGATGCATCAAAAATTTGATTATTTCCTTTTATTAATATTAGGCTTATACACTAATATTAATTACAATAGAAAATTAACAGAGAAAGATGGTAAAATTATAAGTCATAATTATTTGAGTGTCTGGCCTACTGTAAAGTGTTATTATTGTGATGTTCTCTATATGAACTACCTAATAAGAATAAGTTTTGTTGGATGTTTTATTTATTATTTACAGCTCTGGATGCTTCAAAACTGTGTTGCTTAATTCCACATGGTGGCCCAAGCATTAACTGAAAAACACAGAAACAAATCAGTAATATTGATGTTCTTCAATTGGTTGTGCAGTAAGAATTTAATGGTGAGAAAGCAAATGGGATTTGTGTTATGCTCATTTCTGAAAAGTATTTCAAGGTTTGTTTGCTTTTTAAATTTCCAAAACACCTCCTCACTAAGATTCAATGCCTAGTATGTCCCGTGTGACATGCTTTCAATATATCATGTTAATATATTTATTGTTCAAAGAATAAGCCAAGTTGATCTGACTTTTGATCATGTTATAACTTAGATAGGCTCCTCTGCTGATAGGCTTTTAATTCCGTAGTGTTTATCCTTCTTTCTTCTTTTTTTCCCTGCAAACTATTTGCATCTCCACTCAGTAAACTTGTACTGTCTTTTAACTTATTCAAATAAAGTGGGAATTAAAAAACTTTTTAATTATTGTGGTATGTGTGCAGGAAAGCATTTCTGTCATCCTTCTGTGTGTTCAGTAACTAAGGTATCAAAATGTGTGTTGGCAATGTGTACATGGCTAAATGAAGAGGAAGACGAGCCGTGAAAATATTGAAATGATCCAGTGAGTGGGAAATTTATAAACACATGGCGTGCTCGCAACAAATGGAATAACCTCAAAGTAGTAAGAAAATGCCATTATTAAAATGTAAATCAGTAGTGATGCCAGCGTTTTCAATCAGCGGTCAGAAAAGTAGCCGAGATGAAATGGGCTGTCATGTTTGATGCATAGCAGGACTCTTAAACATCACGTGGAAGAAAAGTTGCGCTCATCTTTTGGTCAAGTGTATGTTGCTGTTGGCTGCTGGTGGGACTTAAAAGTCCACTTTTGAAGAGGACTGTCAAAATGGGAGACGAGGTAAGCCAACAGCGGTACTGGTCGGGCCAAACAAATTTTATTTATTACATTTCAGAATTTGTACTTGTTTAAAATGAGTTTGTATTAAATATGCTGCATAGTTTAAGCAATGAAGTCAAAGCTCTGATCATGTTTTGCAAACAAGAACCTCGTATATAATTTAGAATATACACCTGGACAGAAAAACAACCCACATGCTGCAGTATGCAAAACAAATTTGTACTTATTCAAATTTCTACTGGACACGGGTCTGATTGAGGGAAAAGCTTTGTCTTAACTTGTGACAACAGGACACGAGGGTTAGGATTAGACCACACACAAGCTTTTTCTGTAGTTTGACAAGCGTGTGAAAAAATCTCGTACAGATTTGTGTGCCTAATGTCAACCTAACCTTATGGGCTTTTTTCTTTATTTTGGCTGAATTAATCCTAATTAATCACAAGAGTTGCAGAATTGTGACAAGCACCAGGCTAGTCATTGATGAACCACAACTGATTCATGTCTGCCTGTTGCCGAAGTAAAGTGGTAGTAGGTATAAGCACTCACTCATAGTGAAAGTTATGGAGTCAAACACGGCTGCCAGTTGTTGATGCCACAATATGAAATCATATTTGTGATATTTCTTCTATTCTGGTTCATGATTGGTTCTCTCATTTACAGAATACCCTAAACACTGGCACCTAAAGGGTTAAATATTTTCTGCTTTGCTTTGAGTAGTAGTTGACTTAAAACCAGTCATCAGAAAGAGACGTACGTATGCTGTTTGACGGCAATAAGCCCACTCTTAATGTACAGCTCTTGATTTTTAATCTTTTAAATGATTTAATCTAATTGGGAGTTGCCTGTTATGTGTAACTATTTCACGATCTATTTCTGTTCTTCTCTCTACTCTTCAAAGCTGCTCAGTATTAGGTATGAGAAGTAAATGTAGTGTTAAATGATTTGTGGTTTTATGGAGTTCATAGTCATAGCTCTGCACACCAGGTCTGTCTCTGCAGGGGAAAAAAGGTTGTTATTGGCAAACTGTTATGTCTTTCACAAAAACGGACTTCCTGAAATACACGTGGAGCAACGACACCACAGCACCTGCCTTGTTCTGACACAACATTTTGTTACATTAAAACAGCAGCTAAAGGAGCAGAAATGTGCACAGATTGCTCTAAACCTTCATCTGAAGATGCAAAACCTGGAACCAGCAGAGCAGACAAACTGGTACTGCACCCAAAGCTTATTTTTTATTTATGATACATAACGTCAAGGTGAGCTGGAGGTTTCCTCAGAGGGATATGTTCTTTAAGAAGTGACTCGCATAATTCCTTTTTCTGGACTCTGGAGGAGCAAGAAAACAAATCGTGACAGAAACTGCTGCTTTTATGGAGACAGGTGAGTCGGTGTTCCTTCACTGTAGCTTAAGACACATTTGCACCGTTAAAGGATTGTGGGCATGTGTCCCAGATCTCCAAATGTGGTCATTTGTTCTTCAGTCCACCAATAGTGCATCTACATTAGAGCTATCCAACTGGAAAACCTCCTCATACCGCCTGAACACTGGCTTATGAAATAAAGCATGTTGTGTGTTTTAATCAGCATTGAACCTTTCCAGAAGCTACCATAATGTTCAGTGACTCAACTGTGTTGCTCTTTTTGTGGTAAGACTTTCATGACAACACTTCCACTTGTTTGTCCTCTATATGAAAACATCTACCAACATGTTGTATGTATCTTATAAAAGGTGTGCGGTCTGCTCACTAAAGTGAATCTGTATTCCCTTTCCATTCAAGATGTTTTGATTGCATCTGCTCTGTTGATCAGTACAAACCCTAATCTTTCATGAGCATGACCTTTTTCTGTTCAGGTAGAGCTTTCAAAAGGTACTGAAATACCTTACTGAATACTGAAATAATGTAATCGTACGAGTGCCCTTTGTGCCAGTCCTGCAGTGTTTCACTATTTGTCGTCCTCAAGAGCAGCAGAAGGATGGAGAGAAGTGGTTAAGTTAAAAAAAAAGAGTGACATGGAAAGATAATTGGGGCTGAACATCTACAGTTAATGAGCTAAAATAGCTTTTGAACACAAGGTTAAACTTGAGTGTTCAGGCCACACTTAGAAGAGGTTTAACAGGTCTCTTTGCTAACAAAGCATTTTTAATGCAAAGCTTTCTTCTTCAGGGTATTTACTCAAAATTACTTGATTGTTTTAGCCCTGTGACTCCTTTTAGTAAATATTTAAAAATTCACATATTTACAAATACCAAGTGTACTTAGTATTTGTAGATATGTTGTATTGGTAAATGTAATGTGCACTTAATGTATTTCCTAATTTATGTAAAATTTAAATACTAATGGTTAGGGTACATTTTGGAGATAAGTCTGGTTAACATTTTAGTTTGAACCAAAACAAAAAACCAAATTGACTACATGGTTCTTGATAATCTCAGATTATTTGATATTTTTTGGTTTTGAGTTATGTTTGGATACTTTTTTGTATGTAGAAAGACTCACTGCAAGCCGTTAAACTTGGCAAAAGGAAAAAACAGATCTTAAGGAGGAAACCTCAAAGTCTAAATGCTCATCTGGAAAGTGCTTATCTGATGGTCTCTGTATCAGACAATTTCAATTTTGTCTCAGCAAAGCAGAAATTTGCACTCAGAGGCTTATACCCTTTACCCTGGAATCCATATTTCCTTGCAAATTTCAGCGAAACCTGTATGGAACCCACTTTTATACATACCTGCTTATTTCCTCACTTGTTTCTCGCATGACTTTGTTTTTTTTTTTTGTTTTTTTTTTTTACTTTGATATGTCATCTTATCCACCTTTACAAGTACACACCTTGTGAAAATCCTTCAATATACCATCTTAGGGCTTCACGGTGGCGTAGCTGGTTAGCACTGTGTCCTCACAGCAAGAAGGTTGCCGGTTCGATCCCCGGTGTGAGCGGGGCTCCAACCAGGATCCTTTCTGTGTGGAGTTT
>JBAMHV010000009.1:8338369-8368249 GCA_037177535.1 Pseudomugil gertrudae | reverse complement strand
GGGTGCTGCGCCAGATGACCTGGCCTCCACAGTCACCAGACCTGAACCCAATCGAGATGGTTTGGGGTGAGCTGGACTGCAGAGTGAAGGCAAAAGGGCAAACAAGTGCTACTCCTTCAAGACTGTTGGAAGAGCATTTCAGGTGACTACCTCTAGAAGCTCATCAAGAGAATGCCAAGAGTGTGCAAAGCAGTTATCAAAGCAAAAGGTGGCTATGTTGAAGAACCTAGAATATGACATATATTCAGTTGTTTCACACTTTTTGGTTATGTAATATACTTCCACATGTGTTAATTCATAGTTTGGATGCCTTCAGTGTGAATCTACAATGTTCATAGTCATGAAAATAAAAAAAACTCTTTGAATGAGAAGGTGTGTCCAAACTTTTGGTCTGTACTGTGTGTATGTATATGTATGTATATATATATATAAAATATTTGAGTACATTATGGGGGAAAGTATGCATTGTCTATATTATCTAGCAGAGTCTTTACTTAAAACCAGCTCCAGTGATTCAAACAGTTCACTATTCAGAGACAGCTTTCTTTACAAATTTAATTTATTTCCTATTACTCGCTAGCTTTAATGCTCCTCCTGCAACTGATGGTTACCAAGAACCCTTCACTGTGATTTACAGAAAATATGTAATATTATTTTTAGCTAACACTTGACGAGCTTAAATTACCCAGGAAGCTGGTTCTGTTCTGTCCCTTCTCGTAGCTATTAGTAATGTCTCAGTTCCAGTTTAATCTGTTGCTCAGGAGAACACCCAGGTAATTGTCCTCATTTATGGTGTGTATCTCCTCTTCATTTTGTTCATTGGTACATTTAATCATTTATACATTATTCAAATAAAAGATGTTATAATTGTTCCAGTACCATGCCACAAAACAATCTACTATTAATCACACCCAAATAACCACTGACACTTTGTAGGACTACAATCATCTAAAAATGAAAGAACTAGAAGTCTGAGGTGCACAGGAATATAAAGTAAAACTTCCTGTGGTGCTCCATTTCTGCTCGTCCCTACATCCACTCCACGTCACACTAACTGTAACTTAATGTATGCTGATGATCTTCTGCCCATGCAGTGCTGGTCTGCAGCAGCTATTAAGGGTCTGCTCTCAGTACGGTTCAGACTTTGATATTAAATAAAACGCAAAAAAGAGCAACATCATGATTGTCAGGAGTAAAGAGGGCACCAAACCATCTTTTCCTGACTTTTTCTTGTCCAACATCATCCTCAATGTCGGTGATGAGGTGAAGTACCTGGGACACTATATAACTGCTGACCTGTGGGACGATAGACATTTACAGACAGTGCTGTGTGCAGCTCAAGCAAACATGCTTGTCCGTAAATTTGGCATGTGCTCAGTAGCTGTCAAGACTGCACGTTTTAAGGCCTTCTGTACCCCGATGTATACCGCCCATCTGCGGCGGCACTACAGAAACTTCAGGTGGCACAATGATGGGATGAGGATGCTGCTTAAGGTCCCACGCTGGTGCAGTGCCAGTGAGATGTTTGTGGGAGCTGTTGTGCCCACCTGAGCTGCTGTTCTGTGCAATCTTATTCACAGTTGCATGTGCAGGCTATTGGACTCTGGAAACAGCAGCATTTACACCCTGACCAACCCCACACAAAGATCAGTAAGATTCTTCTCCAGGCTGTGGAATCATTGGCACAATAGTCTTTATGTTAAAAGTTTTTTCTTGTGTCTGCTTGTATTGTATTTTATCTTATCTTATTTTGTTTTTATACTATGGACCTGCATTTGGTCTGAAATAAAGAAAGATTGATTGATTAATATGCAAGTACATTTACAAATGAGACCAATGAGCTACTTTATGTAAAAGTGGAAATTTTCGATAAATGGAAAATTGAGATTTTTGATGCCCTAATGGAGATTACATTGATGCAGATGAAAAACTTTGGGAATTTAATTGTAGAGACTGATTGATATCAAATTGCATCCAAAGGCACTTTTCCCTGATGTTTTGATTCTCTTGAGAACCAGAGGTTGTTTTGTAAATACTAAGTACTTAACACCCTCAATATTAGCTTATGCTCATAGAGTGACTATAAACTACCTTCAACCTATGGGTGGTTGGGACTGTAATTTTTATGATGATTATGTTGTTGCTTTTTAGACTTTAATATATTATCCTGATGTTTTTTGTTTTTTTTTAGATATATCCTGCTCAGGCCTTTAAAAATAAATAATAATGTGTTATGTGTTACTAAGTGATGCACTTGTGCTGCTCAAACACTGAGCTTTTCAAATAATTAGTTTAATTATTAATAATATATAATTACAGAGGTTTTTAATCTGACCTTACTTCCTCTTTTGTGAATCTTCAGTTTCACAAGATAAACTCAATCTTTGCTTGTTTCACTAGAAACAACACTGCGACTCGAATAGTCACTTTTTAGAACGTACACTGGTTCGTGCACGTTGAGAAAGCACTTAGAGTGCAACATATAACATGATACCAGCATACACAAATAATATTTACAATATAAAATCTAAAAATTAAAAAACTAAATGCAGAAACGTACAAACGCAAAGCCTGGCAGAATAACAAGGAAATGGGAGGTTACACTGGTAAGACCACCATCATGGCAATAGCATATTTAATAGTTGTTTGCAGTAATAAGGTTTAAAACATTATTAATTAAATCTTTTATGTTGTGCACAGTAAATTATATTTTACAGTACAAAAAAAGTTTTGACACAAATTCCTTCAAAATGCTCAAACTATGACTGGCACTGTAGATTAATAGACATATTTCTTATTCATATTTTATTAATAGTATGTAATAGTTGATATTCATTTTATTAATATTTTGGGAAATGTCAGTCAATTCCATGGTGATTTAAAGTAAAATTGTAAAAATGATGTTTGTAAAGTGGTAAGAAATACTCTTATCTTACTATTTGATCTAACAATCCATCCCTTATTATAGCAGATGTCATTTCAGAGCGCTGTAATAACATCTGTTGCAGCGTGGGTATTAATTCTTTGTTTTGCTGTCAGCTACACCTTCCTAAAATATCCAGAACTGATGGAACAAATGGATGCTTATTTATTCTGATAATGATTCTGAGAGCAACCATTATCCCTTAAACACAAACTCAGGGATTACAGATATGAACGCTTCTTACATGCCTAAACTATTATCACCCAGATAGTTTGAGGAAAAGGAATAAATAAATAAACCATCTTCCTCTTGTCTCGTATCACAATTTGCACATTGAATAATTAAAAAAAAAAAAAAAACTTATTCTACATCTCGGTCAGTCCTATCAGAGATGTGAGCAGAGGACGGACGACAGGTGAGAATCAGGCTGAAGTATATTTGTTTTGAAATAACTGTATAAATTATTAGGTCCAACATGTTTGTTTTAATTTAGATAAAAATTTAATTAAAACTTCACATCAGTTCTGCCAAACAAATAAGCATCTGGTATATTACTCTGCAAACCTACTTTCCCCACATCAAAGAAAAAAGTATCAATATTTTAATTACTTTACAGAAAATAAAGGAAAAAGATAATAGGCTAGTAAATAAATTGCATTGTGCATTTATCATTACAAACTCAATACATTTAACTCCATACACTGACAAAGCGTTAAGATTTATCCTTCCTGTGAATCACTAAACTAATATTTAGTTGCATAGCCACAGTTTTTGAGAACTGCCTCCCATCTGTCCTGCATGGAGTCGACCATCTTCTGGTACCTGTCAGCAGGTATTCCAGCCGATTGGACATCCTTCTAAAAACACTGATCTGGTTAGTCGTGTTGAAATAATATTATTTTGAACACAACTGTATAAGGAAGATATTTCTGCGGCTACTTAAGGAAAATGGAGACGGTTCATGATAGTCAGGCTGTCAGTCTTTCATTTAAAAAGTATTTTATTGATCCCAGATGGAAATTCAAATTGTAGTAGGTTTTTTTTTTTGTTTGTTTTTTGGAGGTTTTTTTAAATACAAAAATGAATGCTGTCATAGATCCTTCCGGAAAGACAGAAAATAATTGTTGTAT
Source organism: Pseudomugil gertrudae (assembly GCA_037177535.1). Lineage (NCBI taxonomy): Eukaryota > Metazoa > Chordata > Actinopteri > Atheriniformes > Pseudomugilidae > Pseudomugil > Pseudomugil gertrudae. The sequence goes on along the minus strand of JBAMHV010000009.1, from coordinate 8,364,196 downwards.
TGTTCATATTGTAAAAACTGAACAAAAAGATTACTTTTTCTTCTTCTTTTTGTGTGTTTATCTCCACAATTTGTTTTATTTTGAATCATTTCTTCATAGTTTGTACTTCTGATCATCTGTACTGCTGCTGTTGCACCGAATTTCCCCACTGGGGACAATATCTTATTTTATCTACATATTTACATAAAAAGGATCAGTCTTGCATATAAATTGTGGCTTGCAAAGTTTTTTTTAATTAACAATTTATTAGTAATGCACCACATCATAAAGGCTGGTAAAGTTTATCAATACATTCAGTACACTATTAGGACATGTGTGTCATAGTAAGTAGCAGCATAAAGTATATTCTACCTGTTTTTAACTCTTTAAATGCTGTTTTACGTTTCTTTGGACATATACCTGCTCTGGGCTACACCTCTACATTACCTCCAAGTAAAGTCATTTCTCACTGTCTCAATTCTACAATAAACATTCATAAATCTTTAAATAAACATTTTATTTATTTACTCTTATTTGTTTGGCGTGGTGCTTGTAAGCCATGTTACAGGACATCTGCAACAGTAGATGTGTGTGTAGGACTTTAGCCATGGTCTGCATTCGATGGGGCTTTAAGTGTCACTGCTTTTTAGTATGAATGGTGCCAAACGGAGGTTTGGTGGGCTTTCCCATTAAATTTGAAGTGATTACATGCTTTGACTGTTTGTGTGTGTGTGTGCATATGCATACTTGAACACTAATTTTAATGGTTTTTTTTAATTGTGAAGAACTTTGTGCCACAATCTGTGCCACAGTATAAAAAGCACTTTATAAATAAAGGATGGATTAATTGCAGTGAAATGAGATATTTTCCGTTTTCTATTGTTTGTTAAGCCAAATATAATAAAATTGTGACAGAATATATCACATGACTGTTTGCCCATGCATCGGTTTGGACTTGTGTGTATTTGTATGGTGTGTAAACTTTTTTTGTGTATTAATCTGTAAACAACATGTCCCTTACAGTTCTATAAACATTTTCTGATTTATTTTGTGGCATCAAATTATTTAACTTTGAGGAAGTGTATTATCATTTCTGTCTCTTGTGGACTACCAAACACTTAAACTAACACTTAACAGAATTTTTTCTCGCCTTCACAGCAAAACGACACCATTCTCCCTCCATGCATCTGTTTTACTTTGCTTCATAAAGGCATCGGTACCATTATACCTTTAGTTTAATCAATATGTCATTGTTGTTCATATTTATCTTCCAGGTGCCAACAATCCCTCAGACTGAGTCCATTGGAAGTCCCCGAGTGTTTCCTGGACCCATCATGCTTTCTCCAACATCAATGGCTCCAGGAGGACCCCTTTATGTACCCAAAGAGTTTGACCCGGCAAATCTGGCAGCAGGTAGCTTCCCCAGAAAAGAAACATTGAGAATATTTAATTATTGTTAAAGCAGTAAAAGGAAATAGCTGTCATACTGGTTTATCTGAGTAATGGGAGGGAAAATCAGTAAAGCTTTGAAAAAATTTCTCTGTTTCTCTCTTTAATTCTTCATCTTTACACAGACTCAATAAAACCTCTTAATATCTCTTTTACAGCAGGAAGTACAAAACATTTAGAGGAGTCCACAGAGAGTTCTACAGGAAACGTAGACCTTCCATCAGATACTGGAACTGGTAACCAGCTGGGTTCTCCAGTAGCACCAGTGATGAACCTGCAAAACTCTGCAATGCTGCAGGGACCCTCTGGACCGGGTATGCCCCCTCTGCATCCTTCTCTTGGCATGCCAGGTTCACACTTACCCCACTTCCTCTCACCCCCAAATATGCAACATATGCCCCCACAAATGATGCCAGGGGGACCAATGTTTCCATCCAACAGATATAGAATGCCCATGCCCTTTCCTCCACGGGCTCCTCTTTTCCAGCAGTATCCATCCATGGGGCCTGAGGGTGTAAATGACGGGGACGGCAGGCAGTTCCGTAATGGTGGGCCTGGGTTTGGATGCCCACCCTTTCAAAGAGGACGGTGGTAGAGATGAGCCACCTGTGGGTTCGTGGAACCACTGTGACATGTAAATAAAACCTTTGATTCAGTCAGAGCTGTTGTGTACCACCAGTGATGCTCTGTCCTCTGTTAAACCATCACATCCCGTTATTCTCTGTGGCCAACACTGATAAACAAAACACTGATTTGGATTTGGACCTTTCTCCTGTAAGTTCCCCCGAGGACACCTTCTCTTTGTAAATAATAACATTGTAGATGTTTATGTATTTGTATATTTAAATTTGTGTAGTTTACGCCTGATTCTGATACCTTCTTAGATGGCAGGATTAATTTTTAACTTATCTGAGTTTTGTTTACTGAATGAAGAATCTAAAAAAAAAAGTCTGTCAAACACTTTTTGGTATTTTGTTTTTAGCGTCACATAATACTCACCATTTGATTTCATTTAAAGAAATCTTCACATCCTGCCAGTAGAGGGTAGAGTAAACCCTGTTTCTGTGACCATCCTCTGTTTTACACCATGAAAGATAATGTGCAGAGAATATTAAACATCTACCATCTCTTCATGTGGTTTATGTCTTTGACTTTATTCATATCTCCTTATTAACACAGCTTAGTTCACATGACAGATAGCATGTTCTTTCACAGGTTCAGTAAGCAATAAACACATTATTTTGCAATATTCTCCAATTAAAACTAGTTTTCTTACCTCAGCTGATAAAAAAATGGAAATGAGAGAATTCAAGTCTAACAGCTGTTATGAACAGACACTGAACCAATAACTCAATAAGGTCAATTAGATAATTAGAATATGGATTAATAGATATTTATATGGAGTTGTGATATTACACAGCCAGTACACATCGACTGAGATTATCTCATCTGATTGGCTCTCGGAGTAAATAAGTGGCATTGTGAGGATCCACTTGCACGCCGTCGCCATGCGCGCGCTCTCCGCCCCTCCCAGCGGTGTGGAAACAACACGCATGGTCCGTTTGGACGCGCAGACATCGGCGAAGCTGCAGGATTTCACGCACAGATGGGCAACACTTGTGCGTGAAAATGGATGTTTCAATGTCCGGGGGAGAGCTGCTGCGTCTGTGCGGAGGAGAAAACAGGTATGTGAGGGGACTGGGAAGCATGCTGTCCTCATCATGAGAAGGAAAAATAAGCCGATCACGCACCTGCGTGGTCCTAGCGCCGTGTTCACGCACCAGCGCGCCACTCAATCATCCAAGTTTAGCAGAGGTGACACGCTGGCGCACTGAAGCGGACAGTGCGCTAAAGGAGCGCAAAGATGCGCGTTTGTTTAGTGGACACTGCTGCTTGTTAGAGGGGTAAAACAGACATGTGCCTGGATGACCGCAGACTCAGCGGGATTAACTCATGGATGTTCGATTGCATAAAATCCGCAGCATCAACCAGTTTAGCCTAAACAGCGCAGAATGCCATCAGAAGAGCTATGAAACGTGGTGGATTTTGTTTTTGGCAACAGAAAGCCTAGCATTATGTAGCTTCTCTACCAGACTGGGTAGAGGTGACTCAACGATGGCTCCTCCGCGCAGCTGCTGATGACCTTATGGTGTCACGTTTGTTGCAGCGTCACTGCAAGCTTCCCACTCACAGTGGGTTTTATTCTGTGCATCTTGTTCCTGTGCATGTGTAATAAAGGATATGGTGAGTATCGGGGAAGCAGGATGCGGGATTATCCTTCACATTGTTTATGAGTTAGCAAGTTATGTGTTGCCTATAGATGTCTAGTTGATTATGATGAACTCTATGGTTATTTTGGGGGGAGGGGGGGTGGTGTTACCTACCCTGAGGTGGTTGTGATGCTGTTTCTCATTGAGCAGGGGGAATTTATAATGAACCAGCATTTTTTTGCCTGCCTCAACTCCTAATTACTGCACAACAACAACAACAAGCACCTAAATGCAACAATACAGAAAAAATATATGGACTGAAATTTAAAAAAAAGACCCAGTGACTGCAAAACAATGTATACTTCAGGACTAAACTGCAGTTTTGCTTTTGGGCTTGGTACAGGCTCAGACACACATCCTTAATTGTCAGCTGACATGTACTCTGAGTATTTCTTGGGTCCTCACTTGTGCCGGTATTTTGCTTAAACAAAACAAATGTAGCGGCAGGACTTTCAGGTTTGCAGGCCAAAGATAAAAAAAATTAAGTAGTACACATTTCCAATATTTATAGCCCACTGTGCTTTTTATTGTTTGCTAATAACATTTATTAAATTCATTTTATGCTTCTCTGTCAGCCCGATTATTTGATTTGACTATTTACTTTTCCAAAGCAACATCTGAATGCCGGCGTGATCATAAGGTGTAATACTTTCATTGCTGGTTTGGGTTACTTTTTTAGATTTGTGAGTTATAATAAAGCTTAGAAGGACAGAGGTTTACATGCATGTTGTGTGTGTGGTATTTCATAATTATAATGTTGGCTTTAAAGAGAAAATAAAGAACCTAAACATCACACAGAAGAGGCCTCTGTGTTCAGTGATGTGTCCTCCAGGTGGTAACCTGAACCTCTGAGTGACATGCCTACTGAACCAACCCTCTCTCTCTCTCTCTCTCTCTCTCTCTCTCTCTCTCTCTCTCTGCCCCTGCTTATGTGGCTCGGTTTTCTCCCCTCTGGTTTGTATTCATGCTCTTTAATCTGCATCTCTGGGATCTTGAATATTAGACCAACTGTCTGCTGATGAAAGAATGTCTGCACATTCATATGATAATTTGTTGGCTTTTTGAACAATCTGTGACTTTGTTCTTCACGCATGTACAGAAATATACCACCAAAAACAGTCGTTTTGTTGATATGTGCATAATCTAACCTTTATAACGGCTCTTTGTGAATTGTTCATGACCATCCCACTGGCACATAACTTCTCTTTCATTTGCAAAATAAACACTGAACGTTATAGTGCTTCACAGCGTCACGGGAGTAACGTACAGAGCGTAGTATGACCACACTAACACACACCATTTATGAGAATACAAACTTACCGCTACCTACTGCATTACTAATAAAGATTGTAGCTTGTAAATTGATTGTAATAAGGCTAAAGCACCTGTGTCCCATTACTGGCCAGTTCTTAAAAGTCAGGTAAACATAGAAAGATGCACATATTTCTATTGTTTGCAGCTGCTTTACTGCCCACCAGGTTTTACCAATAAAATAACTAGCTTTATACTTTGAAAAACACTGTGTTGCCAAAGATAGTTAAATATTTTAATAAATGTAAACCAACAAAAATTACCAGCAAAATAGTGAATAAGAATGTATAATAGCTACATGGTTTATGTGCACACAGTTATTGTTATAATGCAGCTGCAGTATATATCATCTAATTGGACCAAACTTGTGTGAAATGCAGTCATCACTGGCAGGTTGCCAGTTTTCTCCTCTTTCTGCTTAAAGCAACAGATTCTTTCCCATTCCACACACTTCATGTTGCAACCATATACGCAGCATAATCCAAGGATTGGATTATGTCTCACATAATGAACATGTTACATCCACTTCATTTGATTTTCAGCTGTAATTTTCCCTCTCTTGCCTTCTCCCTGCCATCTTTGGACAGTTCTCCACAATCAGCTGGATTGTACACATCGGGGTGTGTGTGTGTGTGTGTGTGTAGTGTTGTTTTGTTCTGAATTGCAAGTTGTTCACTGTGAAGATTCAGTAAACCTTTCAATACCGCTTCGCAACGGCTCAACCTTTTTTATAAAGCTTTGTGTATTTCTCTAATTTTGCAGTGAAGGACGAACGCTGCATGTTGTATTATTATCATATTTCAGTATCTGACCAAATGAGACCTTATGATGAATTCATGATGTGCTGACAGTCAGCGAAATCGGAAAGGTTGCTTGCCAAGATTTGTTTCTTGCTGCTTTCCAGCGAGTCAGCCTCCAGCAGTACTTTGCATTAGGAAGACCTGGATGCACTCTTGTTTTATGCCAGAAAACCTAGTTGTGTTTCACCAGTCTTACAAAGCAAAGACCAACCTGAGGTACTTTCACTCTTTTATGTTAAAAGAGTGAAAGTACCTCAGGTGGTAGATGTTATTTCCCGGGATTCTCGGATTCACTTCCATGCACAATGTAGACATGGACCTTCTTATGCATTATTGCAAACCATCATTAGTATTCTAATCAAAGTCGTCATCATGTGTTAGCTTGTACCTTTAGAAACAATGATTGTGAGCTTAAAAGGGAGAACATGTTAAAAAACAAAAAAAAGGGATAAAAACACTGTGTATGTGTGTGAGTGTCTGTTTTGTGATTTTTAGGTGCAGATTCACACTTGTGCTGTTTGGTCCGGTTTAAACAGTCATTGGTCTGCTTCCATAATTATTCTGGTCTGTTTGGAACCAGATGGATGCTTACTTTGCAGACCAAAGATGTGGAGTCTGATCCATGTGATTGTAACTGAATCCTGGTGCGGATTGCTTAAGATGTGACATGTCTTTATCTCGCTGCCTCTTCTCCTGCTTGTACTGGACAGATTCTGGTGTACACTAGAGAAGGTAAATGAAGTAAATAACCAACAATACTGCAGAAACATGTTTGTTGTTACATTGTTTATTTGAAGAGAACAAGTTGTTTTGATCTCGGCCAATCAGTGAGCAGAATTTTCTTCTATTTTCTTATTGGTTACTGCTTTTTCCATGTAACACAGATCCTAGCAAGCAGTTATTCTAACTGCATGACATTGTTCAGGTGGTTCTGTTCACTGGAGTAAAATGCACTGTGAAAACACAACTAAACCAAAGGAAGGGGCAAAAACCTTTGGAATTTACTGGACTGTTGCCCCTGGTTTCCCAAGCTATCCTGGCAAGAAGTCCTGTAAGAACAACTCTGGTACTTGTTTAGAGGTCTGTCTAAAGTTAAAGGTAGATTTTTATTCTTTTGTATATTAATAAAAAAAAAAAACTTTTTTTTAGGATTCTTGTATTTCTGACCTTATTATACATCCATTTAGAGAAGTAAACCCCACCTGCTGGTATTCAGCCCCACCCATCGCTGAGCTGGGCTCCTGGGGCTTGCCCAGTTTCTCGCATCAGTAAATAAATGCTCTGTAGTCTGCTGTCCTGCAGAGCATTAACCACCAGCTTCAGAGAAACTTCACATCATCTAGATTAACTTTATGTTTCAGGGTTATGCTCCAGAAAAAGGGCAGAAAAAAGTGCTAACTTTGAACTGACTCTTTTACCAGCCTGGACCAGTTCAACTGTTATTTTCCAACAAATTACACTGAAGAGAGATTCAGTTCTATCCCTGTATGGACTGACCTCAGAGCAGGAGATTGATCCCTGATACCTAACACCATCAGCTAATGATGCTAACCAAACATACTGTGGTACTTTTACCCTGCAAAAGATTCATTACTGCTTCATTTTATTGTTACCCTGTGATATGTTGTTAAACCATTAAAACTCTGAATAAGAAAACCTGCAACTGAGGAACATTTAACAGACTTATAAAAATTCAATAACAGCCTTCGTTGCTGCTGTCAGCTCAGGACTTTATATTCTGCCATCAGACCTGTTAGTGGTGGACTATGTTTGACCAAATATAAACATAAAACAGACTGTCCATTACCAGTATTAATGACAAGCTGAAGTATAAGTATAGGATAAATATATTCCACCCCAAAAACAAGAAATTTGTCAGTTAACACTCATTTATAGGCAGATCATGTTATTTTATTTTATTTCCATATCCATGCATATCTTTCAGACCACCTGGCGGTCCTGGACCCTCTTGTATAAACAATGTGTAGGCATCAAAATGTTGTGCACACATGATCCACGCTCATATCATAAAAAACAGCTTTGTTTGTTCTGTGCCCATTACGATTAAATTGCACACCTGGTGTGAGAATATTGTCTTTAACTGAATTATAATTTCATCTTCAGTATTTAACCTTAATAAGGTTTCCAAAACCTTTGTGTAAACTGATCAGTTCTCTCTGTTTATGTCTCATAACAACGGTATATAACATCAATGAGCACCAGCTGTGTAGCGTACACTCACAAGCTCATTTCATCTTTCCATGTCTCATCATATTACCAGGTCAGTACACGTTGCAGTCAGACAGGTTGAGGTCCAAGGTACCTCAGATATCTGTGTCCCTCCCGTTGTGCAACTGTTAGCTGCTCATTGTTTTAAGTTTTTCCTTTTATTAAATTGATTTCTAACAATAATGTTGCAATAACATTTTTTATAGGAGAATGTTTTGTTGTGTGTTTGTATGAGTAGTACACCAGGAGCCCTCTGGTGCTTGTTTTCTGCAGCAGTCATGTGGTTTGGACAGACATCACAAGCAGAACTAAAAAATCTCATTCAAACATTTTTCCGCTTATTAAACAAGAAAATAAGACCAACTGTCAAAGAACTGTCATCAGATTCACATGGCTGATCCAGTCTCGTGCTTTTATATAAATAATAGATACTAAGTGCACAAAACTGCTGAGGCTGAGTCACTTGGGGAGACTAGAGTTAGCCTAACTTTACCACATCATCAGTCACAAACAAGACTTACTCTGGAAGCTTTTACATTTATTTTGGGTGACTCGGGGTGGAAACTGTGCACAAAATGGATTACCGGTAGTTTTTTTTAACCTTTTAATGCATTCCCCTTATTTATTTACGTGCAAGTCACAAGATGCCCTGCGATGAAGGTTAAACTGAATGCTGCAGAAATGAACGTTTGTCAGGTATCAGTGTAGCAGCTGTGCCATGTTTGAAATGAGCATGACATTACTGGTCAAGTTAATCAAATGGTCCGACACAGGACAGATAGTTTTGAAGAATGCATTGACATCTTCTTTACAGAAGGTTTGAGAAAAAGTGGGTAAAACTTATTCAAATATTTCAAGTAAAGTTTTTTTGATGTGATGCGTTATTAAGGGATAGGTTGTATTATGAGGCATAAGCGTACACACGTCACAACCTCAATATTCACATCAGAAAGATTAATACACTGCACAATCATTATGAAAAACTAAAATAGTGTAAAATAAATAAGATAACATCAAATAAAACAAAAAAATACTATAAAATATAGGTTAAATACACTAAAATACAACTAAATTGTATGTAGAATAAGACAATAAAAATGTGATTAATACATAAACATAATAAACCATGTTGGGGTAACCAGCCCATTATCATTATACCAACCTACCAGCCTGTTCAGCAGCTCTCTGCTCAGACAATCATTTAATTACTGATGCTGGAGAGCCACCTATGCTGCTGAGGTTCAGTATTGACCAATAGATCTCAGCTTTTTTCTTTGGACTGTAAATTATTTCCCTCTCTGTGCTGCTGTCTTTGATGTAGACTCTGGAGAGGCATCTCTCTGCAGGAGCTCTCTAGATCCCCCACTAATGATCTGCACCCAGGCTGAGGTTTCTCCTTTCATGTCTTTTGCAACACTTGCTCCCCCCGTCTCTTTAGATATCAGTTTGTAGATACAGCTCTTCATTCCTTTCCTCTGAAGGATGGGTGAGGGTGGTGTCAGTGTGATTGAGAGAAATTTAGAAAAAATAAAAGACCCTTTGTTGTAGTAGATGTTCCTTTACGTTTAGACTGATTGGCTGTTTCACCAGACTCTACACATAGCAGGTGTCTGGTGTAAATGCAAAATCTTTTTCGATTTGATGCATTCCTTCTTTGTATGTGTCAAACCAGCATTTTTGCAGATTGTACAAAATGCTGATTATTCTTAATCATGATGCAGGAGAGTTGGGAATCAAACTCACCCCATGTATGCAAACTAAGGGATTAATTAGTTTCACACAAGAAAGTATCCTCAAAGTTGTTTCTGCTTAGCAGTTTTATTGTACTTAATTTGTTTCAATGCACCATTTTATTATGCAGCACGTTCACAACAGAGTTTATCTACTAATCCTTGTCAGAGAATGTTATGCTACTGATGTCTGATCAGTTAATTCTCCCCTGCAGAGCTGTTAGCCTGCCCCAACCTCATAAACTGAAAAGAGCTTTGTTCATGGTCAGTGTTTACTGTATAACCTAACGAAGAATGTAACATGGCTGCTTTATCATTTTAAATCATATGTAATTCTTTGGTCCACTCACAACTGCTACAACAAAACAATGCGTAGCCAATTATTAACTGACCTTTACTGAACCTGTTCTAAAAGCAGCATTGAACCCTGTTAGACATTTTAGGCCCTTGTGGGCCTGAGAACTGATTGAACTCTGAGGATGCCTGAGTGGCCGTCTCGTGGTTTTAACCATGCTGCTGAACAAAGAAACTGAAATTTATGTGACTGGTCTCCATGCCGTAAGCCAAACCGGCATGTAAAGAAATCTTATCTTCTCCATTTTTACATTTAGAACTCAGTATGAGGTGACAGGTTTTTAACTGAGGCTGTCTCTCTGGAAGACAGAGCATAGCTCATTACCTTCCCTTTAAACATGACTGCAAGAGTGCCTCAACATATTATAACGTCTTGATGCCACTAAAAGGCAGTCTTAGGATGATCTTTTACAGTATGAATAAAGTTTGGATTTACATGTGTTGCCACCTGTTTCAGTCTCAGACATGGGTGCCCCAACCTGTTGCCCATTATCTAACCCTAACTTCTCATCTAAGTATCGGGGTGTCATCCATCTTGGTTATTTTTTAACATTAAATGCTGTACTTATTTTGTTGCAGTATATATCTTCTTCTATATGAATTCTCAGGTGAGCCATCTTACCTGTTAACTCAAAATCCCATTCATCTAGCTGACTTAGCCCCCTGGTAAATGAAACGGTCTTTCCTTCTGCAAACACAAGGGCCACATTGTCCATGGCGAGCCTAAACCACATGACCTGGGAAAGGTTTTCTGGGACAGGTTTATTACTGCACTTCCTCCAAATCAGGAAGCAAAGAATAAATTTCTGCTGGTTTCTTTGTTTTTGTGCATTGATCAGCTGGCTGTATAGATTGGTCAAAGTTTGTCAGAAGTTTAGAAGAAGACAAAGGTAATAAAGACAGCAGTCACTGGTTAACTGCTGAAAAGACTGTGCTGGTTCCCCCAAAACGGTTCAATCTCACAACACTTAGCATGATGACAATTATAAGTATTGTCTTTTGGGGAGGTAGTTTTAGCTTTTCATAGCTTTGGTCAAGATAGAAGAATATTTCTATTCTGGTGCAGGAAAACCATAAAATAAAGTTACTCAAATTTTGTTATCCTTTTTGTTAGAAAATTGATTGTCAACACTCCTGGCTTTAGCTACCGGTAAGTAAATTAGCATCTGAGCAACAAGTTGCATCATGATGATGTAGAAGGGCTGCATGCTTCTCTGTACGTTGGAAAAATTTCAAAGTTCTTTCACTTTGCTGACATTGATGAACATCTCCATGCAAACATAGACAGGTCCTCAAGTGTGTGGCATCAGCTAATTAAATAGCAAAGTTAGGATACATGTTAAATTATATGAGCTACAGGGGACGAAGGTTCAAGCAGAAAAACTGGAATAAAATGATTTTAACTTGTTGTTTGGAGGATTTTCACTTGGTTCATCGTGAATTTGCTAAATGTCCGTCACTCCTTCTTTTCCCTGATTGTGCTTGAAGTTGATTGGCAGTAATTATGGCAGGTTGTGACACCGGGATAGAATCAGCAGTCTGATGTGTTGCTGTGGATTTGTGACTGTAGCCTCACCTGCCAAATTGCTCCCGTGGTATTGAGTGGCTTGTCAGTGTGTTTGGATGTCCAATTCAGTCAGTTTCCAAGCTGACTGCAGATAGCGTTGGGCTAATAGCTTTGTGCCAGTAATGAGAAAGCAGTTTTCTTTTAGCTGAGCTGCAAGCCGTCTACATTTTTTAATGTCTGTGGTGACAGCAGACTCAGCATTACAACGCATTTCACTAACAGATGCATTTATTGCTCTTCAATTTTGTTTTGTAGGAGGGAGATAAAGAGGTGTAAACATGAGAGTAGCCTCGCACATGCAGCAGAGATAAATGTTTAACTAACTACTAATTAACTTATAAGTTAGCAATAAGAATATAGAAGAAGTCACTGCAAAGGTTTGGTTGTGTGTTACACTGAGCTAATTAAAATCCATGCCATCATTTCTTGATATTTTCACACCGTGTCCCATACTTTTAGGTGAAAGATTCCTTAAAATGTGAAAGTAATTACATTAACTAAAAGTCCCGACTGGCACATTGAGAGTTTTGTGTGTAGAATCAGCATTTTGGAAAGTGTTATTAGCTGAGTGAAGTCAAATTGTCAGCTTATGAATGCTGGTAATGCACCTCTGAAATCTGTTTTAATGTCACTGTCATAACACATAAATTAACTTGAAGAATAAATCAGTTTGACTATTGAGCTAAATGGTTTTATTTGCCAGTAACCATTAGAAAGTCCAGACAGGACCATTTATCCATCCTTTGGATAGTTTCATTCAGACTAAGTTTACAGCTCTGTCTCTCCGTTCTGGTTGTTCTCCCTCAGAGTAACTTTTTACTGTTCCACGTGTATGGAAATCTGTTCCTGAAGCACATAATGCTGGCTGCAGAGTGACAAACAGTGCTGTATAACATTGCTCTTACATGCCACCCTTTCCCTTTCTCCCTTGTGTCCTTTGCAATTCCATTAACGCTAAATGAATCCAGCACCTCTGGCACTGCTGGTGTAATACCCACACCACATCACAAGTAATGTGGTGTGCCTCTCATTTAGTCCATTGTGTTGTCACTGAATATATTTTAATTACACACTGCAACATAGTGCCTGCAACCTTTAAGGCAAAGCTCAGTTCATTTTCTACAATTTTTTTATTAAAATCACCCTATCACACAAATAAAGAGACATTTTTGCATCAGACAAAAATGAAATGACATTTACTTATCCAACTAACTGACAGTATATATTTTTCCAGCAATAAAAAGGCTGCAACATTAGTGTAAATATCATGCCTTTTATAGGGGAGTGGAGCTACAATTACTGAGGAGGGAAGGAACACAAATTCCTGCTGGCAATAGGTTTGTAGTTAGGGGGATGGAGTTATAGAATAAAGGAGTGGGCAAGTAGGGAGGGAGTAAAGAGTGAGAAACAGTCATCTGGAGTGTGTGTGTGTGTGTGTAGGGGGTGTTTGGAAACAGTCACTCCCCCTTTTTTCTCTACCTCAGTTCTTCAACTCATCCTTATAGTAATCATTCTGCAGTGGACTTGCAAGAATATCAGCAACCCCTTCAAGTGGGTCTTGAAATAGACCCCCTCATTGATTTGTGGGATTTCTTGTCACTCATGTGTGAAGAAAAACTGAATTAAAGCTTCTTGGCTGCAAAGAAAGGTAAGTCAATGGGTTTGCTTTTGTTTGTCTTTGCCTCTTTGCCACAGCATATTTATCAGATAAGAGGCACAAATGGCTCTTCTGCTGAAAACCTCCCACTTACCAAAAGGGGTGCGAAGCATCACTCTTCACACGCTATGAGTCAAAGTGTAGCCTCAAAGTACAGGTTTATATTTCAGAGCTGAAGTTCATGTTATGCTTACAGGATTTATGTTAATACTGGATGCAATGTTTGCACAAGTTTTTACAGCTTTCCCATTTTTTTGTTGCAGCCATATTCTGGGGTCTTCACAGCCTGTTTATTGTGAGGGGGTTTCTACCTGTAGCACCGCTGAGTAGAGCAAAATAGTACCTACAACTGGTGTCTGCAAGCTATTGAATTGCCCTCCATTCACTGCCAGACGCAAACAATATAGCTTGTGTCTGTGTCGTTGTAATGACAAAGCAGTGCTGCTGGTGGCGGTTTTGTGATGCTGAGCAAGAGAAGTGATGAATTGCAAATGCGTGAGGTGGTCAAAGTCAAGTAGTATTCCCAAAATGGATCCTGCAGGGGGGGTAATGAACGACTTTATGATGTCTGAGTTCATTTAAAATCTGTGCATTGTGTTTGAAAACCCCGCTGTGACTCTCGCAGTGGGGAGAGGGGTGAGAGATGGTCATCTGGTGTCTTAGTTATGGTAATGTATTGATCGTTCAAGGCTCAGTAGGACAGGAGGTCAGACTCTGGCTTGCAGGCTTGTAAATCTTAACAATGTCCCTATTATGACTAGAGGAGAGCTAACAGTAAAGCACAAACAGGTTCTTTTTAAATGTGCTGTATGAAACTGATGCAGTGGATCCTTTTTTAAAAATAAAAAACAAAGTATCTCAACAATGTGTTCAGAAGGGAAACCACTGTTCATACTGGATTTGCACAGTCTTATAAGCTTTAAAGGATGAATGTGCAGTGGAACAAAGGCTATATTGTACAAAGCAGAAGTATTTATCTAGATCATGTGGTCTTTCAGATACTAAACTTTGCTGATTATAAGATTGAAAATGTAGAGTTTAATTCAGCACAGTGGGAATTGCTGCTATATTTCATTCTATATTAATTATGATAATGATAACAATGAAAAAATAATATGACATTTATATAGTGTTTTCACAGAAATATATATTTATTTTTCAGTGAAAGCCCATCATAAACCTAATTTAATACTCATTTTCATTTGATCTCACCTGTGAGAAAATGAGCGTGATTCTCTTTACTTTGTGATTCTCATGGTGCCATGATGGTGCCACAGTATGCCTGGTAAATGCTAGTTTGAATCCTGATGAGTTTGTGGAAGTACATGATAATAATTGCTAAAAAGATATAAGCTAAGTTGCACTTAGTACACTTTTTACTTTCCAAACAGGGCAGCTTGATGAAGGCTCATCTGAAATGTAGTCAGTAAAGAGGTTTGTAATGGAAGCTGTAAACAGGATTGCTTGAAGGAATTGAGATAATGTTCTCCCTTGCTTTGTGTAGTCATGTGTGTCAGGAATAACCTTGGTTCTGCACTACCAGCACAGTGCAATGCAAGAAAGAGCAGAGAGCTCCAAGGTGTAATGGCTGAAGTGGGACTAAAGGATGCTCTTGTGTAGCCTATATCTATGGTTGGCATAGCATCTCCTCATTTAAGGACACAAAGGAGCCATGTCCTCTCTTATATTTGAGTGCTGTTCTTGTGTCCATGATGAATTTGGACACCCAGAGATGCTATCTTACTGTCTGGTGTTCCAGAAATAGGCATATTTTCAGCAGATACTTGAAAACAACCTGAAGCCTGTATTCCTTGCTCATTAATATTGGAATTGAAATGATGAAAATGTGTCTTGACGTTGACCCAAATGTGATTTTGATTGGAGTGTGCATAAAAAAAACATCAAACTGAACGCTTGCATGGTTTTCTCACTTACTGACCTGGAAGTAAACGTCTGCCTGTGTGGAAAAGCTTCAGTGAATCACACGTGAAATTTATTGCTAAATATTGTCCCAGCGTTACGATTACCACTATTTTCACAGGGTGTCAGTGATGAGTACAAACCCTTCGAGACAGATCTCTCACACCAGATCCTGTTTTAGGTCCCCGTGTGTTGATCATCAGATTATAATCACGGAACTATTCTACACGTTTGTTCCCCCTGCAAAGGAAAAATAGTTGGGTGTTTGAAGTCAGATTGCGGAAGAGCAAATTAAGTCTGGAATGTGAAGCGTGTATAGACAGAGAAGCTTCGATGCTCGTGTAGCCATGGGAGATCTTTACACTGTGAGTAACTGATTTTGATGTCTTCTTGCCTTTTACAATCACATAACACAATTTTCCACAAACATGCCTCCATCATAATCTAAACATAAAACAGGGGTGTCATCCCATTGTCTCTCTGTCGCTGCAAAAGGGCAACACATAAGCTACAGCTGAGACTTCCAGGTTAATAGATTTTACAGAACCAATAAAGCAGAACAGGATAAGTTACTCTTGGAAACAATGTTTGTTTTATATAGTCACTACATAAAAAAAGCAAGAATTGTACATGCTGTACAAGAAAGTAATTAGAGACAAGAAAACCAGGTTTAGCAGACTTTTTGAATGGCAGTTAAAGTTCAGATAATGTCAGACTACGCCCATCTAGAGAAAAAAGTTTATTAGCACAGAAAATCTTTTTAGTGTCTGTTATGCTAAACAACATTACATTTATCATACTGCACATTGATAAGGATTATACTGTAAATACTTTACAATCATGTAATTGGTTTTACAGTAGTTGCTTTAAAAGCAAAAAACAAATTTAAATCCCTTCTAATAGAACATTTAGGTAAAGATAAGAGAAAAAACTAAAAATCCTTCTTTTAATGTTTTCATACTTTAGTTATATAGTTTGTATAATATATAGTTTCCATGTGAACCTGTGAATGGGATTAAAAACTTAAGAGCTTATGTTTTAATTAGTCTCTTTTTTTAAGAAGATTTCCACCCGGCCATTTTCTAAGCTAGTTGAGTCACAGTTGTTCATGAAATGAGGGTTTGGATCGGTACAAAAAGAGTGTAAACAAATCAGCAGTAATTTCTAGCAGCAATAACCGTAGTGGTTATTCCCTGAACAGTACTATCTCCCTGAATTAATTGGGTTGTTGGTAAATTTGTGTAACAATAGAATAGTAAAATTTTATTTTATGTTTCAAAATATTAAATGTACTTGCGTATAAAAAATTATAATTTATCCCTTCAATTAGACAGATATAATCCCAGGCATCCAGACTCCCACAACCTGTATCCACACCTGCAGGTCCTCGTGGTTTATGTGTACGTTCAGCTTGCAGCTGTTTCAGAACATCTAAGTGAAGAGCAGAAAAGTTGTAGGCAAGACGTCCTCTGATAGCCAAATAATCTGAAGCGATCAGACAGTATTGCAAAAGTTAGGAAAAATTAGAGAACAGTTTGCTTTGTTGGTAAGACTGACATTATGGCTTTATTGGTAAAATGAAAACATCATTTAGTCATTCAGTAATGGGATAGCAGTGCTGCTGAGCAAAGTGTTGCTCAGAGTGAACCTGCAACATCCGTTATGCAAAAACTCCATACATACTTCAACACTTAGAAAAGAGGCGACCCAGTGTACACAGTGATGCCCCTGAGTAAACACTGTGGGGGGCCAACGTGTCACTAAACGACACCAGCTGCTGCTCAACTAGTTTCAACAAGAATCTTTAGTTTTCTTTCACCGTGCACCCAGATCACAGATCAATGGATTTGGTCGCAGTTGGAATTTATATTTTGCATTCATGCAAGGTCATGTCCAAGTGTCACTGTGATATTCAAAATGCCAGTGTTTGGGAAGTAAGGCCTACATAGGTGTGCAACAAATCACATGATTTGAGTCTTTTTTTAAATAATATGTAACAGCAATAACAGACTGACCTTCCCATTCACAAGGTCATACCCCACAGGGCAAACAGAAGAAAATGAACATTTTTAAAAGCCACACTTATTCCATTGTGCCGCACCTAAAAGTAAACTACAGAGCCTATAAACCTTCACCAATATCGACTATCAGATTGTTTATTTGACAGCAGAATACCTTCATCATTAGCTGCTATCTTTCCAAAGTTTCCAAAAGCTCAATTCAACCATTATGCTGCTGGACTATGTGTTTAAATCCTTCTAGATGCTGCTCTTTCTTTACAAACAATATCTCATAACCACAGCCATCTGAGCCCCTCATGATGTGGTCAGGTGGGTTACACATAGCTGCAGCATTTGCTAATGCATTGAAACATAATTGTTTATCTGTTTAGTTATTATATTTTTTTATGTCCTTTACACAAACGTGGGGAAGCCGTTGTGAGTCATTGGTAGATCAAGCTTCACAGATCTATAGATAGATTTTTGTCAAACGGCTAAAATAAATGGTGTTTGTATGAGCCAAATGCTGACTAACTCAATGCTTCCTGATGCTTTCTGCTTGGCACAAAGCTGATCTGAAACAAGCTGAGCAGCTTTCATTATCCCTGCAAGCTCAGACCCCTTTTCCAGCTGTTTGTTTTTCAGACTCTTCAGAAAACATCCTCTTTTGGCAGCATAGCCAGGTTTTCTTTGAAGATGTTAACTGCATAAAGTATTTTGTTAGGTCAGATAAATGTCCACAGTATAGATAATTCTCATTGAAATGGAAGCCTTACAAATGTGGATGCAGCTGTTTTTGATGGTAAGTTGTCTCTGTCCTCAGATAGTCCCAAATACTGAGAGCTCATGAGGGCAAAAAATGAGTGATGAGAATGAGAGCTGCTGTTTGGGACATACTTCCTCTAATACACAAGCATATGACTCCATCAGCTGGAAAATATGAGTCTTAAGTGCAGTCTTTCAATGGCAAACCCTCTCCCTTCCTCCATACAACTACCTGTGTTATTATCTTTAGAGCCAGGAGTCTTCAGATTACAGGGTTTTGTGTTGAAGCTTGTAACTAGTCAGCGTGGTGCATTCTTTCTTTTCATCAGTGTAGGTAAATAGTAGGAATGTTTTTCAGCAGTTGAAACAACATATTGGCTCAGTTTGTGTCTTCTTGCATTGTGTTTCACTTTAACAAGTTTAATAAGAACAATGATGATACTGTTTTTTTTTATAATATTCAACATTACCTTCATGAGTTTAGTAATAACAGAGCAACTCTTTCACGCTGCTGGTTTGGCTGAGGGGCAGAAATTAGCATCATTTCTACTTGAAAAGATGGGTTTAGGTTGGACAGCTTATGCTTCCTGTTGCAGCAGGCCAAGGAATTTTTAAGTTGGGCTTTAAGTGTACTTCAATAACAAAAGACCCTTAAATTTACCTGTCACATAGTGAAGGAATGACACAATCACATCTATCTGCGTGTCACATGGAGGTGTAACTATCAAACCAATTTTAGATATCAGCAACATTTTAGCTTTTATAGGCATAATTCTGCCTTTTTAAATAAAAGTTAAAAGAAAAATTACCAGTCTACGTTTACCAGTCAGTATAATACATTCGGGATAGTAACTACAAAATGAACGTAGTAATAAAAGAGTTTTTGTCACTCACCTGCAAGCAGGCTGATGTTTTTCAGGTAATATTGCTTTTACTGCACCTTTAAGGTGTGTCAGCTTTAATAAATCTCAGTGCTTTTGTGTTGTTGCTATTGTGCTGAGTAAGTTTGTTCTTTTTAACTGTAGATATAATCTTTTGTGATTATTTCGTTTAGGACTTGTCACAGAGAAGATGTACGATTACTTTTGGAACTCAGCCCGTCTGAAAATGAGAGGCGATACATTCATACGAGTCCTTGCCTCTAAATTTATTATGAATTTATTTATTCATGAAGAACAAGAATGATGTTACAGTGGCAAAGCATGGAGAGCTACCTGTGTGTCAGCAGGTGAGTCTAAAACCATTATGATGGACATTATAATGGTGTAGAAAGCTTCATTCCTGGCTGAACATATTAAGATGTTGATCAATGATTAGCAGGATTTTGTTCAGCCGTGGCAGGATGTCAAAAAGATTTCATGGTGTGGTCCTTCTTTAGCCCTGGAGACAGTTTATATAAAATTTGTTGTGAGCTGTTGGACGTTAAGGAGCTTGTTTTCTGCTGTAAATCGCTGAAGTAAAAATATATTCATTATTCCTCGATTTTCCTTTATTACACTTTAAAGCATTAGTTTAAAAAAAGGTTCAAACAAATCACTATATTTTAGAAAATAGCTTGCTGTTTTAATTTTGTGTGTACAAAAGACTTCTCAGGGAGAGGGAAATTTAGTGTTCAGAATGACTCTTTCTATACTTAGTAATTAGGGAAATAATAAATTCTGTGCAGTGGGAGCAGTGCAGCTGTCTACTGCACAATTTAGAGCATTTTAACATGAAAGTTAAAATCAGATGCACATTTGCCTCAGTATTTACAGCTTTAAACTTCTCTATGTAAATAATTATTTGTCTTTTTCTGTCTTCAAATATTTGGAGGAAACCACCTTTGAAAAGGAATATGGATTAGATTGACTTCTCTTTATGGGCTGACTAGTATAATACTCATTTCCTTGTAGTCTCATGAGCTTGAATTTAAACTCTTTGTAATTTCATGTCTTAGTCATTTGATCAGGTTAACATTTTTCTAAACTTTGCTTCTGCAAGACACTGAACTATGTTTTCTAAAACCTTTCCTCCTCCTTCATGTCTTCATCATGTTTTAAAACTCGATCAAACTGTAATGAAATATCGATGTTTTACCAATTGAATGATAAAATGCACCTGTTAGGACCCTTATAAATAATATAAACTTCATCCAGGAACGTTAGGACATAAACACACTTCTTTTTTTCTTTTTCTTTTTTTTTTCAACTTTAATGACCAGAAAAAATGAAAATGTGCATTTTAGGGAAAAGGTGGCTCAGGTGTAAACCAATGATGCAATGTTGGGAACACTTGCATTTGTGTTGTGTGTGTGTTGTATGTCTTTTCCAGTAATGAGCAGAGTGATACGTTACAGTTAGATCCTATTTTGTTGTCCTTTCCTTCCCTAACAAACAAACTGAGCTATTTGAAAACTAAACGGACTTCATCAGCAGCATCAAACATTGTGCACTGCAGTGACAGTGAGTGGTGGAGAGGGGACAGAATGAAGAGGGAAATTAGAGCAACAAGGTAGAAAAACAGGGACAGTTTCAGTTTATATAACACTCCCTTCACTGTAAGCTTGAGTGCATGCAGCAGCAGAGGGTTAGGCTCACACTCACATGCGTCACACACACCCCCACCCCACCCCAACGGATCTGTCCTAAAATGAAGGCAACACACATCAGAGGGAACAACAACATCTTGGTTAATCTAAAGTCCCATCTGTTGATGGTCTCAGGGCAATGGGACAGGATCTTATTTAGAACAAGCTGTCCAGCCTAAAGGCAGGTAGATGGAGTCTGAATGTCCTTTATGGTGAAAACCTCTGCCTCCTCCTGCAGCTCAGAGCCCCCTGTACTGCAGGAGGTAGTCCCTGAGAACAAACAACAATAACGCAACGTGATGGTTCACTTTAGCTCTGAATAACTCATGTTCACTCAGCCTGTAACTATACTCATACCCACATTACGTTCCCTCTGTTTCACTTCTCGCTGTGCATTTTGAAAAGGGCTAAGTTGATTGCTTCCTCTTTCTGGCTGGGAGTAACTGCTACATTTATTTGGTTACACCAGAAATATTCAAATTTTTAGCAGGAAAAGTACGGTACACCACTACACAAGCTCTGTTGTTCTGCTCGTAGTATTTCATATCCTTATCTCCGTTTTTGTGACTACCATCAGGCAGCCATGCAACTTTATGTTAAAATTTTATGCCTATTCAAATTGGTTTCTTTAAACACAAAATCTGTTAAACAAATAGACATTTCACTAAAAATGATTTTACCCGGATGTATTTCTTCCAGAGCTTTGTGGGTTGGCCCAGCAGCTAGAGCCTCAAACTGTCTGCAGATCCAGTAACAAGATGACAGAAAAATCAATAGGATCCTCCAGGTACTCCCAACATTTAAAATACTCTTTGAATACGCCTGTAATATAGCACATGTATCATAATAAAGTTCTGAATTATATTTAAACTGTGTTTTTTGTCATTCAGGCTCTGAATCATGGGAAATACTGAGAGCCAGAATGGGGACCATGCCCTCTACAGTAATGGACGTGGCTATTTGTCACGTAAGAACATGTCTCGGTCACTTCGCATCTCCAACAAACAGTCCAGACGCTCTCGCCATGCTTCATCAGGAAAAATAGAGCACAGGAACTCTGAGACGAGCACACGCTCGAGTAGCACCCCAAGCATCCCGCAGTCCCTGGCTGACAATGGTTTGGAGCCTTTCAATGAGACTAATGTCCTCCCAGACTTTGGGAGCCCAATTTGGGTGGATCGTGTGGCAATAAGTCTGCGACCTGTCAGTTTTCACAATGACCTGGCTAATCCCTCTGTGCACATGAATACGATGCACATAACCCTACCTGGCCCCACAGCAGAGGAAGTGCACGATGAAGATTTATATACAAAAGAGGTGAGGTACCTCCAGAAGACCAGAGATTGCTCCAAAGAGACAGTCAGCTTCAAAAAGAGGTCCAAATCTGCCGACATGTGGCGAGATGACAGCCTAGAGTTCTCCCTGTCTGATGTAAGTCAAGATCACTTGACCAGCACTGAGGAAATCATAGACATGGCCAATGAAAGAGATTTCACAGACTGTGAAGGCCACCTGCAGTCCAGCCCCTCAGACTCCGCTGACAGAGCAAACTCTCTGGATGAGCTTTACAGTAACACAAGTCCAGCCAAAAGGCAGCCTCATGATCGCTTTGCCAAGTGGCGTGACACTAACAGGTCTATCAGAGAGGGAGAAGACGAAAAGATGCTTTCCCCCTCAGAGGAGGATGGGAACACTTATGGTGCATACACCCTGCCATGCCGACGTTCCCACTGCCTGTCCGAAGGCCTGAGCAACCACCAAGTCGCAATATCTGCAAGTATGCAAGGCAGGAGGGCGCAAACTATACAGGTAAGATGAGCTGTAGTAATTTATTAGACTCCTATTTTAGATTCATGTATTTAGGATGAGCTGCAAATGATAGAAGAGTACGAGTTGGTCACTGTATCTGTGTCTGTCAGAGACTATCTTAGACAGCTGTAAGGCAACTGAATTGTTAAAAGCTTTTTTGTGTTCTTGTGTAGAAGATGAGAAGTTGTGCAGAATTTTAATGTAATTCAGAGACCTCAACAGTAGGGCAACTCACTCATTATTTTTTTAACCGCCTTAGTGCCAGACCGTCCTCTGAGGCTTTCATCTCACAGATATTAAGCTCTTAAAACTGATCAAATGTGAAAAAGAAAGCAGCCTCATGCTTTTCCCCAATGAAACTTGTTTTTCTCAGGAGGGGGTTAGCACAGCTTTAAGTCACTCCCCGTTAGAAATGCCCCAGGCTTTTGTTATGATAATGAGGAAATGCCTGGGGAAAAGAGTAACAGTAAAATGTGTATGGTCAGTCTGTCACGACGGGGCACCGTCAACCTTGGTGAATGGAGCTCTGGAGCGCATGATTTGGTCATGTGACCAGATGGAGATACCAAGCTTAGTGTAACCCCCTTCATCTCCCAGGAGCCTTTGGCCATGTGGAGAGGAGAGGGCAGACCCTGCAGTGCCACAGGGAGGGCAGGCTGTACTCAAACAACAGTAGAAGCTTTATTGTGAGTCATTAATTTTAAGCAGAACCTTCAGATTAAGCAACTCAAGGAGGCCTCAGAAGTCTATGTTTTTAATATTTGTTCGCTTTACCAAAATGCCTCCATCCTGAGATTTCTCAGCTGTAGGCCAGGGTAGTCGTTGCTGACCACCTGTTATTTTTTTAGTGATGAAGAAATCTGGTTACCATGCCTACTCACCTGTCTTGTGCCTCTGCCACAATTCAGGATGTTACAGCCGGAGAGAGCAGCGAGTATGAGGACAGTGGAATCGACGGGGTGATGGTGGAAGCAGAGCATCAGTCTCGCCGCTACAAAACCATGTCAGCATCCTTCTCCGTATGTTCAGTGCATGGCAGAAACATGTTTGCTGGCAGTGACAGTGGCAGCAGTGGTGGCGGCGGGGCCAGCGAATGTGTACAGGGTGTATACGAAAACTTTCGGCAGGAACTAGAAATGAGCTCGTGCCAAACGGAGAGCGTGGAGGAAGCAGGCTCCGCCCTGAGTGATGAGCAAAGCACTATGAGCTCCGCCTACCAGTCGGATCTGCTACTCAGTGTTGTCCAGGGGATGGTACGCAAAGCTGGTAAACTTGCTGTCAAGAACTTTCTTGTACATAAGAAGAACAAGAAAGTGGAATCGGCCACAAGACGCAAGTGGAAAAGTTACTGGGTTTCCCTGAAAGGTGCGTTTTGTCCTCAATATGACATATTATGACATATGGTCATAACACATAAAACTTCACTATGTTTTTCATAAATATCATTATAATCCTGTATATCTTTACAGCATCATGCATGCTTGCTGTTTATTTGAACTAATACATACACAGGTGTGTATATATAATATGTTGTCAGAAATGAAAATGCATCAACAACGTTGCACTTCTCAATCTTGGCCACTGGAGAGCAGAATTAAATAGCTTCTGAGAATCTGGCTCTAAAAAAAACAGTATAATTCTTCTGCTTTCCTTAAGACTGGGTCCAGCAAGCATCTGTCCTGTAAGGTAATAGATTGTTTTGGTTTCCAGGGTGCACACTTTTTTTTTACGAGACGGATGGCCGCTCAGGAATTGACAACAACAGTATTCCCAAGCATGCCATATGGGCAGAGAACAGCATTGTCCAAGCGGTTCCAGAGCATCCAAAAAAGGACTTTGTGTTTTGCCTCAGTAATTCCTTAGGAGATGCATTTCTTTTCCAGGTAAGAAAACTCTCCATTGAAGCAACTTCAACATAATCATAATATCTTCATGATCTAATTATGATTTGTTATCTGATTTTACTGACCTCAGCAACCATACCATGTTTTCTGTCCTATGCAAGGCAAGTTTATTTGTATAGCACATTTCATGTCCAAGAAAATCCAAAGTGCTGCAAATAAAACATTAAATGTATTACAGATGGTGCCAAGAAGGCTTTAAAATGAGTCAAGGGCAGCAACAAATAACACAAATTATTATTATTACAAATTATTACAAATTAAATTAAAATGAGTAAAAGAAAGATAAAAAAAGTTGTCATGAAAATTACATGAAAAAGTTTTGTTTTTTTTTTAGCTTAGAATAAGTGTCTACCGGGAAGTTTGCGCCACTTGTTTGCAACATTGCAGCCAAATCCTACTTTTGCAAAGTTTTACTGGGATCATAAACAATCAGCAGGGTTTTAAAATCTATTCTGTGACTGACTGAAATCAGTGTAAAGATTTTAAAACTGGTGGGATTCTGTGTTAGTTAAAGCTCTAACAGCAGCATCTGGATGAGCTGCAGATGTTTCATGCTCTTTAAGATATCCTGTTAAAAGAACATTAAAGCAATTCAGTTTACTGGGGATGAATGCATGCTTTGAGTTTCTCCCACTCTTTCTGGGAGACTAAACTTTTAACTCTGCTGAGGTTTCTGGGTCAGTAAAAAAAAGCTGTCTTAGTCACAGCTTTGATGTGACTGCTGAAAGTCAGATCTGAGTCCATCAACACTCCAAGATCACAAAAAAGTCTTCATACGTTTACCCATGCTACCAAACAGAATTATCTCAGTTTTGTCAACATTTAATTGTAGAAAATTTTCTCTTATTCAGGTGTTTATTTGCTCCAAACACTGACACAGAAGGTCTGTGTCGTCTGGTGACAAATACACATAGAGTGTTGTATCGTCTGCATAATTACTGTTAACATTCTGTAGTGTTTGATCCAAAGGGAGCATATACAAATAGTAGAGGTCCATGGACTGACCCCTGGGAGACTCCACAAGTCATGGCCACACAATCAGATTTACAGCTGCTGATCTTAAGAAAATAACTCTGGTTCTTCTAAATAGGACCTAAACCAACAAAGCTCCAGAAATTCCAACTCAGTTTTCCAGCCTTTGCATCAGTATTCTGTGATCTACAGCATCAAATGTTTGATAATAAGCCAATTTAAGTAAAAAAAAAAGCATACACCCACAAAAAACATTCTGTATTTGGACCAAGCTAGTAGTTACGTAGTTATTATCTCATAATAATAAAGACTCATTTGTATTTTTGCCCAAACATTAAGTCACAAGTAAATTAAATCTGTTTTAATTTGTTTGATGTAGCTATGAATGTTTCCTAAATACATTTTTATTTAAGTGGTATACAAGTCTTAGTTGGTCTGTTCATGTTAAGCTGTAGAAGTATTAAACAACCATCCATCCATCCATTTACAACCGCTTGTTCCCAGAGCGGGGTCGCGGGGGGGCTGGAGCCTATCCCAGCTGCCTA
>JBAMHV010000009.1:8312427-8326061 GCA_037177535.1 Pseudomugil gertrudae | reverse complement strand
TTTCCCTACACGACGCGCTTTCGAGATATAGAGGAAAAAAGCGGGGGGAGAGGGGAGGTGGAGATATATATATATATATATATATATATATATATATATATATATATATATAACATTTTTTAACATGGTCTTTGCTTTATGATATTATAGTGTGCATTTGTCTTTTTAATATCTTGCACATGTCGTGTGTCTTCACTTTACTGCCATACTGCAGTGATTAATATAAACCTACAAGGAATAATCTTTGTATGTTCCTGACAGTTTTGCTGTTGGTGTGAGCAACTGAAATATTTTTACTTCAAAGTCTATGAAAATGACTATTTAAACATTAAAACTGCTGCAAGCAACTGTTGGCAGCTGTATTAAAATACTGATGAAAGTTGGCTTCCTCAATCGAGAGAGAAACTACTCTTTATTTACTCAAACCTGAGCCCCACTTCTCCGTACTGTTGCAGCCACATTGAGCATAATGCATTTCCCTTTTGCAGTCACTAACCCGACATCAGCTGATAAATGATCAGTTTGATGAAGAGATGTGCAGATCTGGAATAAGGGTGTGATATCAATGGCTCTGTTTTTCATGGTGACCATATGTTCATATGTTCATCCATCCATCCATCCATCCATTTTCTACCGCTTTTTCCCTGAACGGGGTCGCGGGGGGGCTGGAGCCAATCCGAGCTCACAACTAGCGAGAGGCGGGGTACACCCTGGACAGGTCGCCAGTCCATCACAGGGCCAACACACATAGACAAACAACCATACACACACACACACTCCTATGGACAATTTAGAGTCTCCAATCAGCCCAAGGTGCATGTCTTTGGACTGTGGGAGGAAGCCAGAGTACCCGGAGAGAACCCATGCTAACACGGAGAGAACCCACGCTAACACGCGGAGAACCCACGCTAACATGGGGAGAACCCACGCTAACACAGAGAGAACCCACGCCACAATTGCAAAGCATTAAATAGGATTTTTTTTAAAAACAAATCAAAATAAAACTTTTCAGATTAAGTTACATGTTAACATAGGAGCCTGTCTTTAATATCACACAATATTGGATGTATATGGATAATTTTCTGTTTTTAAAAAGGGCTCCTACAGTTGCTATCTGATGATCTACTGCAGCTCATTCTCTTAAAGCTGCCTTTTAAGGATGCTCTGCAGGTTCTTAATAGGAGGTCAGGTAATGCTGGTGGCTACACCAGTTATTGTCAGTTTGTACCCATAGCAACCAAAGATTCAACAGTAAAGTTTAATGTCCTGGATTAAAATAATTTAACCAGGGACCACATGACTCATCCTATAATACCACAGCAGAAAATGGTCAGTTGGAATGTACAGTATGTATTTTGCAAAGATAATTATGACCACATAAAGTCACATTTCTAAACGGGGAAGGTTCGGTCCCACCAGGGGACATTTAGGGTCTGTCTGGGGTGCTGAGAGCATTATTCACAAGAGATGGTGGTGTTGACTTGTTCTTTTGGGGGCGTTGCCAATCCATTGTTCAAGCTTGGTTACTGACATCCTCATCAACCAATCAGTGTCAGGTGAGACATGGAGTATTTCCTAAAGGAAGGAAGTGAAACCAAACAGCATATTGCAGGAAGATGATATGCTAAAGTCTATACTATTTTTCTCCTTTCTATAAATAACCTGGATTTTCATGAGTTACTTATGGCTGACAGTCAAAGAAGTAAACAGCAGCTTTTTTCCACCTGGAAAATAAACGTTGGTCACAAGACAGACAGGGTAAGACAGACTAAATGATTTTTAAGTTGTTGTGGTTTTTATTGTGCTTTGCTTGGATAAAAAAGGTTTTTATAGATGAGTTTCTCCTGGTTATTCTGGAATGATAAATATTAAGATTGACACTTTTATTGTCCACAGATTTCACTGAACACAGTGAAAATTAGCCAGGCCTAGTGGCTCACCTGTTAAAGCAGGTGAGCTAATAAAATTACAAGTTAATTTAAAAAAAAGAAGCAAAAAATTAAAAGTACCACAATTACTTGTATTTGACAATGTTATGTTTACTGCAGGCTGAAGTAATCTTCTTGCCAATCTGCAGTAAAACCTGTCTTTTCACATGGTTTTAGTTTTACTGCAGGATTTTTATGATGCAATACAAAATAATTCTGAGAAGAGGCTTAATATTTGTTAATTGAATGAGTAGCATAGAAAATGAATAAATATTACGCTAGATTTTTTTTGCTTTCTCTGAACATGTTTTTTATTTTTCCACATCAGACTCAGTCTGCGTTCTGTTTTGTCTTAAATTACATCAATATGTGATGTTTTTAGTAAACAGTGTGAACAATCATATTACATTTCATTGAACTTTTACACATAAAAGTGAGAAATGTGAAACTATCTGCACCAGAATGGGCAGATTGGGACGTGTGGGAGCAAATGTAAACAATTGACTAAACATTATATTATAACTTTAACATTTGTCAGACTCAAAACTGATGCACACACGTTGATACGAGTAGCATCCGTAATTACTTCCAAGCAGAGCGTCTATGTCTAAGCCCACTGCTGACATTTCTCTGTGTGGTCAAAATGCCACCTAATGTGCAGCTGCAGCCTTTGGAGTATCCTGCAGAGAGGTTCTTGTGATTCCAGAGGCACCAGCAACCCAATTTTACCTGCTTACTTCTTTTAAGTGACTTTTTCCAGCTGCTTTGTTAAAACATTCATCTGCCTGATGCATCAATCTGTTTTTAGGTCAAAGCCCTTTGCACTCTAAATCATACACAAAAACAGTATAATGACATCACTGTTTATCATGAAATGTCCAATGCTTCTTTTTTTGTGAAACTTTGCACAATTTCATGCTTTTTGTTTGTAGAAAGTGAAGTTTTCCCTCAAACTGCATGAAATCTGTGAGGTGCTTGATAATGTGGAACCGCATCCTTATGTAGTTCTCTCTGAAAACTAATTATCAACAGCTTATCAAGCCTGTCTGAGATCATAGTGATCTTAAACGGGCTGTAAAACAACACTAGCTAAATGTTTATTAACAGCAATCCCACATGTAGAAGTCTTTGTAACGCTGTGTACTAGCAAAGTGCAACACAACACTGACATGAACACATTTAAATCCAAATGAAGGACTTGCATCAGATGAAACTGTGTTTTGGGAATTTTCAGCATATTAGGGGGCTTTCAGGAGCAATAATCTTATGTTGTGTTTGTGTACTCATAACTATGCTAAATACAGTCAGTTTATCAGCAAAGGCATGTGTAAACTTGACTGCTGCTGAATATTTGGAGCTTAGTTACAATACTGCGTTCTTATTGGTGGAGATGCAAATTTGCTGATATTTGCCTAAAGCTTACAGTGAGTGTGATAACTTTGTGCAGTGATGAATTGCTGACTGCCACAGTAAACGGCGGCCTAGGCTTCTGGTGGCTGCGGCTACAGCATCTAGCGCATCTCCAAAATCAAATGTTAATGGTTTATTTTTTGTGGCAATGTTTTTTATTTTTCCAGGTTTTGGAACACAAAGAGACTTTTGTGGAGTATGATTAAATAAAAATGTTGTGTCCTTACTTACTTACTTACTTTGTTTGTTAAGCATACTGAGCATAAAAAAACAGTTTCATGTTAATGATAAAATGTAATTATGGAGGATCTTGAAGCCAAACATGCATTATTATTTTAAAGCTGGGTCATGATGTGGGGCTGACATACACAATTTTTGCAGGTATTTGAGCTAAAAGTCATATTTTCATAGCAATGCATTTTTCTGCTTTATTATACTTAACATCAGAACTGGTCAAGAGTAATTTTGTACATGATGCATGTTTTACGGTGGCTGACGGGCTCAAACGCACTTCATATACAATCATGCTACATAAAAAAAAAAAAACTGCAGGAAGGACACATATTCACTCACATAACGGAAGTGCCCCGACGATATCAAAGTTTCTGCCAACTTTAATTTGAATCGGCTGATTTTTTTTTTATAATATTGTAAAAAAAAAAATAAATAAAGACCATAAATAAATGATCTGTACCTTTTTTAGCTTCTTTCTCTTCCCTCATGATGCCAAAACCACCTAACAATACCTCTGTTCTTCTCACTGTTGCCTAGACAACAGGAGTCGTCCACAGTCAAAAAAAACGCTCTCCGGTCGTAAAATGCCGTTTTTCGCCTGTAGATGGCACATTTTCATTATCACCCTAAATAATTTACCAAAAGCCTGTATTGTGCAGACAGAATATGCAGTATCTGACTCCAAAATCACCCGGAGCCCCCAAATTCCCAGTTATTGATGATCATGAAAAAACTGAGACTAAGGGACAAATGTACTGGGAGGTTGCATATTCTGGCAGCATGGTCTCTATTTTCTGTTTGTCAGCATCACTCTACAGGCATTTGCTAAGTTCTTAAGGGTAATATTGAAATCACGCCACCTACAGGCGAGATGCCATTACTGTGCTGCTTGAGAGGGGGTGCTTTTCACAGCAGAGGTGCACATGTCCTCTGGGCTGCAGTTTTTAACATACAGTCTATAGTTTTCATCCAAGACAGATGTGTTGAGAAGAAGACATACCGGTGGGAGGTTTTAGAAACATCGGGGCAGGAAGAGAAACCACATCAAAGCACATATTGTGCTTTTATTTATTTTTTACATGTGATTTTTGTACAATTTTTATAAAAAGATCAGTGGATTTAAATAAATGACGTAAGCTAATAGCTTTTTTTTGTTCCTTTGTGAAAGCAAATAATCATTTTAAATGCACTTTTCTCCAAAGTTAGTTACAAGTTAGGGATTGCATTCAAGCTCCAGTTGCTTATATTAAACTGCTCAATTTCAATGCAGTAGTAGTGCAGGTACAGTCATACAGAGTGCACAAGTGTAAGTACGTGTAGGTCAGGCATGGTAGAGTGTTTGAGATGAGAGATGGGTTTTCAAGAGATAATTATGGTAGAGATGGATGCCCCTACTCTGATAGTATTTAATAGTTTGTTCCACCATCATGCAACCACAAAGTATAATAGACTGCGTAGTGCATTGGGATGGCAGTATCAGATGATGGTATCAGGAAGAAAGAAAACGTAGAGAGAGAGAATAAATTTGGTTGAATCTGAATGTAATGGATCCAGCAGCTTTTTGTTAAGTTTTGCACAGCGAATCCTACGTTTGAGTCGGGTGTGTTGAAGCAGAGAATCTAAAATCTGCAGGACAAGGGCTGAAGTTGTGATCCCAGAAGATCCGAATGTAATTAGAGGGGAAAAAATGCTTAAGATCATCAGTGTGCCTGCTTATGTGCAACAGAAGCAGCAGAGGATTTTGTTAAGTGAAACATTAAAAACAAAAACACTGAGGCAAAAAATCCTTAGATACAATTAGTTTCCCAGCTTTAGATGCTATCTAAATGGTTTAATTTGGATCATTGTTGTGTGTTTGCTCTTCTAATCAGGGAATATGCTTTTAAAGTGGACCCGTTTCACATTGTATATGCTTCAGATTAGGCAGAAATATACTTTGATGTTACAGTATGATGGTTTGCCACGTTACATTTGCAGTCATAACACTTCCGAGTTGATCTTGGAGCTGCCTGATCATTTTGGGGAATGTGTCAAAAGGGACAAATGGTTGTCGTGCCTCACATGTGATTGTCTGCTGAATTAGATAACAATGCTGATAATCACTGCCATTAGCAAAGCTGTAAGGGCTGTTGCTGTCGTTGAATAACACACAGTTCTTGCTGCAGTTTGCACGGACTTAACATTCACAATTTCTTCAGTGAACGATGGAAAAGAACATAACGTTAGAAAGCAGAGCCGGTTTTAGTAAAGTAAAGTGAACTAAGTGCAGGACAGTGGTGCTGTTCTGGATATGTAGACTGACAGTTCTTAGATCTTAATTAAGATTATTTTTATCTGTGAATTATAACATTCCACCCTCTGCAGCTGTGTGGCTCCTATATTATTATTTCCCAGGGGAACTCGTAGGTGGGGCAGGATAAATTGCTTTTGCAACATCCATAAAACTCCACATATTATGAGCAGGAGACTCCTTAGCCCCCTTTTCTGCACTCTGAGGTATCGACTGCTAGCTGTGTTTGTTGTATGATCATAGGTGCTATGCTCTGTATGACTCTCCCAGTGAATGCTTCTGTATCATACACTTAAAATAAAGACTTTTCTATTTTGTTTAAGTTACTGTATTTATTCAACCATTGGACTTTTTTTTGAGCGGGATCTATTTTTGTCTAAAATAATAGTCTTATGTACAACAGGGCTGGTCACCACAGCAACCCGTACTCTTTGTGGAAAGATGTGTCTATATTTTGATTTTGTGAAAGCGCTCAGTCATTACAAAACTGATCCAGCAGTAGGAAGAAAGCTCCAGGGAAAACAGGGAAGTCGGTGAAAGAGAGGGAGTTGGAAAGTCATAGTTACGAAAGACTGAAAATAGACCAAATTAGTGCAAATGATTTTTTTTAGAGCTGCCTCTCTCCCTCTTTCCAGGCTCACTCTCTGCATAGTCATGAATCAGTGCACATTTGTTAGTTGAAGGTGGCGATTGCACGATATTATTTGAAGTCCTTGTGTGTGCATGTTTTTGCAGGTTGGGGTTTTAATTTGACATCTTTTAACCATTTTCCTGTTCGCTTGCAGAGTACGGAGCAAGTCGCTGCTTTCTGCCGTAGTCTCCATGATATGAATCCCTTGGAGTGTGTGTCCTCCTCACCGAGCCCGGACTCACCCTTTCCACCTACCACGACTCCCCGACAGCTGTCTGATGCTGACAAGCTCCGCAAAGTCATCTGTGAACTTGTGGAGACTGAACGCACCTATGTTAAAGTAAGTGGCAGGCATGGTGTTTGTGGAGGCATATGTTCCGCTCCATTCATCGATCTGAGTTCAGCCTGTCTTAGGTTGTGCTTGCCCTGCGTATTACCTATTCTATAAAGCCAAGCCATATTTATCTTTTTGTCCTTGGAGATACGAGAGGCACACAGCTGTGCTCTACCCAGTACAAATATGGCTCAGTGGAATAACCGGGTTAGAAATGGTATATAATGGGATAATCTCAAGACTGTCTAAAGCGATATCTCTTTCCGGGGGCACAAATGTACTCTTAATAGAAATCACATTATGCAGGATTGATGGTGTATTGTACCGCCTTCAAGAGGAGGGTTTCATATTTGCAGTGTTTGTTTAAATTAAGCGTAGCCAGACGTGGGTGAACAATGTTTCTTTGTGTGCAGAAATCCGACTTGCAGTTCAGTTCCTATTGCAATAAGCCACAGGCAAAACACTGCTAATCAGAAAGGCTGGCCTGTTGGTCGTATGATTTGTGTCCTTGTTTGGCATATCAAACAAATTATGCAGCCAACGTATAAACATATTTATCAAGCCTTTGATAAGTTTGATGTTCATCAAGCACTTTGTTTATATTCTGTTGTGATTTTTGAGAAATAAAACATTTGTTATATAATTGTATTCTGCTAGCTTGAGCCCTGGAGATTTTAAGCTCTCTAAAATCTTAAACTATGTTTGATTGCCAGAAAGTAGTTGAAGTGATTAAAGCACACCAGATTTAGTCTAATTGGATGCAGTATTTCACATGTTGCTTTAGGTAACTATTGACTGTGATTTGATGCATGCACCTGGGCATATGCCACCTCCTCTGGATATCGTGTCTGACTTGTCGATGTTACAAGATTTTTTAACCTAATGTAAAACTGCCATTATTAGACATGACGGCATAAAAGAAAACTTGAATCTAACTAATTTTTCTTTGCCTTTTAGGATCTTAATTGCCTCATTGGGAGATACTTAACCCCTCTGCAGAAAGAGACTTTCCTCACTCAGGATGAGGTTTGTAAGATGTTACAAAACAAGATGTTCCAGCTGTAGCTTAGCTTTTAAATGCCAGCATTGGTTAAATGCTCTAATAAAAGTTGGTTACATAATCCTGAGAGTAGCTGTGTAGGATAAGAGGGGGGAATAATGGATGGAGAGGTTTGCCGAGTAAAGAGATGTTTTACATGCTGTTTCAATCATTCACTTGTTACACTTTGAGTTTCTGTATTCTGACTCTTTTTCCTTTTAGCTGGATGTTTTGTTCGGTAACTTGCCAGAAATGGTGGAGTTCCAGGTTGAGTTCCTCAAGACCCTGGAGGATGGGACCAGACTGGTACCAGATCTGGAGAAGTTGGAACAAGTGGATCAGTTTAAGGTATGTTTTCTCTTTCTTTTTTACACACATACCCAAAATGTGACCCACAGTAAGCACTTTAAAAATGCATTACCTTTTTTTTAACCACAGAAAATCCTCTTTTCCCTGGGAGGCTCTTTCCTGTACTATGCAGACCGTTTTAAAATCTACAGCGCTTTCTGTGCCAGCCACACCAAAGTCCCAAAGGTTCTTGTAAAGGGTGAGTAAATGTGCTCTTAGGTTGACATTCCCTTTTTGGGCTTATAGGAGAGGATGCATTTATTCATAAACCATCTGCCATATATTGCAAGCTTCCATCAATCTGCTGTGCAGAGCTGTCATTTTCACTGTTGTCCATCTGACCACTGCCTACTTTCAGGCCGGAAGCTGTCAGGGTTAAAAGCCCAGCAATATTGCATGATATAATAAGCAGTGTTGAACAGACGGCTCTGTACCTTGCACACCCACTCCCTTTAAAACTTGAGTGGATGGCTTTGTTTGTCACATTTATCTTCAATGAGTCGGCTGTTATCTGCTGTGTACATTTGTGAGGTGATATTAGGATAAAGATGCTTTTTTTCAAGCAGTAAACAGATTTTTTTTTCAACTAATTTCTGATTTCCTGTTTTTCTTTTTTTAATTTGTGCAAAATGTGAAAACACTTAAGTCTGTCTGGCATGCGTAAGGGTTATCTGTAATGAAAAAAATTAAGTGCACACTTATAAAGTTCTCACAACTTATGTTTATACATGTGCAAGTTTCATGACTGTGAGTTACAAACTATAACACTAAATTATTTTAGTAAAGCACTCAACCATATGAAACTCAGCATACTTTATCTATTATTACAGCCAAAACTGACCCTGATTTTAAGGCTTTCCTTGATGAGCGGAACCCCAAGCAACAGCACTCTTCAACACTTGAATCGTACCTCATCAAACCCATACAGAGAGTGCTAAAGTATCCCCTCCTGCTGAGGGAACTGCACTCCCTCACAGACCCAGACAGCGAGGAACACTACCATCTGGATGGTAAAGCTCCCTTGTATGGTTCACACTCTGAAACTGAAATAGTTCTAACAGAAGAACATTTAAGTGACGTGAACCATGTTGTTTTCTACTTGGTTGTAGTTGCCATGAAAGCCATGAACAAGGTTGCCAGCCACATCAATGAGATGCAAAAGATCCACGAAGAGTTTGGAGCAGTGTTTGACCAGCTCATCACTGAGCAAAGCGGTGAAAAGAAAGAGGTAGGGCTGAACAAATGTGGCTCAGATTTGTTCGGTTAAGCGTCCCTGCAGGGTGAATGCTCATAAGTTTCCGTTTGCCAGGTTGCTGATCTATCAATGGGTGACCTGCTGCTGCACAACACCGTGACCTGGCTCAATCCACCTGCATTTTTAGGAAAGTGGAAGAAAGAACCACAAATGGCTACATTTGGTATGTGTTGTATACTTAATGTGCCAGAGCCAGTACTATAAATTCCTTTTTATATACTGTAGTAATTGTTTATAGTAGTTATTATCTTTGGAATAATTAGGAATACAAACATTTGAATATCATGGATTATTATTATGTCTAAGTCTATCATAGTGATTTAATGTGTTGACTTAAAAATACATATTCAATCTTCTGTGGTAATCAATGTTTTTTTTTCTCATAATGCTCTTTAGTGTTCAAAACCGCAGTGGTTTTTGTATGCAAAGAAGGGTCCAAGCAGAAGAAAAAAATGGTAGGTTACAGAACAATCTAAATCCTGATTTTTATCTCCATCTGTCAAAAACAAAGGAAAAAAAAATAAAAATATGTCTTTGACTGATTAAAGGGGGGCTCCCATCGAGTCTCTGTGTCTTCAGAAGAAAAAGACCCCTTTCGATTCCGTCACATGATCCCAACAGATGCCCTTCAAGTCCGATCATTGGCCAATGCAGGTAGATTACACATTAATTAACACATTAATACAGCAATGGCCTAAAATGGTGATTATTCTAACTGAAATAATTAATCCAGAAAATTATAACAATTGCTCTATTAGTGACGTAACGTCATTATCCCGCAGATGGTGAGAATTCTGCTGTATGTGAAATTGTTCACACAAAATCCGAGTCAGAGGGAAGACCAGAGAGGACATTTCAGCTGTGCTGTAGGTGAGGATCTCCAACTTTCTATTAAAAGTTTTCATGCAACCGATAAAGTCTTGCAAGCTTTTAGCAAGAGTGGCAAACTGATGACGTGCCTTCTATCTCCCGCAGCTCTCCGGAGAGCAGAAAGGACTTTTTGAAGACTGTCCATTCCATTTTGAGGGAAAAGCACCGCCGGCAGCTCCTTAAAACAGAGAGTTTGCCCCTCAGCCAGCAGTATGTGCCATTTGGAGGAAAGCGTCTTTGCGCCCTGAAGGGAGCCCGTCCAGCCATAAATAGAGCCGGTAAATGCCAATCTGTAGCTGCACTTCACCCTACAGCAGTGTCCCAATTCCTGCAGAACTGACACAGATGCAATCTGTGATTGAATCCAGGTTTTATCATTTCAGCCAAACAAATTTGATTCATCTGTTGCAAAACAACTGCATCCAGAGAAACCTGCAGTTGTTACATAAAGGGAATAGCACATTTGTTGACTTCTAAACAAATTTAAGATTTTTTTTTTCATTTTACAGCTGGGATTCATGCCTATTGATACTCTTAACTGTTAGGATAAAATGCTACAACTTTGTTTTTATCTCTGAATCTTGTGGTTTTAGCATCATCTTCAAAAGATTACCCTTGTTTACTTTCTTTTTAATCAGTTAGTTTAAGTTTTAATTGGCTGTGAGCACCCAATTTTGGTGAACTGAATAGATTTGAGACAAGAGAGATGAAAAAGATTAATTGTACCACCAGTAATTTAGCTATGCTGCTAATAACAATATCTGCTCATTTTGGTCCAATATCTGATCTTTTTTAAAATCTGACACAGATTAAACGTGAGCCTTTTTAAAGTAAACAGAATAATATTCATTAAAGATGATGTTTTAACACTTTAATTGATTTCAGCAGTCAGCAGTGCAAACTGGCTTGAGGGACGTAACAATGTGTTTTGTTTTTTTTTACATGCAGTTGACTTAAATCTTTTTTTAAATTGGGGCTCAAAATATATAAAGTTTAATTCTCTCTAGCTTATTGTTGATTCATCATGATTTTATTAATTTTTTTTACATTAGTTTAAAAGGTTTCGCTGTGACGATGTGCTTTTCTTTTTGTTTTTTTTGCAGCATCTGCTCCAACAAGGACACTAGGTAGAAGGAAGTTAGTGCGCAACCGTTTCACCATAGATACAGATATTGTTTTTGATGGAGACCCTGAGCAACCAGACCTTGCATCACCACCAGAACCCGACTCCAAAAGGTTGCAGCAAAACAATGAGGCAGATCAGCACCAACAACCCGATATAGCAGCTGACACAGATCGCTGGGTGGAGGAGCAGTTCGACCTGGAGGAATACGAAGACCAAGAAGAGGTGAAAGAGACGGACATCCTCAGTGACGACGATTCTGAGTTT
Source organism: Pseudomugil gertrudae (assembly GCA_037177535.1). Classification (NCBI taxonomy): domain Eukaryota; kingdom Metazoa; phylum Chordata; class Actinopteri; order Atheriniformes; family Pseudomugilidae; genus Pseudomugil; species Pseudomugil gertrudae. The sequence goes on along the minus strand of JBAMHV010000009.1, from coordinate 8,314,332 downwards.
TGCCAGACACCCAGAGCTCCATCCAGTGAGCCTGATCTGGAGGGCCCTATGATGGCTTTGTCCTTAGAGGGTGCAGAAACAGAGGAAAGTGAAAGCCTTAAGTCTCCCACTGCTAGTGAGACACCAGATGATGTGAAGCTATCTGACATAGAGAAAGAGCGCTCCGTATCAGACAACATTAAGGATCAGAATCAAAAAGACAAGGGTGTGGTTTGGATACGAAGGGAGCTCACTGATTCATCCCCAGACTGTGCCACATAAAAGCTGATGGAGACAGGCACAATTTCACATGAGCTGCACAAATATCACTTATCACAAACGATGCATGGGCATTGATGTATATTGCGGAGCTCGTAGGAGAATCAGTATATCCTTCTTTACCTTACTCATGCTGAATGCTTCTTTTGTACAGGTGAGATCATGTTTTCAGTGGAGCAATAAAGGAATAGAGAATGGGAGGGTCTTAATCTCAAATCAGATGCTGTGTCATACAGTAAATGTCAAGTGTTAGCTTGGACAGATGAACTAACGGTACAATCATTGAGTCTAATCAGTTGCTTTGATTGGCGTGGTTTGCACATTTGGGCGGCATCCTATAGTCCTGCCTGCTGTTGCCAAATTTGGTTGTTGTGAGAACTTTAATATCAGTTTTGTCTGTGCAACTCTGAGATATTATCATAGTTAAGGGCTGTATATTATTTGTCCTGAACGGCATAGATTAATAAATTGCAAACAGCAGTCTTGTCTTGCATAGCTTACAGTACTTGTACATTTTCTCGTGAATACAAACTGACTTGTATAATATTTTTATTCAGTTTAACAAAACAAAATGGATTTTTAGTCGGGGAAAATGTTTTATTTTACTTGTGACATTTATTAAAAACTGTATTAGCAATCGAGCCACATGTGTGAGGGGTGATATCAGTTTATTTAAAGTTATCCTGTTTTACTTGAACTTGTATTTTTGCTGATTTATGATTTTTGTTGACTGTGAAACTTTTTTTTTTACCTATTTACTTTTCACTGTTGTCACTCTTACACACTCACTGACACTGCATATGAATACACTGTATTGTAGATATTATACACTTCAGCTTCTTTAGAAGGTCATATGTGCTCAGAAAGACTGTTTACTAGTAATGCATTACAGTTACAAAGCAATGCTTTATTTATTCAGATGTACGTTCATTTGTTAGCAACAAACTAGTTATCTTTTTATTACACAAAGAAAGTCCAAATTTGCTCTTGCAATCAAAGTCAGATACTTGGAGGATGCCTGAACATTGAAAGAAGTCATACTTTTAATTAACTCGTGGTATTAAGACTGCATTTTTATTACTGTGTATATATGAAATGTATTGATATCGTAATAAATGATTTGTTTCCTACTTACAATTCAACCACACCTGTGTTGTGATTTGTTAATCTAACAGAAATATCGAGCACTATTTGTGGGATGTAATCAGAATCAGAATCAGGTTTATTGCCAAGTAATTGTCATTACCAGGAATTTGACTTGATTTGCCAGTGCCTACATAAATAACAAATAAATGTGAAACCTATGAAATATGAACACAAGCAAATACTGAACAAATAACATAAAACTGAGAAAATATTTAAAGAGGAAGGAAAAAGAAAAATGTATATAAAATAAAGTAATGTATTTACATGAGATGTGCAGGCAGTGTGGAAGTTAACTGACCAGTAAAGGGGAGTGTGTTAATATAACACCTGTGTGCTTTTCGTTAATGTAATGAAATAAGACTGTCAGAGTCTTTAGTTGAGTTCCACAGTCTGTTCTTATGGCGGGAGGTTTTGGTCCTGATGGACCGCAGCCTCCGGCCAGAGGGGAGAGGTTCAACCAGATGGTGACCAGGGTGGGAGGGGTCGGCTACTATCCTCCCT
>JBAMHV010000009.1:8287028-8303392 GCA_037177535.1 Pseudomugil gertrudae | reverse complement strand
ATTGTAAACTTTGTAAATATGGATACTGTATATGTCAGTAATTGTCATAATAAACTACTGAATAATGTCACAAAGTATAATGTGTTTACTGTTGTATCACTTCTTAGGGTTGCTTTGTAGATAGTTTATTCAGATGGTTGTGTCTGAACTTTGTGCTCAAACAAATTTTTAAGAATCAGAAATATTTGAGGTCAGACCAACCTTTTTCAGGAAACAACTTTATATTTTTCTTACTGGTTTTAGTTTTTTCAATAAAGGCCCATATAAGGCACAGGGCACACATGGGTAAAGACAAACCTGGTGTTTCACAATGACTGAATGACTAAAAGCTGAAATGGTGATGTATGTATGTTTGTACAATGTTTTTCACAGATATTTGTATTTTAAACTCTATAAACATTAAATTTCTTTTACTACGTAATGTACTTGTTTATTTTTGTTTCCAGAAATGAAAAAAAGAAGAAATAACAGAACAAATACGAGTTACTGGTCTAAAACTGCTTGCTAAGGGTGTGGACTCAGAGGCAGCTTTGAGTCAGAGAGATGAGAGTTTAGGATAAAGGCAGCGACACTCTGACAGCATGATCACATGTCCTTTGAATAAAAACCACAGAGAGCTTTATACTAAAACTAGCTGATTGCTTTTTTCTACCATGTAAAAGGATAAAACAGATTTCTTTATCTGTTAGATCCAGTTAGCTCTGTGGCCTTACACCATAAGGTTGGAGTTTGCATGTTCTCCCCGTGTATGTGTGGGTTTTCTCTGCTACTCCAGTTTCACTCCAAAATCATGCATGTTAGATTGACTGGTCACTCTGAATTGTCTCTAGGAGTGAATGTGAGAATGAATGGTTGTATGTCTCTCTGTGTTGACCCTGCGATGGACTGGTGACCTGTCCAGGGTGTACCCCACCTCTCGCCTGAATGTATGCTGGGATAGACTCCAGCTACCCATGACCCTGATTTGGATGAGTGGTTAAGAAAATGGATGGATGGATGAAACTATGAATGTTAGACCTTGTGAAACTCTCCAGAACCATACAATTACAAAATGTACACAGATGATTTCAACAAAAATACTGATAGTAGTATAATCTAAAAAAGTTTCCAACTTAAAGTTTTTATCTGGTTCTTAGCAACAGGTGAATGAATTTGTGCTGAGTAGTATAGAATAGCTAATCTCTGCCCCCCTGTGGACAAGAGAAGAATTACAGGAGCTGTGTTATGCCCATGTTTGCATTTTTATACAACATGCCACAACTGAAAATAAAAAATAGTCAAGTTTTAAAAGCTTCCAGAGGTGGTTTTGTATTTTTGCTGCTGGAAATTCTAATGTCAGTGATATACCAGTATTGTCTGAGAAACCATAAACACAAACTTAGCAAGAAATGCCCTCATGTCTATGAGCCAACCAGGTGACTGCAAAGCATCTTTCCCATAACAAACTCCCTCTTACAGCAAACAAGCTGTGTCAGATGAGCTCCTCGCTGCTTTTGGACACATTTCCTATTCAAACGTAAGTGTTTCTATCTGTTATCATCTGTTAAGTTTCAGGATTATTCAGGAAATGATATAGCCTGAGTTTACACTCATCTGCAGGACTCGTGGACACCGAACAATGTTACAAGGCGTTTCTGAGATAGCTGCAGTGTGTGTTGGCCTGGTCGGGCTGATAGGAGCAGCCACTACAACAGGGTTGCCCATGTGGAAGGTGACGGCTTTCATTGGAGAAAACATCATTGTGATGGAGACCCGCTGGGAGGGCTTATGGATGAACTGCTACAGACAGGCAAACATCAGAATGCAATGTAAAGTGTACGACTCCTTGTTGTATCTGCCCCCAGAGCTGCAGGCTTCCAGAGGTCTTATGTGCTGTTCCTTGGCCTTGTCAGCGTTGGGGGTATTGGTGGCTCTTACTGGAATGAAATGCACTTCCTGTTTCAGTGGTAACAAACGGGCCAAAACCATTATTCTCATGACTGCAGGTGCAATGCAGCTGTTAGCGTGCATATGTGTCTTTATCCCAGTCTCATGGACAGGTCATGTCATCATTAGAGATTTTTATAATCCTTTGCTGATTGATGCCCAAAGGAGGGAGCTAGGGGAGGCTCTGTACATTGGTTGGGTTACTGGTGCATTCCTTTTAGCCTCAGCTTTGTTGTTTTTATGCCGCCGTATGCCCTCAGATAAAGGTTCATTTGATGTGTACCATCCTGTTAACTCACTCAATTACAAAGGAGCAAGACCATATATGACGAGGTATCCTCCTATCTCAAGTATCCCCAGCCTCTCTTCTGCTGCACATCAGAATTCTCTTCAGTACAATGGTTCAGTTATGCAACAAGCTGCCATGCCACTGCAATATGTCCCTCAACTAATGACAAATAATGAACCTATGAGGCCCCCATCTGTCGTTTACAACCCAGGTCTTCCTGAAAGGGCTATCTTGTACCATCAAGGTGGTCTAGCTCACAATTCTTTTCAAGACGGCAGCTTGTATACTCCAGGAAACTCCATGGTCAAAAATATCACTCCAAATTCAGAATCTTATACTGGAAACCCGACTGTGTCCTACCAGTCCAACTTTCATCATGTTCCACAAGCTCCTGGAATATACATATAGGGGAATAAGACTTTTGCAGGGAATCACTAACACAAAACACATGCTGTTATTCTTTGTCATCTTGAGCTGATTGTGATTATTAAATCATTATTTTTTGCTGTGTTTGTTATATTGAAGGGCTATAGCAACTATTTTTCCCATTGTTAAAATATTTTCTGTAACTTTTATTGTGCAAAATGTGCATGATGTATAATGTGATCAAGTTAAACAAAACTGCTGTTGTATAAATAAATCTGAGACTGCCTTGTTGTTATGAAGTGCTGGAACAGGTTTGACTCTATAGGGAACCGTATTTGTTTGGTAAACCACTGTTGTTTTTGTCATCTTTCAATACATCTCTTTGCTCCTGTTATTCTGTCTACTAATACTAATATTCCTACTATTATGTTTATCTTATTAGTATATTTTAATCATTTATTGAAGTTATATCAATTATTTTAAATCACTATTCTACATCGTTACATTATTTGTTATTATTTGTATTAACAATGATCATGAAAAGGAACTTTGAAGATAGAATAGTTTTATCAGTTTCTTGTATTTTCGAGGATAAAATAGTTAAACAAAAATTAATTTTTGTGATTTATTTATTTATTTTTTACCTGAGTGGCATCAGTTTTTTTTACAGAATAAGATAGACCATGGCTGTATCTCAGTCAGCGCACTAACACTACTTCGCTCACTATGTTTAAGTGCGTTTACATTCACATTAACGCACCACATAGTGTGTGAGGTGTTTGTGCGCTGACTGAGATACAGCCCAGGTTTCTTGTTACATTCCCTGACCTCTGACCCATCTGCAATCCATCATCAGTCGTCATTCGGTTCACCTCCTGCCAATCGCCCTGTAAGGACTCAGTCATTCATTGGACTCTTCAACACAGCACTTCCTCCTTCTGGACAAATCAGGACTTCGTGTGGACTTCAAAAGGAGGGAGACACCAGCAACTGTGGCAGCTTCGTCCTCTTGGATTGGTTTGCCTCTGGTAGTGTCACTGCTTGTTTATGGAAAAGGTTTGGAGAATATTTGATTATTGGACTTGGACTAAATATTTAGAATACCTTTGTGGTTTAGATTTTGTGTTTGGCTTCCCTCTTTTATATGTGGCACAATTGTGTATTTTGAGTTGATTGAAGAAAATAAGCTCTCACATTTTGGTTGTTTATTTATAGAGTTTGTTTATTAGATTTAATATATCTCCTTAAAAGACTCTTTGTGTTTGTGAACTTATAATGAATATTTTGAATTTTGGTTGTAAATAGTATACTTTATATAGATAACTGGTAATGCTAATCTGTAATTGTTTATTTTGTTTTATAATACTGTTATATCTTTGAGTTTTGGTACCACCTTTGTTATTGGCCCAAAAACCCCTAATCTACAAAGGGGTCGTAATATTTCTGCACAAATGGAAACTGTTAATGCTAAAGCGTTTGTTAAAATGTTGCCCATATTTGCTGGTGTAACCTGGGCTAATCATGTGAAATTAAGTTTGTATAAGTTAATTTTATCTGAAATAAAGCATGTTGAAGATATAAAGAGAAAAATGTGTACCTCTCCAAACCTTGTTTTAAGAGATTATATTTTTCATAATTAAGTATTATTATGTCTGCACATCAGTATGTGCTGATTATATATTTAGTCTTTCAATGAATTCAATAACATTGTAGCACAAACCTGCAGTCACCATGGACCCCATAAACGCTTCCTTACTGTCACATTTTTCACCACTAGATGACGTCAGAGAACAGGAGACCTGTACAAAACCACCATTACTTTCATACTGTAGCCTTCATGCAGGAATAACAAAAAGAATATAAAAAGACCAATACAGATAAATATGAAACTTGTATTAACCATCCCCAATTTTTTAAAATAGAAAAATAATTAAATTTAATTAAATTAAAGCCAAATGGTGAACCTATCTTATTGTTTAAAAACAACTCATGGTTGAAGTGCTGCCAGAACAGAACCAAAACACATAAGACCCCAGCATAATAAAGGGGAAGCACTTTTTTGTGCCTGTAATTTTAGATTTATCAGCTCAGGAACCTGCAAATAGCAAAAACCACAAAATATGATTTTTTTCTGTGTAAATGCCAAATAAATATATGTCAATGTTACAAGTGTAAATGGGACAAATCATTCAATATCAGGCTCTACTTGAACAAACCTCTGGGGAATCAAATAACAGTAAGATTACACTAATCCCAAGAAATCCATCAGTGATGCTTCTTACGGTGGTTTGGACCATCATAACCAGTTTCTTACTGGTGTGGCTGATCAGCTGGGTCATCTTATAACTTTCACCCCAAACTGCTCTATTTCAACAGATAAAGTAAATCTAGGTTAAGGTAACAAGAACATTTTATTTAACTACACTACTGTCAGCTAAACGGCTGAGATAGTTAATCTTCAAGGGAGCGCCACTGACTAGTTTGAAGACTTAATCTGCGTTTCCATCAGCACTGGAGCAAAGATTTAATCATTCCTCGGTGTACCAAAGCAAAGACGTTGTAGAGGTCGAATGCTGCCAGATTTGAAGTTAATCTTCAGGACGTATCCATTTTTGCGGATCAACGGCTTGGCTATGCCCTCAATTGAGCGCTTGTGCGGTTGTTCAACTGCGCCAAAACAGACGCAGTTACAGCTGGTAAAACCGGAAACACACTGAGTGGATTTCAAAGCTAAAGATTTTGTCTTAAAGTAGGTGTAAGTAGTAGAACTACTTAAATAATTCAATTCTATTTTGTGTTTGCTCTTAAAGAAAAATATAATCTGGTTTGAAATGGAAATTTTTACGTTTAAATATGAGTATTCAAACAAAAGATAAAACACATTTTGATTGGTAGCGTGGGTGTGTCGTGTATAAAATAAACATTCAAGTAAAGGATAAGATGCAAATAATCGTCCTTAAATATGTGGATTCGTCTACATTGTTAGGACCTGGTTTCTGATTGAGCTTTTATTCTGAAAGCTTCAAAAGGAGGAAGTTACTGGTCCTTGTGGGCTTGACAGAAATAGCGCAGCGCACGGTCCTCAGTTGCATCCTACAATTCAAGTGTCCACCGGGGAAATATCATTAGAAGGATATCTGGAGATTGAATATGGGTAACGAAACTTTAATAGCACACAAAGGAGCCTAGAATGGAAAAACTGGATGTTTTTTGAACAGTGCGTGTTTGTGCTTTTTTGTTTGGTTTTTCATCACTATGTGTGAAGCATGGATGTGGTTGGCATGCCAGTGTATTTTCTCAACAGAAACAAGGACTGGCAAGTTATCGGCATGAATTCATGAGGGAAATAGCAAAAAATTGATGTCAATGTTAAGTTCGACCCAGGAGGAATGACCATGGTGAAAAGGAAGGGACTGTTATTTCCACTGCTGTACTTCATGTCAGAGTTTTGGTTCACTTCGCAGCAAGTCCTGAGGATTGGTGAGAACCCAGATTTTTATTTATTTATTTATTTAATGTATAAGCTATAATTCTATTCCCTGTTTTATAAACTTACCCTATGATCTTATGTTATGATGAGACTAATAATGGCTCGAATTTCAATCTAGATAAGTGAAAAGTATAACCTAATGTTTATATCTTTAAAGGTATACACAGATTTTTAAACACAGCTTAAATGCTATTAACAGTGTATTTTTTGGAAGCTGCTGTAATGTAAAATATAAAGGATCAAGTATGAAGGGGCAACAAAGTACTCAGACACCCTGCACATGGTGCATTTAGGGGTAACTTAAGGTGAAATATGAAATATGCAGGAAGAGGTTTTACATAATATTTGTTATTATTAAACTCTGCTATTCTAATGCTAAGATTGACTTAAATTTATTATTATTATTATTATTATTATTATTATTATTATTATTATTATTATTATTATTATTATTATTATTATTATTATTATCATTATTATTATTATCATTAAACGGACCATTATCCACTTTGGTAAGCTATTATCTGAGCCTCCCTGAAGCAGAAACCCTACACGGATACATTTTGAAACGTTTCGGTAAAACTTGGTGATGTTTTGGCTCTCTTTGGCTTCTGTGTCTGACACAGGCAACACTTTTAGACTCACGGTTCATTGATGGTCGATGAGTTTTGCAAACGTAAATTGCACAGCTCTTGCTTCAACTCTCCCTCTTTGATCTCGGATGTTATTTTGTAACAATGAGCCAGTGGTTGCAAGTGAATTAATCTTCTACAGCTCTTTGTTCCTCTCCCATTAGTTATGTGTTCCTCCCATGGGTTTGAAGATTGCATCACAAAAACGGCTATTTTAAATTTAGGCCCTGGGACTCTGTGCTACGCTTAATGCTTATGGCATGTCTGTATTTCTTATTTGCTTCTAAAGTTACATTTTTTACATATGTGGTGTTACATAACTTTTGGGGCTAATAGGCCAGTGCCACCTTCCTCTTACAGCAGATTACATCTGAGCTCTATATTGTTAATCTCTTTCAATCATCTATCGCTCTCAAGAGTCACCTAATCTTTGTCATTCTCTCTATGACCCCCCCACCCCCCCATTCACATGGTGATCTCTTCCATATGCTGTGTGGTTTGGCTCAATTAACATTTCTCTGTCTTGGCAAGTGCTGGTATCAGATTGTGACTCTTTCACCGCTTCAACTAGGGTTGGTAATAATGGTAAATCTGCTCCCCCAAGCCTTAAACAACTAACACTAATCTTCTTTATGGAGAAAGTCTCTTCCCCAAATATGGTACTTACGCAGCGATCAAATCTCATCACTGGGGAGAGCACAGAGGCAACAGCCTCTGTTCTATTTTCCTCCTTCTTAAAGTCCTGTTTGCCCTGGTTTTCTAAACCTTAAGTTTGTAACTGCTTTGTCCATTATTTTGAGCCATATGATGTTACATATTGAGACCGACCCATGTCTTTATTAGGTGGTTTTGTAAGAAATGGTTTCGTAAACCAGCTGACTTTTAGTCACTTTAAATATTTTGCAGTGGGTTGCAAGCATTAAACAGAGAAACCTCAGTGCTCCACATCAAACGAGCATAGTAGACTGTTTAGGACCTCCTCATTCATTCACAGTCTGGCACGGGCCCAGGTTGGGGTGGCGATGCTGGGGTGGGTGTGGGAGGTTTCATTGGGTACTGGCCCAGGATGGGGAGCGAAAAGAAAGACAACACTACGTCATTGTGTTCCTCTGCTTTAAAAGACTACCCTTCACGTGATCATTTTGAGAAACAAAATGATGAAAACACATTAAAACCATGATCTCATGATTCACCTCATACGATTCACCTTCGAGCCACTGGATTACAACAACCTGTCCAGCTGCCTTGGCCTGAAAATTTCAATCTTCCCACGATGAAGGGAGGAACTCAGGTCTATAAAAAGAAGATGTTTTTTCACTTTAGTGACCAGTTACAGTGCATAATCCACAGTAATGTGAGAAAGAAGGCTCAGCAATCCTGAACATGATATTTTAAATAAATTAATGCTAACTACATCACACGTTCCCATTAGCTATTTCTAAATTATATTAATAATGGTAGAGTGATAAGACACAAAAGTCCATGCAGATAAAATATTAAGAGAAATGATGAAGATGCTTGCTGAAGAGGTTGGCATTTATCAACAAGCATTCACACAATAAAAAATGCTCATTTTGAGGACTCACATTTAAGTGTTTTCATTTACACATTGTTAATAAGGGGGCTCTAATAAAAAGCAAGCAATTCCAGCTTTAGTTTATTAAACTTTAACTCAATCCGAATAAATACAAGTTAAAATTACAAAAGCATAAATCATCCATGGCAGCTCTGACCTTTTTCTGTCATTGTGCATCTTCTTGCTCATAGTCTACAGAGAGTGGATGTGTAATCTGTAAACACAGTGAGATATGTATTCTTCTGCATTTTGATTGAAAATGGCTTTTATAGGAGACACAAAATAATCTTAACACTACAATAATACAGGGATATGCAGCAAATAAACAAATGTGATGAAGAATTACATGCCTGAAATGTGGCTGCCTTTGCATGCTGACGCTTAATGAATGATAACAAAGCAGCAATAATATTTACACATTATGTTATTTACACTGTCCCGTGTTTGGCATGTAAACACAGAGTAAAAGAATGAATTCTTATCAATGTTTTTTTTTAAAGACACGGATGTGTGTGTATGATGGATGGGTAAAGGCATTTGTGCAACAGAGCTGAGGATCGCACTGAAAAACCTTACTGATTTTTAGAAACAATACACAAACTGTTTGCTCAAAGCAAAGAATTCTCTCTGGAAGACAGAAGCAATCATCAAATGTAACTGTAGATAATGTTTACTCACTCTCATTGGACCACGGCTGTTGGAGCCCCGGGTGGGACTAGCTTAATTATTTTTCTGGTAATATTCACAGAGGGTTTTGTGAAGTTTTATAATTGAAAACGGCCGCCTGAGTTTTCAACCACATGTGTGACAATATGAATCAGTTTCTTAAAAACAGCGTATACATCTTTATGCAATGCTTCTGGATGGTTCATGAAGGTCAAGAGGAATAATGATAATAGGTCAGCTAATGGATCTGCTGTACTGTGAGCAGGAGTACGGCCGTGTTCGATGTCTTTAAATTATTTGTTATTCTGAAGAGATGATCTTTTTAGACAACAGGGGTATTTTCCAGTGGTGATTTCTTGGCCCATCATTCTTCATTGTCAGGACCTTCAGCTGTTCCTCTCAATCCTCCCAGCTGCTCTCAGGAAATCAAGAAACTTCTTATACATTTCACACAATTTCCAGAGCTTATTTCAAGTGGAAATAAAAAAAGAAATAATGAGTTTTCTTTCTCAGTGTCTTTCTATCAAGCTGTAAAGATGAAGCGATGACACTAAATTACATTATAAATCTTGAGCTGACAACAGGAGTTGTGCTGTTACAGAGCATTTAGGCTCTATTACGTAGGCTATGTTATTGTTGTTAAATAATCTAAATTTAATTTCTTTTATTTTAATGATATACAAATTTATTTAGCTAGAAAATTTAAGGTTTTGCACGAACAGAAAAGCGCTCATTCAGAGGTCGATGACATTAAGTGTAAATTAGAGCATTTTAACAGGAACAGCTAATTCTATTGGACATGGAGTGTAATCTATTTCCAAAGTTTTCCTCAAATATTGTGTGAAAAAGCTCCATTTTTCATTAGAAACGATGTGCTGTTGCCACTTGGATTGTTTTCCTTTTGGAGGGGCAGTGTTGGCACCCAAAGACAAACAAATTGGATCAGATAGTCCAAAACTGATTTATTATCATTTTTTTTCAAATCGAAACACCCTGTCGGATGGTATATATGTCCTCATCAGATTAAGATAAAAGAAGCAAGTTATCATAATTTTTCTAAGACTTTTAGATGTGAGTGGACAGAATGAAGGACTTTAACAGGCCCCAGCAGCTGCTCACTGAGGCTTGGTAACCATAATTAGGATTGGCACTTTCGAGCATGCTTTTATTGACAAGGCAGTCCAGACAAGGCTCTCTCAGTTTGGGGTTTGAGGCTATGCTACACTAAAGAAAAAGGTCATTCACAATCAAGGTCTCAAGGGGAGGATTTTAAAGGACCTCTCTTTCAAATCAATTACAATTTCACAGGCAATTCTTCAAAGACTGTTAGAGAATGCAATGACCTATTGCCATCTGTACCATCGGTGTTGAAGTAAGGTCATTTACAAACTCTCGCAAGATTTAAATGCCATGTTTATGATTTGTGTTTGTGGTCAATATGAACAGCTTCTAAATGTCAGAGCTTTTAAAATGCTTTCTTTCCCTGTTTTGTTCATGTGAAAGTGGCTTGGAAATGACATGTGCTGAGCAGATGAATGTAGATCTGTCTATGCTTGTAGATGGGAAGGTGCAAATCAACATTTAACCCTGACCGTATCATTGCCAAAGACGCTTCTATCTTTGAAGTCACAGATGTTTTAAATGAGTTATATTTGTCAGACTAACTGACAAGTGGGACCTTCTCTATACGAAGGTGGTGACAATTCAGACAATCCAGCATTTTTCTAGCCTTAATCCCAATGTCTTTGCTTTATGTGAAAGATTGGATGTAGGACTGATGCCAGGCAGGGGTTATATATGTCCATATTGCCAGCTGTGGCAGACCAGCAATCTTTCTGGGGCAGCAGGCTGGATTAAGATTTGGATGGCATTCAGCATGATTTTCCCAACACTGACACCCCCCCCCCACCCCCCCCACCCCCACCCCCACCCCCCATCTCTCTGCAGTCTGGGTCCACACAGCTATTGTAGCTCCAAGGTGGATGAATCAAAACATTTATTAAATTAAAAGTTGAAAGTGGTGATCTCACCATCGCTTGAAAGCATCAGTCAGTGTTTAATTGATGTGCAGATTTTAAACAAACTGCACATCAATTCAGTATGATTGTCATATCATACTACTAAGTAGTACATCGTGTTTATTTAGATGGTCCAGTTTAAATGATTTCATTAGAATTAAAAGTGGTAAGTTTGAAATGATTGTTATTTGAGAGCTTTTTGGGTTTACTAGTTTGGAGGTGCTTGCAGAAAGGGTTGACATGTGGAACATTCAAATTTAACATCCCAAAAGGGCAAAAATACTCAAACATTACTGTAAAGTTCTGCGAGTTAGATTATGTTACTTCTTTGTGTCAATGCTTTTAAATACTAACAGTGCTGGACAGAGGTTTAATTTGCTTTTCCATTAAATTAGAGGAGAATGTGTATACAAGCTTTGGACTAGTATAGCATTTGCGTGTATATGGATGTGTATGCATATTAGTATGTTTTAATAATACTATTATTTTTAACTTGTCTTGTTCAGCATTGTCCAGTCTGGCTGCTGTGTTGCACCAAACAAATTTGCCTTTCTAAGGGAAACTTTATGGAAATAATGCCTCTTGTAATGATTTACGTATTAGTTTTTATTTTTAATGATGACTATTCCTCAATTTACATTTTAATGCTGAACCTGATGAGAGGGTTGCCAAGGTAAAGAAAGGAGAAAGTTAACAAGAAAGAAAAAGACAAGTAAACAGAAAGAGTGAGAGAAAAGGGAAAAAGATACACCAGAGATAGAAATGAGTATGAGATACTTAATCTTGATCTAACCGCAACCCCAACCCATCACACCAGAGCAGCTACTTATTGTCTAACACTTTGCACTCCACAGTTTTAACAACATGTTCATGTTTTATTTGATTTTATTCTAAAAATGTAATAAAATTGATTAACAGTAAGAACCTATTTCTCAGTCAATTTACATTTTCTCTCTGCCTAAAAAAAAGTAAAGATTTTCCGTGGGATCTGTAAATGTAAAATATTGTTTTGGAAGTTTTTCAAAAGTTGTAATAAAAGAACAAAACATCAGATCAATTATCAACGTGTCCTAAATGTAAAAAAACATGCTGAATCTCAGACATGTAACAGTTTCTGTTGGCTGTTGTTAATCTGCTAGACCACCATCCAGCATCTGTGAACTTTTTCCCTTTAGTTCAGTAAATTCTGAGGCACAGAGAAGATTACAGAGAATTATACCTTATATCATTGCCCTGTGTCATAGTCTGTAATGAAGTAGATATTTGTTAAATGCTTTTAACCAAACTGTTCTATACTTTTAAAAAGATTCACCCTCTTCAACTCATGTAAACAGGATCAATTCAGAGGACAAAGTCAAAAGTTTTGTTTAATGAGACTAAATTCTGTCATCCCTTGGTATGTGGCAAGCTACTCTGGAAATTGGTCCACATTACACAACTGCGAGAATTAAATTGTGATGATCTTTAAACGTTAGAGGGGGTAAAAAGACCTAAAACAAACCCATTGCACTACATGTAATTGTAACACTGGTTAAAATAATTATTATTCATATTTATTTGCTTTTCTCTTTGTGTGACCATTGTTTCTTCTCTTCTTGCAGGAGGCATCTTTGAGACACTCGAAAATGAGCCCATTAGTGTTGAAGAACTGGCCTTTAAATTTGCTGTAACCAACATAAATAGGAACCGGACCTTGATGCCAAACACCACGCTAACCTATGACATCCAGAGAATAAACTTATTTGACAGTTTTGAGGCCTCACGAAGAGGTAATATAGATTTATTCTAACCTGTAAACCATAAAAAAATGAATACAAGACTGTTTGACTGCCTGTTTGTTTCATTCCAGCCTGTGACCAGTTAGGACTGGGAGTTGGAGCTGTTTTTGGGCCTTCCCACAGCTCATCAGTCAGTGCCGTCCAGTCTATCTGTAATGCCCTGGAAGTACCTCACATTCAGACACGCTGGAAACACCCTTCAGTGGACAACAAAGACAGTTTCTACATTAACCTCCATCCTGAATATGCCTCAATAAGCAGAGCTGTGCTGGACATAGTGCAGTTCTATAAGTGGAAAGCAGTCACTGTGGTGTATGAGGATGCTACTGGTAAGTAAATACCAGTTTAAATTGAACAAAACATGAGGGAAATGTATGCTATTTTTCAGTTATGGCTAACTTTACCTGTGTTTTAACCTCTGGGTGTTCATCTCTTACGTTTAGCCCATTTTAGGACTTTATTTTGATTCAGCTGCCTGTCAGTCTCCTGTCGTCTGAATTGGGTACAACTCCATTCAAATTGTTCAGTATTTAGAAAATTGTCTAAATATAGGAAATTGAGGATAATTAAGTTTATTGATACAGTCTGTGAAGGTTGTCATCCAGATCATGGTGTCCAACTTAGCCTCAGTCAAGTAACTGGACTGGGGTGACTGGTGGTTGTGCTATAGCATACTGGTAATGTTTCTAAATAATTTCAAAAACGTATTACTTTGAGTAATGACTTACAAACTTAACATTTCACATGTATCTAGGTAAATCTTCCTCCCACCATCCTAAGTCATGCATGTCTGTTAACTGATTTTTTATTTCATAGTAACGAAAGAAATGGATGAAAATGGATAAATTCACATTTCTGTTCTGTTTCAAAAGGAGCTTTGATTACAGAATAAAGATACGGTCCAATCTGTATTTCTACTAAATAATGCACCAACATTTTTAAAATGCACTTTGGAAAAATTTTCATAGTTTCACTGCTGCATGGAATAACGTGGATTTAATGTAAGTCTTTAAAAATAAACAGAAAATGGTTAAAAAAAAAACCTTATTAAAACGCCGATGTTTTAAAAATGCTTGTGAAAATATATGATAACTTTTACTGTTTTAATAAAATTTCAATTTGTTTAAGGAACTATTTCACTCAAAACTGTCTCAAGTATTTAAACTGAGTCTGCATTATTGCATTGTGCCAGACATTCAAGTACCTACCTACATGTTATACAACACTGGAAAAATAAGATTCTCCAGATACAGTTACAATCATAACTGTAGATTCAGTAAATGCTCATTTCACAAATGGAATTAATCTTTTAAATAATATTGAACTCCAGTAGCAGATGATACTGCAGTAAAATGATCCTGGTACATCAGCGAGGGTCCAGTAAAAGTAGTCCAGTAAAATAGTTGGCCACAACAAGCCTTTCATGCATAAATAATGATTTTTGGTGAAGATTGAATGTTTTTAATTAGTTAAATTTAATAACTTTAATTTAAAATAGCAATTTACCGAGGTATAATAAAATATTAGAGGTTATGGATCGGAAAACTATGTGATTAAATACTTTCAGAGGCCTTTCTTTTAAACAAGTAAATATAATAATACTCTTGTGTTTTTAAATTCAAGGACTGATCCGTTTGCAAGAGTTGATAAAAGCTCCATCAAGATACAGCATTAAAATCAAGATCCGGCAGCTTCCGTCAGGAAGTAAAGACGCCCGTCCTCTTCTGAAAGAGATGAAGAAAGGGAAGGAGTTCTTTGTCATCTTTGACTGCTCTTACCAAACATCAGCTGATGTTCTCAAGCAGGTAAATCCCGTAAACAGTCAGCTTGTAGCTACATTCTGCACATCCTGTAACTCAACTTCAGGTTTAATTTATAATTTCCCACCTGAAATACGGGTTCTGTAAGGAAAACCCAATTTAAACTAGTCACCGTAGAACAGACTGTGCTGTGTGCTATTTTAGCTTTCTACATTGCTTTTGGTTTAATATTCACTACAAGCAAGATTAGTCAAATTCTATCCCCATTAGAAATCCTATGTTCATCTCCAAATCCAGGCAGAGCCTGTTTCTGAGCCATACATACACATTTATAACCAAACACAGCACTGGAGATTCATTAGAGACACAGTGCTATCACAAGCAAATTGTGACATATTTTCACTTTACATCTCATTAATGCAAAATATGCAACTAATCCAATTTGGTCTATTCAGAAAAAGATGTGGTTTAAGATGCAGTTGGTTGGTCTTCATGGACTAGAGGATTAATTAGTTTGGCTGAAGCAAAACTCTTAAGCACAGTTAAAGTGAAAACTGACTGACTTTTTTTCATTCTGTTTAGATCTTGTCCATGGGAATGATGACTGAATACTATCATTACTTCTTCACAACACTGGTAAGAAAATCATCTTTCCAGAAAGGT
Source organism: Pseudomugil gertrudae (assembly GCA_037177535.1). Classification (NCBI taxonomy): domain Eukaryota; kingdom Metazoa; phylum Chordata; class Actinopteri; order Atheriniformes; family Pseudomugilidae; genus Pseudomugil; species Pseudomugil gertrudae. The sequence goes on along the minus strand of JBAMHV010000009.1, from coordinate 8,288,228 downwards.
CTCTACTCTCAAGAATGGAAAAACAAATCTAATTAAAGATAAAAAAATACATTTTGGAACTATGGCCCATGATAGCTCTCACTAAAGGTTGATTGAAAACATGATGAAAATTGTATATCGGTAATTTGCTACTTAATTATATATTTTTCATTTCCACAGTTAAATAAAAATTTCATCCCACGCAAGTTTAGAAACTGTTCACCTGGAGATTATGTTAAGCAATATTATGTAAAAAAATACAAACATCTGTAACTTGTTTTTTAAGAAGGTTGTTGGATGTTTTCTGTGCTGTTGACAAAATGGTTTAATCGAACATACAGTACCTTGCTGTTTAAATCAGGTCTATTTTGAGATCTTATGAGCAGAAATGCACTATTTTTGCACTAGCAATCTTATGCTTAACTTGAACAGGACTTGTTCGCCCTCGACCTGGAGCCATACCGCTACAGTGGGGTCAACATGACAGGGTTTAGGTTGCTCAATGTGGACAACCCTAAAGTGGCCTCAGTGTTGGAGAGGTGGGCCATGGAACGACTGCAGTCCCCCTCCAAAGTTGAGACTGGAATGATGGAGGGGATGATGACAGTGAGTTTAATTTCACCCTATTAAGGTGTTCTGTGTACAGGGAAACATATGTAAACAAGTTGATAATATATCAATATAGATAACAAAATATCACAAATCCCAACTTTGTCTCAGGTGCCTTTGATTTAGATAAGGAAAGCTTTCATCATACAGCAATCCATGGAGGAGTTCTTTGATTTGAACAACAAAAAAGAGTTTTTAACAGTGGCTGCATAGATGTGCACATGCAGCTTAAAGTGTGCATTTGGTCAGATGTACTTTGGGAGTCCTGATGTTTAGGTGCATAGAAGTGCACAACATGTAAATTGAGATCCTTGTAAATGATTACGATAGCTGTGCCTTTCTTGCAGACTGAGGCGTCTCTGATGTATGATGCTGTTTATATGGTGGCTGCTGCCTCTCAACGCGCCTCCCAGATCACTGTCAGCTCTCTTCAGTGCCACCGACACAAACCCTGGCGCTTTGGATCACGCTTTATGAACATGCTCAAAGACGTGAGTCTCTGAATATATGAAACCATCCATCCATCCTTCCATTCATCCATCCATCCATCCATCCATCCATCCATCCATCCATCCATCCATCCATCCATCCATCCATCCATTTATCCATCCA
>JBAMHV010000009.1:8257499-8274934 GCA_037177535.1 Pseudomugil gertrudae | reverse complement strand
AGGAAGGAAGGAAGGAAGGAAGGAAGGAAGGAAGGAAGGAAGGAAGGAAGGAAGGAAGGAAGGAAGGAAGGAAGGAAAAAAAAAAAGCTATTTTTGGGTCCTCCTCGGAATTTCTGGTTTGAACAATTTCCAAACCGGTTGAATAAAACCAGATTAACACAAACTGTAGAAGGACTGTAAGGTTACAGGGTTGTCAGTTCTATACTGTATTAATTTCCTGCCTAGAAAGTATCTGGTTACCAAGTCATTCACCTTAAACATGTTAAGCAGCATTTCATTCTGTTGTCGGTCTATGCAGCTAAGTGAGCGGGGGTTGTGGAGCTGTACTTCCATCTATTGGCCAAAGTCTAAAACTGTAAATAAATATAGGTGTGAAGAGATGAGTCAAAATGTAAAACAGTACAGTAACAAAATGTTTATTTTAATTTGTTATTCATTAAAGCAATTTAGAAAAAATTCAACATGCAGTCAGACAACATAATGCCATCAATATTAGCTCTGGGTTAATGTGCAACAGTGTTTGACACGGAAAATTTCAAAGACCCATCTGTTACAGTTATACAATACTATAGTGTGATGCAGTAAAAGGCACAATTAGTATCTAACACTTTGTTATCCTGTAACATTTTTACACTCTGTGGAAACATTTTCAAATTTTAAGGGAAGCAGACGATCAAATGAACGTGATAAACTTATAAATTACTGCATGGATTTTCAGTTATTTCTGCACAAATGTATTCAGATAAAAGCTAAATGGTCAATTCTGATTCAGTAAAGATTACTACACTCCAAATGTTTTGTTTGGAGAGGAGTTGGATTGGTGTACAGTAAAGAGTATAAGTTCAGTGAAATCATTAGTTTCCCTGAGAAAAACTAATTATCTGCAAACAAAATCCTAAACTATGAATGGGAATGTTTAAAAAACTACCTGCAACTTATTGCCTGAACCTCCAAAAGGACAAATACTGAATTCTGTTTACTTGAGTGGAAAACTGAATATTAATGTGATGAAGTGAAATTATTGTTCTTAAAAAAATGCATCAAAATATATTTGAGTGTCAATTTAAGATATATTCACACTAAAACTATTCGGTAAAATGCACAAGAAAGCAAGTATATTCAGAAGGTTACAGTATAAAATGCTTGTGGTCCTGCACAATTTAAAATAGCAGTTATAAAGTGTTGGTCATATCCAAACAGGCAGTGAGCAAAGATGTGGGATCAGCACATCCTGAATCTTCTGTGCAGGCCTGAAGAGCTGCAGACTGAACTGACTCTGGAGTTGGCCCACTTCCACTGTACTCTGAAGAGGAACTTACCATTTCAATGGTGGTGTGTGATTCCTCGTTTTGTTCCTTATGGCTGGGGGAGGAGAAAGGAAAGTCTGGTGTAGAGAGCTTGGTGAAAAGTTGCAAGTGATCCTGATCAGAGCCAGTCTCGATGCCGACACTTTTACAAAGCCCACGCAGGCTCTGCTGCATCCCTCCAAGGCTCTGCTGTAGCTCCGTTTGCTCCTGTAACAACCGGTCTTTCTCACTTTTCTGCAAAGGAGAACAAGAAAATCATTTTATTGCTGCATCGGCCTCTTTTTATACTGAACATGATGTCTTTTTTCCATTACATGATTCATGGCTCAGCTGTGTTTTATTCATTCATTGTATGTAAGAATTTAGACCTGTTTATTTAGCACTACCTAAGAAATAAAGTCAAAGTCGCTTTTAACGCGACACTGAGGAACCAATAAAAAAAGAAAACTTAAAATAATTACAATTCCAGGCCCTCAACAGCGATGAGTGAAAAATGTATACCTAAAAAGGCTCTGTTGTTCTCTTTCAAAGCTCATTCGGTATCTCACAATGAAAAGCACCTCTGACATGAACAATCATCTCTGCTACCACCAAGGCTGTCCCAGACTAACCAATCACAAGCCTGGCATGGGGAAGCCCCACCCCTTTTATAAGTGCCTGCAGACCCGTGCCTGACATTCTCACTTTCTTCCTCTTGAAGATCACTTAAACTACTCAGCTACCCTGACTGGACCATCTTATTGCATTATATTGTGTAGCACGGTCAACCTGTTTGTTTTTACAATCTGTTAGCATTAGCTGTGATAGCATAAAGGCTACCGCTCTTTCTTCTCAGGGGAACCTGGGTGAAGACAAGTCGAAAGAACTACATGTCCAGACTTTGCCCAGCTGCTTGTGGGTCTACCATCTTGGGGAACAACCCCACTCTCTCTTCATTATGTGCATGAAAGTGTAGCTCGCCTAGGTGTCATTGGCAAAGCTGAGCTCATGCAAACACTGCTATGCTATGCTGCTGCTGATCTTTTAATGTCACCTGTGAGTGTTGGCAGCCTCAAAAGTCGAGACGAGCCTATCTGACACTGCAGCGAAGCCCGATGTTAAGACTGGGGACAAGCCTACAGCAAGGAGACATGGTAGAAGACCCAGATGCATCTTCTGCTCCTCATCAGTGATGATATTGATGATGATGATTATAAAGATGCCATCCTCCCTATTGCCCCGGCATCATGGCCGAGCAGCTCTGCCAGTGATGGTGCCCAGCTTTCTTCGGCCTGCCCACAAAGTAGACCTTCATGATGTGAGTAAGCGGGCGGTAGCCCGACTGGCACTGCAGGATAGCAGTGGAGAGGAAAGGGATGTTTGTTTTGGCTAAGCAGTTTATGCCTGTTGTCCTGGCATACATGAAGGAGGTGAAGCGGTTCTGGGATAAACCTTTTCACCACAGAGGCACTGTCAAGGGCTACTCTGGCCTGGAGATCGCTAATAGGCTTTGAGTCTGGCAAACCCGCCGGTAGTAGAGCAGCTAGTGGCTTGTTACCTCCACCCTAACCAACTCTCCCATGTAAAATGGAGCACTTTAAAGCAACCATATACCAAAAGCTTTAGAATTCAGCTGCTCAACCCGAACGTTGTCACTTTTCTGTCAGCTTATCAGGCTGAGTGGTTAAAGGATGAGCCACCTTTTAGATAAAAGCACCAGCAGCATGGGAGGAAATCTGTGCGGTCATGGATCTCATACTCCGGGTGTCGAGAGGTGTAGTACAGGGCTGCAGACACATCATGGGCCTGACTGTAACAAGAACAGTTGTTCTCTTCGGCATGTCGGACCAAAACAAGCAGGTTATTATGGACTCTCTGTTTGACCATTCACTGGCTAAAGGACTGTTTGGGGAGGCAACAGGCTAAGAACCTCAGGAAGAAACAGGGTGAGGCTTTCGATCACCGTCTTCCACACAAAGTCCCACCTTGCCAGCAGCAACCATCACATCAGGTTTTTGCAGCTATGGCTGTGCAGTACTGGTTACAAATTTCCGTGGCACCCCGGCAGGGTTCACACAGACTCAAGCAGTAGGGCATGAAGTCTTTCATTGCAGCTGCAGCTCCAGGCTACGTTGATCTGAACCTCTTGCCCTTCAGGGGGGAAGAAGCGGTCAACATAGAAACTTTGGAGGTAAATCGACGCCCAGCAGGCAGCACTCACAAAGATCCCAGCCCTGGGCACAATGGGAACTGTTCAGGGGTTCTCTCTCTCTCCTCGAAGTTTGATCTCTGAGTCCCTCTCAGTGCTGTCTAACAGCTGATCTTGTTCTTTCCATTCACAGGTTCACAGAAACTTTTGAATGGAAAACCAACATGAAACCAGTGTTTCACAATTCTTTTGTCCTCCTTCTTCGGCGCATACGAGGGTCAAAACAGACTTTCAATAAAGCTTCCTCTACCGCAGCCAGGCATCATGCTGAGGGCGCAGTGTGTTCCAAAAATGAAAGAAAAAGAAGCAAACCGGTGCATTTCCAGAAGAGGGAGCAGCAGAACTTCAGCCCTCCAAGTTCTTTAGTACAGAAGCGTTTATCCGCCACAGCAATGTGAAAATATTGTAACAGTATCTCGTTATAACGAAAAATATACCAAGTTAAAACGAGGTTCATATCTCGATTAACAAACGAGAAACTTTCTCGTTAAAACGAGAATAATTTCACAGTATCTTCTCATCTACATGATTAAAGTTATCTCGTTATAACGTGATGGGTATAAAGTCGCTCTGTCATTCCTCAGTGCAACGATGCGTTCCTCCGACAGATTCTGTCTTCTCAAAAAGGCATAAAGCGGCTCCAGATCCCTCTCCATCTTCTCGTTCAGTTCCCTCCAGACAGGAATCAAACGTCCCGCTAGAAGGCGACTTTAAATCCATCATGTTATAACGAGATAACTTTAATCATTTAGATGAGAAGATACTGTGAAATTAATCTCATTTTAACGAGAAACTGTTACAATATTTTTACATTGCTGTGGTGGATAAACACTTCCGTACCTTAGCTATATACATACGCTATATAATATTGAACATGTAAAAGTCAACTTACTAATTTTTTGATTTCACACTCCAGCTCCTGTATGCCATCGAGCTTCCTCTTTCGGCAGCGTTGTGCGGCCGCGCGGTTTTTACTTCGTCGACGAATGTCATGGACAAACTCGAGCTGATCTTGATTCAGCCGATGGTCCCTCAGAAGCTGCTGGAATGCACTCCTGCTCAATTCTGATATGTGTTTCACCGGGAATGGGAGCTGCATCTTTGGAAAAATAATTTTAGATGTTGTATTTTAATTTCATAAAGTCATCCACTGAGAGCAAAAAGCAGGTCGTGTACAAAAATTACCTCTGCAGCTCTTTTGTTGTTGGCCTCAGTATCTCCATCTGTGTCCATCTCTGACTCATCCCCGGAGTTGAGTGAGGAGGATATATAGGGACTCTTCTCTGCTTGGGACATGTTGTCAGTTTGTGCACCAGGATCATCACCTGTCCCAAGATCCCTAAAAAAGGGACAGTCTCCCACACTGGAACTCAGGTCTAACTGCTTAAGCCAGTGGAAATCTGACGCTTTTGACAAACTATTTTGTTGCACAGAATCAAGCGACTGTGGTGGAGCTTGGGAGGGGCATACGTCAGGCCAAAACCCCTTTGCAAGATGTTCAGCAACCTCCCTCTCCACACGACTCCGGTCCTCATATCCCTCTTGATTAGTTAGGACAGATAAGGTTGGGACAGAGGCATCACCTGCCATCACCTGTTCAAGTCCATGTTCACTCTGCTCTATAACCGTAGTACAATCTTCCACTCCGGATGACTTCAGTGGACACGAACACCCCTTGCAGTTAGTGTCAGCACCAAGTGTTTCAACAGTCTGTTCATTGGCTTCGTCAGCTATCTCAATGATTTCTGGTGGATTCACATTTCCTGGTGTCGACAGCTCACAGTGTATGCTGCAGTCTTCCAAACTCAACTCATTTTGATTACATCCATCTCCCATCTGTAAAATGTGTCTTTTACAAAATTCAGAGGGATGATCTGCTTTGTCAGAGTCTGGGCATGGCAAAGACAACATGGGGCACATGTTATCTGCTGCTAACTCTAGAGATAAGGGAGCCATTTGTGGCCCACAGTTCACCAAACAGAACTGTTCCTCCCTACTGTTTGTCTTACCCTGTCTGCTCTGTGGGTATTGTGATGATAAGTCTATTTGCTCATCAACTCCTAAAGGCCCTGAGCTGTGTGACTCAAAGGATTCTGCTCGACTACTGTCAGCACTGGAGCCAAAACTGCCACGAGGCTCCCAGTTCTGACAACAGGCTCTGTGTCTGACCTCTTGCGACGGTTTCTCCCTTTCAGAAAACTTTGGGATGAGGAAATCAAAGCAAGCCGATTCCAAGTTGTGAAATCCTAAATACGCAGCGCTGGTGTGAACAGCGTGAATGTTTTCTTTGGTGAAAAGCAGCTTGGATGTGTAGGCAAACTGAAGCAATGGTTCAAACCCTTCCACAGTCACCTGTGGAGAAAAGAGCAAATTTAGGGGTATGTAAAGGTAATTTACCCTTAAATTGACACAAAAAAGCTCAAAAATACACTGGGAATATAAATTTTTCTACATCACATATGTAATAAAATTACTATATTCCACTACTCAAAGCATAAAATGTTTTAAACAAGTAGCAGGGACGTGTTAAAAAACACTATAATAAATACATTTAGGAAAAAAAACAAACCAACCATGATTTCATTTATTCAGGGGCACGTACCTCCTCAGGTAGACTGATGACTGGATTCTGTCTCGTAACACTGGTAACCCTACTGTAAAAGTATTCGCTGCATGAAGCCAAGACAGAACAATGGGCTCGAAAACTCTTGTCCTCCACCATCACCGTCACATCGCATAAGATGTCCTGCTGCCTCTGCTCATTCAAACACTGGAGAACATGAGTGCTATGCACTGCAGACTGGAAGGTGAACACTGACGTGCGAGCGTTGGGCATCATGGTTAACAGCTCAACCTGTTTGATAAGGAGAGCAGGATGAAACCAAAACAGTACTGAGTCCTGTTGTATCGCCTACTAAACCCCAACAGCAGTGTAACATTTTAACACTTCATTTATCACCATTTAATGTTTAAAAGTCACATAAAAATGACAGAAAAATAAAAGGAAAACTGCTTCTTGCAGTCTGGTTGGCTCTTTCATTTCATTTAATGTGACTGATGCACAGAAGTGTGATTTGATAGCTAAACATTTGTTGCAGCTCCTCAAAGGAGCACAATATTATAATGTAACCCCACTTAACCAGCTGACTGGCACATTTTTCTAGTTTGGTTGATCCATTAATGAACATGAAATATCATTAATCAGAGAGCTGCTGCGTTTTCTTCCTGACATTACAAAATTACTCACTAACGACAGAAAATGGTCTGATTGTGCGGATATAATATATAGTATAATATATATATATATATATATAGCCTATATATAGCCAATATACTTATAATATAGGCATTTTTAATGGCTGATTCAGCATATCTTCTAGTAGGTCGTTGTGCAACTTACTAATACAAGACACTTGATAATAATTTATATTTACTAAATTAGCATTATTACTTGGTCGGAAAATAAGTACATAGCAGCAGCACAGTGTTCACTGATCTGTACGGTTTTCTATTGTTTTAGCAAAGCTGGACCTTGTTTGCTAAATTCTCTAAACACTATATTAAAGCGAATACAGCATGGGGACATAATAAAATTGGGTAATTTGACAAAATAAAACATTCACAGCCAACTACAGACTGTAAACAGTCTGAGATGCTTCAACTTGTACATCAAGTTGAAGGCTATAAATGCTGACTCATGATTAGCCAACTTACTCAACACGGCCTGGTCGCAAAACACGACGAAAAATATCCATAGCTTGGACTAAGATGTGATATCACTTACGATTAATAAAAAGCTCATTAGGATGTTAAACTGTCGTAAATTTTAATCAAACGGATAGACTTTCAGCCAGGCCAAACCGTTAGCTGTAATCATTGTGGCAAGTCATCAAATATTCGTTTGCTACGATTGAATCCTCTTAGAAAAGGTCTTACTTTAAAACTGTTATTCAAAATGGCCAAATATTCACTGACCTGCCATGTTTACTGAATGACATTGACATTAGTGAATGTTGAGTGAAGCTTTTGGTCGTCCGAAGCTGGACTTTCCTCTTCTCATGTGACATCAGCACCAGGAAAAAGCTAACAGCACTCACTGCGCATGCCCAGCATGTTGGCACGTTTGTGTGGAGGAAAAGCATTTTTTATTTAATTACATAAAAATCATGTTTTTAAAAAAGCCCATTGCCACACGCATATGTAGATATCATTTATAAATGTACATATTTTTGCTCCCATATCTCATTCATATTCTACACCACAGCAGATGCTGAGTACAATCTTGAGTACAATTTTACAGACATTTTTAATGATTCTGAACAAATATGACCAAAATGATAATGCTATCAAATGCTCCTTATATAAAATCAATACAGTTTCATCCCATCCCTAGTTGAGATACTTTGTGCACTGGAAGTGAAGCGACAGACTGATATGCAGTTCCTGAGTATTTGGTCAGAGGATTCTTTCATAGAAGAGAAGGTAGGCCTGGCAGCTCATGACTTTGCTCTCACTCACAGGTTGAACACTTGTATCACTGATATGGAACCAAGATCCTCTGGGATGATCTGCATCCCCTGAAAAAAAAGAAAAAAAAACAGTTGATGGAGATAAACTGGTTTTAGGAATGTATTGTTATTCTAATGACTGTGATTTCCATTTACTCCTACCTTCAGATGATGCTTTAGGACACTTGGGTCGAACTTTTACATACGCTGTGTAATGACCAGATCTCATTGTCCCACTGTGCTCTACGATACCATACAAACTGTATAAAATCTGAGCATTTCCCTCTGAAATATTCTGTGGAAAAAAGTTCTTATGAACAATCAGGTGTTACTTTTCTTAAAAGACCTTTAGGCCTTTGCTTCTCATACTAACCTTGCATTTAGCCGCACAATACGGAGCAAGATCCAGAATCAGGGGGAAGTGGACATGTCGATTCACTTTACAAATACTGTACCCATTCTACCGGGAAACAAGAAAAATAATTATCAACAATTCAATTAGTCTTGGTTAAGTCTTGGTAGTCTGAAAAGAAAGATGAGATTAAACAACATTTTGAAATAGTTACACGGCTTTGTGAATTTAAACAGCTTTGTTGATTGTCAAGAAAATACAGAAAAAAATATTTGTTTCTTCAATTGTTTTACTTGCTGAAATCTTTTTAAATGAAGTGTAAGGACAGCTGGTAAAGAGGAGATCAGCATCTGCTTCAAGGCATCAGTGTAGATATTCTTCTTGGATCCTAAACAGAGCACAAATATAGAAAACAAATGTCACTGATCCTAAATCACAAGATTAAGTCAATTGATGAATATTAACATGTCTTAAAACATTCAAATATTATTCTTGAGAGTAATTATACACACCTCCAGCTTTGTCCTTCTTCAGCTGCCGTTTGGTGCACGTGACACAAAGCAAGCTGTTGTTCTGTGTCAATGTTTCCACCTCTGTGAACTGAAACAGACATGACTGCACTGAACTCTCCTGTTTTTCTGGGGCTGCTCTGGTAGCTAGAGTGTGGAAGGCCAGCTCTGGGTCTTGGTTTATCACAGTATATTCTTTAGCCTCCAGCCCTTCATCTTTGCTCTCCATGCTTTGCTCCATAGCATCTGATTCTTCAATGAAAGCATCCTCCAGGTTCACTTTCTCCATTTTATCTACAAGCAGCGAGTCCTCCTCTCCTTCCTGATCCATGTTAGACATTTCATCACATAAGCTATCCTGCGAGTTCTGCTCTGCTGACAGGACAGTGAAACGGTTGCTGACTGATGATGAAGCTAATGAGTCACAATCTCTGTCCTCCTCTTCGTCTAGCTCAATGCTCTGATCCTGTTCAGACGCCCTGACTAGAGTAGGATTTTCTTCATCCAATTCTTCATTATTAGTATTTTCTTCATCCATCGTATCAGCAGTAGAATCTGTTTGTTTGGTCTCTGTGGGGTTTGGAGATGTCAAACTGTCCAAAGTAGTTTTGCTCTCGAGCTTCTGCTGCCTTTTTTGATGCTGTAGGTTGAGACAAAGGAACAGATAGAGTAATTTAGATTTAATCCTCAAACAAAAGGAGTAAAAGACTAAAACAATTTAGTGTTGTTTTACTAAAATGACCTTTGTCTGTTTCTTTGCCTGCTTTTTTGCCTTTTTCTGCTGGTATTTGCTGCCAGCTCCGGTAGGAATGTCATCATTTCCGCTGGTCAAAGCAGGACTGTTTCTGCCTTCCTGGCTTGGCTCGCTAGTCTTTTGAACCCCTTTCTTTTGGTTTTTCTTTCTGTATGCCTGTGTGAGGTTGTCACAAGAGGGCCCGGATATGTGAACATGAAAATAACTTGTCAAAAACAAATAGAAGAAGAAGAAAACACATTTCTTTACCTCCTCAGAAACAGGAAGGGAAAGATCCAAAAACATCTCCATTACAACAGACACCTGTAAGAGTGAGGTCAGATGTTACAGCAACATTTTCATGTCAGGTTCTCATTTGGGTTTGAAGCTCAGATACGTACTGTTTTGCACTGCTGACACATTATAGTGCTGGTCATTTCCCCACCAAAAACATGGTCAACAAAATTTTTCAAAAATCCATTTTTCTCATACTCTGTAAGACAGAACATGTCATCAGAGGTCGGTCTTATACACAGGCAATCCCAAAACCAAGACATACATTCTAGCTTATATAACACAGACAAGATGTTTAATGACTTACCTTTTGCTACTGTTTTCAGCTGTTCGCCGTCTGTGCATTTCCCTGATTGTTTCAATGCGTCCATTATCCCTGAATTTAATCTCTGTAGAAACAAACACAATAAAATGCTCATAAGCAGAAAGAGGATCATAAAAATACAAGACCTACAGCACAGTGACAAACCCTCAATTTCAGCTCCTTAGCAAACTGACTGCACTCTTTAAAACCTTTTTACTGTGACAATAAAATCACATTTCAAACAACTCGTTCACAAAGCTAATTACAGAGGAAAATTATTTGCACCTCATAAAACAACTCGTGTGGCTAACTCTTAACTTGTAATTTTAAATAATTAGCAGGAATGATTAAATTGTGTATAACAATCTGCTGCTGGGTAATGCACAGCCACTTAGACAACCAATGTGTGTTTTTTTTGATAACCTAATGCTCACTTTCAGCTCCTCGGCTCGCATCCCATCCAGCAGGTAGCGCAGCAGCTCCTGGCTATCTTGCTGCTGAAACCCTTTGAACCTGGCAGCCCTGCAGGGATCAGTGGCAATCATAAACTACCCCTGATGCACCAACACAAAGTCATACTTATTTGTTCCAACTTGAACACTTGTTGCACTCACTTTTTACACACTTGTGTGAACAATTCGCGTGGTGTTACCACAGTCTTCTTGGTCTCCTGGATTTCATTGAGGAGCTGACACATTGCCAAAGTCAGGGATCCAGGCTGGTCTAATTCCACAACTACAGGCTCCTGTAAACAACATAAATGCAAGTAGATAATTAATGAAGAAGTATTAAATGTGACAGAAATAAACTTGAGTATGACAACATACCAGCTTCAAAGAGACATCCGGTTTAATATCAAGACATTTTTTTTCTTCTGTCATTTTGTTGAGAGTCTCTCTTAGGAGCTGGGTTTGTGAAAGATTCTGCAAAAATGACCCATTAATAATGTGTAATAATAATGAGCTTTTCACAAAATTGGCATGCTGTATGACACAAACTTACCTGAATGACTGCATTAAAGAAACAGGTATTTCCAAGGTTGCTCAGTCCTTTTACTGGAACACCCTGGTTTTCTTCAGTTTGGTTCTGCGATTTCCCAACACCATCTTTCTTGATATTCTTCCTTTGAGGACTCCTGCTTTCCCGGTTTTCCTTGGACTCACTTTCTGCTGTGCATACAGTCCCTGATTTCTGTACAGTTTCTGGTACATCTTCTTCCTCCTTTATTTCTACATAAGCAAACATGGTGAACATAGTAATAGATAAACAAATTACTATAATGCATTAGTCTACCCACTGGTACCTACTCTTCTGTGTCTTTATGGGGTCTGCAGAAGTCTGCTTTTTCAGGTGGGTCACAAGCTGTGCCAAATGCCCCGTTGTTGAGTACTGGACTTCATCATCACACACGTAACACCTGAAAGAATTTGAACAAAAACAAACAAAGAGTTTATTTTCCTTTCTAATAACAGTATATGAGAGTTACAACACAGCAGCGTACTTACCACACACTCCAGTTGTCCAAGCTGACCACGAGGCAATGTGGATCTGAACGAGGAGTTTCATAATGCTTGATAGCATGCTTGTTTTCAGAATTCCTTCCACAGCCCTTGGAGAAAAGGGGTACATGACTCATTCATTTTAAAAACAACCAAACAGTAATAATAATAATAATTAAAAAAGAGGCAAAAATAAACTCACTCTATGGCCACATTTCAAGCACATCCACACAGCTTCTGTTTCCTTCTCTTCATTTGAATCTTGGGGTAAGGGTAAGTTAATATTTTCTTTTTTTTCCTCTTGCTTACAATCCTGACACCTCATCCAATCAGAGATACCCAGAAGTTTCTTAAGAAGAGTTTGGTCCGTTCCTCTCTTAATATGTCTGCAGGATGGAACTACAAATATAATATTTTAAACTCTAATTCGTGTATTTCAGATTATGCAAATAATTTGATTAAAATACAAATGATTTTTTTCGTATACCTGTCAGGTCAATATCATCGTCTTCTCTAGGGTTCCTGACCTTCCCTCTCTTCTTTCCCATATTTACCTAAATACAATTGGAAATAAAAACAAAAAGAGAAACAGTACTCAATTAACATAACACACACTTAAGACTATAATGACATAACATTTTAATAGTGCAAACAGTTTAATCACACAAGAAATATAACTCCGATATCAATGCAGGTAACTTACTGTCACACACTGAGGCTCAAACCGTTTTCAGTTTCGTTTACTTTAAGCGGACGAACTCTTTGACATGGACATACTCAATTCAGTGTATTTTTCGGAACTAGAAAATTAAAGCTTAGTAAATTAATTGATACATTTACAAAGTTCCAAATAAAAAAAATCCATACGCTGGTGTGCCACAAAAAAGCAGGATGACACATGCAGGCAGACCACAGAGGAACCAATTGTGATAGTGCAACTTGTTCTATCGCACTGATTCTTCCTGCGTGCATCATTCAAAAGAGTCCGAGTGGAAACATCTCTGTTGGGATGGTTAGGATACTTGGTGTATGAAGCGGACTCTTAAACAAGTTGTTCAGAAAGTAAACTAGACTATAAACTGATATTTCGGTCTATGTTTTTATTTAAACGTATGTAAAGTTTTGTTAGACAAATACTTATTGGTTAATAAATATTATTCTGGATATGTGTTAGCATGACGTTGATAGCATGCAAAGAACCACGAAAGAACTGACCATCCCCGAGTAATTAAACCTTTTTTTATGAACACTAAAAAAGTTGACGCTTTAGTTTAGCTTCATGTCTTATTTGGAGTGTGCCGAGTCTCAGCTCGCAGAAATAGAGCTGTTAACAAGCATGTTTCCCTCTGTGGACGAGCTGGAGTTTACTGACCAGCTGGCACTCGCTGAGCTCAGGAACTACGTGGAAAGCTGTGGCTCAGCAGACAGCCCTCCTCCCTCCAGACCCCAGTTTCTGATCAAACAGCAGCTGGAGAAGGTAAGTACTTATTGTGATGTTAGCGTGACTGCTGTTATGTTAAGTGGATTATTTATTTATTTCACTTTGGTGTCCCATTCAGACAGAGGTCATCTTGTCCTGTTCCTATCCATCAGATTATCCCAATGTGTTGCCAGACATAACAGTAAGGTAAGACTATATGCTACTTGAAGGCCACTTAATTTAGATTTTTATTTGTGTCTTGTGCAAGGAGATTTCTCTTAATCTTTTATGTTCATATACAGTATATAATATATTAAAAACTATTTGCTATTTAAAGGTACAGTATTGTGTCTAATCAGAGTTTTTGCTGTTCCAGCTGTGTAGCATTACTTTTATGCACTGAAATATTCTCATTTGATGTTTCTATTTTTTATTATTTATTTTTGTAAAGAACTAATTTAATATTGCACAGTTCTTGGGAAAGTGACATACTATCAGAGTATACTACACTATACAGTCATTTGGCAGACGCTTTTATCCAAAGCGACTTACATGTTACTTTAAACCATTTTAACTATAGCTATTATAACCTAACATGCATATCTTGTGGGTGGGAGAACCTGGAGAGAACCCATGCATACATGGGGAGAACATGTAAACTCCACACAGAAAGGTCACTGGACAACCCTCCCCAGCCTGGGCTCGAACCAGCAACCTTCTTGCTGTGAGGCCACAGTGCTAACCACTGCATATATTTGTATTTGTATAAGTTTATCTATTGTTCTGCTTGCTTACACAGACATACACAGCCTCATGCTCGGATATTAATATTAGAATAGAATAACTGGGGGGACTATGTTGGAAAAGGAACCAAATATATTAGAAAACTGTGTTGCTCTGGCTCAAAAGGACATCCTTTTACAAAAAAAAGTCGCCATCATTAAATTTCACTCGCCACACATTATGAGATTTTTATCTAACACCATCCATCATTTATTCTGAACATGAAGGAACCAGGACAGGTGATTCATTCACCAGTAAAACCAGCTTGATTGCAATTCTTTTTATTCACAACTGTTATTTTACTATTAGACAGAGGAGTGGCATTACATTTTCCACATACAGTTTTGTTGTTAGATTAATCCTCATTGTGTGGAATTTTTTATAGCATATGGTTTTAATTAGGAAGGACAAACACATTTCCTCTGGTGTAGAAAGCAAAAAAATTGTAAATAATATAATTACGAGAAAGTTTTCTTTTGCTGTCCATGAAAACTTTCCAGATCCTTGTAGCCTTGCTCCTCAAAACACATTTTATTTGTGCTCTAGGTGTTCTGGACTTAGCAGGGCCAAGCAGACACAGCTCCAGGCACATCTCAATAAATACCTGATGGAAACCTGCCAAGCGGAAGTATGCATTCTTGCTGCTGTGGACTGGGTGAAAGACAACCTGCAGTCTTTCATTATTGAAAGCTTAAATGCAGCACCTGCTCCCAGGAAGGAGTGTCATGCTTCACAGTCACAGGAAGTGTTCAGCCGACTATGGATCTACAGCCACCATATCTACAACAAGTCAAAGAGGAAGAATATCTTAGAGTGGTCCAAAGAGTTGGGTCTATCAGGGTTCAGCATGCCTGGAAAGCCTGGTATTGTGTGTGTGGAAGGTCTTCAGTCTGCCTGCGAAGAGTTTTGGTCCAGGTACCTTCAGTGTTATTTGTTTGGTTAATATCACACACAAAAGTGCAATGATCTGCATTTAAAAAAAAAAATGTTTTCTTATATCTGACATTACTTTTTAAAACTTTTTCCTTTTTCAGAGTGAAGGTTCTGACATGGAAAAAGATCATGATCCGTCACAGAGAAGATGTTTCTCTTGAACATCAGGGTGAGGGCAGCAAGAACGCTGAGAGTATAGATTCCCTGCGCAAATTCACAGGCTTTGAGGAGGCCATGTTTGACCCTCATGGGACCAGAGGGAATCACATGGACCTTGGACAGCTTTACCAGTTTTTAAACGAAAAAGGCTGCTGTGATGTGTTTCAGATTTATTTTGGCGTTGAAGGGAGGAAATAGTCATATGTCACACCAGATCATTCTTTTCCTGAAAAACAATATCTTCAACACCCAGAGCAAAAAGAGAGCTCAAATGCTTTGTTAAATGATGCTTATTTGGTTCTTCTGTGATTTTGCTGCTTTAAATAATAGTAAAAATGTTTATTTCCTTTAGAAAGATTTTTCTAAAAGAAATGTTTAATGTTAACTGAGTTTTAAAGGATTTTAAAGTCCCATTGTGTTGTAATTACTGGACAAGATTATTGTTATTTTTCATTTGAACCTATTGGATAAAGCAAACTTGAAATGCCTCTTTTTTATTGATAGATTTGTTGCTTTGCTCCACATCAGTGTGAGTTATTTGGGTACATCTGTGTATGTCTGAATCATAATTTTTAGCACCCAAACACTGATGGAAATTAATGTTATAAAGGTTTAAACAATTTGATGTTAATTTATTTTCTCCTTTGGGATAGCATTACATTTATTAAATCAATTAATATGTTCCAGTGATTTTTCTAATTCTAATACAGTAAATACTCCATATAATGTGTCTATGTAGTATATTTTAATGGTAAAAAAACATCTCATTGTCATACATAATTTCTAAATAGATTTTAATATGAAAAAGTTTAAACCCTGAGTGAGCATCTTAGAGTTTAGACTAAATAAACTGATAAACAAACTGAAAAGTAGCATTCCCTTTGTAAAAGGACTTTGATACCAGAATTATCCAACACGATTTGGGGATTTAAGTGCAATTCAATTCAATTAAACTTGTATAGTGCCACTTCACAATGTCATCTGACACTGAGCCAGTTCATTATAAATAGCATAGTTAAGGAACACCGACTGAATACATTGAATTTAGACTTTGATCCAATCCTGAGCATGCACATTGCAACACAGTTGTTAGATAAGAAATTACGTGGATGCTAACACTGAATGCAGTGAACTGAATATCCCTGCAACCTAACTTGAGCTTTATTGCCCAGCAGATGGCAGCATTAGATCATCCAAATCGGCAAACGCAACATGATTACACCAAATAGTGAGAGTGATGGTTAGAAATGATTTCAGTTAGGAGGATGAAATTTTCATGTTTCTCAGATGATTTACATACTCTATTTAATTTCCTTTAAATAATTTATTTACCGTACATGTGTTGGGAATGATCCGTTTCCTTGATTCCCAGCAGCAGTCATTCCAGCTTATGTGAAACTGGTGCTGTGCTGGGAGATGCTTGTCTGGTTATTCTGGCCCGGTGACTTGTCCTGTTCTCTTGTTGACAATAGAATATTCTTACTTTACTATAACATTTATAAAACTAATACCAGTCAGAGCTCTAATGGACCTCAAATAAAAAAGTCTGACTTGTGGCTTCTTCTCTGCAGTGTTTTGTCTGTGACCTAAATGTGCAGCCATAGCTCTTGTTCCTGAGATCTTCACCCTCCAAATGGTGACCTGTTCTTACCCCTCATGTGACGGGATGACAGGAATGTTTGGACATTAATAATTACAGTTCTGTATATAGTTAAAACTAAAAAATGCAACACAGCTGCAACTGGCTTAATTTATTATTTGTGTGAGTAATTACTTCCACAACCATGTACATCATATCATCTGGTGTATTATTTACCATTATTTATCTTTCTAAAGGGACTCAAGATGTCCAATATTATTAAGAATTGCACAAAATCGGTTTATTGGATATCTCAATCAATCAATCATACTTTATTGTCACTATACATGAAATACAGTGAAATTCTGTTCGGACCAAGATTTACACACACACAACACATTACAGAGACAGGCCCAGGCGCAGCCAATTACGGCGCACCCTTCAAAGTGGGGGGAGAAAAAACCACATGAGGAAAATTTTCTGAGGAGAGAAAAAACAGCTGAGCATCCTATTCTGCATGATTATGCAGACTAGTATACTTAACAAAAAAAAAACAACACCAACATTTAAAGCACATGTAAGAACGCCAAACACGACAACACACATGCGGCGGGGTGGGGGGGTCGGGGGCCCCCTTCACTTCAAGCGGACGCAAACCCAGCCAGAAGCTCCAAAGTGGAAGAAGATCATAGGACAACAACCGAGACAGTGAGTTATATCTGTAAAAGTATTGAATATTGAACATCCTCACATGAACTCATTCAGAAGGTTATAAAGACAAAAGCTTAAACTATTCTATTCTATTCTATTCTATTCTATTCTATTCTATTCTATTCTATTCTATTCTATTCTATTCTACAGGCATTT
>JBAMHV010000009.1:8234620-8255933 GCA_037177535.1 Pseudomugil gertrudae | reverse complement strand
ATATGTATACTGTATATATTTATATATGTATGTATATATGTATGTATATTTATATAAAATCTTTTTTCCCTCTTTTTTCTACATTATTCCAGATCTCTCCTTCTTAGCAAGTTATTCTACTGCATTAGTTGCACAATTGTGTTCTAAATGTAACATAAGCTGTTAATTATGGTAATAATTAAACTTTGTCATGCAATTTATCATGTGCACAATCTTTCCCAGTGTTTATGTAGAGTACACCATAATGCCATATCACGTTTATGTAAGAACATTTCAATTGATGAAGGAGATTAAATGAGTGAGGAATGGATTCATTTATATTCCCTGCTCAAGATTCGGTATTGATTATTGTGGTAAATCTATCACAATGTCACTGGAGTCACACAACAGAACTTTTTTTTAAAGGCATATCAGTCTGTCAACTCTCTGCGTGTTTCATTACCATTTTCAATTCAGCTGGAGTAAACTTGATAATCAAAGCAATTAACAACACAATCAGATGGGTTTCCAAGTGTTATATGGAAACTCAGTTTCACTGCTCTTTGGGATTCTGGACTTTCTCTCCCAGTGACCCCTCAAGGTGAACTCTTTCTCACCCCATGAATACTAACTATGGCTGAATTAAACATTTTCTCTCGTTTCACTACTATTTAATCAGTTTTCTTTCTGAGCTGTCTGTCTGGTGCAATCCCCAGGGTCCATCCTCGCACTGACTGGCATCATAAAGACAACAGCCAGGCTGCTCTAGTAGCATTTAAACTTCACATCCCACTGGTGGTTCCTACATTTATTGTTACCCCTGTGCTCTCTTGTCCCTACAGCCTTATAAATCAAGTGAAACTCTGTTAAATAGGTAATGGGCTTTGTCAACCTTTGAGCTGGCCTCAGCTATGGCTTATGGTTTTTTATCAGTCTCTTTGTAATCATTGGCAGGATGTTTTAGTTCAAAGTATTTTCACAGAACTCACAGAGAACCCTGTTAAGCCTTATTTAGAACAATGTAGTAAATGAATCCCCATTTAGACATGGAAAAAAGTCATACTGTATCACCAACCCCTGAAAACACTGACAACCTGCTGACACATCAGCGGTTTGTCAGCAGTCTTCCACTGTGTTCACACATTAATATTCTGTTTGCAACTAAAAATAATTGTGAAGTACTTAGAGAGAAATGTAATTCTTTATGACACATCTAACGGCTGCACTGGAACAAATCTTCTGTGATGCATCCTGGGGTCTCGCAACATCATACACCCTCCCTCTGGCAACCCAGCCGGGGGTGATCAGACCCTGACCTTGCATACCAGTGCCCGCCCAAAGATCAGCCCTCTTAAGCCAAAGCCACTTTGTGGCTTTCTCCGAGGCTACAGAAGAAGCTGTGTTGGTACTTTACTTGTCTGCTCCAGTCACACCTAGCCTGCTGAGGACTTTGCAGAATGAGTATCCCAAAAAGCCTCTGCAACCAACATCTATGTGCTCATAGAACATCCTCCACCCCTTGCACTTGCACTCCTCCACTACTGATACTTCTTCCATTTCCTCTTACTGGCTTCCTTTTTTGCTTTTCCCAGGGTGCTAGTAATAATCAGAATTTAGGTTATGAATTCATTACCCTCTATTGTTTTATAATAGAAGAAATAACTGACTTTCTGCATCCCAGACGGCCATAGGGTGCCCTGTTGTTGACTTTTGATGTACAAACAAATTCATCTAACCCATGAACCCCATAATTATCATCTTGTAGTGTCAACAAGCCAATCAGTGAAAAAAAAGTATTCAACTAGCAGTGGAGATATGATTACAGCTGCAGATGATGATGAAAATAGCTACAAATGACCTCCAGATTAATTTCTTGTAAAGACCTTTTTTACAGCAGATGTTTTTAGCCTAAAATGGAGAAAAAACTCAGGAGTACTATCACAAGCTTCACTTCTGCACCTCTACATGTTGTTCTGTGAACAAAAACAAAATACCCTCCACTTGGAACGAAGCCCTCATTAATACACGTGTGCTTGTTCTGCTATTTCAGGTCTTTATGTTTGCTTTGAAAGAGGCCTATGAGATGTACATATTAGCATCCATTAAAATAGAAACATAAAAACAAATCTTGTATGATAATATATGAGGAGAAATACTTTCAAACAGAACAGCTTTTTACTTTGTATACAAAGCTGATTAACTAAGATTTCCTCAAATTGTAATTTTACTGGAGGAACATCACTCTCCCACTCACTAATACTCTAACTTTAATTAAGTCTCTGGTGAGATCCTTGGAAGAATCTCAAGTGCCCATATTCAAACAGATGGCAAGTTATTTATTGCATACCTCATGCCACAGGTACAGTACAAGAGCTGCCCCTGCACAACAACCACCGCAACAAAAAAGATTTATGACAAGGCTTACCTTTATGTTCTCCCTTGGGTTTGTATGAATCTAAACTCACCCAAATAATTTAGAAAAAAAAGTTTTCTTTAATCAGACCTAAAAACAACACAGGACGTATGAACTAGCAGACACTGCTCTGTGCCAGGCTATTTAAATGTAGACCAGAAGTGAATCAGTGTGGATGAATTATCTTAAAATGCAGTGGGTAGCCCTGTTTCAGTCATCTATCCATAAACCTGCATGTGCCCTGATTCAAACAGGGAAGCTGCTGCTTCACAATGAGGATGCTCTCATGCAGCAAACAAGGGAATTGTTTCTGACTGTATACATTCATCTAGACTAATGGCACGGTGATGCATCTATGGGGATACACAAGCTCATGTTCTTTGTTCCAGATCATTTGACTCCTTCTAACTTCCAATCGGCCCTGTCACAAGTAGGAGTGTGAGTGATCTGTATAATCTCATCAAATATGATTAACCGAAGCACATCTCAACATAATATCTACATTCTTCTGTTCCAGCTGAGATACAGATGAGGGGTGAATGTTGTAGCCATGTATCAAATGGGACTGCACACAGTCTCTTCTATGCTTGACCAGTATTGCTTAACATGAAAATGGGCGTTTCTGAAAGTAACTAAATGTTTTACCAAGATGTGTTAATTCAGGTAAATGCATGATGCTTTTAGGATATCCATCCATCTATTTTCTACAGCTTTTCCCTGATCGGGGTTGCGGGGGGGCTGGAGCCAATCCCAGCTCACAACGGGCGAGAGGCGGGGTACACCCTGAACATGTCGCCGGTCCATCACAAGGCCAACACACACAGAGACAAACAACCATGCACACACACTCACTCCTATTGGCAATTTAGAGTCTCCAATCAGCCTGTCCCCAATGTGCATGTCTTTGGACTGTGGGAGGAAGCCGGAGAACCCGGCGAGAACCCATGCTAACACGGACAGAACCCACACTAACATAGAGAGAACCCACGCCTACACGGGGAGAACATGCAAACTCCCCACAGAAAGATTCCCGGTTTGACCCCCACCCCAACCGAGGCTCGAACTGGCAACCATCTTGCTGTGAGGCCACAGTGCTAACCAACTGCGCCACCATGCAGCCCTGCTTTAGGATATTAATTTCTATTTCTTTTCTGCAATGAGTATTTTCCTAAAGTGGCATCAATGGTCTAATCTTTCTACATATTTCTTAAATAAAATAAGATACATAAAGGTAAAAAAATGATGATGCACTGGACAAATTTCTGCAAATAAAAAAGATATAATAAAATGTGTCCTATTGTTTACTCTCTGCAACAAACTTTTAGGTAAACTTCATGTCTTATGAAATTTCTGTCCAAGTCAGCACTAACACTTTATTTAGCCACAACATTAAAACTACTTGAAGTAACACTGCAATGCTCTGCTTGTAAAACGTGCACCTATCCTTGCCTTCACATGGATGTTGGACATTTTTGCATATATGAATACCCTCTCCCTGTCTCTCTGTTTCTCTTCCTCTCTCCCTCTCCCTGCCCATATGGCTACAGCACTCCCCCGCTAGAACGGGGTGGATTTAATGTTTCTTAGCAGAAGTATTGTGCATACTTACAGTTTGTTCTGACTTAAAGTTTTCAAGAATTGGTGGGTCACTTTGCAGAATTGCAAATACCTATTAAATCTGTAACCAAAAACATTATCCAGAGGGAAAATGTTTCTTCCATACTTCCATTCATTCCACCTTATCTTTGAAATCTTGTAATCCTTTATGTGTCTTACACAAATCTCTAAGTGAATTACACAAAAAAATGGGTTTGCTTGGACAGTAAAACCAAGTTAAAATACTGCTTTTACTACTTTTTCTCACAAATTGCTGTACTAGAAGTTGAATAAAGGGACATCTATTTGTGTAAGCATCTTGCAGAGTTGCTCCACCAGCTGTCACTAATCTGCAGGAGAAATGTCAGGAGAAAAAAACACAACAAAACGAAACAGACTGTGCTGTCAACAAATTGTTATTGTATAAGTTTACTCTTCACCAGAGCCTGGATGAGGATGCTACAACAAAAACCAAAGCTCATATAGAGTATGATTTCTTTTACTACTTAAGAAAATTTGGAAGGATTATTTATTCAAGAATTGATGTTTATCTTGCACTAATTTACAAAAGTGTTAATGTTTCTTTTTAAGATACCAATTTGTTGCGAGAGGAATTTAGCCAGACTTCTGTTTGGCTATGATAAGAGTTTATTTGGAGCTGGGGGACTGTTATGGACGCTGCCTACAGGGTACAGTGGGGATCTGTTTCTTCAGTTTAGTAAGACTTATAAGATCTCCTCAGAGGTCATATTGTGATTGGTACATTGCCCAGGGTATGGTTCTTCCATTTCAAGGAGAAAACCCATTCCCAAACTCGCTATTTGTGATTGCACATAAATGTTCTCTCTCTTGATTTCCAATTACTAAATTATGATGGATTTTCAGCATTATTTTCTGCCAGGCTTTCTTCAAGATAGTCTGTCTCAATTTACATAGCTTTAACAAAACACTGAGCTTTTAATAATGTGAATGAGTGCAATAGTGGTAGCTGATGTTTATTTGAACTGGCTGAGCTTTCAGCGGTAATGATTATGAAGTGAGCACTGGGAACAGAAAGGAGAGGGGGAGCTGGGCGCTGTGTGAAGCAGGCAGATGGTTGGTCGGACAGTGTGTTGATAATGGCAACATTAGTCTACTGGGAAACGACATTATGCTCAAGGTCAAAGGGACCTGAAGTATGGAGGAGCATAATGACGTGCATTCAGTGTCCTGGAACAAGATTTCCTTTTAAGGATGCTGATGAATTTAATATGAGTTTAAGTAATCCACAGAATGCTATCATATCCATCGTCAAACTCGAAAGGTTAAATTCTGTCACTGAAGTGCTGAAAATGGACCATAAAAGGTGCCACCATTGAGTTTCTGTGTTGATATGTATATAATATCCTGCTAATATCCACATCACATCTGCAAAATGTCAGGTACTTCTGTCAAATGTTCTTACCTTTATATTTATCTGGTAAATTGCATCCACAGACCATTACTCATTCATACAGACTCAAATGATGTATCTAAATCCACATTTACACTATAATATACACTAAACACTTTTGCAAGGCCTATGGGACACAAAGGACCATATAAACTTTTTTGGGCTCCCTTCAAAGGTTACCATTAATTTTTAGAAATAGTTTAAAATCCCGACCCAAAGCTTTAGAGTCCTGCATAATAAGGCTTCTTCTTATAACTGTGACCTGTTTTAGCTTTACTTCCTGACCTTTGACATTTGAAGGCTGAATGTTAGTTGTCTCTGTAGTTCATTTAAAGACTCAACGGAAATTGCTCCTTTCAGACGGTGGTACCTAGCTTGTGGAACCGAGACCTGGCTTTTAAAACATATTTTTAAGCAAACATTGGCTTTAGTATAGTTTCATTGTGTTTTTTTTTATAATGTGTCTTTTAATTTCTGTATTTTATGTAGTTTTATTTGCACTGTTCTGTAAAGCACTCAGTGGTCTATATCTGTTAAAGGTGCTATACAAATGAATCTGCTCTAGTAATAATTTATCTACATGCTTGATTAACATTATTTGTATTTAAATTTATGTGAACAAACAGGTTAGAAATATACATTTTAAAAGAACAATTATCTAATCAACAGAACATTACAGAAGCACCCCAGCATTACTTTTGCCGACCCCCTGGGGAGTCACAAACCCAATGATGATGATGTCTGATCTAAAGTTATGATGAGTTTTTTGTTATATCCAAAGTAGTAAACCTCATACAGAAAGCCAACATTTCAGATGGCACTGTTGACCACTTGATTTGAATCAAGTGTGTTGGATTAGGCATGCAAGAAAAACCTGCAGGATTCTGACCCTCAAAGGTTAGGGTTCCCAATCCCTGATGTAAAATCTAGCATTTTAACAGTAAATATGTCTCCCTTTATCTTTTAACAATTAACAAGAGCCTATCTCCTTTTACAAGCAACAGTCTCGCATGCTCACGCGTGTTGAAATTCCCAGACTTGCACAAAACAATATGCACTGCAAAACCACCTTCACACAACTTCTGCTCCTTTATTGTGACTCTACATTCTAGACAGGTGGAAAAACGTGTAAACGACATATTTTCTTGTGAGACTGAGCTGCAGAACACTTGACCACAAGGTCAACTCACTATGTAATGTGTCTCCGGTTTTCTCATTGTGGGTTCATTAAAACATTTGAAACAGCAGCCTCCTGTGCTGTCATCTGCAGGAATTTTCATGAAGCTACTTCAAATATATTCAAACTTAATTCTAGAGAGAAGGAGAGGAACTCTGGGAGACTTGAACCTTCCTATTGTTATCTCATATTAATGCACAAATCATGATTGGAGCTATGAGCCTCGGGCAATTTTCCTGAGGAGGTTCACAGTTTTATCATTTTCCACAGAGTTGATACTTTGCATATATCATTAATAATAAAGACTGAGAAATACTTAGTAATTTTCTTGTAATAACACAGTTCATGTTTGGTCATAGTGCTGCCAGTCAAAGTATGCTCCTTTCACCTAAACTGTGGATCTCGTATAAGAGCTCATTTAATGACTGCTGGTAAAAGTAAATCCCAAGCAACCTGTCTGATCTTGAGTCTATGAAAAAGTACAAACCTTGGCACAACAAATGGCAGTTTTCAAGTTGTTTTTTTAATCCACACTTTCTCTCGCTCTCTCTTTTTTTAAAACTTCTTTACAGTGGCATAGTTGAAAAATGAATATTCAATACTTAGGGGGGAAAAAGCAAACCTCACACATCCTTCATAGAAAGCAACTTAATTACAGCAATCAGGTTTTTGTACAAAATGAGTTTTTATAGCATCATACAGAACTAACAAAATAACATGTATGAGCATTGGCAATGTGGTTCAATGTCTTTGATACAGTGATTATGTACAGTGAGGGGATGTCTGATTCACCAATGCCTCAACATGTTGATACGGTTCGCAGCAAACTCAAAGGCCATAACGGTGATTTTTCTTATTTTTTTCCATGATAAATTACTGAATCAAAAAAATAATAATAATGGAAAAGTCAATGTCAGACAACTACCTTAGTATTAACAACAATATTGATCAATATAGTATATAATAAATGTCAATTAGTCATAATAATAAATACATATATTTATTTTTTTCTATTTTACGCAATTCATTAGAATCCCTGTTTAAAGAAATCTTCAAAAAATGTGAAAACACTCATCAAAATGACAGAAACTGATAATACTTTAAATAAAAAGCTATTACAAGTATATCTTTTTCCTTTGACCTAAAATCAAATACTTACATGCCTTGTGGCAAAACAGGCTTTTTAAGGTAAAAGACTAAAAAAAAGACTTGTGGAATCCTTTAAATACTGTATATGCTAATATACAAAGTGTAATGCGTCAGGGATTCCAAGATTCAACAATATTCTTCACCAATATTCACGTTAGCAAAGTATTTTACAGCAATATCCACACATGTAGCATAGTTCAATGAAATTCAACATAAATAATGAACCTAGAAGGTTCCATTCATTCAATTTGGGTTTTACATCAAATAGCCAAAAAAAAAGAGAATAAAAAGTTCCTCATCCACAGCGATAACTGAAATCTTCATTATGTGTTGGACTCAGTATCTCCATCTAGACTCATATTGAATCCTGAGACAAAAAACAGTTGATGTGTTTTCCTTCTTTGTTAGTCCTCAGACTTTGTGCTTTAATTTTCTAACTTTTCTGTTGGTATAAAACAACAATATAAGCAAAAGCATTAAAGTAAATAAGAAAACAGGGAATAAATCAGTGCATTATTATACAGACGGTTCTGAGGTGGAACTGAGATGATATGACAATCGCTGACTGTGCTTCTACATTTTACTCTATCAAAATATTTTTATGACATTATAAACATGTGCATTATGGCTGTGGTGGGATAAATTCCAGGCAACATAAAAACAATAGTTCAATCCACAAAAGATTCCTTTGATGTTAATGTTTGATAAACCGATATGACTTCTGGTTTTAAAGTAAAGCACTTTGAAAATCTAAGTCGTGACTCTTTGTTGACATGAAGCTCATTTTTTGTTCTTTGTGAGTTTGAGAAATTCTGCAAACAAGTTGTGCATCACCTTAAGTAAATAAAGCAGAGACATGTAACTACAGCATTTAGGCACCATAAATAATAAAAAATAAACAATATAATAACATTTTACAGGGTAATTATAAAATGAGAAAGCTATTTTTTCAGTGAATGCTTCGAAAAGAAGCATATCCAAGCAAGAACTTTCCGGAAAAGGCTAGAAGAAAAACAAGTAAAATACAACTGATCATGTGGTGGTGCTGAGGCAGCTTAAAATTGCATGTCTACTGTTGAAAGATGAAACAAAGGAGAAAGGGAAAAGTCTAAATGAAATACTCTTTCTTTTCCTCTGCATGCACATGGTTTCCTTCTGCATTGATGATTGCTGTGTCGGCGTCGGGGGCGTCCTCTGCTCCTTTGGCCTCATGTGTTAGATACGTTCCTGTAGAAATACAGACAAATTCACCAGCTGAAAAATACAAAGCCCACTCATTAGCTCAAAACGCTATGTAATGTAGTGATCCCTTTTACCTTTATGTCTAGCCAGATATCGTCCAAGAACTATTATCAAACACAAGGTGATGAAGACCACGACTGCAACAACACCACCAATTAAAGCGTGGTCAGGTCCGTGTTGTCCTAATGCATTAGGATCTGAGAGCAGAGAGAGAGAAAGAAGAAGGGGAAGGAGGATGAATAAGATTAAGTGTAGGACATTGTTCCATTGTTTCATGCAATGGTAGGAACTTATTAAATAGCACTGAAATTATATTGATACGGCAAATAGGTTGGATACATTACAGTAATTTTCCGTGATGTTTTAGTTAGCTATTGCTATTGTTCTTACAGCTAAATAGCTACTCCTGCTGCTCAGGATCACGTTTAAAAAGAAAGAATTAACATGAGACAGCTCCAGGTCTGAGGGAGAGCTAAGGGTTTCTCTGGAGCATGCCTTGTGTTTGTTCTGTAATAAACTGTGAGTGGTTGTCTTTACTCTGCACCTCTTGTGCTCTCATTACCTCAAGCTGATGAATGACTATGGCCCGTGCTCAGTTTTGCAAAGTGACCTAGGGAAATGATGATGGGGATGTAACAAACCTTGTTTGACCACTCCATTAACAAAACGTAACCCTCATTTCTAGCATCTCAAAGTGTGATACTTAAAATACATTCAAACTGAACTAAAAAAGCAAGGTCTGGACAAAAACAAGAAGTAAAAACAAAACAAGACATGAAGTAGTGTACCATGCAGTTTCATTGACTCCATGCACACTAGAACCACCAAGATTCCTTATGAGAAACTCACAAGCAGGCACATAAGGCTTTGAGACGATGATGGTTTTGGTAAACTTTTGCATTAACTTGATTTTGGCAGGTTGATGGAAATAATGATCTGTCCAGGTGAGTGTCAGCAAGAAGCATAAGAAAATTTTAAATTACACCTGATGCATAAGGTCACAGGAATAAGCATATTTTTGTGACTTAGTAAAGACAAAAAAACGGCTAAAAAACGGATAAAGGATATCAAATATTTATACCTGTCCAACCAGACTGTCACTTCCATATGTAAAACCAGAAACTATTCTTATTCCAGACCCATTGCAAACAATGTTGCAGCAACTCTTTAGTTAAAGATTGCTGGAAAAAAAAACACCTGTTCAAACATAATGGGGTAAAATTTAAGATAAGCCACAAACATATAAAAGAGCAGTAATTTCTGCAGCCTTGATTCAGTTTGCAATGGTTTAGCTTGTCTCATGGACATAATAACGTTCTGAACTGAGGATCTTATTTCTCCCTTTAGTCCATCCTCTAGCTCACAGACACAAGCTCACATAACCAGGTACATCTGTAAATGAGTAAAAAGCTGCAACCTCATCCAACAAAAAATCCAGTTTTCACACAAGACTTTTGCCTTTTTTTTCTTACTTTCCTGTAATTTCATGATTTAACAGCAGCACTACCACAAATTCCATCTGCAGCCCAGCTCCCAGCACGTTTTACAATCTTTCTCATTGGGCAAAGACAAACTAAAACAGAAACATGTTGTGTGATAACTTATGCAGCCTGTGACATGGCTGGAGAGACAGCGTCTGGTGTCAGCAGAGTGAGCATCCATGCATGGTGATTATTTGGCTCATGCTGGATGAGGCCATGATGTGCCCTGACCCAGAGCCAGATCCAGCATCACATACTCCAAATCTGGCTTGCAATGATCATCTACTGACATATTTACCTGTTGTAGACCCTGGAAAGTCTTTGGCTGTGGCCATGGTTGCAGACAGTGACAGCATTAAGGGAACATGAGGGGAACAACACCATGATGAAAAAGGTGATCACAAAATTTAAAGCAAAACACAAAAGATTAGGAAGATCTTAGTTTAAGGTTCAACTGAGCACAGTAAGAGACAGAAAGCATAGCGTGCTGTCAGAGCCAGATGCTTTACTGCACATGCAGAAACATTTTCAGTGGGAGAACAGCACGAGATAAACACTGTATGCTGTCATCCTTTTATCTGCTTTTCATTTAGATTTATTCTATAGCCATGAAAGCAATTTTATCTGGCTTGTTGGTTTCTTTTTGTATACAACTTTATGACATTGTATCAAATTATCTTTATTGATAATGTAACTATCATCATTGCATTACAGAGACAAAAGCTATTTAAGTGAGACTCAGAAGAGACGGGCGCTTGAATTTCCTTCAAAAGTATATTAATTCATTATTTATCTAAGCACAGATTTTAGTTTTAGATATGGGTTCTACACATAGATACTTTACATGTATATGCAGTCCTGCTGCTTGTCTCAAGCCATTTACAACTGTGCTTGAAAAGGAGGTTTGCTGAAGAAAACTGCAGGCTGGTAAACGCTGATGTTAGGGACTTTTTTTTCTTCCTCGTGTGCAAATGA
Source organism: Pseudomugil gertrudae (assembly GCA_037177535.1). Lineage (NCBI taxonomy): Eukaryota > Metazoa > Chordata > Actinopteri > Atheriniformes > Pseudomugilidae > Pseudomugil > Pseudomugil gertrudae. The sequence goes on along the minus strand of JBAMHV010000009.1, from coordinate 8,244,489 downwards.
GGGATGAGCAAATACAAAATGGCAGAATGAACTTGTGCACAGTATATAAACTTCCAAAAATAATTTATGAGTTGTGTTTGGGTGCTAGGCCTTCATCAGGCAAAACATAAATAGACTTCTAGCACTAAGACATCGTACACATTAATGTTTTTCTTATTTATGTTTCCATTTGTGTTCTTTACTACCGTGGAAGACTGTTCTGCTTCTTTGGAAACATTGGCAGCAATACAATTGTTTATATCACTCAAAAACCAGCTTTTGCTTTGAATGAAAACACATTTTACCTGTTTGCCAAACCCCAGTGAGGTAAATAATTCATATTAGTGTAAACAAAGCTTTTTGCATGGTATCCAAAATGTTCATGACTTGAGTATTAAAGTGGAGTGATCTTTGTGTTTTCTCTATCATAAGGTCAAAGCTATTTACACAAGGCAATTATTTGTAATCTTTGGCCTACAGAGTGCTCTTGTGGCTCGATATTACACAGACATACACAAACACTGCAAAGTTTACAGCATCCAGAGAGGAACTGAAGCATGCACATGAAGCACGTCATTTTGGTAAACTCTCAAACACAGGTACATGATGCGCTCCCATCAGTTACTAGTGGAAACCAATCTGCATAAAACTGAAAATGAATAATGTATTGTTATCTTTTTTCTGCTTCTACAAATACATTTCTATTTGTGCAGCGGTTTATAAACGGTAAATGGCTGATGTGGTAAGTTAATAAAAAAAAGAAGGAAAGTGAAAAGGAGAGAACACTGAATTCATCAAGTAAAACAATGCCATTTTCTAGCTCAGAGCTCGGTTGTTAGCTCATCAATCATCATCTGTGTGTTCAGTGTCATGTTTGTGAGTGCATGGAGGATGGAGGCGGGGCCACAGAGAGGTTGCAAGTGTACCTGCCAGTGAGGTTGTGACTAAGCCTAATGTGGGAATATCTGCATTAGTGGACTGGAAGAATGGAGGAGGAGAAGGAGGCACGGGAGCTAAAGGCACTGAGGTGATGACGTCTGCTAAATTAAAATAGGAACAATAGAGCAAAAACAAGTCTCTCTGTAGGGAGCAGGCTCAACACAAGAAAACTTACAGGAAAATTAAACAGCAAAAATCAATTACTTCGTATGGCTGCTGCGCGTTAATTCTTGTCTTTCACCTGAGTGAATAAAGCAAAAATACTAAAAAATGCATAGATGATGAAATACAAAAGCTGCAAAACTGAGTCAAGCCTTGAATGAATAAATCATTACAACACTATCTTTAGGGAAGGGATGAGCGTTGCATTGAGGATTTATCTTTTACATCTTTTCATTTTTAAAGGGATTGATGACTGGTTGGCAAATAGGCCCACACACAGAGAAAATGGGAAATGTGTCATGCTTGTTGAGGTGAAAATGTACAATCAATGACAGAAAAATGTGAGGGGAAGGACTAGAACGTGGAGCTGCAACTTATTAGATGAATGTGGCCTTCTGTTGGCTATATTTAACTAAGCTAGAATTTGTCACTATTTTCTCCAACATTTCATGTATTGTCTTTCCTCTCTGTGTTTAAAAGAGTTTATTAAAGAGGATGATTTCAAATGCTGATTAATGCTGGCAGACGGATGGCATTTATAGTTTCTCAGCTCTTCTGTCATTAGCAAATTAGGTTTGGAGGCTGAGATGATCCAAAAAGACCTGGCAAATACTTTGTTAGACACAATGCTGCTCTGAAGAATGAGTGTCATCATCAATGGAAATGAGCCTGTCTCACACATTTTTTTTTACATGCTCAACTTAATTCTTCATCTTCCCTAGAAACCAGGACCTTTGTGTGACAGGGCTGCTGATGGCTGGAAGTTTTGTTATTTCCTTAGATAATTTAACAAAGAGTAGCAGAAGCAGCTCTCGGCACACGTGAATCTCACAGCTCTGGTAAAAATTCAACAAGTTTCTTTTTAATTTGAAGTAATAGAAAAATCTCAGGCTGCAGTTTGGCTGTAAATGTGATGAATGGAGCCTTGAACCAGCACACTGTTGCAAGATATGACAGGATGATATAGGCTGGCCTGACATTGCTGCCTATCCGTATTCAGTGAGCATGCTGAAAGAGGACACTGAGATAACATAAGCTGAAAGGACGAATGTGTCATCTTCCTTTTCCTTCACTTTTCCCAAAGAATGGCTTTCTCTCCCCAAAGCCTCCGCCTTTCAAATCACACAAAGAGGCTGCTGTGCATTGAGCAACTGCTTGTGAGTTGAATAACTCCTCTGTGCTGTTATAAGTCGCTCCCAGGCAAACTGCACTCTCATGTGGCACTATTTAATTGACAAATATGGAAACAAATAAATCTATGTTGAATTTTAATCCTCTGTCCTTGTTTCTGTATTTTTATTTTGTATTCTTGGCTTCATGTGATTATTACTATACACATGGGCTGCAGAGGCCTTTAATGGTCTATTTCCTCCAACAAGTTGTCTTTATTCTCTCAACCCATTAACTGTACTGGGATTAACTTATTTTTCCTCCAGGCAAACTCTGCTACTAAATTTTGCATCATCAAACGTTTCTGTTAAAAAACTAATCTATTTATTTCTTTCATTTATTATTTTGTATTCTCACAGGATGAGTCCAGAAGATAAGTAACCACCGTGTATTATTCTGAAAATTCAGGCTTTGAAAGTGAATTCTTCCAAACAAGTTCTTCTAATTCTAAGAACAAAGGATCTTAATGATGACTATAAATGGTCTTCACTTGTAAACATGTAATGTAACAATCTGAAGGACATTGAATAGTATTGTGCTGATAAAACACATTTTTTCTTTAAATTGAACTCAAGCTTTCTGCTGCTTTACACACAATTGTGTGAATTTTTTTTTTATGGTAATGATAAAAAAATATTTTCTTTTATTTGACCAAAAAAAAAACACATGTACAATTGGCATGTTGAAAACTTGGGTTAAATTATTAAAATATAGATTGTTATGACATTAATTAGTGAATTATTTGCAAATTTTTCACAAGTTTTTACTTCAATTCTTCAGATGTATTTTTTAGGTTCTCATACAAACAGACCAAAAGGCAGCAGAGCTGTCACCCAGGCTGCTCATGTGCCATCTGGAGCTACTTGGGGTACGTGTCTTGCCCAAGGACACTTTATTATGTGAGAATCAAACTGTCAACTTTGCAAATGGTGAACAAACTGCTCAAGCAACCGAGCCACTCTCTGCCATGACCTTTCTATCAGTGATACCACACATTTCCTCACAAGACCGACACAAAATAAATTATAAGCTGCTATCAACAGTTATTTTTAATCTGGTGAAATTGAATATGTTAAAAAAAATATCAAATGCTCACATTTTTTGTATGAGATGCACAATTATAGAGGTATTTCATGCTAATATTGGTTAAACAGTCTTAAATCTAATAATATTAATATGTCTCAATATCGCACATTAGTGGAAGGAGGGAAAAAAAAGTCCAAACATTTTACTTTCTTGATAGTTCACCAAAGATAAGGACTAAACATCAGGTCAAACCACCAACACACAACCATAAAGCTCACAGTAAAGACAAAAAACAAAGTTTGAAACTCTACGTTTGTAACAGGTGTGCATACTCAAACTTTTCTGAAATCCAACACATTCTCACTCCAGACATTTAAAAGCAGAGACCATGTCGTCCACATCTTGACTTCATCAACTAAAGTCTGATCCAACAATAATAACGGCTGCAAGCGTCATAAGTAGCCACTGCATAGTCTAACTCTGCACCTGACTGTAAGTCTCACAGGTTTTACTAATTTAGTGGCATTGTTACCTCACAGTCATCTGACATGCTATAAAGCTGTTAAAAAACTGTTAAATTTACAATAAATCCCAGAGTAGAAATATTTAGTATTGGTTAATTAACATCTTATTAATAACGTACACCTGATTACTAAGTCTGATTGATGTGATAAAGTCATATCTCATAAAAATACAGTCAATCTGGAATTTTAAGGCACCTTAAGTTAAAATATCATGTTTAAAAAGACGGATGATGATTGTTTAAACAACTGTGAGTTAAATATTTTTAGTGTAAATTATATTGTTAATATGGTTGGGTTATATATGTATAATTTCAACAGAATGTGACAAACAGACTATTCGACAGGTGATCATATTCTGAAAAATATCTAACATATCAGGCAGGGATTATTTTTTACGAGTTTTACACTCATACATTTTGATTTGATAAAAATGTTCTTTTAATAATACTTACCTCACAGTGAATGTTAAAGTGCCAGTAAAACTCATTATACAATATAAGCCATTACTGAAGTACTCACCATATACAAATAATACATATTCAGCAAAGCTGGTCCCCACATGGTTGCTGGCTTCACAGCGGTATGTGCCATTGTCTGTTTTGTTTAGTGTGGTGATGGTAAGTTCTCTGCCCTCCACAATCATACGGTCAATATCTGGCAGATCTCCTCCATCTTTAGACCACAGCACTGGTTCGGGTCTGGCAAAGAAATGCAAAACAACACTGGAGACAATTTTTCTTTTATGTGCTTTCTAATACTTTATCATTTTTACATCACACAAAAGTAAAATGAATATAGATTGCACATTAAGTCCATTTTTACCCATTTTTATGCTGTTAAGCTCCCACTTACCTTGGGTTGCCTTTGGAAACACACTCCAGTTTGAAGTATTGTCCTTCCTGTGGAATAATCAGTGAATGTGCAATCTCAACATGGGGAGCATCTACAAACAAGAAACAAACAAACAAGAAAACCATTACCACAGGTATACTGTATGTTAGAGGCTTTCACTCCAGCACTAACAGTGTACATCATGTATTAGCCTTCACCCTTTGGGCAGCTTGTAGCTGTAGCCCATATCCCTGTTGTGCTTTAGTACTAATCCCTTACCTGCAAACTAATCCGACACTAATCCAGAACAATTGCATAGCTAAACTTGCAGACATAAATGTAATCTCAATCCGTGTATTTTTTTCTTCGTGCTAATCCAGCTTTGTGAGGTGTGATTGCACTCACAGTGGACCTCTAGGACCTCAGTTGTCATGTAGGGCTTGGATAGAGACACATGATCAATGCTGCAGGTGTAAGCGACACCATCATCTCGTTTGTCCACCTGGAACTGGAGACTACTCCTTACTGTAAACGACTTTCCTGTAGCGTTGACCACCTTAGTGCCTGCAGAGTACAAGAAAACATTCCAGGGTAAGTTGCATGTGTAAAATAATAATGATTTTGGGGAAATGGTCTGACTTTTGATGCACTTGCTTTTTTTTTCTTCAAATGAAGCAAGAAAAAAATTGTAAAAATCAGGCCATAAATGTGAATTAAATTGGAGAAATGTTCAATAATAACTTGAAAATGTTGCTTTTCTGACACAGAAAGCTGCAGTCTTGTTATTTTTCTCCACATCTCCTTTGAGGGTGGGGAATCTTTGGCCTTTGAAAGTCAAGTCAAAGAAAGTGAATTGCGAAAGGAGAGCAATGTGAGTGTTGACTCGGTTGGTTGGGTGTGTTTGCTCCTACAGGACCATCTCTCAAACATCCCACTCAAACAAACAGACACAATCTCCTCCAGTAGAGTGAGTGTGAGTGTGGTTGACTTTCATAGATGTCATATTTTTTTCTTCTCTTCCTTTACTTTCTTTGTTCCATACCTGACAATTCCCTTTTAATAGCTCCAGCTCTTGATTTGTGTTTGTTTTCAACCAGCCCTATGCTAATATCTTTATCAATAAATGCATCCTAACTCATAATTGGAAGCCTTTCTTTGTATTTTTCTGTCACGCTCCAGTCAAAACTTCTGTCTAGAGAAAGCTGTGCAAGGCTATTGGACCAAAACAAGGCATAACCCCAAAATGGTCTGAGAAAACATGTTCATGGGTACGGCTCTTCACATATCAACATCCTGCTCACATCCCATCCACAGAAACTCTCAAGTCAATCTATATAAATATAAATTCTCATCTCACTCGTTATGGAACAAGTAGAAGCAATTGGACTGCTATTTGATTGACTAAAAGAAAGCAGTGTTGCTAATGACCACAATAACTGAAATGCTATATTTAAATATTATGCAACCAGTTGTAGCTACCAACTGTTTTTCTCTCAATTTGCAAATGCCCAGAGAATCAACATGCTTTATTCTAGTAGTGGTTTATATTCTAACTGGTTGCAGTACGGATGTGGCCTGTGACATCATCTGCTCTGTCGTCGCTAAGCTAACAAGAAAACAACCTAATGCATTCATGACAAGCTCTGGAGATTTAAGTTAAGTCTCCCTCCACACTTCCAATGTTCCAGCAGTTTGTCCGCTGCTCCACTACAGAAAATAAGTTGGATTTATTTTAAGCAAATGTGAGAGCTACATACAGCTTCTCTGTCCTTTCGGAACATCAGACCATATCCGGGCTCTTCTAACATCTACTTCTTTGATCAAGTGCTTTTAGTACTTAAGTGCTTTTTGGCACAATTCAGCCTGCACTGTTAGGTGAAAAGGTATGACAATACAGGTGGCCACTTTACAGCCACCTTGATTTATGACTACACTAAAATGTTTTGTGTTCAGGAGCTCCACTGGGGACCATTTCTCTTCACAATGTATCCTTCAGACTTCCATTAAAACTCTGAGTCCTGTCATGTGCTAAGATACTCCAACGGTTGTGCAGTTGTGTGGTGTTCCAATGATGGACAAGAAGCCAAGAGCAGAGAACTAGTCAGTCACTGTGGGGTGGAATGGAAACAATCATCTCAGCTTGAATATGAGATTGTGGATTTTATGAGTAGCAGGTTTAAGAGAAGCAGACTTTTGGCATGGGATAAGAGGTGGAGAAGTAAAATATGTTTCAGCTAGACAGCAGATCAGCTCCAGTCAGAGGTGTTATGACTGTATTAAATTAATGCAACTTCATTCAGACAGTTACATGCATTTTAAGTTATAGAAATGTATGATTATGCAGTAGCATTCTCACAGAAGATGGTGTGACAGAAACTGACGAAAAGTGGTGTACCAAAACAACAGGTGTTAGAAGACAGCAATGAAGGAGGCAAAAAGAACCAGCTAACTGAATTAGTAGGATTTACAGTAAAATGTTGAACAGAAAGTCCGAACATGCAGCTATATGAACTAAGGACAAATAAAAGATGAAGCTTATACTACAGGTGTTCTTGTACCAGGCACTGCATGATATTTCTATCTCCTGCGGTGCTCCTGCCTCTCAGTTTGTCACTGAGATGCTGCCCTCTTTTCTTACTTTCCTTTAACTGAATGACATTTGCTGTTGATAGATGTTTTGAAGCTACATTTTCCCCCTGTATTAGAACCAGCTTGTCAGGATGATCTCCTGTGCCTGTCTGACCTAGTGATCATGGCCAAACCCTTATAGCAGGGACTATTGAGTCTCATGGGGAGGTGCAGGAGAATATTGCTTAAATCATAGCTACTGTTGGGATTTGGACTTCTTCAATTATTTTAATTGTATTTTTAAGGCTCTTTAACTGTTTTTTCTGAATTAACATCTATTTGAATAAAACACTTATTTGATTCTACGCCTCATGCATGTATTTAAACACTGGAGTATTTGGATCGCCCCAGGTCACACCCCTGCTGCTCATTTAAATTTAACATTAATTAGGAGATTGAAACTTGGTCAATAGGCTTCTGCCAGCTAATATGTCTCAAAATGATTACATTGGCTATAAAGTAAAATCTTCCCTTATAATAAAAAATCTTTCAAGAGGGGCTGCATGGTGGCACGGTTGTTAGCATGCAGCCTCACAGCAAGAAGGTTGCAGGTGCAAACCTTTCTGTGGAAGGTTTGCAGGTTCTCCCCATGTTAGGGTGGGTTCAGGTAGTCTGGCTTCCTCCCACCACCCAAAGACATGCATGTTAGGCTGATTGGTCACTCTAAATTGTTCTAATAAGTGAATGTGTGTGTGTCAGGTAGTGTCTGCATTGGCCCAGGGATTAACTGGTAAACTGTCCAGGTTGTATCCCCAACTCTCGCCTGTTGGTTCTGCTGATTACTGAGATAGGCTCCTGCAACCTGTGACCTTGAATTGGATGAAACAGTATGGAAAATGAATGAATGTTACAAGTGGATTTTGAATGTATTAACTGATAATTATGAAATAGATTAATGCAAGTAAATGGATGCATCTGCTCAGATGTCCTATGTGCAAAAAATTCTATGCTAGATAAAAAAATTATTTAGACTATGACAAGAACGCCTCTCGCCCGATGTCAGCTGGGATTGGCTCCAACCCCCCCCCTCCGTCATCCTGTTCAGGGAGAAGCGGATGATGATGATGAAGATGGATGGATGACAGAAATGAAGAGGTAGTTCAGTAAGGGTCAGTCAACTTATTTCCTTTTTTAAATGATGAAGTATGAAAAAGAAGTAGTTCTGTTTAAAACTATTTAACTTTGAGCTAGTTCTTGCTAAATGTGAACTTGCACAACAGTGCATATCACTTACATCATTTCATCAAACAGCCAAGTCACAGGTCTTGTATTTGAGACTCAAATGCCTCGAATTTTGCTCTAAAGTACAAAGAGGAATAGGAAGTACCTCTGTGGCATTAAACACAAATCTCTCCTGCTTTTCCTCTCATTTGTCAAGCTCCCTGCAGCATTGGAGCTGAAACACAGAAGCTGTCAGCCTGTTTCAAGGCAGCTGCTAGCACCGCCAGAAAGCATGCAGCGCCAGCTTTTGGAAGAATGGGAATGCGCCCAGGTGCATCTGCTTTGAACCAGTCCCCCAAGAGGCCATCAGATCCACCTTCAGGCAAGTAGGAGCCCTTCTGTAACCACCACTTCAGCATCTGTCTTAGCACAGAGATGACTCTGGGAAGGGATTTGATTTCTTTTACATATTAGATAGAGGGTCTTGTGAATATAAGGCCAAAATTTATATTAGTATATCCCAGAAAATGTGCATCACTTTGGATTAATTATGTCTTATTGATGTTGATTAGTCAAGCTACTCTATAGTTATTTTAAAACCTACTTCACAAAAGCATCAGAGGCTTTATCATGAAAATAATTCAGACAGTTGCTTAAAAAAAGCAGAACTCCTGCTCATTACATACAACAATTTATTGCCCTCTGAACAATAATTACAGCTTTAATATTTGACTAACTGTTTATCTTCTCTCCATTTTTAAATCTAATTTCACACATCATCGACTATTAATACGTCTAGGAAGATAGATCAATGCATAAGTAGCATTGCCTTTGTTATTATTTCTAATATTAGGAAAATTGGGGGTGATCCCATCAGTATATTTACTACTTTGGTGAGGAATGGAGGCAGGAAGAGTATAGTTGTGTGTATATTTGTGTAGGTGTGTGTGTGTGTGTGTGTGTGTATAGAAAAAATAGGATATTTTGGCAATGACACATTTAATACTAAATTAATCTAAATTTTTATTATAGTGTAAAATTCTCAGTTAGTACAGAATAGTAATTTGATACACCAGATGGTTTGTCTCATAGAACAATCTGGTAAGTTCTGGGTGAAAGTCACATTCTTGTTGACATAATTTTGGAATAGGATGGACGCATGCCTTTATACCTTTCTATAAACGTTGTTTCTTTCTCTGTATCTTGAAAACAAAACTTCTTCTCTGATTCCTGTTCTGGAGTCATACAAGAATTATATAATTGTTTAACCTAACTTATATCCTAATTACACACTTTTCTCCAGATTCAAAGATCCACATACCAATTGTGCAAAGACTCCATCCATCCATTTTCTTCCGCTTAATCCCAGAGCGAGGTCGCGGGGGGGCTGGAGCCAATCCCAGCTCAACGGGCGAGAGGCGGGGTACACCCTGGACAGGTCGCCAGTCC
>JBAMHV010000009.1:8219802-8233079 GCA_037177535.1 Pseudomugil gertrudae | reverse complement strand
CCTATGGGCAATTTAGAGTCTCCAATCAGCCTATCCCCAAGGTGCATGTCTTTGGACTGTGGGAGGAAGCCGGAGTGTGCAAAGACTCATGGGACATAAATACCCAGGACTTTCACCTTTAGTGATTGGTACCCTTTAATTCGAGTTATGTGCTTTTATGTCTGTGTTTTGTATATATTTAAACAAAGTTATGTAGCCATTTAGTTCTGTTTAAGTGATAAGGAAGTGACATCACTACTTAGAAGCCATTTCTTACCATCTAGTTTTGTCCAAAACTGCCAAAAACCAAGACTCAATGCATTTCAATGAAAAAATTCTAATTAAAAAAAACTAAATTCTGTCCCTATTTACCAGTCTAAGTAGATATTTTATTTAGTTTTAATATTCTTTACTTTTTCTGTAGTGTGGTATTATTCTATGAATGTCACAGGGCTGTGACAGTACATTTTACACACATGTCTGTGAATGCTTGTTCTGTGGAAGTAGAACATTTTCCATGTTTGGATTAATAAAAATGATGAAAGTGTCTGTACAACAGACAGAAAAGTATCCTGGTGATTTTCTGCAAGAAAATGTAGTTTTTTTTATTATAATTATTATTAATTAGGTAAATTATTCTGTTTAGTTATTTGATCAAAATGTTTTTCATTGCTTTCTGTTTTCTACTTTTAGTTGATGTTTGTTTGTTTATTTTTGTTTATTTTTTTGTTCATTTCATGCTGTTTACAAGCAAAAGGAGACGTACAAGTCGGTCCTCCTTCAAACAAAACATGTTATAAAGACAACAAAAAATATGTGAAACAACTATACAATCATGTATTTATTTATAGGCATAAAAATGTGTTTTTATTCTCAACCTTGAACAAATGTAATTTATTTTTTATATAAACCTACCGCCCCTTTTAAATTACATAAAATGAGATGAGATATACTTTTATTGTCACTGAGCCAGCGTCTCAGCATTAAGAAATGTATAAATTTAAGTACCGGTAGTTCAGAATATCAGCAAATTAGAAAAATACAAAGTTGTTGGACAGGTTTGAGCTGGATCGGATTAAAACTTGGTGCTTTTGCATGTCAGTAGCGTAACGCCATTAGCCACAAAATATTCTTGTAATACATGATACTTTTGTCATATCACATTTGTGACCGTTTCATAAAACTCAAACCTGTTACAGTTTGAAAAAAATAATTCCTGTGTGTGTCAGGTGTTCAGATTTTAAGAATGACATTTCTTTATGTTATGAACAAATGAAACAGGCAACAGTTTCCCCCATAATACAAAAATAGACATGACATGGTGTAAATTTGTAGACTAAAATTCCAGTCATAATTTTACAATGACTTAGCTTCTGTAGTTAAATTGTTAGATTGTGCAGTAAAAAACTTGTATTTATTTTAAAATCTGGTGAGAGACTGCGGTGTGAATAAAGAAATGCTTCTGTAAACTTACTGTAAACCTTTAAGATGCTAATAACTTAAACCAACCCATAACAGTGGTAGTTGCATTCATAGATAGCTGTAACTGGATTTTCCAACCCAGAAAGGATAAACATGAAGTCATCAAGATTTATGATTAAATGGATAAATAATTAGTTAATGGGTGATTCTCATTACAGTTACAGGGTAAATGTTATTATCTTTATGTAGTTGATGCAAAGTCTAGATAACATGAAACGGCATAAATGAAGCAATTTATTATGTTTTTCCTCTAATTTAGATAAAATCACCGCTGTTGTTAAATTAGATGCTAGATGCATAACAGAGAACACACATTGCATACACAATCCTGATAACATAGCTCCTGACTGTCTAGGTTTAATTGCCTTAATGTTGCGCCTGTTCTGAATTCATAGAAATCGTGTGACTGTGAAAGGAAAACTGTGCATGCAGAGTGACAGTAGTTGGGGTTTTCATCAACAGATTACAATTTGAAGCCTAGCTGTCAGTCAGCAATGCAAGTAATTTGTATGCCTCTATACTGTGTAAACAAATTACTTGACACAATATGACAGTTGCATTGTGAAGTTTGTAATGCTGTGTGCTTCTAATAGTTGAAAAACAAATCATAAGAGCATGAAATAAATATAACACATTTTTGCTATTACACCTGCCACCGTCTTGCAGCTGGTCTCCCAGTGGGGTTACATTTGACTGACAGCAGACACTGGTGGCAATGATCTTCCACAGAAGAACCAATGGCAAAACATGCAGCTCCCAGCACATGCTCGCTAAAGAATGCTTTTAATCTGCACCTACAAAAGATATGGATCCCGAGCACTGATTGACGTTTCCCATCTATGACACTTTGACATGGAAATGAAGTTTTAAAGGCAAGCCCTCCAGTCTCTGCAATATTCTTTATCTCTCTTTGAATTGGAGATGTATGAGTAAGGTCTGTTTGCCCAAGTGGCAAAATAAAATCCACAGCATGCAAGCAAAACCGATAGAAGCACATCTTTAGAAAAGACACTCGTTTGTAGCAGACTCGGTCTGCCTGATCTTTAGATATAGCATTCATTCATCACACATATGCCATTTTTTGGATCAGACACAAATGTTGGAAAACAAGTTTACATGTGCTAAGGTTTTTTAGTATTAAAGACTTATCTTAAAGTGGTTCTTTAAAAAAAAAAAGGCAACACAAAAGAGATCATCTCAGGGTCTCTTGAGATGGACAGCAAATCTGGTTGTGATGCTACGTGCCAGCTTTCCACTGGCCTTTCAGGGAGCTACGTGCATATCATTTCAACAAGAAAACTTCATATCCAAGCCCTTCTCCCATCAATCATTGTGCCATGTTCGGCAGACACAGACAGAACCACCAAGAAAAAGCTCTCTGGTGCAAATCTTCAATAAAGAGCAACTGTCACACTGAGCCTCCACAGCAGGCTCCATTACATTAAAGAGCTCCATACAGCATACCTCTGTCATCAAGCTTGGGGAAAAACATTCCAGTGCTATTTTTTAAAGTCTTTGTCTTTTTTAAAAGCAGAAACAAGATTATGATAAAAGCTTTAGAAATAAAAAAAATGGAGCTTTTCAGACAGTTGTTGGAAAAAAAAGACGTAAAAAAAAGGTGCAAACTTGTGGAGCACTCCATGTAACCATAGCAAACGTGTGCTGTTTTTACTGTGGTTAGTACAGTACAGTGCACTAAGTGCTGTCTGATGCATTGTTTCTGCCAGTACTTTTTAAAAGTCCAAACAGAACAAGTTATCAGGCCTTTCTCAGTTTGTATTCATTGTGTCTGTTTTGAGTGATGCTTTCGCTACGGAGAGGAAAAAAAGAATCACTGAGCAAAAATAAATGGGAAATCCAAAATGAACCCATTGGAAACTGTAATTGTAATACTACTTTGAATCAAGACCTGGATCATGTTTGTGTTTTTATTCTTATAATGAATTATGATCAGAGTTTAAATTCTCCACCACAATGAAGCACTTGTAACAAATTCAAGAAGAAATTCAGATTTAACTTTAATATCTATCATTTAAAATAACTTAACCAGCTGTGCAGACTGTTGTTATTGTACTAATAATGGCTATTATTTGCAATTAACTTCAAAATTAGTATAACTCCTTGAGTCTTTGATTAAAGCTGTCAGTCCTGTAAGATTTGGCAGCTTCTAAGGACATCAGCGGTGTTTGGGACCACTGGAACAATACATGAATTGGAGCACAAAGGAGTGCAGCAGCTGTATGACTTGACAGTAAGGATGTTTCCCAGAGGGTACCAGCTGCAACAGAGGATTGAATGCTCATTTGAATCCACACCATATGTTTACCTTGGACCTCCTTGTCATTTCGGAACCATCGGATGTTGGCAGCAGGTTTGCTGCCTGATGTGATGCATGTCAGGGTGATTTCTTCACCCTCCATGGCAGGTTTTGTAAATCCTGTGATTTCTGGACGTCCTGGCATCCCTGTGGTTTATAGACATCATAACATATTGATATTTAAAGAGTAATACACTAATAAATTAACTGAATAAATAATCTCTTATAAGATTTTTATTTTAATGATTATTTTATTTAGAAATGTATTGATTTTAACTGTCATGGTTATTTTTTTTCTGTTAAGCTGTAAGAAATGTGACGTCTTACACAAGTACAAGTCTAAACCTGGGTTCCAAATTACATACACCTTTCAGCACACCTGTTCATGTAACTCCAACCTTACTCTTTTACACAATATAACCCCTCCGCCATCTTATTTTTCATCATAACCTAAAGTGTGGAGGTTTCTATATTGTAAAAATGTAAAGCACAAGACAAAAGAGGGGACATAATTTGGAACTAATTTCCCAGCTGTAAATGCTCACCTAAAACAGTGAGAAATGCCTTAGTGGTCTTAACGGGCATGGTGAAGAGCGAACAGGTGTACTGGCCCTCATCTGCCAGGATGATGTCACTGATCCTGATGGTGAGCTCCTGCGATGAGGCTCGCACCAGCTCAATTCTGTGATCCCTCAGAGCTACAAGGAAGAAAAACACAAGAACAGAGACCAGAGAAAAAGAGCATATTGATGAGTGAATTCTGTAATAGCAGCAAATTGGTAAAGAAACCATGAGTGACCTTTACCTGAATGAGGCTGAATATGACATACTTAAACATAACAGCTGTCAAATGCAGCAAACACACACGGTTGCCAATGATTTGAAACATTTTGTGATGAAAGTCTGGGATTTTGGACTTATTCTCAGTCAGCAGGGATACTGCATCGTTAGGATGCATTTAAGTGAAGCAGCAGGAAAAACCTACAGACCTGGGTTGCAGTATTTGTTTTGGTAATCACTTTCTTTTAGGTATTGATTTACACTTTAACACATTTAGCAGCAGGCTCTACGTCTGACATTTTTCACTCTCGGTTAGTCTTCAAAGCCCACAGTTACGACGGAGGAGACATTATTTTAATAAACACTAGTGTCAATATCGGCTGAGCAAAATTTCATTACGTTGTATAAAAAACCAACAATTTCTTCACCTGGCATCTTCTGAACTTTGCAATAAAAAGTAAGGATTTTCTTATCTGAAATATAAAATCACATACCTTTCATCTTTTGGATAGTATAAATTCAGAAAGACGTCTTTCTGCAAGTATAAGTGACTAACTATGAAGTGCAGGGAGGAAAAGGCTCTTTGTTGAATATATAATCCTCTGTCCCTTTAGGCATGGCGGGCTCTCTCCTGGGACCTGCTTTCATCTGAGGTAATTTGAACTCCATTGAATTGTACTACACAGGGAAAGTCTGGCAAAATGCAGCACTGATGATTTAACCACTGGCTATTGTAAAGTGGTATCATATCAGATGAAGACTGGCATTTGCTTTTAGTGATAAACATCCACAGCAGACATGTGATACACAATTACATTAGATTGGCTAAAATAGTTATTAGGTTTTACACACACAGGTCATTATCAGTAACGTTGCTCCTCGTCTTCAATTATGCCGTATCATTTGATGATCATTATCATATAATCACACACACGCTGAAAAGGGGGAAAAAAGAGTGATGCCTGTAAGAAGTTTCTTATTAAAGACATTTTGCTCTTGAAGAATAAAGAGTGGAGTAAATAAAAACAATCTTCACGCCGGAATTAAAATTTAATAACAAGTTGTGCCACCAGGCAACCAGCTTATTATGTGCTACAGGGCTTAATACAAACATTTGATAGTCTTACTGTAGCAAACAGCATCCTGAAACAAAGCAGCCTGATGTTCTTTGTAGTTAAGCATCCTCACTACAGAGCTTTGAAAATGCCCAGAGGCTGCAGCAGAAACAGCAAAGGGTTTGCCGGATGGTTGCATTGGAAAGGTGATGGGTCTAAGCAAACATTGCTCAGGAACCCAAAAAGATATGGATGTACAGACAGGGAGGATCAAAGTTCTGAACAAGATGACACAAAATGATTCCTATGGCTTGATATCCCTCTATCGCAGCAATGCATAGAGGAAAAACAGCTAAAAACAGGCCTATTTCTCTCCTTAACCCCTTGTTCCTCAAAGCACACACCTTTGAGATAAATGTTTTTGCTTTTGTTCAGCAAAAGGGATTAGAAGATGAAAAGCTGCTGTCCCTTTATGTCGATGACAATCTGTCCTAAATCTGGGCATTAATAGTGAAACATTTGTAGTTTATTTTTAGCAGCTATTATCAGTTTGAAATCTCTCTTATGACACATTGAATGTTGTCAAAAAGGATTAAAACACAATTAAACTTCCCATGATACTCCAGCAGAATGCAACCTGCTTAGTTTGTTTGGAAAACTCCAACTGCATCTTTTATGTTGCTCCATAACCCTTACTAAAGAGGAAAATTCACACAGGAATGACCCATGTGTCACTTATTTATCATAACATTTATTAGATTATGATGCAGGACTGAGTGATGGCAGAATTTATTTAGTTTTTCTTTGGGATGGGAAAAGCTTACTGCCATTGGTGTCCATTGAGATTGAGCTCAGACTGTTTTTCACGGAAATAAAAAGGCCTTTTAGCAATGTCTGTTTCTCAATCGATGTAAGGTCCCATTTTAAATACCAAACTGTGACCCGATGCAATACAGACCACTGATAATTTCAAGTGACATTTAAAGCGCCAAGTACTCAGCTCATTTTCAGTCCTGAACAGCACATTACCATGAAAAAACTATATCTAAATGTCAGTAGCTGATATACTGATCATGGTGGACTGATTCCAAGAAGAGGCAGAGAAACAAACATGGTTAAACAAAAGATGGTTCTGACTGATGTGTTGTTTTTAGACAGCCACTGGCATTACAGAGCGAATGGGTCAATGACATCTTGATGGAAATGGATGGACAAAGGTTTAAATAAGCCAAAGACAAGTGTTATCTATTACTCGAGCGACACATGGCTGGGAAACCATACTACCATAATCCAGTCCGGTCTAGAGGCCCAGAATACGTGCAGATCTGTCACAATCAAGCCCAAATGCCGCGGCTGACAAAGCTTTTTTCCAGGTGCTTTAGGAAATCAATGTGATGAAAAGCTTCATTTCCCGCAAACCCTAGATAGCTCTGGTACTGTTCATTCTGCTTAGGTGGAAACATAAATCTGCACCCTGACCTTGTGTGTGCTGCAGCCTTGCAGCATGGCAGCTTAACGGCATGGCGGCAGTACATCTCTGGTGATGGAGGCCTTTCCAAGGCTGTCTCAAATCAGTAAAACTGATGCCCTAATTCTGTTTTGAGCTAAAGGATACTGTTGCTATGGTCCTAAAAAGTAACATTTACCTTTTCTTCCTTCTTTACAAGTGGAAGACAAATTTTTACAGTTTTATGAGAAACTGTATTTTGTCAAATTAAGTTTTCTTCAATAATTCCACATTTGATGAATGTTTTGAGAATTTTTATTCCAAAACCATACGAAGCATATAAAACTACTGTTAATGGATTTTCTATAAAGAGAATAGTTGTTTTAACATTTACAAGCCGAGCTGACTGTCAGGTTAGTGCTCTCTGCAACTAAAAAAGTAAAGGATCTAGAACGCAATGACATTTCCTTTTTCACTTCACGGAGCAACAAACACATGTTAACAAATGTTTCTAAGCCAAAACGATGAATTATCTTCAGACAGTCTGGAAAGAAAAGGACATTTTACATCAATTCATTACACTTGGAAACAAGCTAATGACTCTTGGGTTCAGCCAAAATATGTCACATCTGCAATGTTCACATTTGGCCACTTTTGCATGGCCTATAAGCACTTTGAGCTAGTCCTGAAATGTGAAAGCACTAGCTGTCCTTCAGCTAGAACACAGAATCCTGGCATACACCCCCCGCTTGCTCTCCAGCCAGGGGCTCCACTCTTTGCAATTAGAGGGTGTTTGCTGCTGGCTGTGCTCACTCAGTGACTGTGTGGGCGATTCTGGACGTGTTCCAGGACTATAGTGGTGGAAGCAGGGGGCTTTTTCCCACCACACATGTGGTTCCAATTAAGAGAAGGAGAGAGCCTTGTTCCAGTGGATCATTGTCACTGCCTGCACTCTCAGAGATCCCACAGTGCATCTGCTACTCAAATTGGACTAATGTTAATATCTCAAAGTGGAGAAGAAACAGATTAGGACATCTCTTGGATGCTATATTACATACCTACTTAAAGCATAGATGTTTTAGCCCATCTATTTCCCGCTTATTTCCATAAGCTTAGATGCCGTTGGATATTTAGCTTTTATGTTCTCCTTTATGAGTTAATTCTGTTTACAATCAAGTCTCACCATTATTTTTTCTGTGAAACACACAGAAGCAGCATAGCTGCTGTAAACAGAACCAGCCATTATACAGGTGGGCATAAAAACTCAAGGAATTTACATAGAACATATTCTTCTCTATTCTAAAGAGATCATATAAATAAAACATGAGAGTTCAATGTGGCATCGAGCTGAGTGAGTACATGCAGGAGTACCTCTTCACATTAGCAATAATAGCAGAGTGTTTCGTTCTATAATGGTAGATTCACATTTCAGTGACACTAGAAATAAAGCATTACACTTAAAAGCCCATTAGTCCCCGCAGAAAGACATTAGCTATGACCATGAGACTCTTTCTACAATTTGTCACTGGTGAAAACAGTCACTGAAAAGTAAACAATATTTTAAAAAAACAATCTTGTGGCTTGTCACCTGTAAAAAGTTTTGCCCCTGACTTCTGAAGAAACCAAGAATAAGGTGTTAGCTGACAAAAGAATGCACATATAAATGATTAGTAGTAATGATAACATTAAAAAGAACTTTAATAATACAAACAGCAGTAACAAATAAAGCTACCTGTTTATGCTGACCATCAGACATAAGGCATTTTTCTAAAACAGAGGTTTAAATGTGCTTTCATTGGTGCTCCCATCACTAATTGCATCCTTTGTAATTATCTTTCATTCTCTCAAGCTAATGAATGTTTTAATGCTCACATTAGAGCATTCATTTAGCACATAACAGCATTTTGATTACAACGAGCCAATTAAGATCAATTTTGCTTCGTGACCTTTATGATTCAGACTGAATGCTTCAATTACACGTCACAAGTGATGAACCATGAACTTCTGAAAACTGGGGCTAAAACTGAGAAAAGGGGAATTGAATCTCTAACAGCATATTTATGTATACATCTCCACGTTGCTCTACATGGTGGAGATGAATAGTTGTCTATCTTTGACAAGCGACCTGCAGCAGCCATTCTTTAATTGCATTATTCATATTCACCATATCTGATAAAAGATTCTGTATGCCTCTCTGAATGTCATTACCATTCTCTGCAGCCTCACTACTTACATTTTATCCTTTTCCCACAGAAAGCCAAAAGTGAAATAAATCATAATGAAGACAGCAAAGGACAGCTCTATTCTCATTTGTCCTGCTCAGTAATAATAATTCATAACAGCAGCGACATATAAAAGGGATAATTCTACAAAAGACATATGGTCTAAATCAATTTTTTCATCATGGCAGCCCACCAGAGCACCATTCCCTTGCAATGACTGCTAATTGGCTTAATGTCTGAGGGAAGCATTGGTGTGGATATTAGGGAAATGTACATTTTCTCAGATTTGTGGTGCTAGTTTGTAGGGGTCTGTTATTTGTTGTGTTGTAGGTCAAATCCTCTTAGGTATCAACGATTAACTGAGACTCGGGTCTACATGATGGATGAAGGGGACTTTACCAACATGCCAGCTGGCAGGACATAAGCTGTATTCACAAATATGCAAAGATAGTTGAAAACACGAGTAATGGATGTGACAAAAAGTTGATGTAATTTTAGAGATCAATAAAGATAGTTAAGCTTTTTTTGGGGCAATGTGGGATGATGTTTTTACTCATTAATACTTGTCATCGGCTTAACATTTGATTCATATTTTCCCTCCAGGTCTATCAGGAGACATGACCTTGCTGTCGAGACTCATTCTACCCAACAAACGTATGATGACCCTACTTTTGTTGCAGCCTGAAATTAATTTAACAAAAAATTAGGTAGTCAGAGTACAAAATATGGCATCTCAATGCATGCATTCAAGCATTTCTATGGCAAGTTGAACCCTGACCCTGTAGGTACAGTTTTGCCCAAATGCCTGATCATACTAGAAGAGGACAACATACAGTAACAGCAACTAACAACAATGAGGAACCTTCAAAAACAACAACAATGAAGGAAATAAATATTTTCTTTACAATATTTTAAATGTTGAGTAAACTGTTGAGTAAAACTGCTGAGCCCCTATAAGTTGTTTATTGCTTTTGTTGCAGGAAGTGATGTTTTCTGACCCTCGCATATGTATTGTGTGACATCAGAATTAGCTAAATCCCACCAGGCCATTCTATAATAAACAAAACATAAGGCAGCTCAAAAACTGGCTCTTTTTGTCTTTTATGATGGAAACATGCAAAAAAGTGTGTCCTACAAAATCCTACCGCTCAGTCAAAACTTGTGAGGTGACAGATAATCACATTCGCAATCAATTTGGAATCAGCAATCAATCTAACAAGCTTGTTTTTGGACTGCGGGTGGAGCCAGATTACCCAAACAGAACCATAAACATACGGTTTAACCCAAGATCAAGGTTGCTGTCAAACAATGGTGCAGCTACATCATTGTGTGACCCATATTCAATATTTTTTTCAATATTTATCCAAAACATGTAATTAGCTTATGATAAGTGATCAGAAAACACGCTAAATGACCAACAAATCAAGTGAAGAAGGTTAACTGGGGTTTGTTGCGTTTGATAAACACAAAAAAATAATTGTCCTGTTTGTCAAAGTGAAATATAAAGTAAAATATTTACACACAGGTCAAAGATCAGATTTAGTCTTACTTTACCCAGCAGCTGTAAACCTTAGTAGTTATACTATCGAATGTAATTCAGGAAAAATAAATTTAATGTTCTTTTTAATACCCTTTTTTCAGTCACCCTATTTTATATCAAACTCCAAACACATTGAGACAAACGGCTTTATCTTTAAATACAAGGCTAGAGGGACTGAGCAGTAGTGGAATTCAGAAAAGATCTCCCAGAATCATTACATGTTTTTGTGGAGTATAAAACATAAAAGGCATAAAGAGCTGAAATCTTTTTTTGGATTTCGCGTACACGATGAGAAATTGCTCCCACTCTCTCTGAAGTAAACGCATGGGGAGCAATGGGAGGGTTGCATGTGCACCAAACGGCCATGCTGACATGGACTCCCAAGACATTAGTACGCTGAGAGGTAGAACATAGCCGCAACAGAGAAAGACAAAAGGCAGAGACAATGAGATATTTATCTATCAGGCGGAAAAAGAAATCTAAACATATTAACACTGAGAATAAGGCAATGCAATGTTCCTGCTATAATCAAATCTTTCCAGTCGCTCTAAAATCCAGTTATTATATGGAAAGCTAGTCTCAAAAGAATTTAAAAGGTCATTTTAATACTCTTCCAGTCACCCTATTTTATATCAAACCCCAAACGCATCATGACAAATGCCCTTATCTTTAATTCTAAGCTAGAGGGAAAGAGCAGAAATGGATTTAAAGAAATGTTCCACAGAATAGTTACATATTTTAGATGAGCATACCGAAACACACATAAAAGGTAGACATTGCTGAATCTCCTTTGATTACACATGCACAATGAAAAACTAAGAGATTAAGTTGAGGAAACCTGCATCAGCATGATACGACCGTATGTCATAGACCGGGAGTTGGACAACAGCAGCGACACAGACAACAACCACAGAGAAAAATGGCATGTTTATCAGGAAGGGGAAAAAAAGTCTAAAGAATAACAACATGGAAAATAAGACAATGTAAAATGATTGCAACAATTAAATCTACTTAGTGACAACAGTCAAAGACCAGCTGTTTGTCAGAGGAAGTTAACTAGCCTTCCACAGGCTCCGCTCCCTGAAAGTTAGCATAAGGTTGAAACTCAAATTTTTCATTGGCTCTACAAGACGCCCCAACAAACAGAAGAAGAATGAAAGATGCAGCCCTGTGCCAAGCAATTAACTGGTGATTTGGCACAGCAGTGATTTCCTTCCAGGTGTCCCTCCCTGTTCTATGTATGAAGCTAGTGTTGTTCACTCTCCCCATTTCGCCTGGTAGCCTCTCGGGCATCATATTAGCTGTGCCAGTAAAGCTTTTCATTTAGCTGGAAGAGATGGAGAGGAAATATTTCCACACTTAGCCCAAGCAACCTCTACTGAGTGGACAACATTTATTCTGTCATTCTCATTGCTCATGAAAAAGATCCTATCATGCAAAATAAATGGTTTCTCAAGATAGAGGAAGGGGTCTGTAGTGTTCTCCACCTTTAGAATAAAATGTATGCTTCCTTTTGAGTGTGATTTACAAAACAATCGTGATATGAAGAAAATACAACCTCATTTAAAAAGAACACAAGTTATATTGCAGCATTAATTTACTGAAATAAAATGATCAAGCAGTATTTTTAAAAATACAACTAAGTGAATCCCAACCACTATCTTAGGAATTTAGTGTAAAGGCTAGTTACTGCTTCTTAAATTAATTCGATTTATTGATCCTCGGCAAATGCGACCACATCTATAAAAGTTGAATAATGCCAAGGAGGATAGACATCAGATCTCTGAGAGTAAATTGTTGCTGTAAAACAATCTGGGAAGGTCATAAAGAGATTTATGAACTATTTAGAGTCCATCATTTTATAGTGAGAATCATTAAAAGAAAAACATACTCAAGGGAAATACCAATCTGACTCTGCAAATTCATTAAATGTTTTGCAGGACTGCATTTGACCATATCACGAGACGAAGTCAGGTCCACTTTATTCATAAAGCACATCTACCAACCAGAAATTTACCAGAGTGCTTTACAAAATTAGTCATTTGCTAAAAATGATGAAGGTGAACACAGAAATATGAAAACAAACATAAAAAGCATTTTGGCCAGACATCTCCTCTTTGTTCTTAACTTGGGTTTAAAACATGCTTATGTGGTGGATGATTCGGGTCTTTTTTGCAGCTACAGGCCAAATTGAGTCTACCATGAACTCTTTTGTGTACCAAAGTATTCCAGAGTCAAAGGTATCAGCAACAGTAAAAGTTTAGCTAAATTTGTCACATGTCAACAGCAGAATGACAGAAATAGAAAATAACTAACGTGTTGCAACAACCCAGAAATAAAATCTAATGCAATGTTGTCCCTCACACTCCTGTATCTCCGGCCGGAGGTACAGGAGTGTGAAATGCAGGACTAGCAGACTCAGAAACTCTTTCTTTCCCTCAGCCATCAGACTCCT
>JBAMHV010000009.1:8163438-8182216 GCA_037177535.1 Pseudomugil gertrudae | reverse complement strand
TCCTCATTTAAATAGGCGTGTCTCCGACACTTTGCACCCGCAGTCCTTTGCGTCAGCAATCTTAGTAAATCGCGTACAAACCACAGTCCAGCCCCACACGCTAAATTCTAGACTCCACACGCTAATTAGTACACGCAAATTGAGATCTTAGTAAATTTGGCCCTGAGTATCTTATGGTTTTTAACAGTATCTTGCCCTAGAGCAGTCTACTTAGTGCACTTTTTGGAATATTCATCACATTCATTTAAGACTGTCCACCTAGAATTTCTTAACCTGAGTGAACAATGAAAAATAGATATTTTTTTAGATGACAATTCTACAAACAGCTTTCAAAGTGTGCTGAACCATCAGCGACTGCCTATTGACACTCAGTGACAGGGATTTTCATTAACATATCTTAAAGCTACTCTTCAGCGGAAGGTCCACAAGTTGATTAAACGCATGTTTGCTCTGAGGCAGAGAGAACAAAGGTTGACTTAGCTTTAAGGGGAGCACAGTATCTGCACACCTGCCATTAAAAACTGTAATATCGCTTTAGCCTCCCGGACCCCAGCCATCAATAACAAGGTCTTCATGGCTGAGGAAGGCAAACAGGCAAACAGGCAAACAATTCAGACACAATCCCACCTGATAAGACCCATAACCTCATTCACTCTTCCCTGGAAGAGTTAATTGAGTCAAGCTGACATCATGAACTGAGATAATGCCAATAAATACCATTTTCTCACACCATGTTCAGTAATTATAGCTCTCTAATCCACTACTTGCAAGGGTTAGGGTGAAGACACTGCTTCAAGATAAGGCTCAGCATGTTCATTATAGCAATCACATGGAAGCTGTTCCTTTTTGTGCACAATCTATCTATTGTATTATCTATTGTATATTCAGAGGAAATTTCTACTATTTTCATGTTGCCACCAGTTCTTATTCCCTATGCAGCAGCACAAAGAAAAAAGTTGAATTAGTTTTTTTGATCAGCAAAAGCAGCTCATACTAATACTGCAAGGTTGTTTATTGTACTGGATTACTTTGACTTTGTTGAATTATGTATTCAGGGCTTCATTCCTCACTCCAGAGGAAACAGGAAATACATTGTCTGTAGCCGGGACTAACTTCTCACATTCTCGATCTAACATCTTCATCGTGTATGATTTCAAACACGTCTCCTTCATTCACTCCCTCTGCTGTTTGTAATTTCGCACTGTCATAACTGTGACTGTCTTGCTGATTGTTGTTTTCAAAAACTAATAATCATCAGATTTGCTCATGTCACCTCGTTGATAGAAAAACACGATCTTTCATCAGCATTGTCGGTTCAGTAGCCGTCCACTTCAGAATGCTGCTGACTGCAAAGGCCTTCTGGATTTTGGCTGCTATGTTTTTCTATACTGCTTGCCACAGAGAGAATACAATATTATTTGACCTAGTTTAAGAAAACATTCTTGCAAGCAACAATTTAGCAATTAGGATAAAATCCCTTGGACTAGTGTGCTTTGTTTGCTATGTGTCCTTAGCAATGGATGCATGGCACGGTAGGAGGATGCTCACACATCACAAGTGAAGTATTGTTTAATCCTCTGGAGTCAGGTGAGGTTTCTCTAAGCTAGGGCCCTGACTGAGCCCTTCATCACACTTTTCACAAGATGGACAGTGAAAATATTCTTCCTCCACAGAGATTGATACCAGCAGTTGGCTGTCGGGAGAGATTAACCTTGTAAACTTGGAAATGTAAGGTTCTTTCAAAGTCCAGGGTAGTTTTTATATATCAACAAAATGTAATAAGGTCACTGCAAACAAAGTAGTGTATTATGTGTAATTTAAATAGTTAATGCTAAATGGAATGAGCAGATCCTGTCCTTGAGGACCGATGTCCCGAAGGTTTGTAGAGACTTCTCTGCTCCAATATCAATTTAATTAATGGATCATTAACAGACTTATGCAAAACTTGACAACAGGCAGTCGAAGAATCCACCCATTCATCCATTTTCCATACTGCTTCAATTCAGGGTCAGAAGTAGCCGGAGCTTATCCCAGAAATCAATGAGCAGGAGATGGCGTGCACCCTGGACAATTCGCCAGTGCATCACAGGGCAACACAGAGAGACGAAAAGGTGGAAAAACAGCCAGTCACCTACACATGTATTCCTAAGGACAATCTGTAATGACCAATCAACCTAACATGCATGTCTTTTGAAATAACCACGCTAACACGGGGAGAACATAGTTTGTTTTAACACTGAGTTTAAAATGCCCCTTTATTATTTTCATTTGTATTTAAATGTTTTTTTTACATTGATGATCTTGCTGGAATTTTCTTTTATAAAGCACTTGCATTTATTCAAAATTGGTTCACAAATAACTCAATGTCCTAAAAGTCTCTTTCCAACATTTTGCCCACAGAGATCCCACATGTTCACTTGTTTTATTTATTTTATTAGATTTTTTTTAAGAATCAACAGCTCTGAATGAGCTCTCATGATTTGGAACTAATAAGACACTTATTTAAAGCACAAAACATTGCCTTGTGGTGCATTTTTGCATCCTTTTGGTGAAGTGTTAAGTTTTATTCTGCTTGTGAGACTGACCTCTATGACCTGTAAAACTAATAGGCATTAGTAAGTGCTAAACTGAAGCATCCATATTACACAAGTGTCCATGTAATTGTCAAGTGAAACATTACACACTAACATCTGAACATTCTGGGGTTTTTATTGAAGAATAGCAAAATATTAAACTAACTCTAAAATTGCAGACAGTGAAAAAATAATTACTGCAAATAACAATTTCAACTTAATGGTGGCTTAGTGATGGGTTGCTAACAGAGGATTTGCCTGAAAAAGACAGACAAAATTTAAAAGGCTTCTGTTTATGCAGAACCAGATGATTATACTAACACCACCAGATCACATTATTTACACATCTGTTGTGAATTGTGAACATCCTTTAATAGACCTGCACAGAAAAATTGTTCTGGCTTTACAGGCCAGCTGATATTTGATGGTATATTGCAGCCTAAAGATCATTTTACACATATGCTGTAGTCAGAGTAAAAGTCAGATGAGCAGCAGAATCATCAAGACTGAAGTAGAAACTTATGTGTTTAGATAAGATTTTAATATTGCAGAAGTGGTCGTGGCCAGGATGCTACTAAAGGATCAAGCCCAGGAAAAAGCATAGGAATGATATTGTTATATTCTCACAGGTCATTCAGGATTCCGTAATATTTAGCTGATAGTGGAAATATAACACTAACCAAGAACAGCAAATACGAAGCTTTTTAATGCTTGACTGTAAGACCTGAAAATCTCCATTTTCAACCTTCAGGGAATAACTTTAGCATTTCCTTGGCTACCTACTCCTCGCTTACATTTGCACTTGTCATTGATGTTTTGTGAATTATGTCCAATTAGGTCAGATAAAAAAAGTAGAGCAAATAAATCATCTTGTTTATACTGTTGAGAGAAGAATGTGCATCACACACTGTCATGCCGCAGAAATAAAATTACGTTTCCCATGGGGAACGTGGACCATGTACTTCATTATTCTTGCTCTCACCACCTTTCTTTGTCTTGCACCTATAATACTATTATTTTTGACACCAGCAGCTTGGTCTGATAGACACACCATGGCATACTGTAAGCATCTGGGCCAAGACCCACAGCAAAAGAAGAGAGCTAATGAGAGTCTAATGAGTACTGTGCATGCACCCATATCCTAGTAACCTGATTTCCCACACCCACCTGCTCACCTGCTTCCCATTCCCGAACCTGGCGCTATGAGAGTTTTCAGAAAGTGACTGGGACAACTATGTAGTTTATAACAAGTCGTTGTGTGAAATGAATCTAATAAAATCTTGGTTTGACTCTGTGTCAGACTCACATGTGGTGAAGTGCAGTGCTACAACGTAAGAGCAGAAATGTGTGAGGTTATCTCTAATCATCAGGGATGCAAATGAGTCATCTGTGACTGTCGCTTTTATGTGGATGTTTATATTACTGACATTTTGGAATTTGTTTACAGACGTTTGCACATTATACTCATAACAAAAATTGGCCGGCAATCTTAGCTTTAACTCGCACATTGAAAGCATACACCAACGAGGGTCTTTTAGTCTTTGGCAAGCTGCTTATGCACGGATGGAGCTTTGTAGTCACATTTTATTTTCTCTTTCTAGTGAATTGAAAACGGTTTTTGAACATTTTTAATGCACCATTCCCATCTCTGGTTTCCCTATTATTCTGCTCTCTACTTTCACCTGTTTCTTAGTCTTTAAAAAAAAGAGGTTCAATAAACGGCAAATATTTTACTAAATTCTTACTCACTAAAATATTTCACCACTTTTATCAAGAGAGTGGCTTTATGCAAAGTGTCTCTCTCTCTCTCTCTCTCTCTCTCTCTCTCTCTCTCTCTCTCTCTCTCTGTATAGTTTAGGAGGTCAACATAGTGTTTGAGTATAATCTACTGCAACCAAGATCAGGTTTCAGAAACGTACAAGTCTCTAACATTTGCTTACTTTATTTGTCTGTTAAGATTCAACACGCTAACCAGATGTATCATATTATTAGTAAGAAATTAATATTTTTACACAACTTCTGTTTAGCTTGAAATAGTGAAAAACACAAGAAAGCAACAGTGAACAGATTTTATTCTTATTAAAAAGAGAAATTCATGGCAGAAGGATGGATATTTTTAGAAAGGAAGCATAGGCAGAGGACAAGTGCACATAAAATTGCTGGAGTTCCAAGTAGCCTTATCAGCTCATGTTCTCATTCACTAAAAGAACATGAGCTCCCAGAACTCACAGTGGTGATTTACTACAACTCCTCACTCTCTCCAGCCAAATGCACCACTCAGAAAACTTTCTAGCAGAGTGCAAAACTCAGACACCTTCTCCATGAATAAGCCATTCGTGTCTGAAGAAACACACTGAGTGATGTGAGAAATATTTATTTTAGAGGCTCTAAGTTATATGGTTAAAAAAATGAAGAGTAGTGTGGTTAACTTCAAAAAGGCATGAAGAAAACCCTCTATTTATTTTCTACACCACTTTGTCAATTCAGGGTTGCAGCTTATCCTAATAAAGAGTTTCAGGTAGCTGGAGCCCATTCCAGCAATTAGAGGCAGGGTACACCCTGGACAGGTCACCAACCAATCACAGGGCACCGTCATCCTATTGCCAACTGATTTTTACTCATGAATTAAAGTAGCGTAATTGTAAATTCAGGTTTGTATTGTTCAGATTTGCATAGACTGTTGAAACCATACCCTAAAGGTAAACACCTTTTATCAGTCAAATCAAATGTCTGAACTAATAGATGTCATATTTCTCATCAAATTTTGACTTGATTTGACAAAAAGGCATGACCCTTTCAAGACTTTAATGACTTACAATATTTTTTAATAAATTCCATTAATGGCTTAAATTACTAGAATCAATACCCCAATGCACATGCAACAAGAGCTGGAAGCACTAAACACAGAAGTAGTCTTAGATAAAAATATAACACTGTTATCGAAACCAGAAAAGTTTCAATGAAGCGCTAAAGGATTTGTTTAGCATGATAGCCCCTACAATCACTTCAGAGTGAGACGAAAAACATCCGATCACCTTTCATGGACATATCCATGTGTGGATTGATTGAAATCAAATACTCCACAAAAAATGTTTACAAAATTCAGACTTACAAAAACCCACATTTGGTCAATTTGCCTTTTATAGTCCGATCGATGTTGGTCACAAAGGCTACGGTATGTGAACCCACTTAAACACCTCATACACTATAATCTTCTGATTGTGTCCAGAGGATCTATATGGTCACATACACACACACATACGCCACACTGTGAGCCCCTCTTTTATATGAGGGTAGGAAGCCACACACTTAAATTAACTGGTCTACTGAAGCAGTCAGGGATAAGATGACACTCCAAAGAATTATCATCATTATACTGCTCTGACAGAAATCGGTATCAGATTATCAGTGATGAGACTGAATACTAACAAATCTCCTTTACAGCCAAGTGAGTTGAAGAAAGCAGGTTGGCAGCTGTTGCCTTGAAAATCTGATCATGTTTCTGGTCCCACAGGGGCACAGAAGGTTTCCAGAAAGAGCAACCATTACCCGATATGTTGGCATCAAGTATCAGTGGTCACATCTCCGCTTTCTTTTTCTCCATGACCTCAGATTTATTTCTAATTCTCAATCCCAAATGCCTCTGTTAACTGATTATGCAAGATATGAGATATCTATGAAAGGTAGAACTTCAGGGCTTTTAAACATAAGATCTGAAGCTTTAATGTTTATTGACAACGGTACCATTGCATTGCACAACAATGGTGCAACACATCTTGAAAATTCAGTCACATGTATTGAACTGTACATCTTGTATTGAACTATATATACCTATATTATATTGCAAATTTGCTCTGTCTTTCAAATGTCTTAGGTGAGAAACATCCCTTTAACTAACCTTTGCATAACCCTTAACAAGCTTAACTCTCTGGAGAGCTCAGTGGAGTGTCCATCAAAACCAATTTTCTCCTTTTTACTCGCTTATTAAACAGATATGGCATTTGTCTCCGGCTGAAGAAGACTAAACTACAAACCTGCAAAATGACCTAAAAGTACTGAAAATAGTCCATATTGTCATTAATGTAAAAAACAAAACCCTAAAATTGTCTTGTGATCCATTTTGGCTTTGATCACAATCCTGTAAACACACATTTTGATATCAAAGGAACACATAGAGCTTATGCGTTTAAAAAGACATCAGTAAACCAACAGTCTATACCTTGTGGGGCTAAAAGCTTTTAAAGAAAACCACATATTTCCACTCATTTTGAATTATGTACAATACATTACTGACAGACTGGCTATAAAAGAAAAATGGCTCTTCTGCCAGTGCAACACATCCTAAGGGGAAATTCTATATCATATCTAAGCCATTGGCCATTTTGTATTGTCCACTGCCTGGTGGTGGTCTGAGGTGCCATGGGGTCTGCACACTGTGATCTGTGGCTTCAAGACAAAGAGCTAACAGCCAAGGGCATTATTTCATCCTGTTCCACAGGCCAGTAGCTTGACTTATCTTTTCTGAAATACAGCTTTCCCTTGGGATGATGTTTGGTTTAATTATGGATACAAGGGACATCAGTCAAAGTTAATGCTGTCCTTGTTTCACACAGACATCAATACAAGCTGCTTCTGCCTTACCAGGAGCATTCCAACGAGAATAGCAACGTTTTCATAGGCTCTTAGGGTCAGACATGAAGCCAGTTAAATCTTTGAATAATTGATTAGGTCTAATCTCAAACAGTAGCATGTCCCCAGCTGTTGTCATTAAATGGTCATTTCACAAAGAAGACTTCAGAGATTTGTTACTGCTAGTGTTTATCTCGGGGTAATTCCCATTCACCAACAGCTGGCAAAGATCTCCGTTATGTAGAAATCTCAAAGAAATTCTTATACACTACCAGTAACAAGTATTGTGTTCTGCCCTCCTCTACTGACAGTGGCCTCCGGCAACACTCATCCCTCCCCTGGTAGAGCTGTAGGCAATATGGTCATTACCTTCAGCCCTGTGGAGCTTTACTTCCCTGGACAGCAACACTCAGAGATAATGGTGCTCCTTATGAAGGCAAGAATATTAAAAATGTGCCTGGTGGTGCTCACTCGGGAAGTTGTCTGTCTTTATTGTGTGGGGAAATGAGCAGACACTTGGCGTTAATCTGCAGGTGCTGCTCCCTCCCTGAGCTGACAGGATTAGTCTCACTTTGCAAAGATCACTTAATGTTATTGTAAAATGCTGAATTACAGTGTTCTTACTCTCTAATACATCTTTGCCTGAAATTATTGATTCAATTTATCCCTTCTTTTGTTTCAACTGCATATGGGGCTGGTTTATCATGAAGGCTGCAGTTTCTTTATGAAACAACAAGCAGTGCAGATTAATTGCAGCAGTTCCAGCAACAGAACAATAGTTTCTCCAAAAATATGCTGCTAATGACTGTGTGTCACCCTGTCTCAATATCTCTGTATAGAGATATATATGTATGTGCCTGTGTGTGTTTGCCAGCTTGTAACCAGCCAGTCGGATGTGTAAAAAGCACAGAGAGATTTGCAGATGGTGATTGATTTCCATTGTGACTATCTTAAAAATGCTCCATTACACTGAATTTGTGGAGCAATAAGGGGGGAAACAAGCTTTGTACAAGAAGCTGTAATCTGCTGACATATTCCCCAATTACCTCTATGATTTCCAAAAGGATGATAAAGACTGTCAGAAGCAAAAATGCAAAGTAACTCCAACATCGAGACCAACACATGTTCTCCACTGCTGGAGCCAGAGACTCTTGGCCCTGAGTGAAAGCTTCCCAGCCAGCTCTTCTTGGCACTGCCGACTCTGTCCTGAGCATACTGATTCTCATATCAGGGTTCATTTACATAATCCTGCCTGTGACTGGTCTCAGTTTAATGAAGGGTGGTAATGCATTTCTATAACAATGTTTCACCCCTCAACATGCCAACATAAACAGAACTGTGTGATGACATCTGGAGAAGCCCTCCCTGATTTTATCATAATAAAAAAACAAAAGTCAGTCAGTCATCGTTCCGCAGTGTCAATACGCCGGTATTTTCAGTATCAAAGGACCTATCAAATGTCTTCCTGGATGTATGCTACTGACTCCTAGTGCTGGGAATTATAATAAGAGGCATTAACACTAAACAGTCAAATTTCATTTATAAGATGCTTCTCATCCCAAAAGCAACACCAAATGATTTATACAGTATATTAAAAAATTATATGCATACAAAAACAAAGCAAGTCTTCACACACCAAAGTACATAAAGCAATTCAGAACCACTGATTATTTTAAGAGTTTGGTATGTTGAATACCCATGCACAGTTTATCCATCCATCCATCCAACCACCAATCCATCCATCCATCCATCCATCCATTCATCCATCCATCCATCAATCCATCCATCCATCAATCCATCTATCCATCCGTCCATCCATCCATCAACCCACCCATCCGGCCATCTATCCATCCATCCATCCGGCCATCCATCTATCCATCCATCGTTCCATCCATCCATCCATCCATCCATCCCTCCATCTCTCCATCTCTCCATCTATCCATCCATCCATCCATCCATCCATCCATCCATCCATCCATCCATCATTTCATCCAAGTGGAGGAGGAAGTTCATTTTTTGGAGCATCCAATGATTTAATATAATCTTTATATGTTTCTTTATTGTTCATAGTATAAAACACACCTTTTGAAAAATACTGAAATATTTCTAAAAACTAAATTTTCTTGCTATATTTGCTGTATAAACATAACATCACATTGTCCTTAAAAAGTGTACTGAACGCATTTTAATTTGTTATACATAACAACTCTCTAACTTGGCTAGAAAATTTGCCTGGTTGTTTGACTTTTAACATCTACTAATCCTTTTCATCAGTTAATTGACCCAGGAAGAACAGTTGTACTCCAACATCTAATGGAAATCAAAATAAACACAAATACTGATTTTGGACTAAACCTGATGTAATTCAATGTTGTGTAGATTTTTTATGCAATAACTTGAGAACCACCAAATTAATTCACTAATCAAAGTGTAGAAATTGTGAAACAGCTAAATCAATGGCTTTCAACTCTAATTGAACCCCAGCCTGCTTGTCACACCTCAACAGATGGTACCTTATGTTGACTGTGATCTCCTGATGGGAGGTTGGGCTCACACCTCCAACCTCCCAACACAGGTTTTCTTCTCAAACAATGCAGCCATGGTGGGGAGATTAAGTAGTCTGCCACAGGAGTGCATGATGCTTCATTAGGCCAAGCAAGGATGGATGTCGGTGCCTGAAGCAATCTGGAACCCAGCGAGGTGTCGAAAGACCTCTAATGCAGTCCTAATCATTACTGCCCACTGTATTGACTAAATTTAAGGAGCGTTGGAATGATTATTCAAAGGATCAAATCAATTCTACACATAATACCTTCACTCAAGATATAATCACAGCATGGTTAATGTATTTACTGGTGCTAAGATCAGCAGTGCATAAAACCATGTATATAAAGGTGGTGATGTTAATGACATAAGTAACTTATGGCGGCTGCAAAAACCCTGTAACCAGCTCTGCTACTCTGAGACATTAGAAAGCTATTAAGAAACTTTTTGGACAGTTAATTATACCAAAGAATTAATTCTGCCAGTCACACAGTTGGTCTGCTTTTAACATCCATTTTACTTGAAAGTTAAAACTTATTAGGATTTCTTGACTTTATTGTGGTTTCTGAAGGGTTTCAGATCTCTTCCGGTCAATGGCATCATTTCTCGCTGCTGTTTGAGCAGTGACATACATTTGTGTTAAATTCATACAAAGTAACATTGGATTTTTAAGGCGCTTTTCCATTGGTACCTACGTGGCTCTACTCCACCGGCCCAGCAGTACTATACTCTACTCGACTGCTTTCCCATTACAAGTCACAATCCTCTAATGAGGGAGGGGTCCCCCCGCGCAATGCGACTCTTTAGATGCTTTGGGCGCGATCTGCAGAACACCACAGAAGAAGACAAACACCATAGAAGAAGACCGACACGAAGATAGAAGACATTGCGGTAACTTTTTACTTAGGGCTCGGATTATGGTTATTCGTGGGAAATAGACTCATGGAACAGATCAAGAGAAGTCGTCGAAAGACAAGACTAAACACCTTGGAACACATCAGACCAATCAATGGATTCGAGCCTGTGGACGTTACCCTACCTGCACAGCTCGACACGCTTGGGAACCACAACGAAGTAGGTACGACAAAACTAAGTGCACAGTTCGACAAGTCCTAATGGAAACGCCCTGTTTCCATGTATAGTTGTGTAAGGTTGGGTAGAGTAGGTACTAGTGGAACAGTGCCTTCAGTGCAATGCCATATAGTGATTATACTTCACCAGTTAGCTTTGCATGTCATAGGAGTGGACAGAAATAATCAATCAGAGGTCTAGTTAATATAGTGACATCCAAGCCTCCCTCATTACTTCTTATATGAATGTGATATGTGTTATGTCAAATGTGTTATCCTACAATAGATGTGTGGTTTTAGAGCACTGGTGCAGAACTCTGGTCTTTGAGGGCCACAGTCCTGCACGTTTTCCATATTTCCCTGCTCCAACACACTTCATTCGAATCAAATGGATCCAACAGTGTATCGAGTCCTGGACGGTGACTTATTCCTTTCAAATCTGGTGTGTTGTAGCAGCTAAACAATGAACAGGGTTCCCAAACACTATCTGAGGAACTGAGAAATGTCATTTTCACAGCGCTTGCAAATCACATGATGTAAAGGGAAACATGAAACTTGGATTTAATTGCCTGAGTTAATGTTTATGTTCTAATAGCTTTGTGAGTAATTTAGTCATTAACAATTACAGAAATAATACTTTACTTTTTTTTATTGTGTGATTACATCTGAAACACTCATTGACTTTATAATAAAGAAAGTCAGTCATCATTCAGCAGAGTTAATGCTCTAATATTTTCAGTGATCATGGAGCCATTGGGATTATTTCTCCCTTATATCCATCAGGTACCTCATGTTGAAAGGAGGAGCTGTCTCTGTGCACCTTCCAGTGAAACAACCTGAGCTTTGAAGTTGGGCGTCATCAGCACTCTGTCAGTAATTTTCAACAGCAACGAGCGAGTAGATTAGTCTGGCTACTGGACACTATTGACTCACTTGACTCACAGATGTATACATAATTATCTATGAGTTGCTCAGTGAAAGAAAACAGATGAAACTTTTTTCGGCATTAGGCTAGATGTGTTGTTCCAGAATTGTTCCTCTTTTCACCTCTGCTTGTAGGACATGAAGGTCAGAGCACACAAGGCTTGATGTGGGCCAGCTCTCGGCAGCAAAACAGGATGGAGGGGCTGAGCTTTATCTCCAAGAGGACAACAGAGTACCACTGTCACAGGGAGTATATACCCTCCCTGCCACCAAAAGCGGTCAAGTGGAAGGGGCTGGCCCTAAAGCGTGCACGTCTGTGTGAGTGTGTTTGTGTGTCTGCGTATGTATAGAAGGAGCAATCTGGAGTGTGCTGGAGGCTATGGCCTCTTTGACTTGATAGATTCTTTTTGCAGCCTGCAAAGCCCAGAGGAAGCCAGTCAACACCCTACCACATACCAAGCTCTTTATATGTCAGCATTTGTAGACTCTTCCATATGAACTTTACCATCCTACTCAAATCGTCACATCCTACATTGTGATGAATGACATCATTTACAACTGTTTAAAGCTACATCACAGAATAGATTTTTGCCCACTACTCAGCCATGAGAGTGGTGACCAGCAAGGAGCTTTTACAATTACAGTTAGGTTTGCTGTGTTGCAGCGAATTCAGGCTGAATCAGGTTTCATGGGGGAAAAAAAGAAAACAGATATATTGCTCTGAGATCATAGCCTCTTACAGAGGAGAA
Source organism: Pseudomugil gertrudae (assembly GCA_037177535.1). NCBI lineage: Eukaryota > Metazoa > Chordata > Actinopteri > Atheriniformes > Pseudomugilidae > Pseudomugil > Pseudomugil gertrudae. The sequence continues at coordinate 8,169,727 of JBAMHV010000009.1, read as the reverse complement.
AAAGAGACCTAGGAGAAGGGGAAAAAAATTCAATTCCAAATCTGCAGCTTCAAAAGTGGATGAAAGCTGAATGCAAATAAAGTTCTGTTTCTCTGTGTTGTGATTTATCACTGTGCCGAGCAGTAGCGCCGAGGCAGGCGGTGTATTGAACGAAATGACTCTCCTCACATATTGGAAAAGCAACTCAAGAACAAAGTGCAGGAAAAATGGAGCCAGACAGATGGATGACCTTCAGTCCTCCTTGATAGGAACAGGTAGAGAGATTTGTTTAAAGAGAAAATCGCTCACTCACAGAGAAAAAATGAGTGGAAAGCTCATTTATAAAAAAAATCATTGAGTGCACACTATGTTTTCTGAAGTTAGTAAAACAATAAGAGGATAAACATTATAAATTTGGGTGGTATAAAGAATGAATCACAAAATATGGACGTAAGCATTTTGTGATCTGTAGAGAATGACAATGCTTTTATCTTCATGAAAAATAGTTACTGAATAACATTGTCATAGAATGAGAAAGAAAAGGCTTTATTTATATATTTTTATTCATATTTTTAATCAAAAGATGTATTGTGGATGTAGCAGAATTCAATATCATTTGAAAACATTTCTCGATGATTCTGAGGCATGCTACTCTTCCCACGCATTAGTTAACAGCCGTGTTGTTGACAACACCAAATGGTGACCAAAATGGTAAAGGCAAAGTTTTAAAGCACTGTTGCATTTTTCTCCATAGATATAACCGCATAGTGAGATGTGTGAGCCACGTTTTCCACAGCTAAATTACTTAGTGTGTTTTTGCTGAGTCTATTTATTAGTTTCTTTGTTTTATGGACCACTTGAAACGTGCTTTTCAGCGAGGTAAAAATCTTCTGTTCGCCAAAAGGTCGAACTGAGCTGAAGAAGCAAGCCTTCCCCTGTGCTCTGATTCTCTCATGTGCTGCTCATAGACGATTTCTGGTAAACAGAATTGATTGAAGATGGGCCATGTGTTTTCCATTTATCTCCTCTCCATATAATTCTCTGGTGATGAGTCATGTCACCATTGCTCTGCCATGGGTGAGCTTCAATCTCCATGCCCAATGACTGCACCACAGAGCAATCATTCAACGCAACTCCCAACATCAATCTTGCTTGAAAGTGTTGGGTGATGAACCCGGGCTGCCTGTTGCCATGATCAGCCATCACAGCTGGCAGTCTGATTCATACCAGATCACAACATCAGAGTGAAACCGTCCAGTTCATCAACAGTACCCTTGTTCACTGCAATGAAAGACATGCACACGCTTTTCTTTCTCCTAATCATATACAAGTTTTAAGTTAAACAGAAAAAACACTCACCAAACAGATTAATAAGATTTCCTAAAAAATATGATTATATTAAAAGAATATGTAGATAATGGTTTGTAATTATATTAGTATTTTCTGCTGAATGTCCCCACAATAATTCAAAACATGGATAGTGAGAGTAAAATAAACTGGTGTGTTTGATTATAAAAAGTCATCCTAAAAACCATCATGATAGTGTTTCATTGTATGTCAGGGATACGCTTTGCTTACTATCTGCAACAATGTCATTTCCGTATTTCAGAGACAGTACAGAGCTGCTTTTCCTTTTCATTGGTTAATGTGAAAATCTATATGTTCCAACTATATGTTCTAGATTTCTAATCAATTAATGAACAATTAAACAAGGATGTGAAACAGTGATGTCACAGTTAGTCAAGTTATCAGAGGAGATGAAGGCTGAACATATAATTCATATATCATCTTGTTATAGGCAGGATAGTAATACTCGCAGCGTGCAATGAGTTATTTCTTGCCTCACTTCTATTTCTTGGTGTGATGTTTGAAGAGCAAAAGTATACATGATCAAACTTTTCCACTGAGCTGTCTCTCAGCAGATTCAATCCCAAGTGAAAAAGAATAATCAGTTACTTTTACTCACATTTTTGCACTGAATTCCCATTAATTTAAAATAAAGGATTTTTTTTATTCTGTGGTCAAATTTTTTGTAGTTTATAATTCGTATTATACTTGTCCATCTCAAAACATAATGTTAAGATCGTTTCTATGAGTTTCTTGGAATGAAATAACAGATTTTTCTTCATAAAAACCTTGTTTGCTTGTAAATGGAGGCACTGGTTGGTTGTAGAGAAACTAGACTGGAGTATTGGAGTAAAGAAATCAAACCCATGTCAAGCTTATAAAGCAGCTTTCTTGTGTCTTCAAGCTATTATTCATTCTTTTGCCAGCACTGCAGAGGGGAGTTGTGCTCTAATTAAACTCACCTCCAAATATCCTTGCCGACACCTCCAGAATACTCAAAAGCTTTTAAAATGTGGCTGAGATGGGAGTTTGTTATGCATGTACGCAGCAGTGCTAATAAATTCCCTGTTTAGACTTCAGCCAACATTAGCGTAGCAACCTGCAGAACACATCTCCAGCGTGGTTCAGAGTCACAAAGGTCACTATTCACGTTTTTTGACACATGAAAACCTCCTGTGATTGAACTAGTCCTCAGAGGTAATGCCAGCTGCCAGGGCAGGTCTGTATGAACAGTTAACTACTGATTGCCAGCGCAAACATCTGTGTGGATAAAAAGCTTTGCTACCCTTCAACATTATCAAAGCTTCGACGATGAAGCAGCACTGGATCTAAAAATGACTGCAAATGAATTTCTGAATGTTCTGAGGGAACGTTGCATTTTAGCTTTGACCTTTCTCTGTGGAGAGGACAAACCCTCTGACTAAATTAAGCATTAAATATTCATTGCAGAAAGTAACATCAGCAAAGAAAATAAGAAGGATCGATTGTCAATCAGTTTAACGTTTATGTTGTTGCTCTTTTTGGAGCAGGCAGGACCTTTTGAACTGATGTCAAACAGTTGAACAAACACGTCCCAGAGAGCATGTAGAGCAGTGTGTGTTTTCAAAAAATGTTTTGGATAAAAGCCTTATTAGCTACCTACAAGGATTAAATTTAATCACTCCCCTTTGCTGCAGCAAGTGTTCATAAATGTGTCTCTGCAATGCTGTTTCACTATGTTTAAAAGCAAAAATATTTGATTCCACATTGAGCTCACATAATCTGCCAAGCTCTCGTTTTTATACCCACTAAAGATGACATTGCTGTTACCTTTAAAGTCATATATTTAAACATGACTACTAATCCACTGAATTTGTCAAGAGCTTGAAGGGAAATGGTGAGTTATTAAGATTGAAAGTTAAGACGTATGAAATGATTAAACACATAATTTACCACTACTGCATGAAGGGCATGACTTGTCAAGTCTCTTGGGACCCTGATCAGCTTGCTTTACTAAATCCCCTGGTGACAACATGTAATCTGAAGCCCAGACTACTGAGCCTGAAGCAAATGAACCCTCCAATCTGCCTTTATTCTTGTGATTATAACATGTAAATATCCATCTTGAATTCATATTTCTGTAATAACTTTCTGTGACATTTTAAAATAGCACCAGAGCTACAGTACATCTGAACTTTATGTGACAGGCAACAAGCAATTAGGCCAAAGCACCGTTCCAGACCAATAGTCTACGCCTTGCACCCTCCTGCAACTAAAACATGTTCAGCAAACGCAGCTTTTTGGGGAGAGATAATTATTCACCAGTGTGCCAAATGAAGAATTTTGTTTGTCTGACAACAAAGTATAAACTACAAGTCTTGCGTGACAGTCCGGAAAAATCAAGCTGAGCTTTGGCTGCTGCCCTAGAACAAGCATCTGTCAAAACAAATGAATCTTTTTGTCTCGTTTCATATAAATAAATAATCAACTTAAGATCTATGGATGAAATTTTAAAAAAAGAAAAGAAAAAACAGCATTGACAGAGAGCTGTGATATCGCAACAGAGCTGTGCAAAACAGTTATGGCAATTTTATTTTTGGCCTGAAATGAAAAACATAAAAGGTTTTTTGGCAGATCAAAATAATGGCAAGAGCCCAAACTGCAAAAGGAAATTATGTAAAGAGGGATATTCAATGTTAAAAATGACATTTTATGCTAAATAACAGCGACATTAACAAATAATCGGTGGTCTCTTGCTGTGTGACTTTACAAAATGTTAAAATAATTTTACAGAGTTGACGTCTTTTGATGGGACAAATAATCTAACATTTCTGAAACAGTGTGGAAAACAATGTAAAAACAATAACTGACCCTGAGAACTACTTTTAAAGCAGACTTAGTTCATAATTATCATGAATTTACCCCACTGTCCTATAAAATATGAATAAATCTGAATAAAGTCAGAAACAAATTGTAGATACTTAAAAGATAACTGAAGATTCTACAGATAAAGGATTCGGCTAATGAGATTAAAGAAGACCCCTCCCTAATCGTTCACCATGAAGATGATGAAGCATATCTATGTGCTTTAGTCTGTAACTCAAGAAGTAGCGGGTTCAATCAAAGTGGGAAATGAACAATGTAAAATAAATAATTCATTCACCTTCTTATTGTTATTCAGGGTCACACAGACAATCCTGGCAAGCACTGAGTAAAAGGCGGGGAAACACAACACGTGTGTCAACAGTTAATCATACTGCTACAACAGACAATCATTCACCAACATTAATGCCCGAGGGCGACAAATGTGACTTGCATGTGCTTTCAGTATATAAGAGACAAGGTGACACCATGTCACCTCAGAACTGCCGACTTTTTCATATAGGAAAAGTGCAAATGCACCAATAAAGAACTGGCTTTGATTTTTTTTTTTAAGTCTGGCAAATGTGAAAGTACACATGTGAAAATATTTATGACTGTCTGTGATGTCTGTGTGGTGCCTTTGCTCAATGTGTAATCAGCAGACTGGAAATAAGTCAGAGCCATATCTGTCTCACACAGTCTTATAAAATCAGCTCCTTGACTACATTGGCTGCTGGTTCAGAGGTGCATCAGCTTTGACCACCTCCGTCCTACACAAACACGATGATGAGGAATCAAAAAAGTGCATAAGCTTAGACTTTAATGGGAAACATGAAAAGGGCTTAGGTTCCTGAAAAAAGAAGACATCTGGCCAAAAACCAGACTTTAAAATAACCTATCCCTGCCTTGCCCCACAAAACCTGGAAAAAACGGGACTAAGTCTAATAAATTCATCATTCACAGTTCACACCTGTTTCTTTCTTTCATGCTCAGCATATAAAACCCAAACAAGAAATACTTCTTAATCTTTGGCACGCAATTTTGCCCGCTGTCCTGGTGTTACAAAGAAGTAGACACAAACAACAAAGACTGCAACAATAGACAATACAACGTTTTAACAATGACTACTTCAGCTGGGAATGGCATTTTAAAAAGCAAGGCTGTTTGAAAGGCCCAGTAATGTCTGCTCACATAAATGCAGCAAACATTTCTCAGATTGAACAAAAATCATTCATAACCAATAGCAAATGGCCCAAGGTGTTACTAAAGAAAGATGTGGATTGGTGTCAAGAGTGTAAGCTTGTGTACTTCCAAGCTGACCGTAAATCACAAGCTAACTGTTCCATAAGCTGTAATTAATGCTTATTGTTTAATGTTCTTTAATTTACCTTCTTTTATTGCTTAATAAACATCATCAGAACAGGTGAAATCTGTCCTGCATTGATTTAAGAAAAGCAAAGGATGCTGGGATAGTGTGATATTAAATTAAAATCTGGTACTGCAACTTCCCCAGTTTGGTAGCAGATACTTCCAGCATGATAACATCTCTTCCTCTAAATGTTTTCAGTCTGCATCCCCTCAAATAAACACATGAATTGCATACCATCCATGTTGAATCCATGTAACTGTATTTTCTCCTGTTTCAGTTGTTTCAGGTTTTCAACTTGAAACATTTTACAGCTGTCACATCTTTTTCTGTAAAACCATCATTATTGTTCAAAAAAACCTAGACAAGCAATTCATGGCCGAGCTGATGATTCTGAATCGGCTATATCTGACAATAAGTGATCCATGTTATGTTGCCAGGTGACTAAAAGTCGAGAATGACAGCTCAACATACTATATGGAAAAGACTGCATCACTTATGAGACACTTAATAAAGAAACCAGAGGTTGACCGAACAGACCAACACCTCCTGATGGGTTTGTCTATTAAATTTTATCAGGAGCCAACATTTATTTTAGAGCCTTTAATAATCAATCTGTGAAAAGTAAAGTAAAAAAAAAAAACAAGGCATCAGCTGGAATTATTCCTGTTAAAACCTGTTTTAATAATAATAATAATAATAATACATTTTATTTATGGGCGCCTTTCTCATACTCAAGGTCACCTTACAAGTAAA
>JBAMHV010000009.1:8153331-8163338 GCA_037177535.1 Pseudomugil gertrudae | reverse complement strand
TATACCAGTTTGAACAGATGTGTTTTGAGTTTGGATTTGAACAGGTCTATTGAATTTGTGTTACGGATATCAGGGGGGGTTTTACTATTTCCTGGCATATTTGAGTTGACAGGTTGTGTCACTCTGCCTCCAGCAATGTGCTTGTTTGACTGCTGTCATTAAAAGATGCATTTCTAATTACACCTAATAGAAAACGACAATTTTCTTTGTTTTGTGTTTTTTTTTCCCTTTCTGTCTATGGCTCATTGTGTGGTATGTCCTGTATTATGTAGCTAATTAGGTCATTTGCTCCGCTGAAGACATTGTTTGGAGATTAAGTTGCTCTGACCCATCTGGCTAATGGCCTGGTAGGGTCTCAACTCCTATTAAAATATCTGCCACAGAGGAGAAAGAAATATATTGAATCCTATTATTGTCCTAATCTAATTATTCAACATCAATGGACTATCATTTCCCTATAGCCCTTGACAATATGGTGATGGCTGAATAAGGTAGGCCAAAGGATAATATGAGAATTTAAGATGTATTATTCCATTTATTAACTTCATTTACTGCAATGTATTCTTCAGGAAACTGTATTGTATGTCGCTATCAGCTCATGAACGTTCTATAACCATGATGCTCTTCTCATTTCAGTTTATCTTGCCACCTTTTAAACGAAACAAAGTGACCTTCTCATGATCCTGAAATAAGAAGTAATTAAAATGATAACAGTCCTCTCACAAAGCAAATGAGAGGCTTTACAAGTTCCAATCTACCAGCCATTTCATCGACCATTGGTTGGGGTCATTTTTCTCTACGAGTCCATCTGTCAAACCATAAAACGACTCAAACCATATCCCACCCTAGGAGAGAGAGACGCTGTCTTATGCACATGTTGTGGACACTAGTAAAACAAAGCAGAAAGCATAAAATACTGTGGCTGAAATAACAGAGAAGTCTAGAAGCTTGTCTTGCTGTCATGTTACTACAGCTACATATCTCAATTCATATGTACTGCAAAAATATTTTCTGTACAAACTATTGATTTACGAGTCTAAAAGAAATAGCATAGAATCCTCCCATCCATCCTATTCAGTGTTTTATATCTTTTAAAGTCTAAACACAATTAAACACATTTTTTCCCACAATTTACAAGTGGTATCCTACAAATTAGCAAATGATCCACTCAGACTGCAGCAGCACTGTTGCTCATTGTCTTCAAAGCTTAAAAATCAATGTTATCTTTAGCATCCGTCAACTGCCTGCTGCTGGTTCTATCAGTAAGACTGTGCTAGCTCAGAGTTCTGTTAGAATATGAAAGAGTTATGTAAACACATTTTAAACAACAGACAGCCTCTACTAGAAATGTAAATATCTTTGTGTTGAACAAGCACAAAATAAATACATTTTATATCAACTAAACTGCAGGAAAGACTCAGACTCAGCCATCTGGTATGAAGAGTTGTAACATGGCACACCAATCAATCCATGTACAATCTGTTTCAAAATCTTGCAGACAAAAAGAAGGAAACAGAATATAATTACATTTTCTAGATAATCATTGTATTATGGTCTTGAGTTTAAGTTTTTGTAATCTTATCAGGGTTATTTCTGGTTTAAACCAGTGTGTACCACACTAGTGTCAGAAAGGATGTTGTGACGTAAACACAGGTTTGAATGTAGGCGAGACTAATGCTATCAGTAAAAAGTAAACATATAAACTACATTGTTAAAAGTAGTTACACATTTACTGTATGTCAGCTTAAGTTTTAACAGGGAAAACAAATTAAAAGTGGTGATGGCAGGCAATGATGTGGAAAAATCTTATCTCTGGTAAATATGTATACTAAAGGACAAAGAGGAATGCGGAGAAAATCCTGGTGAATGGCAATCACTCTCTGACTATGAGTTTGAGCCCCTGAAGTCATGAGGGTGATTTAGGGTTCCCCTGGCTCAAAGACCTTTAGGAATGTATTTTATATCACATTCCTAACACAACAAAATAACCCATCCACAGAGGTTGACTTGATCTGCTGCATTTTTGCTTTTTATTTCTTGTTTACTTATTTATTTTTCAGATATATGTTTATATTTGTATCTTTTTTCCACCTTTGCAGTACTATGCTGTACATGTAGGTTGTAAGAGTGACTTGAAGAAAATAAAATGTCAGAAACAGTCTGATTGGAGCTCTATTCATTGTTTTTAATTTGTTGATAAGTTATCAACATGTTATCAATGATAACATATACATCCTTCTATTTGTGATGATTTGCACATTTCAGAGATCAAACCAATTATTTTTGTAATTTTATGATCAAACTGCATATTCACAACTTGGTCAGCACAAATCAAATTTTTGATCTTCCATGTCCATAAAGGGAGTTATTTATATTAGCCTTGAATAATCAGATAATATACATGGCATCTGTTGTGTGTCACCACAGACTAATCTCTGTTTTACTTTCGTCAAGGACAATCATTTCTGCAATTACACCAGCTGAAAACAAGATCTATGAAAATTGGATAATGTAAAAACTGCTTCACAGATATAATAGATATGTCAGTGTTCATATGTATATAATGACTGTTGATGTGATTTTTCAGGGCGATTTGAATGAAGTTTTCTAAACCCCAAGACTTTCCAGTAAAAGACAAACCCATCGTGGTTTACATTATCGAACAGTTGTCTTACCCTAATAAATTTATTCATACACTTTTATGACAACTTAATACTGTGATTACATCAAGATTGATAGCTGAGTAATCACAATGCTGCTGTTTATTATCTATAAGCACTCAGAAAATTGTGTGAGTTCACTTGCTGTAGTACTAAGAAATGGACTTGAAATTAAACATCAAGGCCTTGATGCAAACTCACCCATCTCAATTTTAGAGGCTGATATCTTTTCAAGAACAGACAAACATAACCACATGCAGTGTTTTAGACAAGCAACAGGAGACTTCACCAAGGGCAACGGGATAAACCCACAAATCAACAACAGATTTAATCTGTGTCCCACTTGGCAAATAATGGAGGAGTTAAAGCAGGTCCAGCTTAGTTAAGTCTTTGAATCGACATGTACTCTATTCTGTTAACTTGTGAAGCAAACGTAGCTATAAAAATAAGACAACTTTTATTTCCAGTGGGTGGACATGTCAAGCAGGCCCTGGATCCAAATACAACAAACAAACTTAATTAGAAAAGACCACACACTGCGGTGCATCTTCTGTTATGCCTGCAGAAACAAAACTCTAGTACACTACGGTAAACTTGGAAATAAGTCAAGCCTTAGTGTTGCCTGTGTTACCCACATCATTGTGCATTGCGCTTTCCCCTTAATTATGAGCTCATTTGACCAGTGATGCAACAAAGAAACAGAAAGAGGAAAAAAGATCATTTGGTGAAGCTGCACGTTTAGTCAGAGATATCAAATTATGTCAAGAACTAATCATCTTTATCCTCTTGCTGATTGGTCATTTAAAAGCAATTTTAACACACTGAATGATAATTTTACATTGTCTCATTATTTCAGTTAATAAATTACACGGTTGGCTGACGAAGGGGAACTAATCCAAGTACAAGCAGCTCCAGGTTTGGTAATCCAAATTCCTTTTTTTTCTGTAGCAATGCTCACTCAAGTCTAGCTATGTTTTTTTTTCTTTTAAATCAGTGATAAAAGCCATTAGCAGTGTACTTGTTGTACGTTACCTATAGAGATAACCCAAGCTTCTAGCCAGAATAGGTTGACCTGCTTTATCTACCGTGTTTCATAGCCAATCAAATACCAGGAAATGTGATATGTATTATGTGACATTGTGGGGTTTTGTAACAGTTTGGAACAACTGTTCATACATGTCTAAGCACTTGAAGCAGCATAAAGTACCTGGCTGCAAAAGCAGATCATTACTACACATCAGCACCGAGGGACGCACACTAAATAATAAGTTATTTCACAAAAAGAAAACAAACCTTATTTGTAAAATATAATCTGAGCATATTTCCTCTGTCACACATACAGACAAAGATTTATGTAGAAATTACACTCATCTATGTAAAGTAGTAAATTCCTGCTCTACCAAAGTTTCTGTCTCGTCCAGAAACCCCTCCATGCGTCTGCCTCAGCCTAACTACAGTTTTGAGATTATCACACTGAGTGGGTGGGACTAGCTGTGGGAAACAAACTGATAATATCTAATCCTCTGTGTGGAGGAGATATTTACCTCCCCATTCAGGATCCAACATACAGCATTAAGCAAGCCAGCAATAAAACAATACACACTTCCACCAGCACCTAGGAAGCTTTGGGCTTTTCATTTCCATTTACAACTAAAATTTACACAACAATTTGTATAATAATAAAAGGATTAATGCATTAAAACCTAAATATAATGGGGTGGTAATTTTTGAAGATATGAGTCTGATTAAATGCAGAAGCCAGATAATTCATGCTTTTGTGCCTGAGTCTGGGGGGAACCTCTCTTGATGAGCAAGATAACACGTCATTGCTGTGAGAGATGTGTCACTTTGATCTTGTGACAGTTTGTAAAATCAGCTTGACACAATCCAGCTTTGACATATTGCTTTATCCTGTGAAATTAATTTCCTGATCAAGTTAACACAAACTCATAGTTTTAACACTCGCTTTCAACTTGACATGTGAGTGTACTCAGAAAGTGCATCAGTGTGTCAGTGTCCAGTGTGCATCTTTTTCCTAAATTTACATTATTAACAAATCAACCTCACACTAAAACGATGGCCTACTCCCATAAACCAGTAAATCCAGGGTCAGAATTGATCGGCAAGGTAAGAACCAAAAAGTCACTAAATAAATAATGATATGTTGCTCATGTTTCAAAGAACAGATAGGCCCGGCGTATCTGGACTTTGTTTCATGCTTGTGAATATATAATTGATGTTGTTTGTTTTGAAAAGAACCACCGTAAAAAAAATTACTATTGTTTAATAAATATTTGACAATTAATAATATAATTTTATTTCACATGCTTAAAGGTATGTTTTCACCATCGAGTAATCGTATAGTGAATTATAAATGAATGTACAACTATAACATGGGGTGGAAAACACCATATGGGTAGCAATGAACTGTTTGGGGGGGGGTCTACACTCTCTAAGTGCTTTTCTAGTTTGTTAATAAAATAAAAACATTTATACTCCAGCACATGCAGTGATGAATATTTGAGCAGCATTTATCTTGCTTTGTGTTTGATGAGAAGGATTGTGCATGAAAAATGATGGACCGGATGGAAATTGTTCCTTAATGAACAGCAAAAAACAGCTAAAGAGAGAATGAGCTTCATTAGCATCATGGCTAATATGTAGGCTAAATTAAAAGGATAAATCTTATAAAGTGTTTTCTTTCTGATCTGAGCCTGAAAGCGGCTGTCTTACAGTAACTGTTGATGAATAATGGTTAAAGATTATGTTTTTTCTTTTTATTTCAATTATTTGATCTCATTCAGGGAGAAAGAAAAGAAAAAGATTTAACTTTTGAGCACAACCAGTTAACTGAATGCTGGAGACTCTGACCTTATCAACTAATTAAAAAAAACATATAAAAAAAATTAGCCGTTTCATTGTGGTGTTTTCATCACTCATAATACCATAACTTTATAAACAGCTACCGTGTTCACTGCTGAGTGCTTCATATGGCTCTGACTTACTGGGTTTAATTGATCACTTTACTCAGAACATTACCTCAGTGATGTGAAAGCAGTGCAGCTTATTACAGCTTCTACCATCAGCACCACATCAGCTCATGGAGGTCCTGCTGTGGTTAAGCTGTCAGTCGGTAGTACTATTTTTTTTTCTTAATCATGAAAGCAGACGGGAGTTTCTCCTCCAGTCTGCTTTCTTTGTTCAGTTCCGACAGGTAACTGCATTAACTGGCACAGATCTTAGTGGGGTAGTGCTTAAAAATATCATTGAGCCAGCCCAGATACCACAGATTTTCTTTCAGATCCAATACCGAGTCAAATTCAGCCCAAATTCAGCCCAAATTCAGCCCAGTATCTACCACAGCCTTGCAGCACCTGCCCTTCTCTCCTCCTCTTCCTCATCAGGATTGTATTATATTCTCTGTTCAGTTGTTTAAGGACCATGTTGTGTGTTATGTATTTCCACCTTCACAGAGTACACTCTACCTGTTCAGCTCCACACATGACTGCTATGGACTTATACACTGTGCCCTATTTCACATATGAATGTAAGCAGAAGATTAACAAATTCCTACCAGCTAGGTATAATTTAGACCAGATCCTTATATTAGTGTTAGTTTACCAAGAACTATTTATCCAAAATGGCTAAAGATAGTCTAACATAAAAATCTAGTATTGGAGGTATTGCTATTACAGTATTCACTATTCTCAGCATTTAAAAATAAACTTTGAGTTCACTCTGCTTTGCAGCTCTTTCACTTTTTAAAACAAAGCAGCCACAGAAGACTAAAAAACAGAAAAATGAATGAACAAAGTTAAATGATATGATGAAGGACGACAGTAACTATTGCTGCTGAGAAATGTCTGACCTAAGCACTACCATTCTTGCCACCAATGTCCTCAGCAGGTAAACAAAGGTGCAAATCTATAAATGAAGAGTGATCGTTGTAAGAACAGCTGGTACTTGCATCCTGTACATGTTTTGGCCTGATTGGTTTGACTGTTTTGCATAATGCAAGTACTGCAAGGTGGCGAATCCCCCGGGCAAATTTGTTTTAGAAGAGATGGCAGCCAGATGTTTCCCACCAGGGAAAGCACATAATGTAAAGATTCAAAGAGAATGCCAACTCACTTGTCTATGAAACCTCCACACAACTACTGAAATATAAACAGAAAGTTAACACATTTGTATGAAAGCTTAGCGATTTTTTAATGAAAAAGAGTTATGATGTAGTCGTATGTGTAGTGCAAAGTAAAATAACACGAGGTGCCCTCAGTGTCTTATCAGATGAAACAAAGTTATGTGTTACAAACGATACAGGAAGCTTTCTCTTATAATCAGTTGTCGTCAGGAGTTGTTCCTGCCATCCATGTGCTGAAGATAGATTCTCAAGTCACAGGGTGCCAGTGGGATATCATGTCTAATCATTTTTACAGCTGGCATGGTGTTTTTTAATCTTTCTTTTAAGGGGAGAGAGTTCTCAAAAGCCCAACTGATTAGAAAATGTCCTTCTATTTTGCATCAATACCAAATGTTACATTTTCATCCGAGTATCGACGTATTCCTAAAACATACCTAATCATTTTAATGCCATAACTCAATACCAAACTTGAGTTTGACTGAACTCAAAGTGAATTAAGATTAGAAATTAACAGAAATATAGTGTTTTTTAATGAGACAAAACTTTAGTCTCCTACTTGAAAGACTTCTCATTTTAGTGTATCAATACACTATTTTTTTCAAACCTACATTTGTATACAAAACAACACATGTGCTGAGACAGCATAAACACTAACACCATTTTGGACTAAGATTGAATTTATGAGCAAACAATCAGCTTTTAATAAGGTAATGAGTATGAATGAGCCTTTTGTTAAATTTACTAAGGATCTGGGCACTTTTCTGGTGGGCTGACGTATTTTTTTTGGGCTGACATTTTATTTATTAGTCTAACTAGTCAATGAAACTGAGTAATCAGCAACCCAACTAACACTGCGTAAGCAAACAGTCCTTGAACCTATACAAGCTCATCCCAGCTTCTTCTTCAGATTTTCTTTTCTTTGGATTATAACCCATTATGGGAGAATTACTAATAAGATGTAAGAAACTTTAACCTACATGAGATACTGTAATTTAGCTGCATGTATAAGGAGATTGTTTTGTTTTGTTTTTTTCACCACATTTCACAGATTTGATCTGATGAGACAAACTCAGACAGAGTAAATACATCAGCTTGAAGAAATAATGAACTTGTCCATATCCATTCCTAATCACAAACTCTGAAGTCAGTAGGGAGGGAGTCTTCATAATTTCTGTTCAAATGTTATTCATATTGCAGGTCTCCCAGAGGCATAACAAAAAAGTCTTATTCATTCAGTTGTATTAAACCTATATTAAGCTAACATGCACTCACAGTTTATTATTGTCTGTCAATTAGTGTAATTTATCTTGTTTTTCATATACGTTTAATATTTAGTTTTCACTTTATATCTTAAAAAACACTACTGCATGCTCTCTTTAGTACCCTGGTTGTCTCATTTTAGAGTCGTGTAAATGAAGAGGAAACAAGATACTGTGAACACTAACCCACTATGTGCTGTGATACAACACTTGAGTAATTCAAACAGAATAGATTATAAAGCTCCTCCTCATTCAGAGCTGCAGAACACCAGACTATCAAACATAGGAAGGATAAAGGATATATAGCACCTGTTACCTGCTTTGTCTTTTTTTGGGGGGTGGAGTAAACACCACTGGAGTGTGCCTAAGCAAAGTAATGTAGTGATAATTATCTGTGCTATATAAGTAGAAGAGGAAACAAGCTCTGATCTTAAACAGATCAACTAGGTTGTAAGAAACCACATAAACTGAAAAGCATCTTTACAGAAAGCCCATAATAGTGTAAATACAGGAGCAACGGGATGTTATCATGTAACTGTCATCCCTATTAAAATACAACCACAAGAAAAAAAAATATAAAAAGTAAGAAGTATATCCAACAAATCAAGCAACTGTCATCCCAGGATTCTTTAAAGAATTGTTCTTCTTAAATATGTATTTTGAACTGTTAGACACAAAACAGTCATATGAGAAGGAAAAACACTAAAGCTTTCAGGCCTTACACAGGTTTTTCACCTGTATTAGCAAATTTATGCTAACTTTAGCATCAAGATCATAAATTGAGAAAGAACAGAGGAGCAACATCACCATCACTCTGGGGTGAAGTGCTTCAAGTAATGTCTTCACTTTGACTTTCATAATTTATGCTGTTTCAGGGTTTCTTAATGCTCCTGTGAGATTTTCAAGGCTGTACCTGTCTTGTGTTAAATTTCACTTAACACGCCATTAACTTTGGCCTTTTGTCCAACAAATATAGATTAAAAGAGAAGATTAGTCACTGCACCCTGTTAGACTATTAATACCAGTAGAAAAGGCATTGCAGTTTTTTTTCATTCCAATGCTGTAAACAGTACAGGAACAGCCTTCCTTATAACCCCAAAGCAGCTCAGAATATCAGATGTTGTGCAGCTTCACCTTAAAACAAATTGGGGTGATGTTTCTTAAAAGGCCAGTATTGCACTTTTGTTGTTTTCTGATTCCTTTACCTGCAATTCAGCAGAGTCTTTGTAAGAAGTGGTGCTCCCATGCTCTTTCCAGGCCATGGGCTGTACAGTAATCAATGTTGATGAATGAGGAGGAAGGCTCTCTTTATTCCAGCCCTCGCTGAATAGAAAGTTTCCATTATCTCTCACAATGTATTCACTCTATCAAAGTGACAGGGTTGAGGCAAGCCACACTCCATTGCTCGCACTGGGCCCATACCTACCGTCATCTGTCTGTTCGAAAAAGCAGGGAAAGCCGGAAGAGACTGTTCAAATAACACTGCTGGACCCCTTTCAAAATCTATTAGACTATCACTGCTGAAGCTCTAAAGCTACGCACATGTAATGATGTGCATGCATTGTTCAAAAATATGTAAAGAATTTTAACCTTTTGAGAAAGAACTGAGATTGGTTTATTTAATTTCCAAAACTGGATGAAAATTCTAACATAACTGTCTTAATTACATAAGTGTTTTCATGACACTGTGGCCATGACACTCTCCACACTCCTTACATGATGCTGCAGATTTTTTCCCATGGACACCTTCCAATGGGAAAGTTAGGAGATCACAGCCAGGCCTCCCCTAACTACATGTCTCAGATTCCTAAGACATTGAACCCTGCATTGCTCCCCGATGTGCCTGTTGGAGTATGAATGAGTATAATGACTGACATGTAAGTGTTAAGTGCTCAGCATGACTGGAAGTGTCATAGAAGGACAAGTACAAGTCCATTTACCATATAT
>JBAMHV010000009.1:8098517-8110542 GCA_037177535.1 Pseudomugil gertrudae | reverse complement strand
ATATATATCTAACCCTAATAAAATCACATGTCCACAACTGGAGACCTCCCTGAGGTTCCAGGGTGAAAAATTATCTTTATTTCAGCTTTTGTATTAGTGTTAGTATAAACTGTGGGAATGGAAAAATGACCAATCAAAATATGCCTAAAGATCTGAGATTTTTGTGGTTTATGTTTATTTTATTTAATATGGGACAGCTCACATTAATCTACATGTGTTCATCAGTCCAGCATGTAAATGTGCCAGAGTTAGCCATCAGGCTAATTTTCATCTGCAGCCCTACTGGCAGGTTGATGGCAGATCTGAAATCTGCTCCTGAACAGCAAACTGTTTTTGTAACCTGGTAAACAAGCCTGCAGTAAACACTTACTGAGAATAATCATCACTGATCACTTTAGAAATCCAATGATTTGCTCTGACAAGAACATCATGTGGAAATCAAAGACCTGTGAGTGTTAAGACGAGGATGCTCTCCCAGAGGTTATGACCTGGTCTCTGGGTGCATGTGAGGAATGAGCCGACAGGCGCAGGAGGGGGTTAATGGACTCCTGGACATCCCCACTTCCTTCAAAGGTTCTCATGAGAGGCAGAGAAACGAGTGTGACCATCCCTAAAGACAGTGGTGGTGGTGTGATCGGGAGGGCAGCTCTAGCCTGAGATCGTTTTCTAAGCCGATCGCAAGGATTTTACACATGGTTTAACATTCTGCTGGGTGAATTTGGTTCAATTTTGCACAGTGGCCTTCTCCCACTTCAAATCAAATTGCTGACCTGGTCGCACCACCTGAGAAAAGATGTGGTGCTAAAAATATTGGCTGCACCGCTGGCTTCTCAGTAGGATGAAACTGAAATGACACATCTTTAAAATTCATTCTCTAAACAAGCAATCAGCTGGATCGCTGTCTTAATTGCCAAAAATAAATTCATGCATTGTTTTTTTTCACTTTGAAATCATTTGTGTTTTTAACCAGAATGAGTCGAACAGGAACCTTTTACTTAGATGCACTCTCATTCAGAAGTGTGTGCTGATGCTGCGTTTTAGCCTTTTTACTTGGAGCAATGCATACACATCTCTAATCCCAGTGGAGCCATTGATGCCTTTCTGAACTGTAAACCTTGAAGGACTGAGTGCTCTTGTGTGACATACATTCTCTTTACAACTCACTTATAATTCGGAGCAGAACTATACAAAGCCAATTACCATGAGGATGAGGGTAAAGAATCAATCCCTTGTGTCCTGAAGGTCAGTTTCTCGTCATTTCATTAGATCTTTGAGAATAGAATTCTACTCATGCACCTTTTTAACAGCGAGAATTTATTGACCATGTGGAGCACAGAGTGCTGACACAGATCTGTAATGCAGAGAAGCACATTCCCCTTTACGTTTATCTCTGGGGCTTTTTATTGCATTGCATTCTGTGCTTTGTATCATTTAAAATGCCCAGTTGTGTGCACAGCTAGATTTAACAAGGTCAGCAGCTACACTTAAGAACCACAACCTGTTATGACTCCATACAATATCAAATGAGTGTAAGTTATTTCAAGCCTGCATTGTGAAGGAAAAAATCCAAACAAGTGGTATAATTTGCATTAAATGGAATCTCTCAATATTGAAAAGAGAACTATTCCAAGTACACTATAAAACCCATTTCAGGACATATGAGAGTGACAGAAACTATGTTAAAAATAAAATATTTTCATGTATTGGTCATGTTTTAACTCTGATCTAAGACATAGACTGATCTTGTTAGTCAAGCAACATGCAGTTAACAAATTCTGGCATTATTTTATTTTTTTCATTTATATTCTGGTTTATTAGACATCTTTTGTTTTTCTGCCTTTTTAACCTGCAGGTGTTCCATTGGGAAATAAAGGCTGCAGTCTAAAGGTTTGTAAAGTGTAGAACTGAAGGGTGTGTAGAGAGTGTGTGTTCTTTTTGCTTGTTTTTTAGGAGTAATATTTATTATTGATAGTGAGAGAGAACACAATTTCATCTTTTTATGACCTTATGCATATGACACTGCAAGTCAGCGCTCTGTGAAAATGTCTTCATATATGATTCGATTAGAAGTAATATCTCAGATGTCCTGTCTGGAGATGTGTACTATGCTATGATGACCAGTTCTAATTTAATATTAACTGCATTTGTTGAATAAAATCAGCTGCTAAACTTTATGCTGCCAACAAGCAGAGGATTGATCAGGAAACATTCAAGGTTTAAATGATGCCAAACAAACATGTAAAAACATCATAACTCTTTTTTTTAATTTCATACTATATTTCTTGACTTTCTAGCAGTTAGATCGACTAAAGAATGTACTTTTTTCTTCTGCCCTGCATTATATAACATCATCTGGTCCTTACTTAGCCCTGGTGTAAAGCCTTTTTTGGTTGGAAACAAATATGTATCTATTTTATCTAAAGAAACACATTTGAATATTTGAAAAGAAAACGTTTTAATTATATTGAATGTAAATACTCCATGATTAACTTCATGGCCAACTTTTTCTGTCACCTCCTGCTGCTGTCCTGTACATGAAAGGTGCTATATAAATAAATTTGCCTTGCCTTTTTTCTTCCAAACATTTGCAGAGCAAGATGTGTTCATAAATATTGTCACTATTGTCACACATCACGCTTACACCTGTGGATACATCCTGTTCATCCTGATTACAAAGTCTGGTCACATTGACCTACATGCTCATACGGGTCATAATGTTGCTGCTGCGTTTCAATATCTCTTGTTTGTTTGTATATTCTTTGTTTGTTTCCTAGCCATAAGCAAAAACACCACAGAAGAAGTCTCCTGGGCTTTTGAAGATGTGGTGGAGGCTTTTTAAAGCACGTTGTGTGATGACCTGAATTTTACAGATTTCCTCCTCAAACCACACCGGGAGACGTGCTGATTTTAGGTGGTTTATCTTCACATAAGAAACGCAATATTTTGGTGCTTTTTTTTAAATATTTGGCTTTTGACTCTGTTTTGCATTGATGCAACTGTTTGTGCTGATGAGTAATTGACAGGTGATTATGGTTTTTATGAGCCAAGATGTGTCAAAAATCCTGGTATGTGAGTTTGCTGCAATGAATAGAAGTGCAAATAAATTCTAGTTTAGAAACATGCTTTATATTTTACTAAAATATTTATGACGCTGTTACTAAATTTTACATGAACTCTCTTTTTTGTTTTTTTTCTCATGGAGTGTCTCCACAGGGGTACGTGTATTCCTATTTGAGAAACAGTGGGTTAACATAACCTTATAACCAAACGCGTGCCATATTAAACACTCTCATTATTTCCTTAATTGAAAGTAGGCAAAAATGCAGACACATTGTGTGAAAAAAATAGGAATTAAGAAGCTGAGGAGCAGCCAGGTGCTGCTAATCAAGTGTACTTAATTAACTCATCATCACCATGCATGAGCACCTCGATTAAAGATGAGGTTTTGGCGTTTTGCTGGTCTGAAGTGTCCAGGTGTGTGGAAGAAAGACATCAGTAAAACTGATCGGATTTGACTCTCTGTCATGTGATATTGCAGACAGCTGGCTTTGACACATGACACAATGTAATATGTAGAGTAAATAGTAATTCCATTTTTATTTTAAAGTCAACAACAGAGACAGATGCAATTAAGTTACAGCTGAAATTTAAATAAGTCCTATGCAGGTGGGTTAGCTCGGAGAATACAGCCAAGTTATATGATAACCGGAGTACAATACTCATATGATATCAGGATGATGGTTTGGCCTAAAAGCATCTTTTCACTTCATGAAAAAGTAAACTAGCCAACTTAGCAACCTGAAACAGGCTTCAGGACAACAATGTTCTCCATTTATATGTTCACCTAAGGTACATTCTGCCACTCGAGAAAAACATAACGCTGAAAACTACCAGGCAAAACCTTGAAGAGGTTTTTAATACATAATGAAAACTGAGATTTTTTTTTACTGAACAGAAGAGTATAAATATTTATACGTTATTGCCTAAAAGACAAGCAAGCCTTCAGATTCTGAATAAGCTGACATATATTCCAGTTTTGCTTGTATTAGTGTGACTTTAGAAGGCTTTCGAGTATAGCAAGCACAGTACAACATTGTGTTGTTTTACTGCTAAAATCTCATCAAGGATTAAATTTCCTGAACTAACGCCTGGCTCCTTAAATGCAAATCAAAATGTTAAATGTACACAGCGACACAGCAGACGCCTCTCTTTTTGGTTTTTAATTTTTTCCCAGACTTCCACAGAAAGATGAGTCATCTTTAAGAGAGATGTGTGGCAACTACTGTATCATAACAGCACAGCTCAGTATTCACAAGCTGTAATAACTGAATCAATTTTGACCTTTTTTTTCCACCCAACATTCATGAAGGATGTTTTCAAGGACACAAAAAAAGCCTCTGTGAGACCAGCACGGCTGCTTCTTCATCTTCTCATTCATGCCTATCCTAATAACAACCTAGCGCCCACCCTTTGCAGAGTAAAAGCTTTGTGTTAGAGCTCATGTCCATGATAGCCCATGGCAGCTGGTGTTCTCACAGACCACTGCATGGAAAATGGGCTGATTTCAGAATTTAGCTGCCCGTGGTGGATTCCTCACTTGGTGATAATCGAGGTTAGAATAATTTTGTTGTGGAACTGCACAAGATTAACACAAAGGTTTAAAGCTCCCAGTCTCAGATTTGTTAACATGCTTGTGAATGAGGATATTGTTTATTGTCATTACATTGCCCTGCAATAACGAGCCTCATTAGTTTATGACTGTTCCGTATTTGCATTGAACGGAGGATTCGAGCCTCGACACAGATGTTAGCTATGATAGTTTTGGTCTCTGGAAGAAAATACTGTGTCAGTTTCAACATCCACATCAATACAACAAATTCCCCAAAGGAGGTTTAGCAGCTATAGACCTAAGTGATCTGATATGATATCTGTCACATCTATTGTTATAGGGCATCTAAATACTGTATAGGAAGCTTACACAGCTTGTCAGTTTAGAATGAAAGGAACTTGTGCAACATCTGGCAGGAGAAGAAAGCAAGCCACATTCATTATGAAGTATCGTGCTGTGAAGGGATTGGACAACTTTGTCTGTTGTCTCACATGCTACCAAAAGTTTTGATGCTTGGATGGCTCTACACCCAGAATTATGATGCCAGTGTCTCAGAGCTCATCAGCACTCTCAGCACCTTCTTTGCTTATCTTTGCATAACTACACATCCTGGTCATGTTTCCTTTCTCCTCCTGACCATCTGTTCCCTGCTGCCAATCTTTTCAATGTGCCAGTTTCTGCCTCTACATCCTCTCCCTACCGAGTAAATCTTGGTATTGATATCATATTCTCCCTCTCTGCTCCTCTCTGTTTCTGTCACTGTCTTCTGCCTCTCTCCAATGCTCACACACACACATGCAGACACACACCCAACATTAATTAGACTTGTATTAAAAGACTTCACGGACAATAATAAAAAGAAAAGAAAAAACTAATTAGCATTCAAAGATGTAACAGTAACTTTAATGTCTGCAATGCTTTCTTTTAAATCAGAAATTTAATAAAAAAGTATTCTGAAAGATATAGAGAGATACAGCAAACTATGAAATGGTTCAGCTTTCTTTGATTTCTTCTTGATCATACAACAGAGCATTCCAATGCAAAGGAAGGAAAACGTGTTCCCAGTTGTGGTAATAAGTGCTGTTTACTCTCAAGGTTTTCTGTTTTTCTCCCACTACAACTCAAAGCCATAATAATCTGTTTTAATTAATTCTCAAATCCTGTGGTGTCAACTTAGTGTCATTTAAGCACAAATTTCTGTCTCTGCAAACCAGCTGAAGCCAAAGTTTGAACAGAGAAGATGGTTATGTGTGGTCAAATTCAAAACATGACCCCATTTCCTCCCACTGCATAAAACTCTACCTGTTCCCCTGCAGGCCTCTGCACTCACGGCTTCCTTCGTGAGCTGACAGCTCGTGTCCTCTCCGGTGTCTTAAGAGCTCCATTGCTCACCTCAGGCTTTAGGAGAATGGCTAATAAGCTCTTAGCAAACCACTGAAAGTAAAAACATCTCAACCCAAACAGAGGGATGCATGTTGGAGATGCAATACATCGGTCAACACAAATGAGGTCTGCTTATATTGTTTCAGTTTCCAGGATCAGACACTTATTAGTTACCACCAAGAGTAATTGAAAAATATGATGAACTTTTAAAAGACTTGTTTTTTAGCAAAAGTGGAATTTTCATCATTGCATTATGCATAACTAATTTATAATTCATACATAAATGAAAATTTCATCAAGGAAACATGATGACTGAGGTACACGCAATTACAGGCTTTGCTGACATCAAAGTAAAATAAACTGATATAAATAAGTGATGGTGTGTAAGGAAACACATTCAGGCTAATAGATGCTCCATGAGAATCCAGTTTTATAATAATGTTTTTGGTCAAGCAAACTATCCCGCTGACAATTCAGCAGCCTGCTAATGCTCTAACTTTGAAGCCAAAAGTGAAAAGTATATTTGTGGTTTTGGTGGTTTAACGTTTGTGCCGTTGTCACTCAAACTAACGTGACATCAGCAAATGAAAGAACGACATTACATGTTGGCTACAAACTGCATAGGAATGTAGCACTTTGTAGCTAACATGTAATGTCTTTCTTTCATTTGCTGACTTCATGGTCTTTGTGGAACAGTAACTAAATCTGCTCAAAAATCACCCAGTAGCCCATCAAAACATGTTTTTTTTGGCCATCCCATACTGTTCATTCAGGGTATATTTACTCAATGGGGACGATTTAATTGAATTCGTATTGGAATTAGCAAAGTCAACTCTCAGAGAAACGTGTAGTTCTTACAGCATTTAGAATTTTATGAGAGTGATAACTTATGGCTTCAAATGATAAGTTTAACTCAATCCTATCGATGTATGTCCAAATCTGAATTGTGTTCTGGTTTGAAATGCAGGAAAAAGTTGAATAACTTACAGCGACACCGTTACACAACCGCTTGGATGCATTACACATGTCTCTGAACACCTCTCACAGTGTTAAATTTAACTTTTTCCATTTTCACAAAGACATCTGGTTTAGAGGTGAAATAGCCTTTTTAGCTAATGGCTAATTCACCTCCAGGGTCTATTACTCTGGTGCACTACCTGCTGTTTCTCAAACTGTGCTGCTAATTTTAGATGGCTCTCTAGTTGCTGTAAAACAAGGTGAACCACAAAAACAAAAACCTGCTTAACATCAAACCTGTTTTTTAATCGCTAATACAGGAAAAAGGATGGTGTGGTTTTGTTTGTTTTTGTAAACACTGTTGTGTATGTATTGTGTATTGTCTTGTATTGTAAAGTGGTTCATTTTAGTTCACCTCTCTTATTGAAATTAAAAGTTGTCAAGGATAAAACCACTTTTCTGTGCTCCAACTGTTGTATGTTAAAATGGCAAAGAAGCTTTCCTGACAAAAATGTCATTATTTGAGGGGTAAGGCGTCAAGATGCTGTGATCCTCTCGTTAGTCTGAAAGCAAACACTGATGTTACTCTCACCATCTTCAGCATCTCATTTCACAAAGATGTTTGTCAA
The DNA here is from genome assembly GCA_037177535.1 of Pseudomugil gertrudae. Taxonomy (NCBI): domain Eukaryota; kingdom Metazoa; phylum Chordata; class Actinopteri; order Atheriniformes; family Pseudomugilidae; genus Pseudomugil; species Pseudomugil gertrudae. The sequence continues at coordinate 8,102,964 of JBAMHV010000009.1, read as the reverse complement.
TTATCAAGACACAGTCAGCTTTTCAGTACGTTTGTCAAAGGTAGGATTTTGCGGCCTTGACTGCTGTGCCACCAGAAATGTCTTGTTTGCTCGGGTACAATGAGAATTTTCCATCTGTGCTTAAGATTATTTTCTTCAGATGTAGCCCCAGGAAATGAAATGCAGCCGGCATCATTTTGAACGCTATAAATCAGGTGCTGTAAAGTAAGCTAAATAATAGTATCATACAATACTGTTGCAGGAAGGGTGGGTGGTGTTGATGGGCTGCCGCTTACATCGACTAAATCTTGCCATTCCCCCAATCAATTACATCTGTGAAATCCATTTCTCTTTGCATGTTTGCTCTTGTTTGCAATAATTACAACCTCCACCCCAAACAGGCATGATAAACACCTCCTGATTTAGAAGTGTTTGTTCAGATCGGTGGGACCTGCTGCTTGTCTTGCTGTTTATAAACCGTGGAAATCTACAGGGATTACACAGGCTCATCACCATCTGTGGCATTACTCCAAAACAGGTCTGCAATGAGAAGAGCCCTATTGGGGCCCTGAGAGAGGGAGGCATAAGCAGACTGACATATAATGGGCTGTTCTCACCTCATCTGCAGAACAATGTCATTGCCATTATGGGCTGTTAACTGAGATACATCCATGCACACTAGCACATGTCCTCAATGTACATTTTCTTCACATGTCCTTAAAATAGATATTTAAACTTGCACATGAGAGTATCTATTGTTAGCAACAATAAAAGACATACAAGATGTTTTAAAACTCAATTGTCTATTTTATCAAAACTAGTTCTGTTGAAACAATCATGTCCCAGAGGGATTTCATAGACAAAAAGCAACCCTGAACAACAAAACTTCAGGGTATTTGCTGCATTACAAAGCTTGTTGTCATTTGAAGAGCTTTGTAGGGTGGCTTCTAAGAGAAACTTTCTGAAGGCAGTAAAATAACTGTAACTAACAATAGATTGATGGCTGTCTCATATCAAACCCGATATGATTGACAGGTAATCTCTGCACATCTGACACTGACCATCATGTATAAAAGTAAGAAAATAAAACCTTAAAATTAAACTTCTAATTTATTTAGGTTTGAGAATGAGGTTTGTTAACTCACATGTGTTCAAATTGAATGATATTTACCCTACAAAGCAAATATAATGTCTTCATGTTTCTCTGATCTTTGACTGTTTTTTTTTTCAGTATGAACATATTTTAATGTTTAACAGCCTTTAAAAAGTAGTTGAGCACAAGTACATTTTAGAAGATACAGCCCTGGGATCACCTTTTACATCCACTAACATTAAAATATATCCACACACAGGTCATATTCATCCTCACGCACCCTTTCCACCTCCTCCCTTCCCATATTCACAAAGCAGATGATGGAACGGGTTGATGCTGGGCTCAGATCTATCCCCCATGCAAACATGTTTCAGTCCCCCATAAACCCTCCACCAGATCGGCCAACGTTCTGGCACGCTGCCCCTCCTGCAAAACCGCGCCAGCTGCATGCATGATGTGTGGAGGGCCCAGGCTGTGTGGATGACGACAGTCAGGATTTTTCTCTGAAAAAGGGAACCTGTTTATTAGACGGCTGAAAACACCTGTGCTGTCAGATAACAGAGGGAGAAATGCTGCTCTTTAAAACATCTTTAAACTTTCTGAAAGGTTTCTAAGTAAAGTTAACATACAGTTTGAGTCACAGCGAGAGCATAAACACAGGAAAACCAACCCTAAAGCCATCAACATAGCTTTATGAAATGTTGTTCAGCAGACAAAAGATTTTTAATTAATAATTTTATTACCAAGCACAGCCTTGATTTTATGTTTTTAAACTGAAACTTGGTTGGATTAATATAACACTGTTGTTGTTCTTATGTTTCTAAATATTTACAGGCCTTGGATTCTGTGCAGCATTTTGTGTTGATATTCATTGCGTAATTATTGCTGCTGATTTGAACATCCATGTTGACAAGCCTCAGGACAAGGAGCTAAAGTCCTGAGGAACAGTCTGGACAACTTTGGGCTGACTCAGCATATAACTGAGCCAAAAAACATTAAAGGACACACTCTGGATCATTATTGATTGCTGTGTTTTCTTCAAGAGTAGATCCCTGTTCACATACACGTGTGTATATATATATATATATATAAAACTATTTTTCTTTATCTTTACAAACATATTCTATTATTTTTTCTATGTTGCAAACTAATATTTTTTTTAAAGAAAAATGTATTTTTTAAGTATGAGTTCTTTATTTGTACCACTAACACAATGTAAAGAACATTGAAAAGATCACATTTTGTTATATTTACCATTTATTACAATGTAAAAATTATTAAAGTATAATCTGCTTTCTGGTTTGGATTGTAATCAAACTTTTTATTATAAAGGGATGCAACATCTCTCTGGATCAATATTTATGTAATACTGGGCTCTGCTGGGTTAAAATCTCTTTAAGTTATTTACTATTTGCTAAAAAACTGAAAATGGAAACAAATCATGAAACAATCAGATCAGGCAGATGACCAAAGAAAAGTCTTAACATAAAACATATTTATTGGCTACCGATCAAACCTATCAACAAAGTGATGGGAGAGTGAGGAGAATCTAAATTTAAATTATTATTAAGGTTATAAGGTTGAGAGAATGTGTAATATCTTCATGTGTGTAATTCAGACACTTTTCTGGTGGATTTCTGCCCGGTTATCTTCCACAGTTTAAACACATGGTGGTTAGTTTGCTTGTTGTGATTGATCCAGGATGTTCATGCTGGCACACGATCAGTGTGGAACTATTGTACCCGTCTGCATTTCCTTTAGGCTTATAACTATGATCATATATGCTTGTTATTCAAAGTTTTCACATAAAACAACTTCTGAAAAGACATAAAATGGTGATGAATGTTAACACATGAGATCATTTATGTTTTTACTTTTCTGTGGTGGAAAATGGCAACATTTGCACATAACACTCCTCACATATTCCTGAATGTTCCCTTTTTTTATGTTTTAGTCATTTTGATGCCGCCAAAAATGGCAGAGTGAAAAAATGGCAGAGACGGGGTTCATGTTGTCTGACTGAAAAATACTGAAAGCTGTTATTGCTCAGAAAAAAAACTTCTGAATTTAATTCAAAATGGATGAATTGTAGCGCAGCCAGTGGAGCAGCACTCGCACTCATGCACTGTTTTATGATGTATTACAGGGAAACCATTTAAAAAAACACAATGCATGCGTTTCTATTTTTGTTGTTATTTGTCTCATTTTGTTTTCGTGTTCAGAGAAGTACAGTAGAAAGAAGCAACAATATATAAGTCGTCATTAATGTAAGAAGCAACATTATAAAACACAGGTGTGGCATAATTCAACCTCTTCTGACCTGGAGGCCAACCACAATTCGTTTTAAAGTGGTTGGCCTTGCAAGCAGCTGTTGTCTCGCGGAGCAACAAGAGAATTACATCTGATTTACTCTCTTAATACCCGAACCTAAGACATGTGAAGATAATCATATATAATTCTTTTTTAATGGACCTCTTTTAAAGCAGTAGAGAAAATTTGAATGGTAGGGTCCAGGCCACAGGAGGAGTTCTTTAAGTATGAGGGCCAAGAGAAGAACATGAATAGATGGTTATTAAACTCCTTTTTGTCACCAGATAAAAGCCCTGTCATAATTCCTGAGTCCCATTGAGAGACCTCAGTTAACCACTGCACCCGCTGTTTAACAGAGGGATTGAATCTTAGAAATATGACATTTTCAAACAGATTTATTCTTTTTAATCTTTTTACTTTGCAAAATCATTTGTGTGTTAAATCGTGTTGAATACCAGGTTGACAAAACAAACTTGGTGTGTTTTGTTTATCTGGGAAGCATTTACATTAAATTAGGTTATAAATAAATATCATGTTGAGGATGGTTGTAACAGATGATGTCATAAAACTGCAAATTCATGCCTTAAAATATTTTTTAAAAATTTACATAGAAGGCGCTCCTTTTTCAGAAATACAAGCTACATTTTCTGAAGATGCCAGTTACATGCTACAAGGTTATAAAGGTGTACAGGCTTTTTTTGTATGACAGAGGAAACAAGGTATTTCTTTAAATTATTATGTTAGCATAAAGTTGTATCTCAATTTTAAGATTTAGATGTTGTAGTTCATTTATTATTTCACTGGTAAAAAGCTGTGGTTGGATTCCAGAGATGCAACACACTGCTGGCTCAGAATATTTTCTGCACAATTATAAATTTATTTTTTATTTAATTTTTTTTAAAAGATTTTTTATGGTTTTATTGTTTTGTCCTAAACATAATGGTGTTGTTCTGTTTTTTTTGTTTTTTTTTTTTTTTTTGGGGGGGGGGGGGGGGGGTTTTTTTTCTTTTTCTTTCCCCAAAATTCCTTCCCACCACCTCCCCCCTCCCCCCAACCAATTCAAAA
>JBAMHV010000009.1:8083959-8098417 GCA_037177535.1 Pseudomugil gertrudae | reverse complement strand
CCCCCCCTCCTCTCCCCCCCACCACAACCTCCTCCCCCCCCTCCTCCCCCCCCCCCCCCTCCTCCCTTCTTCCCTTTCCCCCCCCCTTGATTTTTATCTTACCAGAACTATTTCTAATCATTTTATAATGTTCATACAATAGTTTAACACTGATGTCACTCTCTTGGTGACTCGGTAAATGAACAAAGCCTTTTGTCGCACAATTATAAAATGCTCAATAAAAGTCATGTAAAATTTTATTTGCAACGTAGAAGTTTGATTTGATTTGATTTGATTTGATTTACCTCAGATCAGTCTCATCTGGTGAAAAGGGAATATGTGCAAAGAAGACTTCACAGATAAACACGAGGGAATTAATTATCAAATACTGAGATTTTTACAGAGTGCGAGCAAGATTTAATATTTTCCCCATAATTAGTAACCAGGTTTAAACTTAGAAATGATGCAGATTTTTATTTAATAGCTGAGGCCTTCCTATAAAATTCCATGAAGATCTTTGTGAAGAAAAAAACACAACAAATTTATGCAAATATAACAAAGAAAAGCAAACCTGTTGTAGCCATCAGTGCTTTGGTTACAGCAGCAACAACCAGGCAGACAGTTACTTTTTACATGTTTTTCTAAATAAAGAAATAAATGTGGGAGAAAATTTTAAAACATTTTCTTTGAAAAAAAAACCCTGACCAGCCTAACAAAGTATAAACATTTTGCCTTTGACATTTTTAAAATTTTCCCTGCTGGTATTTTCTAGTCAATCTAAAAGGTGCTGCTTCATACAAATTATTTAAACCAAACAAAACAATAATATCTGTTGACCAAAACTCAGTAAACTACATTATACTTGTAAACATGTTCCATGACATAATGTACACGTTACTGTATCATATTTAGAGTTTTGGGGAATATTGCTTGCATCAAATGGACAACAGTCGTTTGTATTTGATTGATTACTTTTACAAGATCAAAAACGTGGAACTGCCAGGTTGAATATTTCTGTGAAATAAAATAATTTTATTATAACCATCCATTTAAAACCAAATGCAGACCATAAAATCAGATTTGAGGGATGCAAATTCATTCCGTCAAGGTTTCTGCAGCATGTTTTTCTTCTGTCAGACAAAAGATTAAACTCTATCATCTCTCCTCTGAGTACTCCATTCATTTTACTCTCTGATGAATTTCTGTGTTTTTGGCTTTCTGAATCACATCAGCCGAGTAAAATACAAATGATCTCCTATTAGGTTTGCTCTGATTAAGTGTTAGTGAATTTTTGCTCTTGTCATACCAATATTTTGTCTCATAACTTGATTTTGATCTGAGATGACATGAGTACCAACTGTAAAACAAAAGTTTGGCAGCTGGTACTCATTCATTACATAAAAACAGCACCGACAGTCATTGCTTTGGCGTCCTGAATTTCAGTCATGTTAATATGTCTTCTTTCTCGTGAACAGAGTCACCAGATGGACGGATGTCAAAACATTTTTTTTCTATTCTGCAACATACTCGTGCATTGTGTTGTAATAAGGATTGTATTGGAAGCTAATTCCTGTAAAGCGCTATGCAAGCCAATAATAACCTTTTTTCTTTTAAACTTTCAGGCTAGTCTTATTATTTTTTTGGTAATTTTATGTGACAATATTGTTCCTGTTTCTGCTTAAGAAGTCATGACTTCCTCTCGCTGAAATTCAGCCTCTGCACCCTCTTTCTTTGATGCAGTCCCATGAGCCCCTTCTGCTTGATTTAAACCATTTGGCCTTTTATATTGTGAGGTCAGGTGTTAACAATTCACTTCTTCTCAAGGGGCTGACGAGTCTGAAATCCATAAATGAGTTTTGCCAAAAACCATGAGTGTGCTGCTTACCTCCTTGTGTCCTCCGCTGTATCAGCAACCTTGATGTCAGTGGAGACCACGTTCTGTCATATACTTTCAACTTTTCTGTATTTCCCACAACCAGCGTATTCTAAGATAATTCTTGAATTATTCAGACTAGCCTTTGCATATGACAGTACGACATATCATTTGGAAAGTTAAAACTCTACAAAGCATTACCTCACAGACTAAGAAACCCATCTGCAAGTGCTTTGTGTTCTGCCTGACACTGCCATATCTCTTCCTCCTTCTCTAAATGTCTCTCATTAATGATCTCTATTCCTATGTCAGTCCCCTGTCTGTTTAGAGATCCCAGCTCCCACTTGAAATTGAAAGGTTGGGGGGAATCTTATGGCCTCTCATTAGCTTCGTTCACATTCTATTTGGTCCACTTTATTGTTAGCTTTCTCCCTTGGTGGCATTGGAAGGAGCTGTCGCCCACCTTTCAGAGAATTTATATGGGGTGCACTATTTCAGCATACTGATTCCTGACATCTAATTTGATTCTCAGCAAAAGGAGAATGTCTATATCATCTAGTATCATTTGGATGTTTTTATTATTACCATAACTTTCTAATTCATGTCACTGAAACCAGCATCAGTATAAATTTATGAAGTGTTTTATTTTGTATTTTATTTTTGGAGGTTTCCTGCCAAATAAAATGCATTGTGGGAAGCATATTTTTAGTTTTTCAAGGACAATAAACCACGAAACAGTATGAATGGTATTGGCTGATGAGGGTAATGCTCACTTCCACAGCCTCTCAAGTCAACTGCTATTTGAGACATAAAATATATACCAATTATCTTGTTGGATGAATATTTACAGCGCTAGATGCATTTTGCATTGATACAGTAGTCTTTTTCATATTAGCACAATACACAACTGACTCTGGGTATCTGCAGATCATAAATACTGACATTAAAGATGAAGATGTGAGTAATTGTACATGAAGAATAAAGATGGATTTTATGAGGGTAATGTTCAGACTGTGGTCATTATCCTTTTTGACCATATAGAAAATATATACAAAATATATTCCCCTAAAAGCTAACCCGAATATGATACCACTGGGTCAAAATATTTTATTGTTTCATGTAAGCATTGCAGCCTCTGTTATTTGTTACCATGTTACAAAAATCTCAAACTCCATCAAAGTAACATTTAGTCTAAATTAAAGATCCATTTCTAATTGCCTTCATGCTTATGGTCGCAGTGGTATTTCTGCAACAACACTATGGGTGGTTTTTTACACCAGTGACAGGACCATTACATTAGGAGAACTATCCAGAACTGGGTTACAGCATTTAAAGTAAGTTCAGTTCAACAACAGGTGTTAAACTGCCAAAGGGAAAGATACTGAAAGTTACTTTTCATCTGTGTGGGTGTGTGTGGGTGTGTGTGTGGGTATGTGTGTGTGTGTGTGTGTGTGTGTGTGTGTGTGTGTGTGTGTGTGTGTGTGTGTCAGAAAAAAGCATAGCATGATAATGACAACAGTGTATAAATGAGGTGCATCCTGTAAAGCAAAAGAGAAGAAAAGCAGTAAAAACACTAAATAAATGGAAACTTGTTCTAATTTGCTTTTTATTTATTCATTATTTTCTACAGTAATGATTTATTATCTTTTTCTGGTCGCTTGGGTCAAACCACAATTTAGTGTCATAAGATAAAAAGAATTTCTAATATTTAAGGAAGTCTATGTTCAGTCTTTTGTTGTAGCTGCTATCACTTCTGTGTCTGAGGACTTTCATATTGAATAAACATCTTGGAGTGTAATCCTCTCAGCTTGGACGCTCCACAATGCTTTCATTCATAATTAGAGACATTTAATGACTAATTGTATTTTCTTCATTACAAATGATATCAGCTTGTGCACTCACACAACTTTAGTTGAATGAGAGGGCTGTTTGTGTCAGCTTCTATTACTTCCATCGGAGCTAGCATTTCAGTTGTGTTTTGCATCTCTAATGTCTAATGCCCAGGCTGCTATAGCATGACGTAGAGATCAGAGGAAAAATGTTTTTAGCTCTCATTTCCACACCTGTTCTCATGTTTCGAGACTAAATAAATTAAAACCACCCAGAGTTGGGATTATTTTGGGAAAACGGTAATATGGATTGAATTCTGGTTAAATGTGATTCAAGGAACTGAGGAGCTGTTTTCCTAAAACATTTGTGGCTTTATCAAACATTTACAGGATATTGTAATGAGTTAACTATGGCTACAGTTACATGACTACAGTTTTTAATTCAGCATTTAATAATTCTGAATAAAGTATTCTCCTTCAGCATCCTGAATTACTTACATAGTAATTATAAGCATATAGATGGAAACACATTTATTTGCCTTTACTTAATCCCGCTTTAGATCGGTGGGTTGGGATGAGTTCTGATTGGACGTAACACATTTACATCTACCAGAAATAGACAAACTCTACTTTCTGCTCCTCGTCTTTTTGGTTATATGGTGAACAACATACTAAGGCTGTTGCTGTGTCTCAATTCAGGGTCTGCACACTTTGAAATGCGGATTTGTTGAATGCCTACATCATACTGGCATACACGTGATGCATAAATCACAAGTGCTGTCCCGATTCGTCCCAATTTAGCACTTGACGCGCCAGTATGATGTTTGCAGCCAACAAATCTGCACTTCGTAGTCTGCAGACCTATTTCAATACAGTCTATGGTGCTGACCCTGAATTGAGACACAGGCTGTGTCCGAATGTGCACCCTATGCCCAACATAGTGCCCTACATAGTATCCTATATAATGGAAACACCATTTTGTAGGGGTATCCAAATATACTTTCAGAAAAAGAGTAGTCCCCTCAAAATTACCCACAATTCATCTTAAAAAGTAGTGAGCATCAATGGTCACTAGACGAGTTGATATAGACCACAATGCATTGTGGGAGGCAGCTTACAATGGTGGATAAACACAAACATTAAAAAAGTTAACAAAACACATTTAAATTCTGTTTTCATTGGGTAGATATAGTACAAAGAAAGAATGAAATATAAAATATTTTCTCACAACTTTGGATCATATTTGCAACACCGTCTTCAAGTGCGCTGTGGTTGCCATAGTTACAGCTGGTCGTTATACTATACTATACTATACTATACTATACAGTCATTTGGCAGATGCTTTTATCCAAAGTGACATACATGTTATTTTAAACAATTTTAACCATAGCTATTATAACCTAACATGCATGTGTTGTGGGTGGGAGGAAGCCGGGGAACCCAGAGAGAACCCATGCATACATGGGGAGAACATGCAAACTCCACACAGAAAGGTCACTGGACAAACCTCCCCAGCCTGTGCTCGAACCAGCAACCTTCTTGTTGTGAGGCCACAGCGCTAACCACTGTTCCACCATGCTGCTAAGTAGTGAGCTTCCTGTCCAAATCACCAACAGATTGAGGGCACTGTGTAGGGTGCTATAGGGGGCATAGGGTGCAGATTCAGACACAGCCACAGGCTGTGTATCCTTCACTGTCTCCAATTACCCAGAATTCATTGCACGCCAGATGGAAAAGGATAAGCAGCAATCAATTGCCTTTGAGGACGTATTTTTAAAAATATATAAAAACATAAACAAGCACACAACCGGGGACGGCAGTAGCACTGTGTCTCGTGAACACAAATGCATCTGACGAGGATTATTGGTCACGAGGACAGCTCATCAGCTCTTCTTTTAGTTTTTATTCAGACATAAAGAGACATGGTTATGTTTGGTTATAAATTAAAATTAGTTTAGTTACTAGAATTATTGATAATTAATAATAATAAATATGGGTTTTCATCACATTGCTCAAAAGTTTCCAAATGCAAAACAACATGCAAAGAATAATCTTGCACTCTTTTTGCTGCATTCTTCTGAGTCATGGCTGCTTTTTCAGCTGTCACAGGGTGAGAGGTGGCACAGATGTCCAGTCCATCACACGGTCTCAGAATAAAGATCACATTTCAAATGTTAGTGGAATTCACTATAAGTACAGCATAGGAAAGTTGTTAAATCATTACAAAAAAGAGAAAAGTTTATGCTTTAAGATCAATCTGCTGCCTGTAACAGCTTGTCATTTCAGCTAAAGTCTAATATTTTATCTAATATATTTTCATGTCCCTGACTTCTTTGTCTTCTCACATATACTTGTAAACATTTGTTATTTAGCTGTGAATCAAAGAGACAACATTTATTGGCATAACCTTCTGCTGTGGACAGCAACACCCTTGTTCCGTCCATTACCAACAGATGGCTCTTCAGAATGACACTCACTTTGCGACCTTGACAGTTTTATTTTGTGACAAGGACAATACTCTCAAGAGCTGCTCTGTGTCTTCAGTCAGCATGCATATTTATCAGCCTCTTCCAAGATGGATTTAATCTAAATTATCACAAGGCTATCCATTTCAGATTCAATAACTTAGTCCCGGCACTTCTGCGAAGCTGGGTACGCTCGCTGAGGCAACAAACAATAACATCAAAACAATGTGAGCATTCGGTTTTGGTCTGATAGGCTTATTAAATGAAAAGGAGGAAGTGCTGGTGAAGTGGATGTTGCATCTTTTAAGAAAAAAAACACATTTTCAGCATTACAATTGAACAGATAAGCAGAAAATGTCCTCAACCAGTGCCACACACGTACACATACACTCATGAGGAGTCCCTGTCAGCTTCTGTGTTTGAGGCGGTCTCGTCCAGTTAGGTGCCAGCAGACGTAGTCTCTAAGCAAACAAACTTTGGCCAAATCAATAGCATCTCTTTCCATGAAGGCAAATACAGCGTGTTGCTCTAAAAAAAACAAATATGAAGCTTAATGCACGTTTTCTGTTTTAAGATGAGAGACATTATCCAAAAACAAACAAAAACAAGCCAGTTTAAAAAGATCCAGACAGAAATGGGCTTTTATGAAAAGCACAGTAAGTAACTTATATTAATTTAACACAAAATTTAAAAAGTATAAGTCTCCAGAGTGTGCTCTGGTCATTACACCTCACATTATGAAAGACATGAACAGATAAACATTCATCTGATTATTCGTCTTTTAAGAACATCACTGGCAGATGAGCTTAAAGTATCCAAGCAGAAGTGCAAATTTAATGTAAAAAATGTTCAAACATGTTCTTTTTAGGGCATACAGTCACAGTTCATCTGAAGATTTATGTAAATGTAGCCCATCGATAGGCAAGACAAGTTTATGTGTACAGTACCTTTCATGTACAGGACAGCTCAAAGTGCTGAAACAGAAAGAAATTACAATAAAGAAATTAAAAATATAAAGACATTGAAACAGAAAAATATAGATGCTAAATGTCAGAAAAAGTTACCGTGAAGCTAAAAGTAACCGTCTAGTGCTTTGTTTTATTTATTTAGTAATCATCAGAAAAAGGTGCCGTGAAGCTAAATATAACTATCCACTAATTGTAAATATCAATAAAAGTTGCTAAATGTAACTATCCACTATAAGAAGTATTGATTGTCCAGATCATTAAAACACTGAAAGTACATAGCGCAAAAGCAATCTCATTGTTCTCTTTGTGAAATCTAATAAAGTAATTACTCGTATTAAGAATAACAAAATAGATTTTCTTTATTTTTTTTCAAGAAAATTTGAGGTTTGCCTCATAATCAATTTGTACAAAGTTTCAAAACAAATATCTGAACACTGAATAAAAGCAAGATTCATGTGTCTTGGTTTAATTTATTGATATATCATATTCAAATAATTTAAGACAATATTGGGCATCTTGTTACGTCACAAACAGGAAGTAGAATCAGGAACTCAGATTGCACAATATTAGGAAATCCCTTCATTTATGATATTACAAATTAATTTTACATGACAGTATCTGATGTATTAACCAAAACTGTGTTATATTGTTTAGTTTATATGTTTAACTAAGCATGCTGGTTAGTTGTAGCACATGCACAAAAGCAGATTCATTAGTTTTTAGGGCCAGTCTTCATGAGATGCCTGTAAAGAGCCTGTAAAGAGCCTGTAAAGAGCCTGCATGACGCCTGCTGGTATTGGAAATTACTGTCATTTGACCTTGCAAGGTTGCTAAAATTAGGTTTTCATGGTGGTATTCATCAAGCAATACTCTTCACATCTGATGTCAATGAAAAAGTATCCGAAGCCTTGTAATTATTTTTAATTAATAATAATTTATTAATCAATTTATTAATTAAATGTATTTAATCAGCTATACATTTAGTCAGATCGATTAATTTAAATGTTTTATTAAATGTTATGCATATTCTGATTTACCAAAGGCTGCATATCTGTATTCATATTGATTTATCTTCCTCTTAGACTTTATCTGCTGCCACCTTAAAGCTACATCTGAAACTGGCTCGTTTCTCACATGTCTGCATGTCTGAGCGTCTACAAATGGGAGGGGCTCAGTAGAGCCCGCACGTAGTGATGGGAGGGGCTTAGGTAGTGATGGGAGGGGCTTAGCACACACAGCGCACTCTGATTCGCTGCTCACCCGGATACAAAACACGTTCCTGTTCTCCCTTCTTGTCATTCTGAGCTTCACTCTGTACTCGATTGGTCTTGTCTGGGGAAACCATGGCAGACCAGGAGGATAATGTTACCATTCCTGATTTCAGCTGTCTTCTCCAAATGGATCCCTATCTTAAACCGTTTGAGAAGGACTTCCAGAGGAGGTAAAAATAAAGAAGTGAAACAGTTGTTTTGTGTACAGCTCGTCTCCAAAATCAGTCCCAGACGAAGCGATGAAAGAGTCAGGTTATACGCTGGTACCCTTCAGATACAAATACACTCATAATTTAGAGGTGATAGTTGCAATACACCAGACTAATTCTGTATTCACGTCGGATTTTTTTTTTTATTTAAGGTCCTGCGGGAGCTGCAATAATCCCACTTCATGCATTGTGGCTAATATAGCTGGTAACTTTAGCCTGCAGAATACCCGACCTTACACAAGGAGACCCGAAAAATCAATCGATGCAAACTCTTGCTGTAAACCCCAAGTTGTTTAAACTTTGTGTGCACTTTCAAATAAAACGTGTACGACGTCGTGGGATACACGTTGTGGACTTAAATGCCCTGTGGCTGCTTCAGTTTGTCCCAGGCTCATGGTTGAGCATCATGTAGCCTACATTCCTTCTGTTTTTCATTATCTTTGTTACGGTCAGTGTTCAAATTCAATGTCTCTAATCATCACTTGAAATCACGTGAAAACTGATTTATATCTTGCATTTTTAACTAATGCATTAAGCAGCAGATAGCTTTGCAGTGTAACACATGTGCAGTGGTATTGCACAATTCACTCTCTCAGCCATGACCTTTAGACAAATTTCCACTCGTGAACAAGTACACATGACTGGGAGGTTTGATGTATCAGGATGAAAAATAATCTAGTCCTTACTATGGTTTAAAAATAGAAATGGTCACCAGTACAGTACCATGGATCAAAAGTAAGCAAATTGTTTCAAAGTAAGAGTTTGTGTAAAATCAACATGCTTTAAATAGACGGATCATTATGTTTGATCATCTTTTGTAAGAACAGAAGGTGTCTGTTTGGAGCATTAAGGTGTTAACACAATACAGAGAAGGGAAACACATAAACTCAAATTAAATGCTGCCTCTCTATGGGAATATGGGAACTATGGGAATTTAAAGTAAATCTGAACCTGATGAGAAGTTTGGTTGTCTTATGACAAACCAGAGGATCCTGAGTGTATTTTGGTCCTAAAACATTTAGTGGATTTTTAATGGTTATATGATCCACTTGATCTCAGTGACGACTCGAGCAGCAGTGATCTGAACAAACTGTCTGATGGACTATTTAAGGAAACCTGTAAGGACAGTGTCACAGTAGTCTCATCTACTATGGACATGTTTTAAACCCTAATTATTTTCAGTGTCTCAATTTGACTCCTGATTTCACGCAAGGGTGTTTCTCCTGTCTAGGCTACCCCACATAAAATGGGAAACAGCTGTGGTATATAGATAGATATATAATTTGAAATGTGGGAGCTTGTATATCTTGAACAGTGGCCCCAAGATGGATCCTTGGGGAACTCCATAGTTATTTTGTTGGTTCAAATTTAGAGATGCGTTTTTAAATGTTTTTAAATAAAACTTATACCGAATAATTGCTATAAAGACCTACGCAGTTGTTGAGATGGTCCAGTAAGATATTTGACTGTATCAAATGCAATAGTACCAGGCTTAACTAGAGCAGTCAGTAGGCAACGTTTGTTTGAAATGCAACGGGGCAAAGATCTCAAATGACTACAGAATAGCTGGAAAACACAGAAAAAAATCAAGCTGTTGAAATGATCCAAAGTCCAGACCACCCGATAGAAAAGTTCTGCCCTATGAAATGCTGGAAAACGTCTCTGAACAGAGGTGATGTTATAACCAAGAGGAGGCCAAAATTATCTATAATTCTGTGAGAGAGATGGCATCATGCAGAAAATGTTACTTCAGGGTTTTGTTGCAAAGGCAAACATTTCAGATGATGTTGTGTTAACACTTTTTAACCCAATCTCTTGAAGGATTCCAAAATATTATTGTTTTTAATTTTCAGAAAATGAAAGAGTGGGTAAAAAATACTCTAAATACCTCAGTGTTGTGTGTAACTTGTGTCTGCAGTAATTTGTGTCGATACTGTTGTCTCTCATTCTTTGTTAAAAAACGTCCTATTTTTACTTTTAATTTTAATTTGCATGACATCAGCAGGAACAGGATGAATAAATGGGGCTAATAGTCTGTATAGATTGACTGAATTCACACACTTGATGTTAAATGAGCCTCACTAGCATGACCCATTTTTGATAATGATCCAGAGTGGTTTATGTTTAGGTCTCCTTTAGTAAACGGCTTAAACTTTACACAGAGGCCACATAGTTGTATCCATTTTCTTTACTATGGTAGACCTTGTTTTTCGATGTGGCAGGTAAGGGACCACCTGCTTTGTATTTGAAGCAAGCGAGGAGGGCTGCAGGCTCACAGAGAGATAAGCGTGTCAGTTCCATCTCAGACACAGCTTGGGATTTTTCAGCTTCACCGCACCTTAGACATGTCTTGAACACCTGTCCCACTGATGAAAGTTGCACATAAATTATTTTACATATAGGATCACTGCTGTGTGAAGGTTAATTCTTGATAAGCTTCCACTGTTCTCGCACACAGAGTAAAAAAAAAGAAAGAAAAACATCTCGTGAACGCAAACAGAAGTCGAGAGCTTTCTGGGATGACGGTGCCACGCTGAGTCCTGCTGTGAAGAATTTAGCTTGCTTATCAGAAAGAGACCTATGACCACAAAAATTGATTCTTTCGATTTCATCACTGTGGCACGACTGGAGGCTGCCCACGTCTCGGCTGAACTTTGCTTCACACCAGATACAGCCACAGTTTCCATGATTCCAGGAGGTCTTGTGAGTCTCCCGTTGTAATTAGTTACAGTATCAGTGGTCGCGGTCAGCGGCTTTGTTTTATTTCATCTGGATGCTTGTTGCAGGCTGATTTCGCAAACAGCCGTTGATGCCCCTCACAGGTTACAGCCACCGTTAGAAGCACTCTGTTGTCATGCTTCATTATTTGCTTTTCCTGTTGTGCAAGCCTGCAGGAAGTGCTGCTCAGATTTTAAAGCTTGGGGCATCAAGTGTGCCTCTTAAACACGACCAAATGAAACGGGGGAGCGTTGGGACGGCTGTTTTCATTCAAATATATCATCACAACTTGTTTCAAAGTGAACATGCAGCAGTGAATCTTCTGCTTGGAAGAGTGATGCAATATATGTAAAGCAAATGCGATTATTCCCTTTGAGGTGATGGTTACTAATGAATGTGCTCTGACTGGAGAGTAATCGGCTGAAATCAGAAAAAGCAGATGAAAAAAGATGCATATTCCTTGCTAATAATTTTCTGACAGCACCTT
Source organism: Pseudomugil gertrudae (assembly GCA_037177535.1). Taxonomy (NCBI): domain Eukaryota; kingdom Metazoa; phylum Chordata; class Actinopteri; order Atheriniformes; family Pseudomugilidae; genus Pseudomugil; species Pseudomugil gertrudae. Next base: position 8,086,618 of record JBAMHV010000009.1, on the reverse strand, counting down.
TTGTGTGCTAATTGCTATTATATCTTCTCTGAGAGTAACTTTGACAACGTCCTTTTTACTTGTTGATTCAATGAAGGCGCTGTAAAGCTGGTAGTTTGACAGGAGAATTTAGTTTCAGTCGGCTTCTCTGCATATGGCCTCTTCTTACTGTCATTAAGGCACTTTGTAAGAAATGACATTAATGGCATCACCTTTCTGCTGGCCTGTATGTCAGCACTTAGCAGTTAAAACCTTCTCATGTATTTAATGATGCTGTTCCGGTGTGCTCCAGCTGTCACCATCACAACAAATCTGATCATTCTTAATTTAGATTACAAAAGTTTCTGTTAGTGGGAATTTAACCATGTCGGACTAAAGCTTTGGTGCTTTAATAATTAATTTAGCCATGTTTAGGGTTAGTCTGTAGTTTTAGTCTGTGTACTGCCTTTGCTGATTCTGCATTATGAAACATATCAGCCTTTTTATTTTTTTTTACAGGGGCTAAATAATGATGTTACATAAACCATGTCTTGTTTATTTTAAAGACATTATTTTAAACTTTTGTGTTGCATTCGGCTGAGAGCAGTTACTTGGTCCCTCCGTTGTGCAGATAGTGCAGCATATAGTAGTTACCTTCTGCTCCTGGTGCCAGGACTGATAAGAGCTTGACTGCTTGGCGCCAGATTATCTGGCCTGGATGTTGTACTGCTTTGCTTTTTTGTCCCCACTTCAGGCTCCTGTAAGGTTCATTTAATTTGTGTCTCAGAGGAGGAGCCATCTTCTGTTCCTGGAGATGATTGATCCATCCTTCTTTCTCACGAGGAAGTTCCTGCCACTGATTCTTAGAACCCTTTGAGCCTCTGATTTCTGCAGGGGGATCTGGATGAGGTGGTCATCATTGATGAGCTCTCTGCTGAACCTTCTGAAGTACCTGCTGAACTCTAACTTTGATTTTCAGTAGAACTTCTTAAACCTAATCAGCTTTCTTCACAGCTTGTTTGGCCTTTGTCTTTTCCTTCAGGGAAACCTTTTGTGGAAAGAAAAAGTGGAACCTTTTTCTTATTCCAGTAAGAAAATATAAAATAAATTATCTTAAAATGCTATGGATCCCTGTCACAGCATCAAATACACCTTTATGGGTAGATGTAGGAATATATGAAGGTTCTCAGCAGAGTGCAATCTTTCTCTGTGCATGTGAAGGAACCTGAGACCTGCAATCTGTGTTGCTGCTGGTATGGCTGTGTCTGCATATGTTAGGGGGAGTCACTGCTCTGTATTATGAAGTGGGTTGTAGGTGTCATGGCTTCTGTTCGGTGATTCTGTCTTGTGTTTTTTAATCGGTTCCTCTGATTGGTTGAGGTTTGAGGCAACGCTGTCCTCCATTTTTAAAGAAGCAAAAAGCTTTGAAACATATTAATGTAACTTATCACTTTTATTTGTTACTTAAAGCAGAAGAAGTGTAAGCTCCGAGTCAAACTAAAGCTCTTTACCTCTGCCAGTATGGAAGCAATTCTGTACCATAATTAATTGAAATAAAAATAAAGTTGCCATTCTTCAATTAACAAAAATCAACCATTAGGTGTAGGTTCTCTGCATCAATGGGTATAGATACCTGGTGTTTTTTTAATTAGAAATTAATCATTCTGAAATAAGTCATTTCTAATTAAAGTATTCTTCTTCGAGTTTACATGAAAATATTAATTCTGATTTAAGGTTTACATGGAGGTCTTCTCTGAATTCTGCTGATGGCAAATGTGACGCACATATGTATGCTAGAAATAAACAAACCACTTCCTGCTACTACGTTGCTTTTTTTTTAGCAGCTGAGGAGAGAAAACTAGAATATAGAAGGCTGGAGGCAGAAGATTGCACATGTCCGTCATCGCGGTGACAAAAGATAACGAGCTGCATAGAGCAGAATTAACTTGGAGCGGAATTAAGGTTTACACGTTAATTAATTTAACTAATTCGTATTTAAAATGCAAATAAACCAGCAACTTTATTTTTGTTTACTTCCGAATTATCTTCATATGGAATTAAGTAGGGCTGCACGGTGGTGCAGTTGGTTAGCTCTGTGGCCTCACAGCAAGAAGGTTGCCGGTTCGAGCCTCGGCTGGGGCGGGGGTTCAACCAGGAACCTTTCTGTGTGGTGTTTGTAATGTTAGATGCATCTTTTCTGCCATGAATTAGCCTAAAAGTAGCCAATAATTTACCCCAGTTGGCACTTGGTACCTAGCTAGCTAACGTCACACAGCATTGAGAATCAGATGTATGTTAAGCTAAAGGGTCAAGATAATCCTATTTTTACTGAAGTTGTCACAGGAGAGTATGTGCATGTATTTGCAGGAGTGACCCACAAACATGTATGACAAACACACATGAAAGCTATGAATCTTCAACAACAGCCGCCCTGTTTTGACTAACATCCAGCCAGCTGAGGCTTCTGTGGCCTCACAGCAAGAAGGTTGCTGGTTCGAGCCTCGACTGGAGGTCCAGCTGGGGAGTTTGCATGTTCTCCCCGTGTTAGCGTGGGTTCTCCCCGTTTTAGCGTGGGTTCTCCCCGTGTTAGCGTGGGTTCTCCGTGTTAGCGTGGGTTCTCTCCCTGTTAGCGTGGGTTCTCTCTGTGTTAGCGTGGGTTCTCTCCGTGTTAGCGTGGGTTCTCTCCGTGTTAGCGTGGGTT
>JBAMHV010000009.1:8042227-8083859 GCA_037177535.1 Pseudomugil gertrudae | reverse complement strand
GTGTGTGTGTGTATGGTTGTGTGTCTGTGTGTGTTGGCCCTGTGATGGACTGGCGACCTGTCTAGGGTGTACCAAGCCTCTCATCCGATGTCAGCTGGGATTGGCTCCAGCCCCCCCGCGACCCCGCTCTGGGATCAAGCGGTAGAAAATGGATGGAATTAAGTGTTTACATGGTTATTTTTCCTCTCTTCAAAGCGGAGATAAAGCTCATGTAAAAGTGGTCAATACATCCTCTCTCTGTCATATTAGATGCGAAGCACCTTAAGACTGGAGGGTGATGTCATGGAAACATGGATACGAAACGAAAACGTTTTTATTTTTAGTCGTGTCATAAAACGAGCAGCCTTGAAGGTGGAAATGAAATGCAGTTTGGATAATCTATTAATTTTATTTAGTAATGCATCCATAACCTTGAAATGAAAAAGCACGTCTGCTAATGCATTTTAGCTTTTAAATTTAAAATTTAAATTTAAAATTTGGTACATATTTGCTGCATATGTTTTGAAAATTTATTCTCAAATGTTTTTTCTTTATCTTTTCAATTTACAAAATGAGCCGTTTTGAAGAAGAAAATAAAGCTGCAATTTGGATAATTTATTAATTTTATTTTATAAGTAAAAAAGCAGCTATTCCCTGAAAATGAAAAAGCATTTGTTATTGAATTTTGATTTGTATGGGTTTCATTTGTATTCTACCCTATATGTACAGAATAACTTTCATGTGGCAGTGCTTTTCATTTCAGAAACACAAGGCCAACGTTAACCCAGCTCTGTTCTTTCTGTTTCTATGCCAGCAACAGTTTGTTGTTGTTTTAAAGGTTAGGTGAGATTTTAATTGTCTTCAGTTTGAAGGTGCACTATTATGCTATTTTGACTTTTCTGAGCTTTTTACAGTGTTTATAGTGGTGAATACTCATCAGTTTTTTTTAATCACATTCACACGTTTGAGTTTTCCAACAAGTCTCTACATTCAGTTTTTGCGGCACAGAAAACGAAAGAGTTTTTTTCTCCTTAAATATTTTAGTGTGCCCTAAGGGGGACCTCGTGAATGGGAATCTTCTCCAGGCTTTGCACGTTCATGAGAAGATGACCATATCTGCATTGTCTTCTCAGTGTAGGACGAAATATGCTAAAACTTTGGTGGATAACATGTCGCATAAGAAATGCTTCTTCTGCTGTGAGGAAAAGCTACATTTGTTCAAATTCCTGAAGGAAACAACGTCTAAACAGCAATGGCTGAATGCTTTCAGGAGCCAGCTTTGTAACAACATTTGTATTTGTGAACGACACTGAATACTGCAGGATGGATAAGGGCCACTATGACAGGGTGTTGCTGGAAGGAGGGTCTGTTCCTACAATGAAGGACCGTGTTTCTGATCCTGAGACACAAGTTGTAAGTAAAACAGAATTAACCGAAAATTGTTGTGAGTTTTGTTTACTTTAACTGAATGCTACCAGCAGCTAATGCATATGTAATGATGGCCAGAAAAGCTGTTACATTATTAATTAAAAAAAAAAACTAATGTATTCTATTGAAACTGCCATTTGAGAAATACTGTGCATGTGTTAACAAGCTTTGTAATTTTCATGAAACCATAGATGGATGGAGGAATGCTACAAACACCCAGGTAGCCACATGAAACTGTGAATGAAGGGATGCTAGAAACGTAACAGACTGACTGGAAATCAGGAAAACAAACGAAGCTTCTTGTCTTTTTCAAACTGTAATAGCTTCATCGATAGGTGCTGGATCACTGAAAGGAAACGTTTTAAGAATCACATAGAAGATGTTACACGTGTAGGCCATTTTCAAGTAGTTACCTGCAGTCACTGTTCACTCAGACGAGACATGGTTAAGTTTGGAAAGGTTTTAGCCACGGACAGCCATTAACAATAGCGCTTGGCATTACTGATGGCTGAGTGAGGCTTTGTTAAAGCTTTTGACTCAAAAGATGGCTCGAGACTATGTTCGAGTAGGTCATCTAAATTCCGCTCTGCATTTGAGGTCATTTCTACACACAGCTTTACCACTAGAGGTCAGTAGCTTGTACACTGGACCTTTATTAAGATCTCAAATATTTTTTGTTTACCATTGTGGAGAGATGCTTTAAGTCTGTATGTAGAAATATGCCAGTTGCTCTTAAAACCTTCCTATGACACTGTACTACCATCACAGTAACACTACAAATCGTAGTATAATTACAAACGTGTTTTAGAAAAAAACTGATATTTTGAGCAACGCTTCAGTCCTTCAGTTTGAACACTGACTTGCCTGCATTAGGAATTCAAGGCCAGCACTGGAGGAAGAAAAGGGAAAAATAAGTGGCCATATGTGATGACATGGTCCAAGGCTCTGCTCTTTGCAACTTTATGAGAAGGTATTTTACAGCCTAATGTTGCCTGAGAATACCATGTGTGCACCCATGCCTGATACTGTAGTAAAATGTATAATTTATGACTTAGTGAAACAAGGATGAAGGCTGTATGGTGTGGTACTACCAGCATGGAAGGAGAGATGTTCCTGACTTTCTGAGGTGAAATGAGTCATTTTCTGCAGATGTGCGATCTGACCCAACCTGCTTGCCTTTTATCTAAAACAGAAATGAACATGAGGTGTGTGAAAACTCCATTCATGCAATCCTGGTTTCTGCCTCCCTGTCCCTCAAGCTCAACACACTGGAACTCATTTCTAATCATAGTCATGACTGTCATAGGCATAAACACTGTTGCTTTGGAGCTCTGCCCCTGTGTGAATGCTTCCTTTGTCCTTCCTTTCAGCATATTCTTAAAATGGGGACAAAGTGGCAAAGGAGCTATGTGGTAGCATCGATAGGAATTTAAATGGTTCCATTTGGCAAGAGCTGTCTGTATCCAGCATGCTCGATGCAGGGAGCAGCTGCTAAAAAATCGCACTGTTACTTCAGCCCATCATCACTAACCCCAGGGCATTCATAGGCAAGTCTGAGCTTTGCTTCAGGGCTGAAGGGGAGGGAGTCTGGCTCTGCTGGCTGAAGGAGCCTCTCTGTACTCAGGGAATCAGATATGGACACCAGCTTGGTTGCAGGAACTTAAGTGAGATAAATAGTGAAGTAGTTGGTGTGTCATTTGCAGCTGAAGGGAATAGACAGACATTTATCTTTTAGGAAATGCTTGTAGTCACACATTCTTAAGGCAATGAAGCAGGAATGCATCCTGAGGATAATGTGACGATGGAAATATTAAGATGAGGCATATAAAATAAAAAAACCTTGCATAGTTGGTTTTTCATTTAATTTTTGGTGTTTATCATAATGTAGTTCACATTGCAGTGACGGGTAAAGGCACAAATGGTGACGCACACTGCAAATCAGCATATTGTGTGCCATGTTTCTAAATGTAAACACTGCATGACAGTTAGTTTTTAAAGCCCATAATTACACCAGGTCTCACCATCTTATGCTACATTAAAAGTTTTTTCTCAAATACTAAGAAATAAAGCTAAATGTCCACTTAGTATCAATAGAAAAGAGATCTGGTTGCAACAGCAAAGGTGAAAAAAAGACTTTTTATCCACTGATGCTCACTGACTCTTACAACTCGAAAACATTCAACAGGTTTTTTATTTCTTTGTTTTTATGTGTCCTGTGTATGATGAAGGTACGAGCTGTTGAAGAAGCAGCTTTTCCAGCTGGAAGAAGCAGAGGGAGGCTTTGACCAGTTCACAAGCAGCTATAGGAACTTTGGTGTGGAGCGACAGTCTGACAACAGCCTGTACTTCAAGGAGTGGGCTCCAGCTGCCGAGGCGCTTTTTCTAACTGGAGACTTCAGTAAGTAGCCGCAGACAACTGTCTGACCCCAACAACATGACCCCAGTGTTTACTCTGTTATCTGCATTTGTTTTTGTGTTTGAAGGTGCAACAATTCTCACAAACTGGCCCAGCGTGGGTGTGAAAAGTGGAAATTAAAGCTGAAATTCTTGCTAAAACTTTTTCCCCCCACGTTGTTACTTTTGTTTTCAGTTAATTTTTACAAAATAGTGGACTAAAGACGAAAGTATTGTAATTTGTTTTGTTTTTTTAAATCAAGATAAGCATGAGAATTAATCAAAACTAAATAAGACCACTGTGAAGCAGCATCCGAGTACGCCTCTAAATGTGAAATAAAACTTAATGTTTGGATCTTAAGGAAGGATTTCAGTAAAGACAGAAAAGTTGCGTGTCTTTATGGTGCGTTTGAACTCTTTAACACAAAGAGAGCAAAAAGTTAAGAACAAGCTCAGCATACTGTGGTACAAGGGCACCAACCCTCTTGATTAACCAACCTGGGAATAAGAAATGTGGAAGATATTGATTACACAGGGTAAACTTGCATACCGAGGGCGGATCTGTTGAATGTGGGAGTGTTTGTTAATATTTTAGTAGCTGGTTATTTCATCATCACATGCAGTTGAGAAAGTGCAACCTCTGTGTTTTTTTTTTTTTTACTGAAATTTCTTTCCCCTCTGGTCTTGACTTTGAAAGGGATTTAAGCTTTATGGACTTTTGGATATTATTTTTGGTGAGTTTGCTGTGTGAATAATCCAGTAAATGGCTTTGTGTTTGGATAAAACAAGCTTTTTTATCAAAAAGGCAATGTGATTCTACAACTTTATTTTTATTTTTCTTTTAGAAGCTTTTACACAAAAGCATCTAATGTAACTTATTACTCGTAGTTAGCAGCAGCATTAGTAGATATTTAAGCCTTTTTTTACCCTTGACTTTACAATCACCTCTAATGGAGAGTTTAAAACTAATTAAAAATTCTGATAGTATTTTAATTATTTAAAGATATGCACATATCACAATATTAACTATTAATCCTGCTCCTGGTGGTTCATCAAGCTTTGAGACACGTGTCCATGTGGTAACTACAATCAAAAAGCCGAGCGGTTTTAGTGATGACCATCTGAAAATGACACATTTGAGCAGCGACATCAGCATGAGCTTTATCTGATGTCGGCATTAATGTTTGAGCTGTGTGCTAATGTAATTAGTCTAGGTGCTCCTTATCCCTGTTGTTGTGTTCATTTTGGGCTCTGAGATAATGTTCTCACATACAGTGTATTTTACCTGATTAAAATCTTCCTCTGAACAATTCAGTGGTATGTAAACAACATTTTCTGATTTCCACAACCTGAATAAGGTCACAATCAGAATAAACAATGCTTGATTTAAGCTACGCAGATTGTGTTGAGCTTTGTCGCATGATGCGGTATTTACATGGATACACTTGAAGCGTGTGTGAGGTTTTCAGCTTGTGTGGTATCTAGAGAAATGCATTGTTGCTTTATGGCTTTGACACAACGGGATTGCCTGAGGTAAAAGTAAAAAACTAGGGCGAGGTTGAAACTTGGGTAATTCTCAGTGTTTAGAAAGACATGGCTTCACTGCAGACTTTGGGTCAGATGTAAATATTGCAGTGGGTTAAGTAGACATTATAAAACCATTTTGATATACTCAAATAAAATATTCCTTATGTAGCATGTCATGGTTCTAACTGGAATACAGTCTTATTTGGGATAAGGCCAGCTGTTTACTTATTTCTGCTGTGAGCTTGTTCAACATGACTGCATGGCTGCACCATGTTTTTAACATTTTTTTTTGCATTGTTTTCCTAATCACTATGAACGTGATGAGTCATACGCTGCATTACCCCGACACTGACTCGTCAGGGCTCTGAAGCTGTCAGATTTGTTGGCACATTGCTTCTCCAGAGCCCTCATGGTTCAGGTCACAGTCGTGGGGAAAAACACTTGGGGCCTTCAGTGTGCTGACACATTGAGCGGTGTGCTTACTCGTGGAGCAGCGCCTCAGATACAACTCCAGATGTTACAGACTCAGTGATGGAGAGAGAGAGGTAGACAGACGATGAGATGAAGAAAGGAAAAAAATCCCATTGAGCAGTAGCAGGGCATACACAGCACGAGCTAGACTCAGATTTTTTTTCTCAGAGTAGAAAGCAGCAAAACAACAATAGAGACTCTTAAAACTAAACTGTTATGAAATGTAAATCATTTAAACAAGAAAGAAATCAATGGCAAAAACAGATGTTGCATAAACGCAGTGTTTATAGATTCTTACTGTCAGAGGATGAAGACAGAGGTTCCCCACTGCCGGCTCATTTGCTACACCATAATATAAAGACGTATCTTTTTGCTGTTGTTAATGGATTTAATGGTAGTACTGGAAATGCTAATAGTAGCACCCTCAGATTGATCCGGTTTATAAAATGTGTCAATTCGGTTATTGTACATATTTGCACTCGTTGGTTCTGTTTCTGCTTTTTTCCTCTCTATGTATGTTTCCTGATCCTTTTTCCCCTTTTTAATTATCTTCCTGGGACCTTGGGCAGCAGCTCTATTCCAACATTCAGTTCTGTGAGAGATTACATTTTGACACGGCTCAGTCATATTATTTGATTTCAATTTCATAGCAAATGTGGAAACAGCCCAGCAGCCCTAGTCATGAATGTGGTGCAGGTTGGATGCATAATTCAGTTTTTTTCAGAGGAGTTTAAGCAAAGAGAGATAAATAAATTGGGTAGGAGGTGGGGGGAGGGGGGTATTACTCGGCCTGCCTGTGAAAAAGTGCTGGGGTTGCGCCCGGTCACTTCTGGAGCATCTCCTGTGATTTATTTCCATTTCTGGGGTTGTTTCTGCTCATGAATAGCAAGCAGATGTGCATTACAAAATGAAAACAACATCCTAAATTGACAGGCCAAGGTGGTCACTTTATAATAAACGTTTTGTGTTCTGTCAGTCACTGACAATTGGCAATGTGGTATCAACAGATTACGAATGTGACACCCCTCTGTTGTTCCCTCAGATGAAATTCAAGTGTTTTTTGTTTGTTTTGTTTTGTTTTTTATCAGTTTTTCTTGTACATGATGGGACCTGCTGCTGTACTCTCTGTTGCAATAGTTACAGCAGGAAGGAATTATGGAAGAGGATTTTATGGAGGCTGTGTGAAGACAGATTGTAGAAGTCAGAAAAAAGATGTGATGAAGTGAACACAGGGGGGTATTGAAAAGGAACAAAAGCCACAGCGGTCGCTGCCAGCTTGAAGTTGTTGTTAGCACCGGGAAAAGTGACAACACGAACCTGTAAAGTGTTGTACTAGCGATTAAAACTAAAGCTTCCTTGGCTTGATTTTTAAATATTTTTGACTGTGGTGACTCCCGGGAGTAATTACAAATGAAAGCCACATCGTTCAGATGTTTGTTTTGTATGTTATTTTTGTTTATTCTTTTTCCTTTAACTTACAAATAAAAGATGATGCATGTTAGAATATTATGTGAGAAGTTACAACTTGTTAAAGTAGTAACTCCTGTGTGTCTCATGGCTACTTGGATGCAGCTCATGTCATTTTGCCTCTGTGTTATAGACAAACTAATCTATTTTACTGTTCACACATAGATGGCTGGGACAAATTTTCCCACCCTTACACCAAGAAAGAATTCGGCAAGTGGGAACTGGTTCTTCCACCTAAAGATGACAAGTCTCCGGCTGTGGATCACAACACCAAGCTCAAGGTAGGGAGCACAACATCTTCATGCTTTTTTCACACCCTCAGTGGGTGTCATCTGGCCACAGCGGCCCAGTTGTCACCATCATGTTCATGGGAGATTCCCTGTCACGTGTGGTGTCTTATGAAACGAGTGAGAAGCTGGCATGTTGCCATCAACAACATGTCATACCCACAGTGCAAAAGGGAGATTACAGTATGTACATGGACTGCTCAGTAGAGAGGAGGTAAGGTAAGTAAGGAGCTCAACTGATGGCTTTGTTTTCAGGTCCCATCTGTAGCAGGTAACCCTCGGGGTATTGTCCTGTGTTTGTCTGCCAGAAAACAGAGCCCACAGTGGGTGAACATGATTGGTTTTAAGCTCTAGTAAATAATTCATCAGGGTTAAATGCAAAAGAGGCACCTCCCCTTATGTATTGTCTCAGCATGGATGAGAAATAACCCAGAAATGTGATGCCAGGCATAGAGTGGATGGCATCGCTACAGCTCTCTCCTTGGGACTGGGTCATCATTGGCTCACTCCAACGCCCTGGACAGGCTGCCCAACTCCCATTGTCAGCATAGGTCAGTCTAAGGACGATAAGAAGCAGATGGAAACGCTGGCACCTGGCCTTTCCTTGTGCACCCCTGCTGCCCATGAATGACTGTCCTACTGTGAGCTCCACTTTAGAATTAGTTCCACAGCACTCCCTCGTGGATGCACAAGCCGAGCTCCAATCACTCTCACAGAGAGCAGCTTGCCCTCCCATCCCCTTTGTTCGGGTCCCAATTTGTCTCCATAAACAAGCAGCGTCCTTTGGTGGGTGTAGCTTTTATTATGAGCTCCTAATAATTAAACTATGCAAGACTGCAGAGAAGTGAACTCAAGTGTTATCTAAGTGATCAAAAACATGTTTTATCCACACCTAACTTCTCACACATTACCCACTTCTAAAATGTTATTCCTGTTCATGCACCCCGTCGGCCCACCCAGCAGGTTGATTTTTCTTTAATGCTGGCCAATTTATCTGAAGGACCACTGCTCTGTTGGGCTTTATGCCAGTCCATTTATCCAACTATCTCTTCTTAATCCTATAAACTATGAAGCATGTCATAAGGGGAGCCAGGCAGCTAACCCCTAGGTGGCCTGCCCATAATGAAAAAAAGCCCATAGGGGAGCCAGGCTACCGGCTCACGGGCAGATGTTAGTGGAATGGTCATTACTTTACAAAAGTAGCCTGATTTTAGTTGAGCTCTAATGCCTGTTTCTGCAGGGGGACTAAACAGGGTGAACACATACTGTGGGTAACACTACAGCATTGATTTCTCAGCGGGTTTTCCAACTCTCATACTGCTTTTCCCCACCTCTTATTTGACAGTGGAGGCAAAGTAACTTGTCAGATTTCCAAACTGTTTATTTTTTTTATTTTACCCCCTTCCAATACTGAATTGCAGACATAATAGATAGGACACAAATGGCAATGATTTAGATGATCATTTTTCCTAAATTGCTCAAATTCCCTCTCAAGATGGACCAGTGAGGGGCTGCGTTAAAGCCAATAAAAGAGCTGCACTCTTCACAAAACATAATGCAACATAATAAGCACAGAGTCAAGATTTACTGTAACAAGTATTCTGGTCAATACTGGAGCTTCTTGTTCACTAAACCACACTGTGTCTCCAAAGCAGTTCAAGTTGGGTAGTTTGTTTGTTTGTTTGTTTGTTTGTTTGTTTTTTATCTTTCAAAGTTGCTGGTTTTGCATTGGGGAGCAAAAACATACTTTTTGTAAGAGTGTTTCATTTCAAGTTTAGCCTTTTTTTTTTTTTTAAAAAAAGAAATGTTATGCTTAATGGTTGAACAATCTGCACTATCTTTCAGTATAATGGATGGGGAGTAACGGCACAGTTTTATGATGTAAGCATTTCATGGCTGGAAGGCGTACATAAATGCTGACTATAAAGTTGCATATATTCCAGACAGAAATATGCAGGATTTGCAGAGAGGACTTCAGGAAACCTGATGATTTGTGTTTTTTCCTTTTGTGTATTTGCATTTTCACTTTCATACAACTTTGCTGTGGAGTGGATCTTTTTTATACTAAATCTATCTTTTAAATAGGTTCTTAATTGTTGTCCATTGTCCTTAGTCAACCAATTAGACTACATAGTTTGCCTTCCCTCTCGCCATGTGCTAAGCGACTGTAGTGGCTTTTTAATGTCTGTTCCCTTACACTGTTTGAGTGCCCTTGCCTTAATGTAACAGTCATTCATCTTATTTTCCCAGGTGGTAGTTCACACCAAGGAGGGCGAGCGGCTGTATCGGATATCGCCTTGGGCAAAATATGTGACCAGGGAGGAGAAATCTGTCATCTATGACTGGGTTCACTGGGATCCTCCTCAGCCTTACATTGTAAAGTGTAATTTTATTGATGTCTGAATGTTGTTTTCTCTCTCTCTTTATTTTAAAAGGGACATTTCCTCCTGTTTCTTTTCTTGTGTCTTGTCTAAGATAAATAGTGATGTTTGCTTTTGTTGTTTTTGCAATAGCAAATACAAAAAAAAATGCTTCCTTCTAAGAAATGAGATACATAAGCTTGTTTATGCTTTATGCTATTTTTTTTCTCGTGGAAAATGGGAAAACAATGTCATTGCTTTGAAAGGTTAATGAAATATCACCAAAGCTCTTTTTACTTTTCTTTTTAAAAAGACTAACTGGCTCTTGAGTCTAATGGGTGAGTGTTCTAACAGGACCATGTAAAATAACTCTGCAGTAGACCATGTCTGCTCTGTAAACATGGGGAATTGCAACAACTTGCTTGCATAAAAAGAGCAGTTGGATCAACAGCCGGCTGCTTTGCTTTCTGACATTCACAGCCTAGTTTAATGTGTTAAACTTGCCTGGCTTAGAGGGTCATAATTTTAAGCAACAGTGTGGAAACAGTGTGAAGTCCTTCCTACAATGTCCAGTGGCATGTCTGTCCTCTGGCATGTGAACATAAAATACAGCTGTGTTTTTTAGTCCACTGATGACTAAAGATAAACTTACTAAAACACACCATGGAAAAGGCTTGAACTGGTTTTTTTTAATAGTGGAAGTATCTGGGTTTATTCTAGGGGGGAAAAAAGTACCATTATTTCTACAATGTTGTGTCTCACACCAGCCAACACGATTCCTTCCATCTAACTTTCTCTCTCCCATCACATACGTATGTAAAGCTGTTGCTTAATTCTTAAAGTGGATTCTTGATGCTGCTGATTTGAGAGGGTCTGAATGGTCTCAATGCTACTTAATGTTCTCAGCTCAAGAGTGAACAGTGAAAACACAAAGAGGGCTGTTGGAGTCCACCTTGCTTTCTTTATCGCTTGATATCTGGCACTATTTTTAATCAGAGAGGCCCTCTTACTGGCAGTACGTTTGTTTTATTTACAAGTGCCTCATTTATGTACTTGAAATGGCGAGTTCAAGGCCTAGTGGGTAGCCATCAGGAAAACAATGATTTAGTTTCTACAAGCAGAGGCTGGTGCAAAAACTTTGACTCCTTTTTACACAACGGTTTTTTTTTAACCATGTGAAGCATCTGTACCAGATTCTGTTTTGATTTTTGTCTCTTTTTGTTTTATCTCCAGCAAGTCCATCCACGGCCAAAGAAACCCTCCAGTCTGAGAATATATGAGGCTCATGTGGGTATCGCTTCACCAGAGCCAAAGATCGCCTCATACACAAACTTCACAACCAACGTACTGCCTCGAATAAAAGACTTGGGTAAGATACAAGCGTACAATAAACATTTGTACTCCTCTCTTTTGGTTTCCTTCTAGCATTTATTAAATTTAATCATCTGCATTGAAGTGTCACTCAAATAGTTTTAGGTATATACCTTCATATATTTGCACAAACCTGAGCCAGCTCTGGTCCGAAAACAATACTTGAAGAATTCAGGAGTTTTTCTTTTTCTTCTCTATCTATTTTTTTTTAAATCCATTATCATGACAGTGTCTCTGTCAACGCTGGTGCATAACAGCCGACATGCCATGCTGCAGTGAGAGCCAGTTTTCCTCCAGGAGCAGCATTTTCAGTGGCAGACCTGTCACGCTGCCTCTGCATAAAACCACATCAGCAAGTCAACACCTTGTTTACTGGCATGACCTAAAGGGATCACTGACCGTTGGGCAGTGTTTTGTAAAGGCACCTCAGCAGCTCAAGTCACAGCACACAACAAAACTGACAACTTGTTTCCATTTTTGTGATCATGGCTCAGACAGGTAACGGGGAAGAAAAGCCATCTTTCTCCAGGTTTTGTCTTTTTAGTAAAGAGTAATAAACCAAGCAAATGACTGTAACAAAATGTCACAATCAATTTAATAAAATATTAATCTGAGTTGCATAATTATAACAGATCTTCCTTACTCTGATTTGTTCTGTGATTAATTCAGTGTAATCCTCTGCTTAGCTATGTCCAGCCTCCGTTTCGGGTTGATTGACAGCTTGTAGCTCTGTCTGTTGCAGCCATTAATGCTTTAATTATGCAGGATTTTGACTGTTGCCTCATAACACAGTAATAAATACTGTAACATCATGCAACTTGGATTTATAACCGTTGCAAGGGAGTAAAGTTACTTAACGTCTTTGCCTTACAAGTACTTGAAGAAGTAAAAAGAGAGCTGAGCTGTCTGTCTTTCTTTCCTTTAACATCCTTGAACCTTTCTGGATAAACATCTATTCATTAGGCAGCCATGATTTCAAATTAAAGATATTTTATCTATGAAAGTGAAACAACAAAGAAGGTTAAGCATTAAATATTAGAAAAAATAACTTTGATATAATAACAAAAAAAGGCAAAATGCTTCTAATATAAAGAGATAGATGGATGGATGGATAGATATAGATCGTTTTTGCAGATTTCACTAATAGTTGATTTTGGATAATAATCAAATATATCTACCTTTTTTAAGCAAAGTTATACCTGTTTTTTTTTTTAATGACAAAGAAATGTAGTCTCAAAGATTGCTCCTGCAGCAGCACCATAGGTGTGTTCAGGAGACTAAAAACCTCAGGGCCTCCCCCTGGAGTGCTCAGTGGCACTTTAAAAGCCTCATTTCTGTATGTGGTTCCTTTTGCCACAGCCTGTCCTAAGGATAGCAGAGCATGTGTCTAAAAGGAAAGCGTCTTGAGCTCAGGTCATGGCAGTGTGAATGAAACTGGGCAAGCGGTATCAAGTCTAGAAAGTTTTCATGCTCTTGGTTCCATATCAAATATAACTGAAGTGTTTCAAAATGTTTTACAATCCTTCTTCTTTACTGGGTGGCCAACAGGACTACAACCAGCACATGTTTTTGATACAACTCAAGCAGCGGGTGTCTAATAAATGAATCATGAGAAAAGAGATGCTGACAGAAATAATACCCCCTCCAGTTATTGCAGTAGAATGAGGCTATCCAAATAGACAGGATGTAATGCTCTTAATAACAAAGAAGCACCACGATGTTAAGCAACACTTTTTCATGCTGTCATACATATTCAACCCACATTTTATTATCATACATAATTTAGTAGTTTACCCACAGTTAATATCTGAACGTTAGCTGTGTTGTCAGTTAGACAAGTTTAGCTGCATAATCTGGCTGGAAAGCTTTAGAACAAGAAATGGAGATTTTACATTGAATAATGCAAGTTTTTTTCCCTCTTCACTTTATCCTCTCTTCATCCAGGGTACAATTGTATTCAACTGATGGCTGTCATGGAGCATGCCTACTATGCAAGCTTTGGATATCAGATAACAAGCTTCTTTGCTGCTTCCAGGTAATTTATCGTAAATATAAGCATAAGATTTGCACTTTTTTCCACATGCATTAATAATTGTAATCTTTAAAACTTCTAACAGTATTTAAGCCTTAATGTTGGCAGCTGTAGCATCTGAAGGGTTTTCTACAAGCACTGTTTGCTCATACTTGATGTGATGTAGAAGAAGCTTCACAATCTGCAGAGTTGCATCACATGTGTGAATTACCTGACTGCTTTTAAAAGGGAGGTGTCATGTGTCCTCCTCCATCCTTTCTACAAAACAAATGAAAGAACAGAAAATGAATAAATGGAGCCAGATGAATCCCCTCTGCTAGGTCTTTTCAGCTCTCCTCTAAAGATCCACGAGCTGCTTCAGTAACCACAGGTGTTAACAAACCAACCAGGATTGAAATACGGGTTTAAAGGATTATAACTTTAAGCGAAGGTATTTTTTTCTTCTTTTTTTCCCAGAGTTCCCCATTTAAAACTACTTTATTTGCTATGTGTAGTATCTGTAACTTCATACCGTCATGAACTGAGTGAGCAACTTCAAGTCAGTCACCTCAAATCAAGGTTAGGAAGTCTGACACTAGCAATAATCTCTCTGTAAATACATTTCCCGTTAATCCATGTGGAGGGAGTCATAGATAAAGGTGGACTAGTATGAGTCTTTATCTTCTTTCAGAGATCCTCCTTCCTGGCTTGGAGTAGTAGCATAAAGCACTGAGTGTAGCATATATATTGTAATTTCACCCTTGATTGATCTCGTAGTGCAATATAAAACCTTAGTGGTTGAATACCGGGAAGAAGAATAAATCCTGCGCATCCTGTTTTGCAAGCAAGCCGATTTGATGATAGCTTGAAGGACAAATGGTGTGGTACCGCAGAATACTGATATTGTATGTAAATATATGTGTAAAGTTGCGGTTTTTACACTTTTTGTGGGTTAAAGAACTTTAAAAATGATGTAATAGGACCCACAATCTTTCATATTGACTAAAAAAACCCTAAAAGATCTTAACAGTTTGATCATATTTGCAACAAAGTATTAAACAAATTCTGTGACTATATTAATATCATGGGTGCTGCATAGTTTTGGTTATTAACACTGCAAATGTGAATTCATTTCCTTGATATATTTTTGTTAGCTGGAGAAATGGTAAGGAAAAAGACTGTTATTATGCACGGATCAGAGAATCTGGATGTTATTAACTACTTAAGATCTATCTGTGTCCATTTGTAGTCGCTATGGTACCCCAGAAGAGCTGAAGCAGCTGATTGATGTGGCTCATTCCATGGGCATCGTGGTATTGTTGGATGTGGTTCACAGCCACGCATCCAAAAACACAGAGGACGGCCTGAATCAGTTTGATGGCTCGGATTCGTGTTTCTTTCACTCGCCACCTAGAGGGGAGCACTCGCTCTGGGACAGCCGCCTCTTCAACTACTCCAGGTGCCTTTTTTTTATGTTCCTATGTTTAACAATGTTTTACAATTATTTAAACGCATGTTTCTTAAATTTATATATATATATAAAATATTTTAAATAATATATACATATATCATATATCATATACATTATATATCATATAATGTGTCAATATAATAATATATATTATATATAATTTATTGATAGCCTTTTTTAAATACCGTAGTCACTTAAATAACTGGAGTCTGAAAATAGTAATAATAAATGCAAATTTGCTAACTTATAATTTAGTGACATTGTTAATTTAAATGAGTAGAAAATTTAAAAAACCAACACAGATCTGGATAAATGCTGATGAGCAGTGGGGAAAATAACCATAACTGGTGTAGAAGTCTGACAGAGTCACAGAAAACACCAGATTAGTTTAAGAATGATGTAACTTATATTATTTTATCATATTTTTTGCTTTTTTATATATATTTCTTTTCAACAGAATTAGAAAACAATGTCTTGACTTTTTAAAAACTTTTATTAAATATTATTTATGTCAATTTATTATGTAAATTTCAACTTGATTTCAATGACAACTGTTTTTTGCTTTTAAAGGTCCTATATTATGCTATATTTTCCATTTCAGTGTATTCTATGCACATTTATGATATTATGCATTGAAAAATAAGAAAACAGGAAAAATAAAACTTCTGTTTTGTTTTGATTGTTTTAAGGTCCAATTAACACTAATAGAAGGTTAAAAGCTCATAAAAGTTGATTTTGCATAATATAAGCCTGTTTAATGATGTAGAATTTGAGGTATAAAGTATATGCATCTGCTGTGTCAAACTTTGATGTATGGAGGGAATTTAATTCCATTCATATGATTCATTAAAAACGTGTGTATTGAGGAAATTTTTTTATTCAGCTGTCTTGGAGTCTGAACACGTCTGAATAAATGTATTACTAATAATTTACTCATAAAACAGTAAAAAGTAAAATGTCCTTTAATTAGATTTTACTTTTCACATTTTTAAAAGTGTAAGTTATGATAAAACTAAAACATGAGTGGTTTGCCAAATCAGAGCCATTATGTAAACAAACTGCGGCTCTACGTAGAAGCGTTTGGTTGCAAGTAACTGATTTTCACTTATACAATAATAAAGCAGAAAACATCCCTAAGCTAGCACTGAGGGGGGCCATAGACTTTATTGAGCGATAATTGGCTGAATAAACGCGTAACCCTCCACTTTTATAAAATTAACATCATATTAAATAGCTGTCATTATTACAGAAGCAGCGATGTGCAAAGTTGGAGCTCATAATAATTTACAAGTCTAAATAAAAGCAAAAGTAGTCCAATATGAAGTGAAATGTTTCTGTTGCATCAAGTTTACTGCTGCGTGCACTTTTTTAAATATCCACCTTACGACCCGCTGAACCTAAAAAAGAAATGAAAAAGTCAGTAGTCAATAAACTGAATAAGAATTAAGGTTGGTTTGCATAAATTATGCAGTTTGGTTGGTTTGTTTTTTTTAACCTAGCTGACACTTCCTGTAAGAACTGTCACTCTTATTGTCCATAAAATTTAACTTCAGTTGAAATTGAGTAAAAATAAAAGGAGCCAATGCTCTAAGAAAGACTTTGACAGACTTTCAGAGAGCCTGAGAAATTAATCACTAAGAGCATTTTAAAAGCCTGACGTCCTGAAATCAAAATCTAAAAAAGGAGAGAAAATACAATAGAGCTATTATAATTCCTGTAATTGCATCCATTTTTATGCTTTAAATGTGAAGTGATTTATTTAGGTCCTGGTTTATTATTTTGGATGTAAAATAACCTTATAAAATCTTCTACATTCAGTTAAAGAGCTTTTAAGAACATGTGCCGCGCTGTCGGTTATTGAGGCACATTTATGTTGTTAACTCTTCATGTACTTACAGTACAGGCCTCTTACAGTTTCCTTCATAATGCTGTGATTTTAATGTAATAAAATCTAACAACACTTTTTTTTAACCTTTTAACACCACATCAAGGCAAGAAATCGGCTATTGATTGCAGCAATTTCCACTCCTCAATTATATTCTTGCTGTGGAAATTATAGTGCATTATATACATGTGGCATTCAACTCATGAAAAGATATTTAAAAGCTGTCCTGGTTGCATTGGATATATAAATGAGCCCTGTGGTTTTGCTGTTAAGGTTCAAGATGTAAAAATAAAAAATGAGATATTTAAAAGGCTGATAAATGAGACCAGATTGGAGCCGACTTACCACTCGTTTTATTCTTCAGACTGTCTGATGCCGAACAATGTAGCGAAGGTCAAAAGCAAGATATGAGCACGAAGATAACACATTGCATCTCTCACAAACTGGCTGTAAAGTTAGCTGTTATTCAGATGTACCCAGTGTGCAGAATGGGATATGAATGACATTTCCAGTGATTCGGAGTTTTGTGTACGAAAACAAGAAGATTTCATAAATTCCTTTTTCTCTTTTGTTCTTCAGTTTTCACAGAAACTGCTGACTGCTTTGTTGTTGGTTCTGTTAATTAGGTGTCTCTTTTGCTTCTATACCCAGAAAATGATCCCAGCTCATATTAGAGGGGGAACAAGCATTGTTGAGTCTATCAAATGCCTTTTTGAACTCGTTTTTAATAAATGTGTGTCAGCGTGCAGCAGTTTCCAATACATTATACAATGCTTAGTGTCAGGCATGGAGGCTATAATAAGGGAAGAAGGTTCTTCTTTCATTAGTTATTGAACCGTCCTCATATCAGAAGCACTCATTAGACGTGGTGCAGACATATGCCGCGACAGGGAGGCATATGAGGAGTCATTTGTAAAAGCCCAAAGGAGGACTGCAATGTCATAGACAGTTCATTTGTCTTCTTTCCCTCTCACTGGATGTTTGGACATGTCGTTTGTGTCAAGCTTTTGGTAATCATCTTTGGATGGAAATGAACCTCAGAAGCACACTGTGAAACCAGCGTGAAACAGTCTGTTTTTAATCAGACGGCTTCTCTAACAGCCCCAACACTCCTGCCCTAATGTTCTCCTCAGATTGACAGAGGCTGTCTGAAAGAAGATATGGGGGGAAAAAAATATACATTTTCCGTGTTGCTGCATCTTCTGCTCTGCTTTCGCAGCTGCATCTGGAGCACAGAGCAGCTTTTTTTGTTACTGTATGTGTCCCACTTTAGCTTTTTCTCATAAAACATTCAACACAGTTCTGAGAAAATTCAGTTTTAGATAGATGCCTGCCATCCAATTTGTTAACTTGTGTTGCTTCTGAGTCAAACGTGTCTGCATTCAGTATTAAGAGCGTCTGGCTTTTCAAGCACTGGTTCCGGGCTGCAGAAATGCTGGAATTAGTTTTGTAGTTGCTGAATACCAACTTGATAGAAGGACCGAGCAGCATAAAACCACACAAGGACAAGTAAACACATTAGCCAGAGTGAGTATATAAGTGTGAAATGTTCAGAGATTCTTAGCCAATTTTTCAACTACACCAGCTTTTATTTCTTTTTCTTTTTTGTATGTTTTTAATGTATTTTTAGAAATGTTTAATCTCTTGAAACAAAGCATTTTTTTTTACTCAATATGGCCTTTTTTAAGCTCTTAGTTAGATTTACTGCTAGTTATTACCATGTTAAGATTCACTGAAAAGCAGCAGAAAGGAAAATTAGCAGAGGAAATAAGTAGACATGGTTATATTTGGTGCTTTTGCATTTCAAGAAGTTTTCTTTTCAAAGCTCAAAATTTGAGGCAGGGTGTATTTAAATGAATCAGAAAAGTCTGTCAGTTTAATGGTAATTAGGCTTTCATTTATCATCTTTATAAAGCTTGTCTTTGATTGTGAATAATAGAAAAAACCTGGAGTTCAGTTGTTAGGAATGCTAAAGGAAGATATTTCAATATGATGACCAGCAGACTTTATTTATTCAGTTTGGCACTTGAACAATTTATTAGGCATTTTATTAAAGTAAATAAAAAATGTGAGAACAAGGTTGGTGTAAAGTCTACTTATTTTTATTGAGTGCAATGCAGGGAGGCATGATGGGCATTATAACTTCTTGAATTGCTTCATTGTTGCTCTCCAGATTCTTAGATAATTGTTGGTTTTTGTGCGCTGTCCATGGTCCTGAACCTAGAAAAAGAAGAGTAGTTTAAATATTCATTATTTAAAAATTGTTGTCTCATAAAAAATTTGGCAAAGAGAATTTTTCCCAAATAGAGTTGACTAAAATTAACAATATTTTAATACAATACCAGCATGAGAATTTTCTACATGTTTATAAAGTTATCAACACTGTTGTTTTTAAACTTATTTACATCGTTCAGTAATGCACTAGTAAATGTAGACGGTGATCTGTTGAATATCATGTTTCAGATGTGCATTAAGATGCATCACATCTGATTACTACAGTTAAATGTTTCCTCCCAAATCTCTGATTTT
The DNA here is from genome assembly GCA_037177535.1 of Pseudomugil gertrudae. Classification (NCBI taxonomy): domain Eukaryota; kingdom Metazoa; phylum Chordata; class Actinopteri; order Atheriniformes; family Pseudomugilidae; genus Pseudomugil; species Pseudomugil gertrudae. Next base: position 8,064,679 of record JBAMHV010000009.1, on the reverse strand, counting down.
GATGGTCGTATAAACTGAGTCAATGTTTTATAAAAACTAAAATAATTAAGAAAATTAGTGTTCTGTAGACATCTGTAAATGAGACAATATCAGGCTGTTGTGAATTGAGTTGAGCTACCAATAAGCAAACATTCAGTGTTTTAACACATTTCTTCCATGTTTTGGTAAATGCACCTTTATTTTCAGCATTTATGTCCCAAAAAAAGATGTTTTGATAGTGGATCATAGTGAAATCTGGTAACTTCCTTCCATCTGTTGGATCAATTACAGACCTTTGGCCTTAAATGGATCAGGATGTAAATTTTATGTAGAAAATATACAAACTGCCAAGGTGTTGTGTGACTCAAGCAGATAAGTACGTGCTCCATGCACTAAGGCTCAAGATCCTTGATACATCTTGTTGGGTTCATGTCCTTGTCTAAGACCTTTTGCTGCAGGTCTTCTTCCCCTTTCTCTATGTCTGACCCTTTTCCTGTCTAACTACTGATGGAAAAAAAAAGTTTTTTCTATTATTGATGAGAGAAATCTGCATTATTCATTGTTGCTGTTCGCATCATAAAACATCAGTCACCTTGACGTGGTGACCGTGTGACTGGAGCCTTTCAGTTTATTGTGTAGGTACCAAGAGAAGCTAAGTTGCTCGGCAGATCTGGTTTTGAGGTGCTTGATGTGGCGTCTTTCTATACGCCCCCCACCCCCACCACCACCACCTCTCTCAGGATCATTTGCATCCATTTTTCATCAATCTTTGTGTGAATTCTTAAGATATGAAAAAGAGGCCCAAGGACAGGCTTTTGGTGCCTTTTAACTCTTCTCTGTGTACTCACACTGAGGTTGGCTCTTTATGTCTGTGCGTTTCATTCAAACTTTGTGATGTGGGTCAATTTATTGATGTTGCTGTCCATCTTTGCTCCTAAATTCTAAAATAATTATTTTTAAAAAGATTGATGACAGACATTTACTAAATGACTGAATCGTTGCTAAACTGCGGGTGTATTTTTCACACTGACACCTTCATTAGGCTAATTAAATAGTTTAGGTTCTTGTATTTCTTATCAGTTAAAAAACTGGTGAAGACATGTTTGTAAGTTTACGAAACCCCTCAAAGCATTTATCTAGCAAAACAAGCCAAATTAGAAATAATATAATTTTCTTTTTAGCTATTTTTATTTAAATTTACTGACTGTATGAATCCTGTTTTTGGTTTGCACTGCAATAATGGACCCGCTGAACATGTTTTGAAATGTTGAAACTCTAAAATAACAGAACTGCTCAACGAAACTCATGAGAAGATGCAAAGACTGATGGCACTTTAAAGAATGGAGCAGAATCTCCCTACAGCCCCAATAATCCATGCTTTCTGATCAGTCATTAAATCCACACTTGGAAATTCTGCTCATTATGTTTCAAGTCATTTTAGTATTTAGCCCTCATAAGTTTTTTCACTGCTCTATGAAATCACACAGCAAGAGGAAAAGCAGTTTTTCCCCTCTGGTGAGCTTCAGCTAATGAACTCAGCTTAGCTGTAGGTGTGCATGGTGGCTTGTTGGAGCTGCCTGTCGTGCTTCCAGTAGGTGCTTGAAGCAGCCACTGGGTAGGAACATGCACTTCTGCAGTTTAACCCTTACCCAACCCCAGCGCCTTAAAGCTAAAAGGGTTTGGGTTGTGCTTAAATAGTTCTCCTTTATACTTTATACTTCATCAGGAGAGTTTGTCATTTTTTATTTTATTTTATGGGATCCAAATGAATTGGTCATTTTCCCCATTTTTAGATAAAATCGTGTGAATATTTACCCTTTTATTAAAGGTTTACAGAGTTCCTAAATATTTTAAGTGTGCACAAAAACTGTTTTGGGCTTTACTAAATATTTTTAAACAACTCCAAGTTGATCTATGTCTTCAAAGCAGCATTCATTATTTAACAAATCATCTAACTAATTTTGTGGTCATGTCTTTTTTTTATTTAGGAAGAGTTGAGCATGATTTTGTCAGAATAGTCAAATAGTTTAAATAACTTAAGCAATGATTCATAAGAACACACATCATGTCGATATCCTGCTTTAACTAAAATACTGTCCATTGAAATTCCACGTTAAAAGAGCACAGTGACAAGCTGCCATTGATTTGTGAAAGACAGCAAGTACAAAGTGATACTAATTACAGGTTGCTAAGCTCACAAACAATCTCACTAGCAGCAGCGTATTCCTTTGGATGCCAAGAAAGCTAGCTTCCAGGCAGTATGAAAGGGCAGATATTCAACACAGAACAGCAACGCATGGACAACCTGTCATATCTGTCATGAGTTTACCCAAAAATTCAGCTTTTTTTTTCACTAGATTTAGTGTGATATGAAACAGAAAGATTCATCATGTTGATCAGAAGAAACTGCCTTCCTAAACTGTGTTTTACTCGACTGCATGATTAAACATGATTGAGAACTCTACCTCTGGTCACACATGTAAAAATCACTATAAAACCTGAGCAAATCGTGTACATTACAAATAGATTTATGCAAATAAACAGGAAAAATTTCCAGAAATATGAGCTAGCTGTCTTTGTTTTGCGTCGGCTGCAGAGATTTCAGAAACCTTTTGAAATAAGGCTCTTTATTTGTCCTTTTTGGTCCAACAAATGTGCACCATCCATCAGGCTGTCTGGCATTGCTGTTTGAGCATCACACTTCTTGCGGAATGACCTGTCAGCTTCCTGAATTTATTTGGTCTTATCTGCAGCTTACCTGTGATGTTATGAAAACAGGGACTTAAGTCTTTTTTTCTCTCTCTCATCGTGACAAGACGCCGTAACCTCCTTATGCAAAAACTGACTTTTGGAAACTCGGCATGCTTTAATATCCGTTACACATCTCTGCTTGATGGAAGGAGAATGTGGTGTGTGTCGTAGTCGTGGTCAACATGAGGGGGGAGAAGAGCTCTGATGAGAAATGTTGTGGAAGAAGAAGAAGTCTTGTTATTTAATTAACCTATAATGATTTTTTTTATGTAGCAATGTGTTCTTGCAGGTGAAACAGCAATGATAGATTATCTTATCTCACTCTACAAGCAGCATTATTAGAGCTTTACTCTGTTAGTGTTCCATAAACGGATTTCACTGCCGTTGCTGAGCTTTAATCTGAGAACAGTGTATTATGCAATTTGCTTTTATATTAACACTGCAGACTGAGTGATAACTTCATGGATCCGCATAGATAAGCGGCGTATTACATCTGGTACAGAGATCTACCTCTCTCACTGTAATTGGACTTGATGATGAATGGCATTGTGGGTCCTAATGTGGCAGTATGGTTTCATCTTGGGCCTCTGGCTCTCACTAGCTATTATCTCCATCCTTTGAGGATACATTGTGTCTGAGCCTTTGTTGGCTCTGCGCAGTGGAGTGGAGGACCTAATCTATTTATCACAGGGTCTGCGTGACCACCCAGCCAGACTGCTATATCGGATCATACCAGGCTCCCTTGTGCTCTTCCTCTGGGGATGAAGAAAGCGCAGATGTAGCATGCAGCTTCACACCTGTCAAACAGCGCTGGTGCTGGTCATCCCTGAGGATTGGAGCGCAGAAGGGAGGACATTTAAATGTATTTTAGTGTCATGGCTTTCTGGTTCAACGGAATCTGAGATTTTGTCTTTTGCCACTGAAGATGTAATCCTCAGCACTGAGTGCTCACAGGATGAATGTATCATACTTGTAAAGAAATGTTGAGGGCAAGATTTGTTTTATTTTCGGGGGGGATTTTTCCAGTTTTGAAGTGTTACTGAAGTGTTGTTGAAGCATGAACCCGGGTCTTTGCACTGCTTCACCAATTTTTTGACATGATGAGATTGCATCATTCAAGCAAAAAATGTTGAACTGCCCCCTCAGTGTGGGGTTACAGCTGGAGGAAGAAAACTTCAGGACATGGGTCAGGTTTCTACACTGCTACTGTAGTGTTTGGTGACAGATTTTTGAAAAGCTGTGAAAAATAGAACTTTGTTACACGTTATTGATAGACATTACTCAGAATTGCATTGATCCAGGTCATTTATTAAGATGCCGATATGTCCTCTGATATGGTGAAAATGCCTGTGCTGTCATGCTGTCAGGCAGTTGTTGCAATAATCACATTTTACTTAGTTCACGGATCTAAAAAGAGATGTTTAAACATCAATAAAAGCTGCCTCACACTCAGAAATATGTTATGATGCTCCTCACAGATTGCAAATGTTCTTTATGTCATGGTCGCAAACTTCTGGAAAACAATACAAATACAATAACTGTAAGAACTGCAGTGTACACATGCATTAGACAGATATAATTCCAACCATTGTTAGAGCTGAGTGAACAGTGCACATCTGAGTTGAGACTTGCAGCCTAAGCAGAGCGAGCCGTTCACACTTAATCAGCGTCTTGAATGTATCATTCGTCTCACATCCTCGGCGCTTTGCTTTCACCCTCCAGCGTTGCATCCGAATGTACAGTGTTTCATTTGGTGCTCATTACGCACACTGCATAGAGAAAAACAAATATTGAGTTTTCACTGATGTTTCCATGGCGACGCTTCACTGAAAGGAAAAGAGTTGAGATGCGGAGGGTACTTTTTGCCTCGAGTGGCTCTGCAGGACCGGCTGAGGTGCCAAGTTAAGGAATGGGGCCCGAGATCGTTTATGGAATCCACCTCCTGCAACATCCACCGATGCAGTCTGGCCAGCGTTTGCATGCGGCGTCTCTCACTGAGGGCAACAATCAATGAATAAATAGTTTATTTTGGTAAATTTACAGAATGAGTAGAATCAAATCCACAATCAAATAAATGACCAAAAAAGGAATAGGCAGAAGCTAAGGCTTATATTTACCTATCCTGTTCTTCTTGACAAATATCTAGAGAATCAGCTTTACATGAAAAATAAAACAGATATATTTATGCATCTACATTCATACACATAAACATAGATAGCGTGTACAGTACATGATTACAAATACATCTTATCTAACAATATAAACTTACTTTTTTACACAGAATTGACAGAGTAATCATTTATAATATTCAGTTTTAAAGTTCTTTTAAAGCTAACCAGAGAAGTACATAATTTGAAATCATCATTTAGGCCATTCCATAATTTCACACCCTTAAAAGGAAACACATCTGGATTTTACATTTGTTCTTTCTTTAGCACATTAAAAAATAAACAGACCTCTTAAATTATATTTACCCCCCGAATACCAGAGGGAAGACTTTTATTTAATGCTCTGTACATTAAATAAAAGTCTTTCCTATATACAAAACAATAACTTACATCTAGAACGTTGACCATACTGAAAGTCAAGGGACAACGTCATGCATTTAAAATAAAACCACAATCATGAACACACTGAAAAGCTTGCCCAGTGGTCACATGTGTGATCTAATGGAAATTAAACCTCACTGTGCAGCTTAAGCCACTGATTTCTCATCATGACAACTTGATATGTGAGAGACACAGTCCCCTCTACGGTGTAGTTAATGAAAACACTGTCTGCTGTCACTGACACTCCATCTCCAACATAACGGAGCTTCAGCTTTAGTTATCAATATATGAATGTCCTGTAGCGGTGAAAATTAATCTCTGGTGCCTAAAGTGCATGATGAGATGTGTGAATAATTCACAGCTCCTTGTTGGTCTGACCTTGAATTTGTGTGTGTTTGTGCATGTTTGTGTGCCCCACTAGCTGGGAAGTGCTGCGGTTCCTGCTGTCAAACCTTCGCTGGTGGATGGAGGAGTACTGCTTTGATGGCTTTAGATTTGACGGCATTACCTCTATGCTCTACCATCACCATGGTATCGGTAAGACTGGCTTGTGTGCACCTTATATTTTGGGACTGGGTAGTGAATCCTGCTTTCCTTTGTGAAGCAAACTCTCTCTGGAAATAACGACCAGGAGTTTGTTGAGAAGGTTTGCTTATCTGACTTTTCATCTAAAGCATGGTTTAGTAAAAACAATAAAGACATTTAAAATGTTGTATCAGCCATTTTTTTATTTGATGTTCAAGGTGGAAAACTGTATCATTTAGATGAATAAAGGAAAAGTGTTTTATTAACTGTTTACACTTATTTCTTTATTAAAAAGTTAGACAATCACATTAACTCATTCATTGGGCTACTTACATATATGCAGTTTGTTTGGTGGGAAACATTACCTATCCACCTTTAGCAGACAGGGGTGGGTGGAACAGGCTTTGGCATGTGTTAAATGCCAAAAACCTGTCTGCCTAATCATACAAAGCAGTTTAAAAAACACTGTAAAAGCACCACATGTGTCTCTTAAACATTACCTATACTGAAATATGTCAAAGCATCGAAGTTGAACCGTAGTGGTGCTTACAAAAAAAAAAAGGATTGTGAAAGTTTGGATGTGGAACATGATGAGCATTCACCTTGTGGGTGTTTACCCCTCAGGCACTGGCTTCTCAGGGGACTACAGTGAATACTTCGGCCTTCAAGTGGATGAAGACTCTTTGGTTTACCTCATGATTGCCAATCACATCCTCCATACTCTTTATCCCAACTGCATCACGATTGCTGAGGTGAAAGAACAGTCTTCTACACACATACTCAGCATTCTGTGCGATGGCACTGCCCTTAGCTATTATTAATTAAAAAGCATTTATTAGTGAGGCATGCTTACTTTTTCTCTCGATTGATTTAAAAGTTAATGTGAAATAGGAAGGCATTCTTTGGAGGGGTCATAAGATAAAATCCAGCTCAACACAGGCTGCTGTGTTGATGATATTGGTTGTCTGGAAAGGAAAACTGTGCACACAGAGAGAAAATGTGGTATTACATAGTGAATTTTCCCTGCAGGATGTGTCAGGGATGCCTGCTCTCTGCAGAGGGGTGGAGGAGGGAGGACTTGGCTTTGATTATCGCCTGGCAATGGCAATTCCTGACAAGTGGATTCAGGTAAAGTGATCAAAAGTATCTGTGCAGTATTTTTCCATGGTACTTTTCCATTTAACAATATGTCTATTGCTCAAACTGCAATATGACACTGACATAGATGCCACGTGGATTTTCAGTTTTTTTTTTTTTTTTTTGGATGTCATCACATACTTTAAAAAATGAATCAACTGGAGCTGCAAAGATACATCATACTGTATATTTATTTACTTTTTGGGGTTGTGCTAAAAAAGAGCAGTTTTTTTTTACCAAGTAATTTATTTAACTAACAGTAATCTTACCTGCTGTCCACTTGATAGGCCAGTTATTCACCCTGCAGAGACGAAGCTGTGAATAAATGACTCAGGCAACATGACTGTTGTTTAAATTAAAGGCATTTCCTTTCTTACAACCATACTGATCGTTATCTTTATCGTTTATTTCTTCTTTTGCATGAAAGTATAATTTTACCCTAACAGGAAGAAAGATAAGATTTTTACGATGTTAACCGGAAGGTCACCTGCTTTCTAATCCAGGCTCAAACTTGTTCAAAGTGGAGCTTCAAACAAGCAGACTGTAACCTCTAGATTTCATTTTAATCATCATTCACTCCTAAATGCATATCCTCGGGACATTTTTATAAGATGTCAATGCAAAGACTAAGCACTGTGTGGATTTTTTAATGACCTTCTAGTTCTTATAGAGAAAAGAAACAGCTGCTTTTCCAAAGGAACAAAACACATCAAAACCCCACATATGTTTCTCTTGCAAGATAATCTGGGTTGTTTTAAATTTTTATGATTTTCCTGCAAAAAATTTAAGGGCTGTGATAATAGACCTTGACATTTATAAATGTTAAAACTTATTATTATATTTTGAATTACAAACTAGGAAAAATTAATCTCAGACGTTCATTTTAGAGTCAAGATAATCAAAACTAACAAAAGAGAGGAGGTGATTTTTGTCTTCAGAAAGGCAGCACGACTCTGCTTTACAATGATTTGACTTTGCCTCATCAGGATTTCTTGTGTAAAATGTTCTTGCTTTTTTCTAAGATACAGGGTTGAATGGATTTTATTGTATCTCACACATACACTATTTTTTCAATACTCTATTTATAACAAGACCAACATTTATATAGAAATATGCCCTTGTTCTCATTTTAAAGGAAGTTGTACTTTACGCTTAACTCATTGGTTGTTGCAGACATCTTTTGACATGTTTTAGAATATGAATGTTTACTGACAAACATGATAAAAGATGTCTTTTTTGTCCAGGTGCATTCATCAAACACAAAATGTGTGCTCCAAGCACACACCCAATGCACAGTCACCATGTTGTGAACATGCTCTCAATGGGCACTATGAAGACGCCCTGCCACACACACTTACCAAAATCAGCCCTTTATATCTGTAGTCCAAGAGCTTAATACTCCGTGGGTTCTGAAAGATGAGCCAAATTGCTCCAAAACACTGGCAGTAGGAGGTTCTCTGCTATAACAATGGCTGGCAGCCAATGAGTTAAGGGCTCTTAGGTATAGTCGGCATGAAGCAGCAGCACCAGCACTAACGAGACCCCATACTGGGTCTTGTTTGTTTCTTCAGATGTTGTCCTGTCAACATCTGTACAAACACATGAGAAGACTTGCAGCTGTCGTTCAAAATGCTCAGTCCACACTTGCACAAAAAGACAGCTCATCACAGTGACAGTGGAGGTGCTAGAGAGCATACGTTTTAAGGGAAAGCAGTAGTTGGTCACTGTCACCAGCTTCTTCTTTCTCTCATTTGCCGTGTCCAACAGCCAGTCATCTTAAGCACTAACTGACGAACAAGACTAATATACTACAGCTCAGTTTCCCCCAAAGACAATGAGAAGAATAAGCCGACAGTCTGAACTTAACACGACCACCAAAAATACCAGAGAGATGTCGAGATGCTCAGCCTGTCATCAGCTGCGACATGCTTTCAGGAAAGTTCAACAACTACTGATGTTTTCAATCAATTCACATTCCATCTGTCAGTCTTCCTCCCTGTTTATAGAATATGTGTCTGTGAATGTGTGTATTTTTTAATGTTGACCTCAACATTTTATATCTATGAACCCAATTAAAGGAGAAGAAACTAATTATTTATTGCAGAATGTAGTTGTGCCATTCGTTCAAGATTAAAACAAATCTTGCTGCTTCCGCTTTCATGTCTGTGCTGGATGCTGTTTTCACATGCAGACTTCCTCATAGTGTTTAGATGCTGCAGTAAGGACCGTAAATCATGGAGATCAGAGGTAATGGAGATTGTGCTGGTTGGTTTTCTTTGCTTATATGTGGACTCAGTCATTCATTATAATGTTTATCACATTATAGATATTATATTCTAAATGTTATACATTTGTTATTCCAGGAGTGATTTATATCAAACCTGATACCAATGCAGGCACAGCCTGTGACGTTATCAGCCCTGTCGTTGCTAGGCTACAAACACAGTATCCTAACGCATTCATTATGATCTCTGGAGACTTGTGTATCTTCTTCTGTGCAACATTACCAACTTTTTCCGATTTGTCAGCTGCTCCACCAGAGAAAATGAAATGTTGGACTTATTTTATGCAAATATTAAAGATGCATGCATCTCCTCTGCTCTGCCTCCTATAGGAAGCTCAGATCATAATCTGGTTTTTCTACGTACAAACCAATCGTTCAGCAGCAACAAGTCAATACACAGACTAATGACTAATGAATCAGAAGATGCTGGGATAAAGTGCTTTGAGGCCACAGACTGAAATATTCTCTGTTAACCGCATGGTGGTGATGAGAAGTATGGAGTATGACTGAGTGTGTGACAGATTATATCAACCTTTGTTTGGACAGCATCATCCTAACAAGAAAAGTGAGACGCTTCCCCAAAACAAATAAAAAAGGGTGGAGACAGAATTATTTAGGACAAGACAAACACAACTCAAATCAAAGATTAAGAAGTGCAAGGAGGAGTACAGGAAAAAGTTAGAATGTCTGTCAATGTGAGGGGATGAAAAAGTTAAAGGGGAATCAGACTGATGGTGGTCTGGACAGAACTAATGAGCTGAACATGTTCTGTCTTCTGCGTTCAAGTGAAGAAACGACTGTGAAAACTGAATCAGAACAAGGCTGCAGCTCCTGATCATGTCCGAGTTCTGAAGACCTGCTCAGAAAACAACTATGTTGGCTTCTTCAGCACCTTTATAAACATCAGCCTGAATCAGAAAGGAGTTCCTGTGCTGCACAAATCATCTTAGCTTGTTCCAGTGCATAAAACATCCCGACTGTCTGCACCTAAAGACCAGTTGTCCTAACGTCAGGAAATTCTTTGAGAGACTTGTGTCAAAAAGCAATTTGTGTATCAGTGTTAGCTTTGGTTTGAGGAAGCCATCGTCTACTTGTTTCAGTGAGCCCACTCTCACATGGACCAGTCAAGCTGAGGATCAGGTTTTTGGATTTCTTAAGTCAAGAAGCTCCATAAACTCCTGATGGATACCTGCACAACCACCTGGATTTATGACTACCTAACAGACCACAGTTTGTGAGACTGAAAAGTTGTGTGTCTGAGATACAGCACAGGAGACCACAGTGTCCTGTCACTATTACCCTCAATACACCTGAATCCTGTCATCTGCAGAAATACTCTGATTACTCTGCAGTTGTGTGGTGTACCAGTAATGAACAACAAGCTGAAGTGTTCAGTCAGTTTGTGTGAAAACAATCATCTAATCTTATATACAAACAAAACAAAAGAGATGAGGACTTCAAGAGAAATGGTAAACAAACACTGTTTACATCCTGGGAGAAGAGGTGGAGACGGGGCAGGAATACAAGTAGCTTGGAGTTCAGTGGGACAATAAACATGATGCAACACAGAAAACTTTACAATAAAGAACAGAACAGACTTTACTTCTGGAAATCCTCCGTTCTCTGCTTCAAAATGTTGCATCTTCTGTAAGTCTGAAAACTGATTCACATCTTCTACACAACACTGTGAAGAAACAACAAAGTGTTGTTCAGTGAGAGACTTCAACTCCAGCGCAGGACAGAAAACTTGCTACAACATTGACATTTCACTGTGTATAAATAAAGTATATCTCGTTTCAAACATTAATGTGACTGTTTTTGGTCTACTTCTACCTCACAGACCTACATTTACATTTAAATAACATTTAAAATTGTATGTATGTACGTATGTACGTGTGTATGTGTGTATGTATGTATGTGTGTATGTGTATGTATGTATATATGTATATACAGTATATGTATGTACGTATGTGTGTGTGTATATATATGTATGTGTATATATATATATATATATATATATATATATTATTTATTTATTTATGCCTTTTCCCAGAGCCCACACAACACATTTCCATTTTGTATCAGCTTTAAAATAGTTTACATTTAGGAAACTGATCTCAATAAATGCATTTTAAAACAATGTGTGTGACTTTGAAGCAGGTACTTGGAAAATGGATGTGTATTTTTCTGACTTGTCATGTTTACCGTGTGGTTTGTGATTCACTGGGGTATTTTCATTTCACTGTCAGCTTTAATGCAACCTCTGTGAAATCCCTGTGCAGTATGCAAAAGTTCTCAGAACAAGGATCTGTGATCCAATGAAGCTTCCTCTGGTTGAGTAAAGGTTAGAAAAGCCAAACCTTATTTGTAAGTGTGAAGCTCTGTGGGTGAATGTATTACTGGGTAAAACAGTTTTCCTGCTTACTGTCAAGAGATTTTGAGTTGCTCCACGTTTCCTTGAAGGTTATCATCAATCATGCTGCACAGCAGAAGGTGCAGCTGTTTTCTTCAATATCTTCTAGATAAAAAGCACGTAATGTCTGCACTCAACCACACAAACGTGCAGACAAATACCTGCTGAGGGAATGACGGTGAACAGCTTCCAGTCTGGCAGATGATTAGACAAAATGAACCATGTTGTATGTCGGTGTTAACAGCTCGATGCTTTATGTGATTTGTGTTTTTGATCTGAGGATAAAGCTGAGCTGCAGCAAAGTGTTGATGATAATAAAATCAGTAACTTTGAAAAAACTTTTCATGTAACTAAAGCTTCCAACCTGAAGAAATGTTTAGTAGTTTGGGGGTTTTTTAGGGGGTGGGGGGGGGTAACTAAGAAAGTCTCATTTTCTGCCTCAGCTTGAAAATCAAGTCTATTCTACTCCACATAAAAAGAGTACTTCTGAAGCTAATCATCGCAGGCCAAAATGATAAATTATCCAGCAATGTGTTGCCACCCAACGCTACATCCATCAGGAATGGAGATTGTGGGCACCAAATATTCACAATCCCTCCACTACAACTGTTGAAGCACCCTTTAGCTCAACACTTGAGTCCAAACTGCCACTGTGAAAGTACTTAATAGCACACAATGGGAAAACATTGTTTATAACTGTTCAGTCGTCAGGTCCATAACTGTGTAATGTTGAAGCCAAGTAGCCCAGGGAAAAGCCCATGCATACCCATCCAGACAACAAAAATGTTATTATCTGCAAGTTTTTTCCTGCTGCTTCTGCATGAGCAGACTAGCTGTCAGACATTTGTTGTTTCTACAAAGCCTGTATCGATGAAAATGCCACCCATTTACTGTCTGTATACAGCAGGGTGTTTTTTTATGAAATCACCTAATATTACTTTAGAAAATACATTTGTAGAACACAGACAAGCAGCGGGTTATCTCTGGGGATGTGTCAGTCTGTTTCAGTTTGGCTGCCGAATGAATTTGGAATACTTTGCGCACGCGTGTGTGTGTGTTGAGACCAAGTAAAGACCTTTTTGTGCATTTGAAGTGAAGTGATGTCTGCAGAATTCGTAAAAAGGTTCTTTTGTAAAATTCATGTAAAAACTTGTGGGTTTTTTTTTTGTTTTGTTTCATCTAGCAACCTGCAGTGAATGTTTCTGTATATTTACTCATATTTTAGTTTAAAAAAAAATCTGAACATTTTTAAGAACTAAGGCAGCGTGTGTGACCTCGGCACAGCATGCATGCACTACAGTTTCTTGTGTTTCTAGATGGGGGAAGTCATTGCATCGTTAATCAAGTCTGTCTCTCACAGCAGTTGGTTTTACTCAGTTGTAGGGCTGGTGGGGGGGAGAATAGAAGGTGAGAAAGAGAGTCCCAGACTTGACCTTCCTATGTGAAACTGGTGCTAGCTGTACACCCTGCAGCACTGTACCAAAGAGGTTCTATAGGATTATCTTCAGGACCCCTCCAGTGCAGCTGCACCTACTTTCCTGCCCAAAAAATATTCCTTTTTAATCCAGTATTTGTTTAGATACTACTTCCAGACGCACATTTTCAATTAAATTTGTTGTGTACCCTTGGGAGAGTTTGTGCTAGAGGAGAGCTAGGGAACATTCCTGCATGTCTGTGCAGGGAAGCATTCATATGAACATGCCTTGGTAAAGTCAGTGAAGTGCACTCAGGGCTAGCCTTGCCTCTTCTCACAGAGTGTCAATTAGGGAGGGATTTGAATGGACTCAAGTGGAGCCTCCAGTGAGGTGTGTGTTGCAGAAAGGGATGGATGGAGTGGAGAGGGTAGGCGTTCGAGAGGACAGATGGGGGGGAACAGGAAGAAAGGGAATGAAAAGGAGACAAAGACACAGAGCAACAGAGCTGTGAGCTTATTTATAGATTCACATGTGTGCACGAATGAATCTCTCAGCTCCTCGGCTGGGCCTCACGCTGTGTTTCGTCCTCAGCATGACTGATTGATATGACTCATTTGCTGGCTGCAGTTGGCTGTTAGGACCAACAGACTGTGAAAAATTAAGATATCCTAATGAGAAGAACAGATAAGGTGCGGCGCAAGTTTGGATGATTCGATCTGATTATGACCATAAAATGCTGTCACTCCTAATGGATAATGTTACAAAAGCCCTCTAATTTAACAAGCACCCTTCCCTCAAGCTACAACAGATTGAGATGTAATGAAACAATTAGAGGAAGAGGGCTCCATGCTAGCCGCTTGTGTAAGAGAGGTTGATGCAGAGAATTCTCCAGCATCCCTCTGCTTCTTTCAGCTGTTCAGCTTGAATGACCTCCGTGTCAATTGTCTCATTTTTTTCTGGTTCTCCATTTATTTTAATTGAATAAAATATCAGTCTGCACAGCTCGCTTCTTATTAGTTTCAGGCAGGAAGGGAAAAAAAAAAACATTTCTAGTTTGTGTTACTTTGTTCTGTCCATCACAAATGAAAAACTTTCAATTAACATGACTTTCAAAAAAAAAGAGGGGTAAAAGAAATGTGAGCTGCCAGTAAGCAGTGATGAACCTCTGCTTGTTCATGTAAACATTCCAGCGTCTTCATCAGCAGCCTTTAAAGGGGTGCCCACTCTCTTAGACCCGCTCTGCTGGTGTCAACTTCTGCGTGTTGCAGTTCCGTCCTGCCTAATTGTGCTCTGAGTCCACCTCTGTACAGTGTTAACTAACAGGGAAAGATTTCTTTGGCAAGACTTTGTAGAGAAAAACCACACGGGGATCGAAAGTGCGCCCTTCAGCAGAGGAAAGCCTGCTGCAGTGACATTTCTGTTGGCAGAGTTTATGAATCTGTGAACATGTGTGGATGATGGCTTGATCGAGAGGAATGAGAAGTGCACACCTTTTGGATTTTCTTCACCTCCGGGGGTGGCACTATTTGTGTGATTTTTTTTTTTTTTTTAAAGGATATCGCCATAGCAACGCAAACTCAAACACAACTAGCAGAATTGTGCTTACAAGGAGAGGAGCGCCAGGATGCTCAGGTCAGTCACAAAATGTAAAACAGGAACTTTAAACTAAACTCGTGTGCCATTAAATGCTTCTGAGCACCATGTGATGGTAGTAGAGAGGCTCTCGAATCAGTCACAGCATGTTGGTGGCAGTGAAATGACCTCATCCTGCACCGCTAGATTTTTTTTTTTCTTGTCTTAAATATATTTCTGGCTCTGCCTAATTAATCTGGGCACTCTGGTTGGCTCCTGACAGCAGGCTTGTAAAGTAAGATTTGTGCACTGCTCATTATCATTGATGAAGTGGAGTGTCAGCGGTGCCAGAAAGCTCGGCTGGCCAGGGCTGATGTGGGTGAACTGGTGGTAGAGAAGTCGTCAACCCATTCAGTCCTTTCTCTGCTCCGACAGTCCCACTCAGAGATTAATTGCTCCCAGACCACTTTTGCGGTCGAATTGGATTGTAATGATTCATAAGGAAGTGTAAAATGTCTGATTGTATGTAGATGTGAAAGCGGCAAGGATGGTCTCTGGGGTGTTTCTTGTAGATCACCTCGTTTAGATTTCATCCTGGGGCTGCGGTGTTTGGACAATTTAGCATCTTTTTTTCTTGTTTTCCAGGTGAAACTGACCTTATACCATTAAACTTGTAAAAATTTGCATTAAAATATGTTAAAAAATTAATAATACAAATGTTTTCTGGATCATAGTTGATAATACAGTTCTGAGGTTCTGTTTTACGTAACCTTTATTTAAAAGGCTGAGTAATTACAAATGGCACAGGAAACAAATACATTTAATATATATTACCAGAATATGTATTGTAAACAATTGTTGGTGTAAATCTAGTGACAGATGATGTTGTTGACCTATGGCCATGTTGTGTTTGAATAGCGGTCTCATTTATCATGTTGCTGCTGTACTTAATCAATACTTTTGTCTGATGCTTGTTCCTTTTTATGCAATCCAGATGTTTTTTTGTCTTTTAGATTTGATCATGCAGTAAGGGTGTGTGTCACAGCTACATTTCCCATTTTGGGCTGGCTATGTTGTTTATGAGTTACATAACTCAGTGCAGAATCTTCCAGAAGCAGCTTCATGTTCTAAGTCCATGAACTCATGAGTTTATGCTCAGTATGTGCAGGCATAGAAACACACATGCTCCATGTTTTTACTGTGGAACGTAAACATGTATGATGTACCAGGTTTGAATCAAAATGGCCTTATTATTTATTTAACTGGTCTCATTTCCAGAAATCTTTCTCTATCCGTGATCTTTCCGGCATCTCAGGTTGTGAGCTGGATTTTTTGTCCTTTTTGAGCTACTGTATTAATATTACAATGAAACACAGTGGAGTGATCGGGAGGAGTACCTGCAGCATCTTTTCACACAAATTACCTTTTAACTTCTTGAAAATTGTATTGAATTTCTGCCAGTTAATTTCTATAAATATTTTACACTGGAACTTTAAAGATAAACTTCATCACAGATTTCATTATAAGTGAAGCTTTAACTACTGTATAAATTAATCTGTATGCATGAACAACCCAATCATAACTTATAGTGTTAATCGCTTTCAATGTGGTCTTATTATTTATTTTAAATAAACTTTTTCATCTTTACTCTTTAAATATGTTGTGGGTTTGGGTTTGGGAGAGCCTTACATATCTTCTAGTTTGTGTTTACCATCATGTCTGAATCCACCTGAAAAACAGTTATTTTCACATGGCTGCATCTAAAGCACTTTTAGTTCATTAGAACGTGTAAAGATTGTCCAATCTGGGGAATCAGTAGGAATTAAATCCTTTTGATAAGGCTTACGGTGTCTCTACACCAGCTTGAGGATCTGGCATGGTATAAACTTACAAAGGGTTAAAAGCTCCACGAATTAGTTGTAAATTTAGATGATGAGCGCCCTGGTGGGGGAGGTTTTGTTGGCATTTACAAAGAATATAGCCACACAAGGCATTGTACAGAAGATTGAATGCTAACAGATGGTGATATATAAAGTGGGATAGCCTCTATTTAGGCGGACCAGCCAGTTCATCTCAGACATATTGATCTGCACAATTTACTCTCTTTACTCAGAGGATCATGGCTCTGTAGAGTAATATAAAGGTTTCCTGACATGTCCATCAGCTGTCACTGCCAATTCCACTGAGCAGACTTCAGCCTGTCACTTAAATGGGTTTGCCAACTCTCCCACCAGTCAGGCTGTATGTCTATTGCCAAGGGTTCTTGGAGGACATCAACTTTTTTTTTTCCCTTTTTGATGATATTTTGGATCTCTGGCCTTTTTGTTTATTATTAAATTACCTCCATTCCCTCTGTAGTCACCCATAGTAGATTTTTTTCTGCCCTCTCTTTCTTAGCTATTTGGTGGTTGTGGAACATTTAATTACTAGTTTGTGTTAGCATGACTTCATTGCAGCACCGTGTGGGAAGATGTGCTTTGGAAGCATGCTTTGGTAACGCCTCTCATCTCCTTCTGACCTCTGAAAATGACTCCATTGGCAGGAAGTGTGCGTGTAGGTAGTTCAGAGCAGTGGCATTGATTCCCTGGTTGGATTTATTGTTGAATCCCTCCGTTTGGATGAAAGGTTCTGACCTTGCCCATCTGAGGTTGGGAGAGCTGATTCCTTGCTACCCATGGGCTCTAGTGCAGTTATTAAAAACTCCATTACTACCATTCAAAGGTAGACATAACTCACAGTACGGATATAGAGATGTCAAAACAGAGATTGATCCAAGAAAGAAGTGTAAGCCAGAGAAAAGTCTGCCAGAACTGTGATACTGAGCTGAAAAGCATCAGTTAGAACCTGAATAGATCTCTCAGCTATACATCTATCATAACCTTTCTCAATAACCCTTCTCTGTCACTGTATAGATCCTGAAGGAGTTCAAAGATGAGGACTGGAGCATGGGTAATATTGTTCATACACTGACCAACCGGAGATATGGAGAGAAGTGCATAGCCTATGCAGAAAGTCATGACCAGGTAAACTTTTCCACACTGACTGTACAGTAGAGATTGTCATCATTTTTTCTCTCTCGCGAGTAATGAAATACCCTGCACCTCTTTAGGCTCTGGTTGGTGATAAGACCCTGGCCTTCTGGCTGATGGACAAGGAGATGTACACCAACATGAGCGCTCTGATTCCCATGTCGCCCATCATCGACCGCGGATTGCAGTTGCATAAAATGATCCGCCTCCTCACCCATGGTCTGGGTGGAGAAGGCTACCTAAACTTTATGGGTGAGTTATACAAACACGAAAAATGTAACAATGCAGATGCTAACAATTCATAGTTAATGCCAGAATGAATACTCCTGATTAAATATAGGGTTCATTATCTGATCTACATTTAATTAGGATGTTTGTGTGAGCTTTAGTTCCTGTGTTGGCACATGATAAACCAAGCTGACCACAAACCAAACTGCTACTCTGCCTTGTCTTCACTTTTCAGTCATGACCAATTGCTTCTGATTCCCCTTTTAGAAACAGTTTTCTCATTAGTCATGCCTTGAACTGGTCCAGGTTGCTTAAACTAACAAGGTAGCAAATTTATCCACCAGTCAAGACTCATGCACTTATTCCTTTGTCATTTATTGACTCTGTAAACTACTTAGAGAGAGATGTTAAAAACAGTTTCTTAACACAGGCTGCTTTTAATTAAAAAGTTTGTTTGTAGTGGCATTGAACTTCATTTGGGGGTTTGATAAATCTGAGGATGGATTTTCGGTGACTTACGAATGTGGCCTAGTAATTTCCTGCACATCTTTTGTGTGTTAAAAGCTTCTTTTTATACATTTCATATCTTTATTGTCTTATTATGCAATAACTCATCTTATTTATTAAATCAATCCCCACTTTTAATGAAACGTGTTCTACGATCATGCTTCATTTCCGTGTGGTTCATGTGAAAACGCTTAAGAGTTAGATGAGGTCATGATGTTGCTGCACTGCTTCTTTTGAGCTTATTTTTTTTATCAAAATAGACGAGTAGAATTATTTCTGATCCCCTGTCGTGAAACGTATTTCACCTGAACATGAACTCCTCCCTTCAGGCAGACAAGCGTAAAGAGTGTAAATTTTAAGTGAACAGAAAGAAAAAGGCTTTTCCTTAATGTGTTTTTTTTCCTATTTTCTTCTACAATACATATATAAAACTTTCCTTTCATCGAATATCTGTGGAGTACTGTCTATGAGTCAGACTGATAAGCATCAAGGGAATCTTTTGAAGTGGGGTTGACATCGTTTTCAAGGCCTGATGCTAAAATGCAGGACAAGTCGGATAGATTACTTTTATCCCTCAAATGGATCCACTTCCTAATCACTGTTGAGATGCTCCTCATTTGCAACTCATCATCTGAAGTAGGGCATGTCTTTCTCAAGTCCTCCTGTTAAAGATAATAAAGTGATAATTAATGGCATACAGATGGAAGCTGACCTTGGGTGAGCGGAGAGCATTTTAACTCTGTCTTAATGTAAATGCAGCATATATCTGATCCAAATCATTTATGCTCCACTTTGTGATGTTTTTTTTGGTTAAACACTGATTCAACACCAAAAAAATCCTTCTAAGGTTTCAGTTTTAGTTAGTATTCACAAGGATCTTGTTACTTGAGTTAAAAAAAGAAAGAAATACAAAGACTCTTTAAGTGGAATGACGAGGGGGTGTGGGGGGGAGAAGTACAATCAAAACAGCTTTTGGGCCGTCATAACCAGGCAGCTTATAATGATTAGAATGTCAGAGAATTGACCTCATGTGGGCAGCTGAAGGGCAGTTAATAGTAATTATATCTGATTCTCTGACTAAAATATATCTGAAAGGCTCACTCTGCTGCACTCTAGGTGCTTTGTCTCCCCCACAGATTTCCATGCCATGTTAATTTCCAACCAATCATCACCGCTTGGAAATAATGACGAGATGATGAGTTGAAAACAATACGATTCAAAAGTTGTTTTCACAATGACTCTTATCAGGCTTTTTTGTTTCTGTAGAAAAAAACACTTTCCAACAAACCTTTAGGCAGTTCTGTACCACTTGATGGCATTTATGTCTACAAACGTAAGCTTAGGTGTCAAAAGACAGTGTTTAAGGTAAATTGCAAGGGTCAGAATTAGTCACCTCTAATTCCTATTTTACCATAAGAAGGTTAAATAGGTGCGGCAATGTATTAAAACATGAGTTGGTAAACTTTGAGTTTGACCAGTACATTACTCTTGGGGCCATTTAGCATTGCAGCTGCTGTACTCGGGGAAGATGGATGCATCAGATGCATCTCAAGTGCTGATGTTTAGAAGATCAGAGTAACAGCTAAAGGCATGAAGCAATCAGTGGAGCTTTTAGGATATGCCATAGCAATCCTGTTTGTGCAACTGAACTGCTTTCCAAATTGTTTGCAGGTGAAGCATAATTGCAGGCTGGATTATGTTCAGAGGTGTTTTTGAATGAAGATTTTGGCAGTAGATTGGTGAGCTGGACAGCAGCTATGCAAAGCATCGGAGCACAGGATTTGCTTCCAGGATTTGCAATAAGGCACTTATTATTGGTTGAGTTTGTGAGAAAAGCATTTTGATCAAAATGAGAGAAAGAGGTTGATTACTACAAACTGTTAAGAGGCAAAGCTCATCACAGTTAGAGATTTTTAAACAAGTTTTTCATGACATCTCGTAATGACGGGGTGGCTCCCTGTCAACTGCAACTCAATGCAGGAGGATAATGACCCAAAAGATGTAAGTAAATCTACTATCACAAAATATCCACCAAAAAGTTCTTGTGCTGGTGAGGAATCAGAGCCTTCTGTTAATTCTTCAGTTTCATACTTGTAATGTAGAAACACCTTAAACACGGGGTGTAAATTTTAACATTAATATCAGCTCTGCTTAACTATGTATTTACAAACTCTATAGTTGTAATAAGTTACAGTGCAGTGGGAAGATGACATGTGATGATGACATAATAGCTGAATCATATGATGGCTAAACCCAGAAGTGAAGTTACATCACATTTTCGCAATAATCTCAGGTAATTTTTTCATAAATGATGAAAAGGCAGTGAAAAGAAAAAACGCTGGTCCCAGGAAACGTCCACACCTTTAAAACGTCCTGATGAAGCTTTTCATTCAATGGAGTCGCTCTAAACATTCTTACAGCTCAGATCTCAAAGAACCTGTTCACGTTAATAAAACCTAAAAAGAATAGTGGCTCAGTTTGAAGCTGCAGTCGGTGGTAAAATATAACAATGATGGGAGATTCGGCTTCTTTACCTGTTTGCAAATGTACACAAAATTCTCTTGTGTAACACCACAGGATGGAAAATACTCCAACTAGCTTGAAAACAATTGCTTCCATCTTCACCTTCCTGATAGAGGTCAAAGAAAAATGTAATTGATCATTTTGACATGTTTTTAGACGCATGTTCTGTCAGCTGGCTGAATGGTAATCGTTGTGTGAGCGAGCATGTGTCTGTATGTGTGGCATCATGGTGGACATCCTCCGTGTACACAGTGCGTTTCTGCAACATCCCATCATGTAAACTGGATACATAACATCAGTCTGACATCATAACATCAGCTTTTTTTAATCAGATGTCAAAGTATAAACCTTTTCAAAGGGAAAACTTTTAACGAATTCAGCATCTAAAGCCTAAACTATAATAAGTAGGTATACCATTATTGCCCAGTATAAATTGTACTGGTATACCATTATACCCTGCATAATGATAATGGTTATATTATTATATTACTGTGTAATACTACTTACAACTATACCCAAAATTGAAGGTACTGGTTATACCATTATACTGGAGTTTATTAGTACCGCGTAAACTTTAATGCCTCATATAATGGTACTGGGTACACTGGTTTACCCAATACCATTTAACTTGGGTATACCATTATATCCCAGAATGAAATGTACTGGTTATACCATTTCCTGGGGAATAATGGTGTACCACTATGCTCCAGTATAATGATAGAGGAAACACTGATACTGCTCTTTTTTTCCATTTGTAAACTTGGACTGATGATGTTTAAACACCAGTTTTCAGAAAAGGAAACAAACACAGATCTTTGTAGACAAACTGTCTTCCTGGACTCTTGGCTCTCTGGCTGAGAAAATCAAACTGGTATATACTTGTGTATATTTACCTACATAAGCAGGTTCTCTGTTTCTTCTCCCACTTGGATTGCATCATATAAATCCTTACATCTTCAGTAACATGCTTTTCAGTAGAAAGGGCAATTCACAGTTTCAAGATAGATTATGCTTTGCAAGTATAAATGGTTCATTAAACTTAAGTTCATTTGAAAGAAATGAAGTGTTCCTGATTATCTGTCCTTCTTGTAACGCACACTGGTTCTGGCCAGCGATGATCCTCCTTCTCTTAAATCAGATTTTGATACGATGAATTTTGTTAAATGGGACATATCATGCAAAATGCACTTTTTTAGCCCTTAAATACATGTTTTTGTGCACTTCTACGTGTTTAGGAATGCAGAAAATGTTAATTTGTTCACCCTGATGCTGCACATGTGTCTTTATATTTTTGTCATATTTTTCAGTTAAATTTTTGCTATTACGTTTCTTTTTATCTACTACGTCACAGTATTTGCTGTGGGTCTGCCAAATAAGGTCGGGCTTTCCGGTTAACCAAATTCATGAATCTGATATGTTGACATTTATAATAAACTTACCAATAAAATGTTTCTTTGCTGGGAGATTAGCGTATCACTGCTATCAAGCTACAAACATGGCGGAACAGGGTAGAGTTAAACTTCCTGTGACCTGGAGGGGG
>JBAMHV010000009.1:8019624-8029880 GCA_037177535.1 Pseudomugil gertrudae | reverse complement strand
ATATATGTATATATATATATGTATATGTATGTGCTGGTAGGGTAATTTAAAGGGGATTTTTCAAGTGCTAAGAAATTAGCCTGATTTCTCTGATAAATTGTTATGTTAAGGTCATTGAATTAGGCATCTTAAAAAAAAAGGAATTAGTCATAGCAAACCTCCATCTGGATGTCAAATCAGTTTGTGTTGATTTCCAGCAGCAGATCAGTTTTCAGCATCAGCCACAGTGAAAATGAAAAAAAATCCCTTCTTCCTGCAAACTGTCCTAAATGCCACTACAGCGGACCGAACGTAAGATCCAGTGCAGAAAGAAGCAGACAGGATGGATCCCAGCTTGTGAAAATATTGGATTTCAGCAGTTGTTTTGTAAATATACTCTGCCTTAGAGTGCTGACTTCATAAATAGGGATCTACCCTGCTCTCTTTGCCTGGCTAAGTTTCACTCAAACTGTTTCAGGTCAGCGAGATGCTGCAGGCACAGACAGAAACAGACTCTTTAGACCTAACATCAGACTAAATGACGTTGCTTTGATTTTTAGGC
This sequence comes from Pseudomugil gertrudae, assembly GCA_037177535.1. Lineage (NCBI taxonomy): Eukaryota > Metazoa > Chordata > Actinopteri > Atheriniformes > Pseudomugilidae > Pseudomugil > Pseudomugil gertrudae. Next base: position 8,029,339 of record JBAMHV010000009.1, on the reverse strand, counting down.
GACCATATATTTGAATCTCACAGGGGCATTTATCTTAATGCAATACGTGTCAAGTGTGCACAATCATTAAGATTTTCTTACAAACAGGAGGTTTAGAATATAATCTGGACTGAATATCTTTTGGCTCATATGATTTTTAAATGTATTTATTTACAAGTCAAGTGCACAAATACTCCACAGGCTCTTTTGACCACAACCTGACAGATGCAAGTTAAATTTATTTAGCTATTTTACTACTTCAGATCTCTCTAGGAAATGGCCAGACTCCAGACTTTCAGCTCGCTTCTTAACCTCCGTCCTGCGTGCCTGTCCAGTTGCAGGAGTGCTTATCATCTCCTTCAGCTGTGAATCTGCTGCCCTGAAATTGGCTCGGGAGCACGGCACTAAAAATAGGGGGTTGGGTGACATTGATAATCTCTGCTAATGATACGTTAGCAGTAGCTCTCTCCACAGGAGAGTGCGGCGCCTTTATCATGTGCAGCTGTCTCAAACTGACAGCGTCTGTCTTGCCACCACCCTGGGTTGCTGCTTTCTGCTGAGTGCCACCTGAAATTTGATGTGGAATTGCTTCTCAGCCTGTTTGGAAATGTGAAGTCCACTGATATAATGTGCCCCATTATAACAGTCTAAATCCAGCATGAGGAAGGTAATGACTATTCATGAAGAAATACTTTATAAGCTTTTCTTTTCACTCTCTTTACCCTCCCCTCCAGGCTTTCATCAGCGCCAAGCATGAAGGGGACAAGGTCATTGTGTTTGACAGGGCAAACGTGCTCTTTATCTTCAACTTCCACCCCAGCAAGAGTTTCCAGGACTACAGGGTGGCTGTAGAAGCTCCGGGAAAGTATCCTCTCATGTGTCATGTCACTGCTCTTTTCTCTATTTAAATCTTGAGACACCAGCTTAACTCTGACACACCACATTGCACACTTGCAGAGTAATGAAGTCCCGGTTGCTTCCTTCTGTTATACAATAACATGGCTAATCTTTTGTGAAATATCACTGCCAAGATTTCAGCTGAAGGACTAACACCACAGCAACGTTCCACTTAAATCCGCTGCGTTTGGTGACGTTGCAGGGCTGCTGATGTGTCATCAAGCACTAAGAAAAGGCCATACCAACAATACGTTCACCACTAAAACAGGCTATGGCTATAAAATGTTGTGAACCAGCTCTCGAGCATGTTTCCAAAGCATCGTTTACGCATTTGCATCAAATATTCCTGTAATGTTCACTGCAGATCGTTGGTGATTGACTCAGTTAAACTCCCACAAATAAACTTTGAGGAGGCCACGAGACATTTTGGATGCTAAGAATCACCCCTGAGATGACTCTGGGCTGGGAAGTGGATCAGAGATTTAAGCACTGCGTGAGATGGGTTAAAAGTAAATGAGACTTGTAAAGACCTGCGGTTTTAATGCCAGTGTTTTCTCTGAGGCTGCTACTTTTCTGTTGTAAATTTAGCAGTAATTGTTGAGGGGAATATGAGTCAGTTGTTTATTGTGATGTTGTTACGCTGTTAGAGAAAAATAATATCAGAGCCCAGTGATTCAGAAACACTCTCTTTAGCAACATCGGCTGTCGGGAATTTAATGAGTCCCACAGTTGTGATTACAGCAGGCTTAATGATCAGGAATGTGGAAGGGGACAGGAAGCTGACAGATCTGTGTTTATCATTGCAGATATCACTTGTATCCCTTATGAGGCCGAGTGTAGCTCATGCCATCGTTTTCCCTGGGTGGACACGTGAAGCTATGTTGCTGCTTTAGTTATGCTTTAAATAATGCTGTGATGAATTTGGATATAGCTTCAGTTTGTTGGGGTTTTATTTGCTGTGCTAGATCAGTTTAGTATAGAATTGCAATCATTTGATTGGTTAAAAAACGTGGTTTGTTTGCTTCTTTGTTTTTTTTTATTTATTTTTAGTCCTTTTGTTTTACATAGATCGGTTTGTAGATATCTTTAGCTAATTAATTAAATTATATAACTCAAGATCATAAAAACTGTGTTGGATTATATCACCTAGAGCAGAATTGCTTCAAAGGAAGTCTACTTTTACTCTGCATGATAGTGAACATTAGAATTAATGTCATTAACATGATTCTGATGTCATAAAACATTAAAATCATTCGAATTATTACATGCAAAATAATTATGAAGTTTATTAGATAATTCAAATAAGAAGAAAGAAACAAGATGTAGAACATAATTATTTGATATCCTGCCTTAATTGTGAACTTGTTTGTTGTGCAATTGCACATTTTGCCTCATATGTTTGGCTTTGCATGGAAGGGGTGAATTATGTGCAAAGCACTAATAGCCTCGCTGCACAGTGCCTGTAACATCGTTTTTTAAGGGTTTATTTTCATTTAGATAGAAGCACATCTTTTCCTCCTGGTGCATCTTTTGATGTTTAAGGAGAGGCCTCAGACACTGGGTGGGTTGAGAAGAAATGCAAATAAATGCGAGGGCAAAGCTCCGGCTGTCATTATACAGAGAGGCAGTAAACACATAAAGGCAAATGTGTCGTGTGTGTGAGGAAGGTAAATGCGCTGCGCGTATGAGGAGATGCAGATCCTACGATGGGAATGTGTGCACAGGATCCAATTAGAGGAGAAGACAGATGAAAGTGCCACTCAGAGGCAGAGGAGGTAAACAAGACAAGCTCAAAGAGTCCAAAAGTGCTTTTTCATTACACTCAGCTGTCATATACTTAAACTTTCTTCTACCTGTGTGAGGGTCAGGATGTTGCAGAGGAGCCTTTTACCAAAGCTGTATCTGGAAATTCTGTAATAGCTCAATGCAGCTGACCATGCTGTGCACCAGTGAAAATTGATCCAATACGGGGTGCTGTTTCCTTTGGCAACATGGCAAATACAATATTATATCAGAGTGTAGAAAAGCTCCATTAAGTTTCTTTTTGTCGTTCTTTGTCACATGATGGATGACAGGTGGTTTTTTTCCAGGGTTCTAGCAGGTCTTCAAAAAATGTGTAAAATTCAGAACTTTAAATTTCAGGCTTTAAAACACTTTAAAATTCACAGATTTTCATCCAAAGTCTTAAATTTAATTAACTCTAATTTTTTTAAACCAACAGATGCTTCTTTGCTATGTTACAGTAGTCTCCATAAAAACTTGCTTTTCTGATTAAAATGCCGTAATCAGAAGGGATCTTCTTTTTATGGGTTCATGGTGCGTTCCAGCTGTCTGTTTTGAGCATCCACGATTAGGTGAAGTCTTTACCAGGTAGTAGCAGTTCAGGTTGCACCAACTCGGAAAAGATAGACGCTCCCAAAAATTCCAATTAGTGAGCATTTAAAAATGCTGCATAAAAGAAGAAAATCACAAACCTGTTGTAAAAATGTGCACCATGTGAACAACAGCCAGTATAAGTAATTAAGATTTAAAAACAACACGTCAATGCAATTTCTTTTTTTTACAAACAAGCAATAATGTTCTTATCAATGACAACAACTCACTGCATTTTACACTGGAAACAGGAAGGACACAAAGTGTGTTGTAAAGAGTTTTAATGAAAACAATAGACTAAGTGGTGCTGGGCGCAGACCTTATTAGATCAAATGTCCTGTGCGAATAACGAGTTCCCGGTTTGGGATTTTGAGGTCGCTTTGAAACTTTGAGCAAAAATTCCTGAATTCTGGAGAAAACTTGCGTTAAGCTAGCTACCGCACATGTTCGCACGTCGTGATACTACAAATCCTGTGATACCTGCAGGCAGGAAGAGACACAGTTTGCCATCATGGGATGTAATTAATCTTCTCCAGTAATAAAATAAATAAAAATAAAAAGGTTTCTGTTATCTGAGAGTATTTAAATGTTTTTGAGAATGCAACGTAATGGTCTAAATTTCATAATGGTCTTATAAGGCCATTAAATGTGCTTTACCTTCCTCAATCCATCAGGAACCTTGAGTTTAAATGGATCTGCAGGTGCATTCTTCTTCTGTACGTTTTTATTTTTGTTTGTTTATTGCTCAATTAACTGAGAGCTGTGTTGCCTCATGAAGAATAGTTTAAAAACTTTAAGAATAAATAAAAACAGTGAACCAGAGAAAGGAATCAATTTTTGCAACTTTAAAACTTTTTTTGTGCTTTTTTTATATAATTATTTAACGACCGTTGTATAGTCATCCCTCAGGACTATCTCATGGATGCTTCGTGACTGTTTGGTATTTTCATATTTCAGGCAAGTTTCTCTGTTTCTTCTCATCACGTCCTTTTTCTGCTTTTTGTTTCTTTTCACTGAGGTAACAGGAGCAAAAGTAAAGAGCCTCACCCAAATACACTCGTCATTAATATGCAGTCAGCATCACTTTTTACCTCCTATTATTTTCTCTCTGATTCAGGCTGGACACAATCTTCCGGCTCTGGTCTTTATCTGGCAGGTTAGAGTATTTGAAATCCCAGCTGGATCCTGTCGTCAAAGGCATGCCTGTCGGGGCAGATTGGTCTTTGATTTACACTGTGCCAATAGGCAGCTGCGATTGTGTCAGGTTATCGTTCTCTTTTCTGAGCTTTCACTGGGATGCCATGTAGAATAATTCAACTAGAGTTTGGCTTCACTAACTCTGTAGAATTTAGATCAAAATTAGCACTGTTTAGCATAGAAAATAATGTATCCTGATATGTTTTATTATGATTCAGAAAAAATATATAAAAATAAAGTATGCAAGAGAATTTTTAATGCGGTTCTCTGCGGGACACTGCGAGGTGGATGCACATTGGCTGCATCTCCTCTCTGCATGATATATAAGGTTTTAGCTACTTGCCAAGGCAAGTTTATTTGTGTATCGCCTTTCATGTGCGAGACAATTCAAGGTGCTTTACATAAAACATTAAAATCATTACAGATGGTGGAAAGAAGCATAAAAGGCAACAACAAAAAGCAAAAATCTAAATAAAATCTTAAATTAAAATAATTAAAAGCACGATCAGCTAAAAGTTACCATGCACGGGCGTTTGAGAGAAGAGATGCTTTTAACCTTGATTTAAAAGTGTTTGCATGTGGTGAAAGTTTAATCTCCACTGGCAGTTTGTTCAACTTGTTTGCAGCATGACGGCTAAATGCTGCTTCTGGGCGTACTAAATGTTCTCGTCTGTTCCGTGACTAAATCCGGGAACACTGATTTCATCATGAGTAGAGACGCTGCATTTAGAGGACATTTCATTTCTACTTTTCTTTTCTCTTGCTTAATATACCAATGTGTTCTGTAACATCATTCCTGAGTTTTAGGATCAAGTTGATAAGAATGATATTAGATTTAAAATATTAAATAAACTACAACTCAAATACTTGGACAACATTGGGAGTGGTAGATGTGTTTCAGACTGCTCTGACAGTTTCATATAATTCAGGACTTCCACATTTTACCACATGTAACATTTTGACCCTTCGAAATATTTCAAATACTTGTGAAGACAGCATGACAGTTTCACATGGAATGCCAGATAATAGGACAAAAGCTTGCTTTCTGATCTTTTCCTGTAGTCTGTGATACTCTCCTGCAGCCATGCCTTTAAAAAACACATAATACTACATGCTCCATGTTCCTTCCGTGTCATCGTTTGCGCTTTTCCTCACCCGTTTAGTTAGCTAACATTTCCCATCAGAGTATCTCTGCCTTTCTCCTGCCCTCCATCCTCTTTATTTCATCCCGAACCTGTGTAGCTGTTGGTGTGCTTACAGTTATTAACTTGGTTTTTGAAAGCTTAATCTGCATATCCCATTTGTAAACAGCTTTTCAGCTGCCATGAATACTCATCAGAACAGATCTTGAAAATAGTCTAATTTACCAGGAAAAACCAACTGAGCAGCACAGAATGACAGTGGATTGACTAAATAAAGTTAAAATGGTCTGATCAGACCTGCTAAAACATCCACCGCCTTGCAGAACATTGTAGAATGTTTGCATCCTTCATCGTGGCTGTGTAGTACCTAAAACTGCATCATTTTGCACAGCCCACATTTTTTATGGGTTGTTTTGGTAATTATGGTGATATTAATTTCACGATGATATGCATGAGCGGTAAGATATTAGGGCCAGCCTGGATCATCCTCATATTAGTACCAGAGCAAAGGATAAATGAAATTATAAAACAACTTGCTGAAAGCTGATAAAGCCTGCTTTAAGGTGTCATGCTCTTTTTTTTACACCCTGATGGAGTTCTGATCGTATTCCTTTGAAACAGGAGCCGCCTCTACCATTTCTTCCACCCTGATGTAACTCACACCGGTGGAGCAAAAAGCAGGGTGACACCAAGTGAAAAGGCTAGACACAGCATCTAGAATGCTTACAAAGCCGTGCTACATTCTTCAGATGTGCGCACACAGCGCTCTCAGCTCCTGTTTACCCGTGGCAGCATGCTATTACTTTCATAAAGCCTGGAAAAACAACAAGCTTATGGAGCAACTAAGTGGCTGCAATCGCGGTCATGGCAAGATTGTTTTCAGGTCATCAATGACTCTAATCATCTAGACTTGTGGCTGCCTTCTTTTCTTCCTGGTCATTGGGCAAAACTGATTGTGTTCTTTAATCTTCCCCTTTATTCACAGAGGCTGTATTGATCCCAAAGCTTTACAGCTGAAGTGAGAGCTGTTGTTGCAGCCGTCTGTACCCACTAACAACGACGTAATCACTCAAAGCTTCCAACCACCAATTTGTGCTGGTTCTCACTTCCTTTGCTGATAAGTTGGCCAAGGAACTCTGGATTACTGTAACTATGCCACATTTCTAGCACTTTTAGTAATTTTTTGAGCCACAGGCACAAAAATATACAAACACCAGCCACAATATTAAAACCACTGACAGTTGAAGTGAATAATACTAATTATCTCTTTACAGTGGCGCTTGTCATGAGGTGCAGTATATTTTGGAGCAAATGAACAGTAGCTTGTTGGGTTTGATATGTTCAAAGCAGGGAAATGATCCGATTTGCGTTTACGAGGACGTTAAGATGAGTGGATCGGAAAGCAGGGCTTGTGTAATGCTCCCTAATTCAGCTGGCCTGCGTGATCTGATCTACTATGCGACAGATTGCTGTAGTCCTTAACACTGGCTATAGAAGAAATGATAACGAGGTTCACAGAGCATCACAGCTCATCCCATATTGTGCTGTGTAACTAATGTGCTCATGCTGACCCTTCCTCTGCCAAGAAGTCTGCCACTAGTCATTTTTTGTTTCACATCACATGGACACTGGCTGTGCTTGCATTATTTACAGACACAGGAGATGGCAGCAAAATGCACTGTGGAAAGAAAGCAAGTTGGCAGAGACAGATTGATGCCTTCGGCACTGTGGAGCTAGAAAAGCTCAGGTCTTGGCATTTATATGAAAGTTTGACTGGTGAAAAGGTATGAGACAGGCAGACGTTTCTCTGATGCCATGGGCCTTTTTGCAGCACTATAATGCGCCCTGCCAAACAGCAAAACATGTTTGGAAATGGATTTTGGGAGCATAACATAAAGTTCAAGGGGTTAGCTCGGCCTGAAAATTTTCAAGATCTCAATGCGATCTGCGTGATCTGCAACCCAAATCCACAAATACGATAAGCCTTAAAGGATCTGCTGCTGAAACTTTGGTGCCTGGAGCCACAGGATACCTTCGGAGGTCTCATAGAGTCCATTCTTTGATAGGTCAGAGAGGATGTGGTTTATGAGAGAACACTTAAGCTAGATGTTTGAGGCAGTGTGTGAGACAAGCTCCTGACAGTTTCAGAGGAGACTGATTGGAGGTGAAAGAAACCTTCATAGCAAAAAGTTTGTACTGTCAATAAATCACCATCGTAGCAAGTTGAGGTGAAGATTTGTGGGGGTGGGCAACTTCCTCCTCAGCAGAAACAATGCACATGCAGGCATGAACTTCTTTTTAATCATTGCAATCAAAGCAGACAAGCACACAGCTAAAGCAGACTTTTTTTCCCCCAGCTCTGGGGCAAAGTGAGGCAGTGTGGCAGGATCTCACACTCCAACTCCAGAATGTCTCCTGCGGGAAGAAGAAATGATTATTCACCCAGCCCATTAGGGGGTTGTTCGCATTTCTCTTGCTTTTTGTTATTGTACCACTCCTTTATTAGACCGCATCATGTCAATCACACCACAGATCATCATGGGTTTTCTACATTATCCTGCACACTGGCGTCAGGAACTCTTTGTTTCTCCTCATTGGGAAGTTCACAGTAATAATAACCTCTGATCCTCTGATGCAACTAGATTAAAACTCAACTTATGTCAGTCAGTTTGAGAACGTTAGTTGGGTTTTCCTACAAGCGACCTTGAGAAATAGTTTCCACATATGGACATTTGAGCTCTTTACTATTTATCTGACAGTATTTTACATTTCTTCTAACTGAAGGACAGATGTGTTCATTCAGTCACTGTGATCATAGGCTTTTATTTTTTAAAAAAAGGTGCTTCCATCCAGAAGCCTCCACTACAGCATGTGCTCTGATTTTCATACTTCATGCTCTGTCTTTCTGTCTTCATGAGAACCTTTTTATTGAAGCTGCCATCAGTCAGCTCTTCAAACATTCTTGTTCAGAAGCACAAAGGAGAGATTCTGCAAAAAGGAATCAAGAAAATGTGATAGCAAAGCGGATTTTCTTACTCCCTCTTCCACACATATTATACATACAGCTTTTCTACACATGATCAAAGACATTTACATTTTCTCTTGACATTTCAACTGTCTTACTTCCCAATCCGGTCCCCAACATGCTCCTACTTTTCATTGTTCTATAACTCAGTGACTCAAATAAGTGGATTTATTGGTTCTGTTCTTTTATTAAATTACCTCAGTGCACATAAGTATGTTTTATCTATCCACATTATATTCAACATATGTTCAAAATAAATAACAGTACAAGTAAAGAAATTAGAGGGAATAAAAGGCTCTCCCAGAACCCTAATTTGTTTAGAGATGGAGATAAAGCCTAAATAAAGTCTAAAATCCATTGCACACCCAGCCAACATGAATGATTATAACTATCCCATTAAATATAAAGAGAAAATCTAGATCTGTCAATCGGACGAGGACATTGATGGACAGGTCTGCGGCTAGTTCAAAATGTAAAAAATATAAACTGATCAAACAGGACAGTGTTTATTTCAAACGTAATCATAGTAAAATCACAAACATGCACTGTTATCAATAAATATCATCTTGGATTGGATTATCTTCAGTGTGCAATTTGCATTTCAGTGGTCACACTCGAAGTCTCAGCAATAAAATGTAGCAGCTGGCTGGATCCATCCATCCATTTTCTACCGCTTGTCCCTGAACGAGATCGTGGGGGGGCTGAAGCCAATCCCAGCTGACATCGGATGAGAGGCGGGGTACACCCTGGACAGGTCGCCAGTCCATCAAAGGACCAACACACACAGACACACAACCATACACACACACACTCACACTCCTATGGACAATTTATAATCTCCAATCAGCCTATCTCCAAGGTGCATGTCTTTGGACTGGGGGAGGAAGCCAGAGTACCCGGGGAGAACCCACGCTAACACGGGGAGAACCCACGCTAACACGGGGAGAACCCACGCCAACACTGAGAGAACCCACGCTAACACGGGGAGAACCCACGCCAACACGGAGAGAACCCACGCCAACACAAAGAGAACCCACGCTAACACGGAGAGAACCCACGCTAACACGGGGAGAACCCACGCTAACACGGGGAGAACCCACGC
>JBAMHV010000009.1:8002572-8019524 GCA_037177535.1 Pseudomugil gertrudae | reverse complement strand
GGCGTCCACATGTCGAAGTGTCCTTGAGCAAGACACTAAACCCCCAGTTGCTCCCGGTGCTGCGTCACCGGTGTGTGTGTGTGTTTGTGTGAGCAAATGGGTGAATGTGCCTGGTAGTGTCAAAGCGCTTTGAGGGCACTGATGTGTAGAAAAGCACTATACAAGTACAAGACCATTTACCATTTACATACTCTCTTGTGACAACTTGAGTAAAAATAGGATTATCTTGACCCTTTAGCTTAACAAACATCTGATTCTCAATGCTGTGTGACGTTAGCTAGCTAGGTACCAACTGCCAACTGGGGGAAATTATTGGCTACTTTTAGGCAAATTCATGGCAGAAGAGATGCATCTAACATTACAGTATTAGTGGAAAGGATTGGATTTTGCTTGTCTTGTTATTAATTGATTGCTAATCACAAAGGTTTAGTTTTAGCATACGTATGTGAGATGACCGCTTCACTGTATAATACTCACATAAGCAATAAATGCCTTGGTGATCCATTGATGGATGAGGAATTTTGCACCTGATTTCAATAATTTAGCAGTAATTTCCCTTTTATTTGATGTTAAGCATTTCCTCCTGTGATTATGGAAGATGGAACACAAAGCGTCTCATCCTCCAGGTAGGTGTCTTGTCGTTGGATCACTTTTTTTGACTGCAGCCATTATTTATGATGGGTAAAATATAAAACAGACAGGCTGTCTACACATCTCTGCAGGGCCAAATCGCCCTTTTTATCGCTTTTCAGATTTATGTCACAGTTACCATTTTCTCAAACTATTTGGATCTTGCTGTGCTTGAAGAAGAGGAATTCTGCAGGATGTGAGGTTTTAGGAAGTATGCACCACCTGAGCATTTCTAAACCAAGTCTGCACCAGTGATGAAACCTTTTTCTTTTTATCTTCTCTTGTGTTCGATCTTATGAGCTAGTTTCCCACCACTATTGCACCTTAACGTCAGTTTCTCTCAGATATAAAATCAAGTTGGATTCAGATGAAGTTCAGTATGGAGGGCACGGACGACTCGACCACAACACGGACTTCTTCACTGAAGCCCAGCCCTTCAACGGCCGCTCCAACTCAATGCTGGTAATTATGTCCAACTTGCCATTTTGACTCTTCAAAAGATGTCTTTTATTAGATGTCTCAGTTTTAAGGCATGCTATAATCACAGATTCGGGACTGTTGTAGCTACTTTTCACATAACCCATGCTCATCAACACTGTGTTTTTAATGCCTATTCTAGCATGTATTAAATGTTTATTCATACTGATGAGGTGTTAAAATTAACCACACTGAAAAGTAACATTACACAGTCCAAGTGCTTGTTCGGTGTGCTTTTGATGGTTAACGGTGTCCCTCAAAGTGCCGCAGATGTGGATGCTATCAGAGGAATTGCTCACCGTGGGAAAATATGAGGATTTGCTGATCGCAATGAAACTATCTTGTTCCCTTTGTCTGTTTTTCCCACGGCTGCTTCATAATGACTCATAATGACATGAGAATATCTCTCATTATATGAATACTATCAGGATTTATGTTGCTGGTTAGAAATAAATTCAAATGATACAGGAAATAAAGAAAAGTTTCACGTCTAAGAAAAAAAAAGGATAAAGAAGAACAAAATTTAAGAGGTTGTGGTTTAGACAGTTCAACCAAATAATAGATGTGTTAGCTACGTAGTAGCACAATGCCAAAGCATGACTTTATATTGGCACGATGCCTACGTGTTAGTTACAATGAAGAAGAACCGGACAGAAACCAAATAAGGCTAGGATGGACATCTAGCTGTTTGTGTTGTTTCATGTGACTTCAATCGACAAAATTACAGGTATTTACAGGTGTTTTAGGACAATCAATGGATTATATTTTAGCTTTAGGACTGGATTTCATCAGATTTTCCAGAACACGTCCCAGTCTTTGCCCGTGGAACAATAAAAAAACCAATGCATATCAATCATTCCTTTACTGACAAATGGTGAAAACTGGGTTAAAATAGCTGCTGGTACTGTGGGATCAGTTGTATCTTATTAAACGCAGCGGTTTTTGGGAAGTGCTCGAGGTTTATTACTGTAGTTGCTTAGCTATAAACTAATGTTAGATGGTGATTTAAAAAAAATAAAATTAAAAAACACTTGTATTTGTTTTTGTTTGTTTTTTCCTGCAGTAGTGATAACGCCTCTCGCGCGTGTTGTATATTTATGGTTTAACAGTAGTTTAATGTTGTAGTTTCCACATTGCAGAAGCATTTTGTTAAAGCTTGAAGCAGATGCGAAGTCTGATGAAATGGCTGTCAGCTTATTAATGTTTTGTCCTTTTTTAGTTCCACGTTTGATTTCACAAATCAGTTTAATTAGTCTGAAATGGGGTTTGTAGTAAGAGGATCTTTTAAAGCCACTCTAATGAGGTGGAAGTGTGTTGGCATGAAAGAGGGCTGCTTTCTCTGGCAAATCGCCTCTCCTTGGTCTGATTCATTAGCTTCTTCTTTGATTTTATAAGCCATTAATATAAACTAAAGAAAATGATCATACATCTATCAGGGGATGGAGGCTATTGTCTGTGGTCTCTATAGCATTCAGCATTGTTTGTGCATATCCTATTTCCTGCTCGCTGCATTTTTCCTTTCTCTTGCTGACAGTTATTCTTGTTGTGAAGCGTCATGTGAATCTGATATGTACAGCAAGAACATGCATTTTGCATGCTGTTTAGGATTTGCCATTTCATGTGCATGCCTCTTAATCTTTCACAGCGTCACAGAGAGGTGAAAAGGATCTGGGGGGATGAACCACTGGGCCTCCATCATGAGTACTGCTTAAAGCTAATAGCATGAAATGGGTCCGTCCTTGAGATAGAGAAAGAAACACGGATATCCATTTTAAGTAGTGTTTTAGGCTCTTCCTTTTATTCAGATGTGTTTTTCCCCATGATTTGGAGCCAGTAAGTTGCTTTATGACTAGAGACAGTGGAGACCACCACGGCTACCCAAACACACACGGATGATCGCCTGTGTTGTGTCTTATGTTAATTAAACCAATTAATGCACGAGGACAGCAATACCTGTGAAGTGGACTGCATCATTATCTCCTTCTGTGGTTTTCAGTTTGTTTAGTAAATGAATAAACATCTTGAGGCAGTGCTCAAGTTGCTTCCGTTTGCAACAGCGTCGACTCTCCACCTGATGAAGTATTTGTTTATCTGAACTCCAGTTGAACTTCTTTACAGCAACTCTCAAAGTGATGCTGTTAATAAGTAGAGGATATCATTTTGTATTGCGTGTAGAACAGATTGCTTTAAAAATTCATCTTGCAGTGGTCAGACTTCAATAAGACTCAGACTTATTTAAGATTCTGTCGACCCTTTTCAAAGCTTCTTCCTCTTTTATGTGTACAGTGATCCTCTGTCGTATTAGCTTAGGTTTCATCAGTCAATGACACAAATTCCACAATCTCTTAAATCTTTTTAGACTCTGATTAATTCAAGCACAAGTGCTTCACTCCCATCCCTCTTGGCCAAACTGTGAAGCTAAGTTCACCACTCATCTGTTAATTTTGGCACCAGTGTGGATTAATGGGGGAGGGGGTCAGGGGAGAGGAGCCGACATAAAGGGCAGGATGGAGGCCAGTGGGAGTTCTTCTGCTCCTGTATCTCCTTCAGGGTGCTTTACAGTGTTTGCAGTAAGACTATAGTCATATATAAAAGGTTTTTTTCTCTCCTCCTCCTCCTCCTCCTCACACCTACCTGTTTATGAGGAGAATAATCAGAGACAAGCTGCTGCGGGGGCTGCAAAAGGTGCCCACACCACTCATTTTTTATTTAACAACTTTTTGCTTTTAAAGTCTGTGCAAACTTCTTTTCTACTGACTTTTAAATGTGTCTGTCACTTCTCCAGCTTCCTCATTACTGAGTAATGATAAACTCTGTGTATCCTCCAAGAAGGCTTCACACCCCAAACTGTGGATGCAAATAGGTAGATAAAGCTGGCAGAGGCTGGTGCATCCTGGTGGCTTGGTGCTGTGGCTTCTGAAGGACACGATGCAACTGTTACACCCTTTGTTTACAGATATATTCATGGATTGTTGACATTTATTTAACCCTTTTTGCTATTACCTTTTATGTTCAGGAGTAATTGATTCAGTTATAATGAAATAAGGGGCAAAGTTTTAGTATTAACATGTTTGTGGAGCAGAGAAATTTTTTTATCTAGATTTTTATTTAAATTACTCTCATTTTAACCAAGTATGTAAAGAATGTATATAAAAGCTTTAGAAGTTAAATCAAATTACACGGACAAGGATATAATAAGGTTGAAAGGGCAAAGCAGATACAAGAAATATGAAAGTGGCCATAACAATATGACACAAAGCACACTAAGAGGGTTCGTACAAAATGCCCACGCTCTTCTACAGAATGGACAAGAACGAGGGAGACAGAAGAAGAAAATAAAAACCCATTTGGCAAATAAACTGAGCAGACAAAAGCTGTATCAAGCTGACATTTCCTCACGCTGTGAGGCTCAGAGGTGACAGAAAACCAGTAGTCACCTTATTCTGGTACACTCTGAAAAATGTGTTTTAGTGGTGGTCTTCAAGGAAAACTTTCAGCCAAAAGATTTTCTCCTTAAGAGTTCAAATAAAACATAAAATCACACTCTGGTGCCCAGATGTTTGTGAAGCTCTTTTGTTTTCTACACTAATATCACATTGTCATACAATCCTGCTTTAGACCAGTTTTATAGCATAAAGGTTGGAATGACTGTTAATAATGGATATCTCTGAATTATACCAGTATTTGCTACAGGAACATGTCAGGACGTTACTCTGTGAGCTAAATCTAAGTGCAGCAAGACAACAACCAGACGCTGCAGGGATTTTATCCTCTGAAAGACTAAATAGCAGGAAGGGTGTCCCCACGCAACACAGAGGCAACGTTAAATTATCACTATTCTTTATAGTCTCGTGACCTCACTACTAAAAACTGATCGATTTGTCCACATTAGGGAGGCTTGTGATTGGTCCAATGTCCACTCTGCTGCATGATGGAAACATAAGCATTATGGCAAAGTGTTAAGGAGAATTTAATGTCTTCCAGAACTCCGATCACATTATCATGAAGTCAGTTTTTCCTGCGGTAAAACTCATCCACCATGGACCTGTAGGGCTTGTTTGTAATAATAGAATATCTTTACTCTGCCTCCTCTCATTTTACCCCTGTTCATATAGAAAGACTGCTAATTCTTGGATGAAACTGAGTAAAATTAGCCGTTTCTCCTTGCTCCAGCTGTCTTTACGACTGATGTGGCAGCTTGATCTTCTCTGCAGGGCCTTGTGAAACCATTTTTTACATCAAGAACCACTGATGATGACACGCATTTACCAAAACGGGAACTTTTGAATATTCCAAGCTCAAAAATCCCCAACTGTGGGAACTTATTTTAGGTCACCCTCTTTGCTTACGGTACATGTCGCATGTTTGGGCATTATTATGTCAGAGATGCAATGCTATAACAGGGTGATGCGTGTTTAGCCGCTCCAAAACCTTTTGATAAACTGTACATGCATCAAAGGGGATGTCTCCAGTGACAGTTTCACAAAAAGAAATTAAGCTGAAGTGAGGGGAAAATAGAAAGTGAGAGGAATGTAGCAAGCTTGTGCCGAATGATCAAAAAGCGTTCATTTCCATCACTGAGATCTAAAGCCTGACATTGACGAGGAGGGATGAACTAACAACATAAAACTGAGACAGGATGCAGAGGACCTGCCTCGTACTTTAGCATGCTCATATAACACATCAGCACATACACAACTCTTTGAAATCCTCACATATACTGTGCATACGGTATGAAGGACGACTCCGTTTGTCAGAGCAAGTTTATATTTATAATATGAGGAAGAAGGCATTTACTTTTAAATTAATTTGTTTGCATGTTTTCTCAAATAATTGGGTATTCAAATTGTGTATAATAAGTCTAATTAAATGAAGGCTGTCACTATTTGCATAGAAACATCTTATTCTTCTGTGTTGACGAGAGAAGTCGTGTAAAAACCTTAAACAGCATCACACATCGTGTAACATTCAAGCTTCAATGAAAACAAATCCTTTGGTTGCGAACAGAGACAGATATAACCTTTTAAAGTAAATCCGAGGCTTGGTTAAACAACCAAGTCAGGTTTGCTTTGTTACTCAGCCACATCCTTGTGTTGTTCCCAACATACAAACTACATTTAGTCTACAGGAGTGTTTACAGCCAGCTGATACTTGTTTAGTGAGTAATGATGCCAAACAGAGACATGGCTTGAGAGGTAAAGTGCACACATAGTGAGTGCTCTGATAAGCTGCTGGAGTCGGGAGACCAAGTGGATTTTCCAGCAAAGCATCTCATGAATCCTTCATCAGTGTGTTTGAACATTGATCAGATTGAGTATTAGCCCAAAGGCTTGTCTCGGCTCTTTAGAGGAGCACAACATCCAAATGCTCCTCCTGTGAACATGCTATAAGGCAATCCAAGAACATTTGTGAGACAAAAGAAGCCAATAAACAAAAAAAGGGGGAAAAAATCTGTTGAAACTTAATGCGAACACAAAAAACTTTACTTTTAATCTCAGATTCTGCACCTTTTGGATTAAATTAGAGACGAGGTGTTGTTGAACCGCTGTTAGATCTCACTACTCGCTGTAAACGCTCTCCTTTAGATATGAAATATGCCCTATGAGTGTTGCAAAGTGGTAAACGCCTACTCATAGTGACTAATCAGGAAGCTGCAGAGGCATTGTGGACTAATTCAGACAAATCCCATCAGATGCATTGTCCTTACAAAAACTTGTGCCACGCTCAACAGAGTAAAGCCTGATATTATGTCTGAGTAATTCATTTGAATCAGCATGTCTGGATGTGTGTTGTATGGATTAACGATTCATACTGATACATCACAAGTGGATTAATCAAGAACATGAAGTCATTAGCGCAGGGAGATCAGTGGGGTCGCCTGAGAAACTGTACCGATAGATCACTTACTGCTATTCACAAATAAACACACATTTTAACAACTGCACTATTCTTATAAAAGCAGCTTTTCACATACGTGTTGGCTTGTTACGTGGAGGCTACAGCTTTAGATCTTCAAACATGGTTACAGAAATAAATTAGGTGAAGGTTAGCTTGTAAAATTTTCTCCTCTGAACCTGCTGAATTAGATTAACAGTAATCTGTCCATCTCTTATTAGCATGGTGTGTAAAAAGTCGTGCAGTAGATAGTAATCATCTCCACTGTCATCTGTTTACTTTGTAACAAAATACAACAAAAACTGTGGTATCGATATGAACTATACCTCTCCTCGTTATGGTAGTAATATGGAAAATGTCTTTTGTAAAAGGATCCTCTGCGTAGTTAAACTTAATCAGGAAAGTAAAAGAACTTTTGTTTTGGTTGTTTATTTGTTGTAACAATGTTTTTGTAAATGACAAATGTTGGTAAGTCTTCTTTTCCGTTTTAAATTGAGCAAAGTTTGTAAGGAAATGCTTTTGTGGGATGAGCTTTATACTTTACAAGGTATTTCGCTATTAATGGTTTGGATGATATGTTGCTTAATTCCCATTTTATTGATGTAACCAATGGGAGCCTCAATAGAGAGTGCACACATGGGCTTTGTCCACTATTTTGCAGGAATGTGGTGACTGTTTCCATCTACACTTAACCAGTTTAGCTCACTATGTCAAAACGTGCATCAAAACATGCTGAAAGAAAACATCCTTACTGTGAAAAGCTCACAAAAGAAGTAAAATGTTGTTAGGATGTAACTGCACTAATTATAGATATCGGCAGTTATTTGGTGTTTGGTCTAAGTTTCTGCACCTGTCAGTAGTGTAAATACTACAGATCCCTTAAAGACAAAAGCAAAGGCAGTATGGGTGAACACCTGCAAGTCTACAAACTGTTGGCTACATCTTCATCATATTCTATTCTATTCTATTCTATTCTATTCTATTCTATTCTATTCTATTCTATTCTACAGTCATGTGGCAGACGCTTTTATCCAAAGCGACTTACATATGATAAGCAGTCATTTTAACCGTAGCCATTAACCAAACATGTATGTCATATTTATTGTTTTGATATTTAAGTAATATTTACTTATAATAAATATATAATGATATTTTGTTTCTGAGTTTAAATATGTTATCCGTTAATCTGTGTGGATTCATTTCAGATAAATCAATATATTCTGGCTGTTATAGAAGGGTTTAAAACCTGTTATCTCTTCACTTGTTGATCTGAGCTAATACTTTTCTACACAAGTCCACTGTTTTCTGTGATGTGTTTAACACCGTACTGCCTCCAAAATCACAAATGGAGGATGAATACCTGCTATTAATTTCCATTTTGCACCACAAAGCAGCTGCAGCCAAGTCTAGTTGGAGATCAAATGTAGACAGTTTGCCCTAAAAATGAGTCCAACAGTTCTTGTGCTTGGTGACGTAGGTGAACTTTCTCTTTAGCATGTGGAAAAGCCACACACAGCTGACACCCCTTCCTCATGCTGGTCAACAGCCTGCTCACACACTGCTGTAGGACAGCTTCCCATTCTTCAACCAGCATTTGTGACAAGCCAACCATCGTGGTCATGTGGCTCACGCTGACTCAAACAGCACACCCAAGTTGTAACCTGAGAGTTTGGTCCCACAGTGTGAGAAAATGTGATTGCAGAATCTCATCTCTGCATCTCTCTACACTGACTTTGCCAATAATGATGAGACCTTTCTTTGTTTGCCAAACTGTTGTATGGTTCATCCACGTGCTACCAAGGCCCCCTTTTGTTAAATAAAGACATACTTAAATACCCAGCACATCTTATTTATTTAGATTTAATTCATTTGGCAAGTTTTTAATGGGTGTATCCCATAAACTCAACTCTGCTGGTCATCCCACACAAGTCTTTACAAATGTAGCTCAATTTACAGGAAAAAAAAACAGGTTATTCAGCTTTTAGATTAATTTCCAAGAAGCACAAGGAAGTCTGTATAATCAAACTGTTTTGGTTTTAGCTGTGAGTAAACGTGTGTGACGAGACACACGTGCAGCAGAGTTAGGATCTGTTGTTCACAGGTATGTTAAACAGCCACCGTGATGACCTGCAGCAGTCATGCAGACACATTTTAACTTCCTACATCTGCACATGAATCAGCCTGTGTTCAGCTCTTTGTAATGAAGACCTGATCCTGTGTCAAATTAAGATTCTAAATTAAGTATAAATACAGGCAAATGTCTCAAAAGCTTTTTTTTTAGAGACATATTTGTTGGAGTATGTCAAGTGTGTATTTGGCCTCGCTAGTTTGAAATAATATGTTAATTAGACTTTCCTTCACTGATTACTACACCCACACTGCTCTGTCTTCCCAGTTTCGTTTAGAAATCATTATTTGTCACGCTATCTGTTTGGTGGAAATAAAAGCTGTTAACATTTTGCGGGTTAGGCACAGTGGTAGCTTTTGTCTAAACAGGTGCAGTGATTCATTGTGACTGTCCTTCCCTCTGCAGTGCCTCTGCGTGAAGACTCTCCCACTGTGACTGTTTAATTAGGCACCGATGTCTGTGTCAGTGTTTCAGCAGCGAGCTGCTTGACTCCCTCGATGACAAACTGTTGCCAAAGAAACACTTCCACAGTGAGCTCGGATCCACTGATGCCGAGAGGCGGCTGGAAGAGTTCAGGGGGTGATTGAACTGTTTACAGCCCTGCTCACTTCTTTCTCATTTTTTTTCCTCCTCCCTGGGAATATAGGATCGTTTTCTAAAGCGACCAATCCTACATGGTGGCTTATTGCCTGCAAATGATAGGCGAATATCAAAAGGATTTATCAAAGATTATATTAGCTACACCTCTTGGAAATATCCCCTACATAAGATGATTCTTTGTACAGTACACATGCATAATTAAGCTGACATTTACAGACTTTATTTCCCTTCCACCCCTTATTTAAATACCACGTTTTCCCTTTAGTCCACAAAAGTCTTTTTTTATGCCCAGTGGCAGATTGTATCTTCACAGAAACAGATATTTGCTGTTGGTGCTCGGCCAGTATTTAGAGACGATGACACATTTATCACATCAATTTGAAGAGTTTATCAATTAAAACCAGGAAAAGCAGAGTGAGCCAGTTTCAGGCAAGATCGCTCATTTGGGAATGTCTCGCTTGAACGGACAAGAGGAGAGTATTATAGGAGTTTTCTACAGAGCAAGGAATTCAGTGGACCTACACCATCAGGACACAATGTAAACCTGTAGTAAAGTAGTTTAATACACACTATGCTGACTCCACTGCCCCCCAGAGGTCTGCATGTTGCTGCAGCAACGTCACATCCTATTCATACCTTTGTAATCTTCTCTTTGATACACACAGGTGGTTTTCACTGGTTACGTTTCAGCTCACATATGAGAATATCCCTGTAAATACACCTTTCAGCCTCTTCTTTCTCTGTGTATAACTGACAGGTTGACCTTGACTTTGACTACCTCCAACCATAAAGCGTCGTCAAGTGTCTGCACATCTCACTTCTTACTAAAGAGGATAAACCTAAACATTCAGTAATCTGCAAAATTGCTGATCTTGTTAACATCGTTAATCATGAATTGTCTCACTATTCTTTCTTTCTCTCCTTCTCTTTCCGTCTCAGGTCTACATCCCCTGCAGAACAGCCATTGTCCTGGCCAACGAGGAGATAGATTACTGTTATTAGAGGATGATTGTCTCCACAGAGACCAGGATTGAGAATGGATTCCAAACTCAAACTGAGTGTTAACAATCACCTTCATCTTAAAGTGTCAACCTTGTGCACCAGCCAAACCCACTCTTTGTGTCTGAGCCTTTTTCCAAATGGAGGCATGAAGAAAAAAAATCATTTTAAGCTTGTGTGCCTTCAAATACCATCTGCAACCCTAGACACTGTGTAACCCCATTTAATTCAGATTGGTCCATTTGGGAAACGTCCAACCTAACCAGCAGCTAGATGCTAAAACTAAAGACCCTGCCGAGTCCATCCACCTCTAGCCAGTAGCCATTTATAGGCTCAGTTGCATTTGGCATGTCATCTGAAAAAAAACATGACTGGTAGCTGTGGCAGAGGGAAGAATACAGGCAGCATTCATTGCTTCACATTACACAGGAAATAAAGTGTTTTTGGATATCAAGTGTGTGGAAACGCTTCCTATTTGGGTTTTTGTTTTTTCATTTGTGAATTAAACACAAAGAAGCTTGCAGTGTTATCTTTGGTGGTACGTCTTTGTTCCTTTGCACTGTGTAAGTAATAAACTACTTTGAATGATCACGTCATGAGTTTCTAAAATTATGTTTGTCTTGATGCAGCTGAAGGAAGCATTAAGTAACCAACTGTGACTCAGGTTTTAAACCAATAATTTGCAGCTAAAATAAAATCATTTTTTTGTATTGTGTTGCAGAACATAAAGAAGCATCATGTCATCTCTTTAGGGAAGGTAGATGGGTTTGGTGAATTTTACTTGTGAAACTAAACTCTACTAAAAGTAGTTGATACTGATGATCTGCACATTCTTTCTTGCTAATGAAGAACATATCACACGTATGACTCTCCCACTATGCTGCTGGAACATACTGTGATTTATGTGCACTGTGCTCATTATAACCTGTCGCATTCCCTTGGGATCATTCCCGGAATACATAGAAACACCCTAAATTGACAGAGTGGCATGTGCCTCTTTCAATTAGCTCTGACTCTTGTGACTTCTGCCTCCACACACTTGATGATTGAACACCTCAAAGAGCAGCTGCTGTACTGTTACAGGAGGTTAATGATTAACAAACGTGAAGTGAGAATGTCTGGTGACTCTTGAACGCACGGTCGCAGAACAACATTAAAAAAGCCCATGATAACTGATCCTTTAACACCCTTTAATCCTGCACTTTTGTTTTATCCTCCTAAAAGTCCATCATTGCTATGTAAACAGGTGTGTGTTGGACCATTTTAGGCATGTTTTATCAAAGCACCATAGATGAGGAAAGAAGAGCATTCCAAACAAAAGCAAATTTCTTGATTTAGCACAAAAGCTACTGTCATCCACACCTACTGCATTAGTGCAGACTCTCATTTAAGCCATGTATTGTAGCATATGGCTGCTTTTGATCTCCCTTCCCTGCAGCGGAAGAAAACATTCATATTCAAGACCATACTTCTCTTTAGTCAAAAGTATCATGAACGTGTAATTTCTTCTGCTTTGCAAACGAAACCTTTCTCCACCTCTTCAATCACACAGAAAGGATCATTTTGCATATGTCATAAGCAACGAGGTTGTGTGCACAGATTACTGTTTGATCCCCTCCTGTGACCTAATGTCATTGTCTTCCTATTGCAGCCACAATGAATGGACTTGCATTTATTCTTACAGGAAATAATAATGTCTGATTCACTGTAACTGTTGCAGAATATGTGTGTGTCATTATTAACCATAATAAATATTTGTGACGCCACGGGAATGTGGACGAACCGACCGTGCTGTCTGACTACTGATTGAGTGTGTCATCACCCTTCAGGGAAAATGTGGGGGCTTCGGCTTCCTCTCATGTACATAGTGACGCTAACATCACTGGGCTCTGGTTGCAATAACTGAGTTTTGATTATTAGAGCTTAGTGTAATTTTGATTTTAATTTCTATTTCATGTTGCTCTGCCAGTTTCATCTCTGAGTGGGAGTGTCTAAATATGCACAAAACTGCTTTCAGCCAAAAGACATTTTTATGATTTTTGTAGTTGGTTAAAAAGACAAAAACGCATGTTTTTTAATTTATGCTTTATTTGTATTAGTTTCACTTTAACACATGTTTGATTAAGTACTAATTTTATTAAATCTTTTCTTTTTGGTCACTGTGGTTATGTTGGCGAAAACATTGCAGAGATTATATTCCCATTTTTTTTTATCCTGTAAAGTAACTAAGTAAGCACATTTTTATTTTGATGGCACCTTTTCAGATAAAACTTCATAATAAAACACAAAACGGCCTCCAGCTCTCAGGCAGAGAGGAAGGGAGTTCCAGAGGGAAAGCGCCACTGCTGCAAAGGCTGTCACCTTTCAGCAGCGTTTGCTTCACAACCAGCAGATACTGAGCATGTAATCTCACAGACCTGCTGCAAAGAAAGGCTGCAAAAGGTCAATGATATAAACTGGTGCTTCATCATTTAGAGCTCTATATCTTCAGAACCTGAATTTTAAAATGAATATTATAAGTATATATATAATTAATCATATTCTTTAAATCTTTGCCCTCAGAAAAGGGAAGGGATAAGGAATAAAAGGATGATGAGGCTGTAAACGGCGTAGCATTGAGGCAGGTTTTACGAGCAGCTTTATGGCGTCATGGACGGGTCCTTTGTTTGTTACTGTCAGTGCAGCAGGCTGTTCCACATGAGTTTAAGCAGGACAGCCCTAAAATCTTTGAGATGACAAAGGAGGGATTTTGCTTTGCTCTCTGTGCCACAGAATATAAAGGAGCTGTGAAATGCTGTTGCATGACTACACAGAGCAATCACCTCAGCGATTTCCACAACATGATGTAAGAGGGATGAAAGACAAGTCATCAGACTATAATATTTCAATTTCCCAGACATTCACAGTTTGCACTACTTATACCAGATAATCTGTCTTTTTGCACTGGCATTGATGCAAGCTTCTTAAGAGCCACTGTACCATGAAAACAGTTTGGGAAGATCACAATGTAGCTTTGGTCGGGGTTTGTTTCACAGAGGTGTTGATTAAATTCTTTACAAGTTTTTCTCTCTTTTTTCTTTTTTAAACGATCTCTGGAGGTTTGAAAATGATTTTTTTTCCCTTTCCCTTTTCATTTTTATCTTTTTTCTCCCATCTGAAATTTCAGCTGTTGGCTCACACCCCGCAGCTCGCTCTCTCCTGGGCAGCTGGGTGCTTGTTTTTAAGCTGCATCACACGTCTCAAACAGCTTTTCCATCTCTTTACTATCGAGCACCTGATAAAGGCTGCTGCAAAAAAACTCTAATTAGCATCTCACATCTCTGTTTTATTCAGCTGCTGACCTGTGGAGCCTCAGTTTGCATCCAAAACTGCTTAAAGTGTATTTACTTTCAAATAAAACTGATTGTGAAGGAAATCGTGAGAAGTCAGTATAAAATGTTTCACATGGACTGTGAAGTTAGTGCTACGATACAACAAACTATGCTCTCAGAACTTACTGATCATAATAATACCAACCTCACTTGAGGTGTTCTTGGTACTGAGTGCACCCCAGTATGTATGACTGCAATAAAAAATGCATGCTATACAGTTTGCAGTACAGTTGATGAAAAGATTTCACAAGTAATCCTGACGTGTGCACTCTGTGTTGTAACACTTTGTCATCTTTCTTTTGTAATTTGCTTACATGAATATAAATACTTAAAAGGAAATGTCACTGTTAGAACCTGAGGGTATGGCATGCACAAAGAGGATGCTGTCAGAGTCTGACCCCTGAGACTGCACCAGCCGGGAAGAGTTTTCACTTAGAGCTCATTGCTGCTGCTCTAATACCGAACTCCTGCAATGGCAGATGTCACTGTGTGCAGCAATAAGTAGGGTCTACTCCTTATGTGTTGTCTAAAGACTTTCCCTTCTTTGCACGGCAGTCCAAGCAGCAGGGAAAATCCAGTAGATGAAAAATATTTTTAAACAGCGTCTGCTCCCTACAGAGAACACAGAAATGCCATCGTGCCAAATCTTTGTCGGTCAGGTTTGATTAAATGTTAGCATGAGTATGTTTCCTGCAGTTAAGGAACCACTGTACACACATACATTAATAACTACCTGTGAGGATTTTGCTCTGCAGGGATAATTAATCTGCATATTTACTTTTTAATTGTAAAGTTCATCTTTTAGCATTTAATATTTTTTTACTCCTAAATATGAGAAACAGAAACAAAATGTATGTTAAAAAGTGATGACATGTTCTCAGGAATGATGTCCTGCAGGTTTGAACAGCTATTACACAGCAGTGAGCCTAATTACACAGGTCATCTCATTGTTTCTAGCAGGAAAAAAAAAACTGTTTGCACCTTAATTTTAGTCTCATTTAACATGAATATGGTCAAAACATTCATTTCTTGGAACATTTGGTGATGACATGTTGTCGAAATTTTAATGACTTTTGGAATTTAAAAGCTATTTTTGGAACACAGCAGTGTAAAAGAAAAGAATAATTACCATGACTTTAGAGTAGCTTTAATTTTCTGGTCTTTTTTATCCAATTACATGTTGAAACATCTGAAATTCTGTTTCACACTGTTACAGTATACGGCCTTTTTGTGTGCATGTGAAAGGTTTACACAGTTACAAACTTAATGACAAAGGAGGTCACAGAAGTCCCTCCTCCTGAGCTGCCTGGGACACCTCATTTGTTTCGGGTGTTCTGTTTTTTTTACTTGTCCATGTCACCTTCCAGCACATTTGCATAATGCCAGGTGGCTACACATTTCTTCCAGTTTAACCCACAAGAGCCCGGCTCGACAGATATGGTACCGACTTTGCATCACTTTAATGAATGTTAAACACAATCTGATGTTTCCATTGTCATTTAATGGGCACCAGAATGCTGAATATTGCTCTGTTTGACATATCACATGGTTATAAATGATAAACAGCTCTATTTTTAGGACATTTTGTTAAAGGGGTTACTAATAAAATAGACTTTTCTTACCATTTTGTCAGGTCTGAAATGGATAATAGTGACTAGTTGACTGACACATCTAAATTAAACCACAGTTCCAAAGGAAAATATTGCTTTTGTATCTATTTTTCTGTTTTTACATGACAGAATGTGACAGCTGGCTGTTTCATTATATTTTATACATATATATTGTTGTTGTGAAAAATTACATTCATTCATTTTTATTTACACATATAATCAGCTTTATTAAACAATAAACGAGCACTAGTTAGGAAGTATAGCTCCAGACTTTTAAACCAAGTCATGTTGTGTGTGCCCCCCCACCCCCCCACACACACTTTTTTTTTTTTACTACTTTAGTGAAAATTTGTTTAAAATAAATTAATAGCCTGCAAAGTTTGGTAAATGAATTACTTTATTAAGGTTAGAAAACAAAGTGCTGAGTTGGGATTTGGGAAATATATCAATAAATGTTTGTTTATCAGGCCAATGTGGATAACTTTTCATTTCCATACTAATTATTAGGTAGTGCCAGATTTGTTGGGTTGTTTTGGCCCTGAGGTGTTCCGTTAATGTCATTTTGGACATGCTAATGGTTGTGTGTATTCCTGGTGACCACTCAGAGCAGATTGGACATTTCAAAAAGTTGATCTTAAAGAGAGAAAGCAGCTAAAATTGAGTGTGAGTGTATCACACAAAAGGAAACAAAGTTTCATGTTAATATACAGTGGGAAGAATAAAGTAGATCTTATGCAATAATTATCATATATTTCCTCCCATGAGTAAAAGAAAGAAACTGAACATAAGCATAATATTAACTCTAAAATATCTCTGTGTAAATATGGGTCAAAAATGTTCTTTGTTATGCAAAACGTTTCTTTTCTTCTTGTTTTTTTAAACAGATATTTAACAGAACCTTTGAAGACCCAAATACAAATAGATGTTTATATTTGGAAAAAGGGAAACTCATTTCTGTGACTGCATTAGAAACACACAACAGGAACAATCTGAATGGAGTTTCTGTCTATCTGTGGCTCCGTATGTCCCCCGAGGTTGTGATCGGTGTTTGTTGAAATCCTAAAGATGTCATAACAGTTTTCTCAAAGTCTAAAAAAGATATTAGATTAGATTAGATTAGGATTAGAACATGACATCAAGTACAATGCCTTAAAGAGTCAAGTTATGATTGTGAAAACAAAAGAGGACAGAAAGTTAACATTTCCCAGTTTCTTTCTGTGTGGAAATACTCTCCAAAGCACT
>JBAMHV010000009.1:7950792-7967125 GCA_037177535.1 Pseudomugil gertrudae | reverse complement strand
AAATGAAAATTTATATATATATATATATATATATAGTAAAAAAAAAATAAAGCAACCACCTGAAAATAAATGAAATAAGGTGCTCCACTGCTGGAAGCCTCTACACTTTACACTTTGATTATTATGAAGGCATTAGTCATGAAGCAAAGGGTCTCAATGATAACAAATGTATTAATTATTTTGTTTATTTATTTATTAGAGTTTAACTGACTGAACTCTTGCATCCATTTTTCTGTCAGATCAGGTAAAATCAGTTTTGTATGTGTGTGTATTTCAGAGTGAGAGTGCCATCGTGAAGGAGAGGGAGTTGTCCCTAGAGCTCGCCAGAATCAGGGATGAAGTGGGTAAGTGATCAGCAATGTGACACATGTAGAACCACCGAGCAGAGAGAGGACAGTGACTCACATCTCACAATATCTGACGTACTGCACAGTTTAAGTCTGCTTTTAGGGTTGTTCAAGGCATACCAGAAACTTTATATAATATAACAGCAATCACTGACTTAAAAAACATTTCAGTAAATACAAAAATACATCTAAAACAATCAATCCCATAATACACAGAAAATAAAATGTCTATCTCCTACTAATTTATACAATTCACACTTAATGAGTCATTTTGACGTAGCATAACAATAAGAAGTAAGCAAATAACTTTTAAATTTAGCTTCCTTTTGTAATAACATTAAACCCAGTCCTGTTACATCTGCGTGTTTTCCAGCTTTCAGTGTTGCACACTGGGAGCAGCTGCAGCAGGAGAAGGAGGACCTGGAGCGTCGTTTTGAGGCTGAGTTGCAGGGATTGCGGGCTCAGCAGCAGAGGGAGCTGGAAGCGTTGGAGGAGCGGCTAAAGGCTCAGCACATGGATGAGACAGAGAACCTGCAGGCCGAGCAACAAGCTGAGCTGGATGAGCTGAAGTTCAAACAGCAAGAGCAGGTGTGTGTGTCACATGCGTCTTATTGCTTACAAGCTGAAGATGGCAAGCTTTGTCTTCGAGTTATATGAAAAGTGAGGATGTCGTTTCAGCAAAAGTTTAAATATAAAATGTGTGTCAAAGCTGGAGGAGATGACTGAGAACCATGAGGCATCCTTAACGGAGATGGAGACAGCGCACAATGACACGTTGGCCACTCTGCAGGAAGAGCATGCCAGGACTGTAAAGAGTAAGCAGCTCATTTAAAACCTGATGGACTTTCTATGGAGCGAGAGAAATGACCAAATGCTGCTTGTGTTCTTAGACCTGAAAATGGCCCACGAGCAGCAGAAGAAGTCTCTGGAAGAAGAGTTTGAAAAGATCCGACTTTCTTTACAGGTTAGCATTATATTCTCTGTAAGGGTTTAGTTTTAAGATCATAAATAAGGCACATTTTATAGCTTCTGGAGACTTCAACTAGTTCTTTTCTTTCCTTTTACCAGGATCAAGTGGACACACTTACATTTCAAAACCGAAGCCTTAGAGACAGGGCAAAGCGATTTGAAGAAGCTCTTCGGAAGAGCACAGACGAGCAGATAACGGTGAGTGCTTCAGGATGCTGAGACACAGATCTTCCCTGACGACAGTAGCAAGGCAAAACCACTGCTCTTTGTCTCTTTTTAGGATGCTCTGGCTCCATATCAACACATTGAAGAAGATTTAAAGAGCCTGAAAGAAGTTCTGGAGATGAAAAATCAACAAATCCATCAACAGGAGCTGAAGATTTCAGAACTAGAGAAAATAGTAGGTTTTTAAGTGTCTTCTTTAGTTTTGCATCAGATAAAAGTAGTCAGCTGTGCTACAAGCTATATATGCTGAAATTATTTTAGGCTAATGAGACCAAAAACTTTAGGATTATTTGCACATTTTTTAAGATTCATACCTTTTTGTGTCAGAGGTAAGATAACAGTATCCACAGCATCATCACTGTCTCAGTTTTTAACATCTCACTGCCCTCATTTAGACAAATTAACCTTTTGTAAATTAATCATTTGGATTGTTGGGCAGAAACACGTTTGAGTGAGAAAAAAAAACAACTAAAATATAATTTAAAATAAAAAAGTTCCAGTGTCAAGCAGAGCGGTGGTCTGTGCTGCACTGACTTGCTCCATAAAGGGAGACAGCTTGTATGCCTGTTCTCGGAACTATAAATTCTTCTTATTATTACTTTTCATTATTATTATTTGTGTTTTTATTGTTTACTTTGTTTATATATTGACACCGTACCTGACAAGGGGACAAAGAGAGTAGAAAAGGTAGAAAAGAGAGGGGTAAAGAGACAAAGCTGAAATGAAAAGCGGGAGGGGTAACAGCCCGAGCCAGAGCCACGCCCAACCCTGTAACATCAGAACAAGGACAGGAAGGGCCCCGAACCCAGGGATCAGGGAGCCCCACAGTGCGCAGGAGAGCTTGCACAAAGAACTGTGCACCAAACCAGCCGAGAGCAGAGGAGGCCCCTGAATGGAGACTCACCAACAACACAAGATGAACACCCAGTTCCACCCACCCTGTAACTTATCATCCATCCATCCATTTTCTACCGTTTGTTCCCTGAATGGGGTCGCGGGGGGCTGGAGCCAATCCCAACTCACAATGGGCGAGAGGCAGGGTACACCTGGACAGGTCACCAGTCCATCACAGGGCCAACACACATTAGACACACAATCATGCACACACACACTCACTCCTATGGGCAATTTAGAGTCTCCAATCAGCCTATCCCCAATGTGCATGTCTGTGGACTGTGGGAGGAAGCCGGAGAACCCGGAGAGAACCCACGCTAACACTGAGAGAACCCACGCTAACACGGAGAGAACCCATGGTAACACTGAGAGAACCCACGCTAACACTGAGAGAACCCACGCTAACACGGGAAGAACCCACGCTAACACGGGGAGAACCCACGCTATCACGGGGAGAACATGCAAACTCCACACAGAAAGATTCCTGGTTTGACCCCCGTCCCAACCGAGGCTCGAACCGGCAACCTTCTTGCTGTGAGGCCACAGAGCTAACTAACTGTTCCACCGTGCAGCCCTGCACGTTCTATCGTTCTAATAATAATTCATAAGTAAATAAATAAATAGGTGGAAGTAAGTTCTACATCCGGGAAGCAGAGGGACTGAAGGCTTTCCTCCCCATGCTGGTGAGATGGGTAGAGGGGACTGTAAGTTAATTTTAGATTAATACATTTAGTAAACATACATAATTATTATGATAATTATTTCAACTACGTGTTCAGAAAATAAAACGGCATTGCCTCGTTTTTTTAAACCAACATATTGGCTGTTTGTTTTATTCTTGGTTTTCAATCCTCATTTGAAGAATTTAATGTCGTGCACCTTTTTGTCTGTGTTTTTGAGCAGGCTGAAAAGAATGTGTACCTGGAAGAGAGAGTGCAGGTGTTGCAGCAGCAAAACGAAGACCTGAAAGAGCGAATAGACAAGAATCTGGCTGTGTCCAGGTTAGTTTATACTGTAAAGGCTTCATTTCAGGTTCACACCAGTCAAAGTGATTTTGGTTATATTCCTTATGTAACTTTTTAATGGAGATGAGTTTATTATTATTATTATATGTAAAGCAACTAACAGTAGGTTATTGTGGTGAATAAGTATTGCATGCAATAAGAGAACAGACTTTACTTCCATGCTGTTACCTCTTTACTCACCTGTTCTCCCTCAGGCAACTCTCTGAAGACAACGCCAATCTTCAGGTGCATGTGGAAAAGGAAAGCAACGAGAAGAAGCGTCTGAGTCGCACTAATGAAGAACTGCTGTGGCGCCTCCAGACAGGCGAGCTGAGCCCCCGTATGTCCCCCAGCTCGTCCCCCATCCATCTGCCCTCCTCCGGATCAGGCTCCCCTGCCCGCCCACACTCCTACCATCAATGACACTCTCTGTGGAGGCTCTTGTATCAGACGCTTTCCTCTGTCAGTGTCAGATTTTTTATTTCAGACACAAAATCACACTCACCTTTTGTGATAAGTTTCCAAAATCAATATCAGAATTTTAATCTCTGATATGGTGAACCGTAACGATGATCCCACCTTTGATAATCCATCCTCAGCTTTTTTATTTGTTCCATGTAAACGCTCCAGAAAACCAGATGCACTGCAGTTTCATTCAGAGTCGATTCAGAAAGTAAAGTCACAGTGCCTCATTTCCATCTGCATCTCCATCATCCCACCCAGCACTCAGGATGATGGAGCAAACAAACACAAGAAGCGCCTTCTGCTGTCCATTCTCTCCCACCAGCAATGTCTACCGGGGCGCGGGCAATACTCGGAGGAAAATCACCAAACTACACACAGTGTGGCTTCATCTCTGAGGCATGTTAACTTTTACGTGCTGAAACATTTCAAGTATCAGGAGTGTACGAATGAATGCCAAGCCATTTAACCTCAGTCATGCATCCAGATATCATCTGAAACAGCTTGTTATCAGTGTTGGCATGACTGATCTGAGAATACTGAACTGCCATCAAAGTGCAACTAAATTACAGACTGCAGAGAGGAACATTGTACATGCGTCGCTCTCTTTGAAGCATGATTTGTCTTCCAGTTACCACTAACTTTATTTTTGATTTACTTACTGGTGTGGATATCAGGAGTAGAAGGGCAAAGAGACAAAACAAGTTCATTGTTTCTATTAAGATTAAAAGAGTTGGTGACCCTCAATCAGGTTAAATAAATGTAATCCTACAAAACCACCAAAGAGGGAATCAGCTGCAGCACTTTGTTATGTACTGTATCTGTTTTATGAGTTAACTGCTGCATTATCAGCCATAAAAGCTGCAGACAATGTCAAGTGTTTAAGACTTTTGTTGCATTTCAATAAGTGGAGCAACGGATCCGACTCTGGGTTTTGTCTCCAGCTTCTTGGAATTGTCTCTCATTTCTGTGCTGCTAAAAATATTTCTTTATTTATCACAGAGAAACATTATTCTGACTCCCAAATCTGGAGGTTTGACTTTTGGCAACATTTACTGAATTATTAAAATCTAAACAGGCACGAAAATCCAATTGCAACGTTACCTCATTTCTGATTGTACGGATTAATCTCAGGATTTAAGAAGCATTATGAGGCAGCAAAGGGAAGCAACGGCCATCATTTTGTTTGGATTTATTATTCTTTTGTCATGTTTAAATCCTGAAACCAATCGTCTCAAAGTCTGTTTTGCTACATCTCCTCTGTGGAGTCATTTAACATTGCCTGCCTGAGGAGTCTACTGCGGTGTATGAACATAAAATAAAATGATTATTATTTCTCAGACACAGGATGTGGAAACCTGATCAAACAAGCATTTAATTGTAGCTGCATTTACTCGATGGATGACGGGTCTGGAGGGATTTGCTTTGATCAGGTACTCCGATTGCACTGAGTGCGTTTGTGTCCTGTGGACATGATCTTGTAATTATTTGCTGAATGTTTGTTCAACACTAGAATTACAGCTTTTGTTTACCGTTCATATCCAAAGTCAGAGAGGGGTGGTGCATCACATGGATGCTATGACTTCTGCTGATTGTTTACAGGACTTCTGTTGAGGAGATTGTATTAAGTATTTCAGAAAGTGTGTATGAAAGCATGACCTCTTATGCCTGTGCATTATTTATCACTTTTCTTGTACATTCAGTTGAAACATTTACATATGTGCCCTCCTCTTCCAGAGGAGAAACTGTAGCTTAGCTATTTAAACTGTCGTTGTCATTGATGAGAGTTATTGGACATGCTGTATATGTTGCACTTTGTATTTAAGAATAAATCACAGTAAGCGTACATAATAACTGCATATTTGTGAGATTCGATGTATATATGCATTTAGATAAATAGCTTTAGCTTTCTCTGTAAAAAAATGCAAACTTGTTTGAGGAGTAATATTAAGAGAAGTTACTAACACACCAGGGTTCTTAAACCACACAGTTAAGTTGTTGATAATACAACACTAATATTAGTGCAAATCTGATTTAATATAGCTTATATTAAACTTAGTGGTATGAGATTGAATCATTTTCTTTGTGTGAAACTCTGTATCATATCTATGGGCACTGGGAAGATAATGGTGGAGTTCTTCTCTGCTGCGATGGTGTTGAGAGTCTGCAGGTATCGCAGCTGAAGGGCAGAAGGGGCCTCGGCTATCACCAGCGAGGCTTCTTTCAGAGCTCTGGAGGCCTTCATCTCTCCTTCTGCTGCAATGATCTGGGAAAAAATATTTTCCATCATAATTCTATCACATGAAAAACAAAGTAAATCTTCCATGGCTTTTCTTCACCTTAGCTCTCGCCTCCCGACTGGCTTCCGCCTCTGCTGCCATCGCCCTCTGCAGCTGGTGAGGCAGCTTCACATCCTTGATCTCCACACGCTCCACCTTGATGCCCCATGGATCCGTGGCATCATCCAGGGATTCCTGCAGATTAATATAAAGACCAAACACTCTCTCTCTCTATATATATATATATATATGTATTTCTATATACCTTTTCAGATACACACATATATTTAATAAAAAAAATAAAATTATAATCATTTTAGTTTTGACCCAAATTTGTGAAGCTTCTTAACGTTAATTAAATATTTTGTCTGAATGGAAAATAGTTCATTTCAGCTTAATTTGGAGTTTTTTCCCTTCTTAGTGGCTTGTTTACATTACAACCATTAGTTAAGGATTCGTGTAAAGTATTATTAAAATTCTGATGAATAAGACATTTATTTTACTCATCTATTAAAGGCTCACTCCTGGATTAGGGAGAAAATGACCCAAAGTTTTAACATCTGGGCTCTATAATTACTTTCTGTTACCATTTCTTTGCAGTCTGATGTCTTTTTCCTACCTGCATACTGAGTGAAATGCCTTCTCTGTCAGACAGAAGTTCTGCCAGGTTTTTGGTGCCAAGGACATTCCTCAAAGTGGTTTGAGCAAGTAGTCGCGTGGATGAGTGTGCATTGGACACATTGGCCACAGATGAGATCGGGCAGTGTATGCGGAAGTATACCACCCCATCCACTGACACTGTCACTGAGTCTTTGGTCAGAATCTGCACAAATTAAAGTAAATTAATTATTAAATACAGTAATTAAAAAAGAAACTAGCATAAAGAGAAGCAACACAAAAGGGAGGGAAAACTCACTTCTTGTGGAGGTATATCAAAGGAAACAGTCCTAAGATCAACTTTTACAAAGTTATCAGTGCAGGGCAAAACAAAGAAAAGTCCTGGAAAGAAGCAAACACCAGATTATTTCAGTTTTTTTAACTCCTTCTAAAGCAGATGTTTCTGTCTAGGAACCAACATGGTGCAAAATACACACAAACCTGGCCCTTTAGGTTTCCTGTCTGCAATTCGGCCAAGCCTGAAAATGACTGCTCGCTCATATTCCTTCACTATCTGGACATATAAGACATCAGACCACATGCGTCAACGGCTAATCCACATAGAGGGAAAATTATCTGCATGACACCCCAAAAAAAACAATGAAAACGTAATCTACCTTAACACACAAAAACAGTGTGACCGGGAAGGTTGCCACAACAAAGATGAGAGACACGATTACCAGCAGCCAACCAAAACAGCCCAGTCTCGATGAGTTTTTATCTGTGGAAGAATAACATGTTTAAAACTCATAACCAGCGTTTATTTTTATTTCACACTTATAAACCGCTGAGTCATTTCAGTGGGTTTGTCTGATTAAACAGCAACATGATCCAGTGGGACAGAACCTTTTTTTTTTTTTATTTATTTATTTATCATGCATTCGATGAATGTGTTTTTTTTATGTATGTGTCTTGTCCTGGTGCTCTGTCTGCAAATGATGGATAAATAAAGTTATTTGAAGTTTGAAGTTGAAGTTGAAGTTAGAAGGACACAAACTGTTTATGAAACCATGAAATACATGTGCTGGATTTGCACATCTCATTTATCACCAATGATGTAATTAAGCCCTGAGGGAAACCAGGTGACTTCAAATTCACCTGAGTGTTGCAAAGACTTACTATAATGTTGATTTACATGTTTATTTGCTGTTATTTTTGGTATTTTTAGAGGATTGATGGAATATTTATGACCTACTTATGTCAGCAAAAAGGGTTAATGCAAATCTGAAATGATAGAATAATA
Source organism: Pseudomugil gertrudae (assembly GCA_037177535.1). NCBI lineage: Eukaryota > Metazoa > Chordata > Actinopteri > Atheriniformes > Pseudomugilidae > Pseudomugil > Pseudomugil gertrudae. The sequence goes on along the minus strand of JBAMHV010000009.1, from coordinate 7,959,045 downwards.
TGGAATGACTATATTTTACTTTTGTACTAGTTTATAATTCTTTTTTAAACCTCTGAAATAAATGTAAATAAAAAATATGGTTTTTTTTCCAATATTACTTTATTCTGCACATTACTGCAGCCACCTCTGTCTGAAACACTTCCTGAATGGCTCCATCAGATCTGACTTGCCTTATGACTGTGTATAAAGACACACTATACATTATGCAAATGTACTCCTCATGTTGATAAAAGATGGATGAAATGTTTTGACTACCAAGGCTGGGAGCCACGTCCCCTGTGGGAAACAATAACTACAGTTTTATATTAAAATAAATAAAGACTGAAAGAATTTTTAAAAAGTTTTTAAAAATCTTGGATCATTGTCCTTAAATATACAAAAAAGAACAAAATAATTTTAATGAATAAAATGACGTTCAGACTCATTTATAAGATATGATTCTGTTCATTTAGCTTCTGTTTAATCCTGTAATGTCCTATTTTTTTTAAATAAAGCACATTACTGTTATTACCATTGCAGTCATATGAGGCTGACTCCTATTAAGTTACCACGCTAAGACAAACAATGGATCAGATTTAATGACAAAGCTGAAACTGTCTCATACAAAAGGAACATTTTCCAGACTGGATTATCAATCAGGTTTCCAAACTGATAAATAATGATCTGAATACAGGAGGAGGTGGTTGGGAAAAGGATGATGAATGAGTTCTATGTAAAACTATAAAATATGTCTTTTTTTCTTTCTAATGTAAGAAAAACCAGCTGTATCTTATCATATTCCAGTAAAACAGCAGAGAATTTCCATTCATGTTTACTGTGTTTAGGCAAAATCAAACAATTGCTCTCATTTTTACATTTTTCTGTGCATTTATCATTTATAATGTGTAAAACTGGTCATACTACCACCTTTACTACTAAAAATGAAACAACAGTAAGCAAACAAGAGATCAGAAAAAACTTTTTACCTTCCACATTATCCACGTTGATTTCAAGTTTGCCTTGTGTCACCATTTCTGCCGTGCTGGTCGTGGTAGAGATCATCAGCTCGTGAGACACAGCAGTGTTTACTTCTCCCTTTGCTCTGCAGGGTGTGGTCCCACGTCTTGCTGCTGTCCATGAACAGAGACTCAGCGTGTGTCTGCTGGGCTCAGTAGCAACTGATAGGTAACATAAACCTGACCAGCTTCTCTGTGGCTCTTGTAGCTGAAGATTTAAAGTTCAGCTCACACGGTTACCCCTTATCTCCTTATATGCAAGCCCAGGAGGAGTCTCTCACTTGTTGACTGCAACTTCTAAATAAATAATCAGGGCTGTCCGTGTCCTGAAACACGAGATCGTGTAAGGAGATGTGTTCATGTCCGTCTCTCCTCTTAACAAGATGAGAACAGCACATTTTCACTCTGAATTATTCATTTTCCATTAATAAAGTCCAATTACAAGGTTGTTCATTTAAAACATAATGTGAAGGAGAGCCTACAATTAATGTCAAAATATACATTTTAAGGCTATCATTTCAAACTTATTGATACTCCTTCACCAACTGAATCATGCATTGTTATTTAAGAGGCTTAAATGAAAAGAAAAACATTTTTGTAAGACGGCATTGCAAACTGCACTTTTCTGCTGTAATTGTACAGTTTTTTCTGAAGCTTAACCATTTGCAATGAAAAATAAAACAACAAAAAAGAAAATAAAAAAACAAAACTGATTCAGATTAATCATTTGCATTTTAAATTAAATATTTTGTATTTTAGGGCAAAAATGACCCCAAAGATTCCTTCATTTGAAGTGTTCTGGTACAGTTGAGCAGAAAAGAGCTGAATTGTTTGTTATTGTGAATGCTAACATCCCAGATTATTCTGCAACATACTCACAGACACTTAAAAGCAACCAGTTTAAAACTTTATTGTACAGGACTGTGACCAGCACAGCACAGAAATGAGGTGTTCAAACAAAGCTCTTAAAGTTCAATATTTACATCTCAAATATTAAGATCCAATCCAACCTTTGCATTCATTTTAAAAATTAAACATAGTGTTTCATCTGAAGAGTTGCTCAAAGCAGGAAGACCCTTCCCATCAGGCACCAGCAGCATCCATCATAAACTTGCGGCTTAACTCGTAAGCGAGGAACAACGCTCCGTTGGCAGGGAAGGTGCGTATCATGGTAGGAGTCAAGCCGGAGTATAGAGTGGTGAAACCTGTGGGACGAGAAAGATGCAGCTAGATCATTCCCTACAGATGCACACGCCTCCAGCTTAGTTACAAGATGCAACCACACGGTCATCAGAGGCACGTATGTTATTTTCATACGTTTAGGTTTCCTGAGAGACTCAAACGCAGGTCTGAAACTGCTGCAATGTCACACATTTGCTGAAATACCAACCGCTCTACTCACACACTCCCAAAGAGCCTTTTCCACTTAACTGTAACAATTAAACTCCTACTTTAACTGGTAAAAATAAACATAAAATACCTGATTACATATATATTTACTTACAATGATCATAACTGTATACACATCCCAGGTGTTACCATGGTTTCATGTCATAATCTAAACTATAATTAGGAGGAGAGTTTAAAGCCAAAATATTAACTCAAAGTTTAGATGCTCTTTGTTTATTTACATTTTAAAGACTTTTTAGAGAAGAAAATGATATGCAATGAGTGTTTGTACGTGTGTTTTCAGAAGTTTGGGGTATCATCTGATGAATTTAACTTGTTAAACTTTTACTGTAATTTCACACCAGTGTGTGATTATGGACACAATAAAGTTCTCAAACTGGTAAAAAGATATTAAATATTCCCACTATTTTATAAGAATTAACATGAAATTAACCAAAAGTTGGTTCCAACCATTTATATGACAAAGTTTTACCTTTTTACATGTTTTTGCTGGCAGATGATTTTTATTTGTACATCTTTGCTCCTAAATTAGAGCAAGTTGAATGATTTGATCTTTTCAAGAAAATATTTTATCAGACAACCTAAAATACTTTTTCCTTTGACACTTTTAATTGTATGCACCCTTTACACTGCTACCTAACCATTATATTCATTTTGTTATATTTATTATGTTACTTCATGTGATTTTATTGCCACTGTGTGAAGAAAACTGTTGTTTGTTGTCATTATTTCTAAAAGTCATGACTTTAAAAGCTCATTTCATTGAGCATCTCTATCTGTACCTTTAGAAGCAGCAACTCCACTAAAGCTTTGCTTCATTCTGTATGCCCTATGTTTTATGATCTGTACTTTCAGATGTAAATCTCCTTTTATAACGTCAGCACTAACTGTATGTAAGCTATCTGTCTGCACTGGTTGTTTGATGATTTACAGTAATTAATATATTCATGTAGTTGTGAAAGCAGAAGCACAAACATCTTCATAAATGATCCGAGTTGATTTCTTCTGTCTCATCTTCTGCTTATGCCCTCAAAATACCATCCAATACAAAACATCTCTCTCACCACAGAGCTGAAAGGTTTAAGTTTAAACCATTTAATTAGAAACTATTGTTATTGACTGTTTAAGTCATCTTTTTCCACATAAACATATATTTCATGGTTGCATATGTTAACACGATAAAAGGTTTCCTTTTTTTTTTTACTCCAGTTTGACTCATTTAGAGGTTTCAATAAAGAATAGGCAAGGCAAGTTTATTTATATAGCACCTTTCATGTACATGTAAGAGGACATTGGGGAGGTTGTGTGTCTGTGTTATGCATGTCTATGTGCATTTGTGGGAGCTCTGTGTATAACTGAAGCATAGCGCTTTGCAAAAGAACCTGATCCTTTCCCTGAATCTGTGTTTATATGAACATCTAAACAGAACCAGACAGTTTTGCTCTGTTATCACAAATAAGGTCTGGATGCAGAGAGTGGCACACGACACATCTTAAAAATGCAACTCCATATCTTACCCTCAGTGCGTACGATGCCCAAGAACATCTTCATGAAGCCCTCTTGCCTCCCAGCTAAAGAATAGACCTGGATCCTGGACTTTACACAGTCTATTGGATAAATTACAAGCCAAAGACAAGCTCCTGCAAACCCGCCGCTGAACATGAGCGGAAGAATACCTGCAGACACAAAAGCACAATGGCAAAGTGGAAAAACATCTTCATCGTGTAGAAAATTTTACTTAATAAGCTTACCTATACCATCCTTGTCTGTACCCATGTGTTGTGCAAATTTAGATCGACACAGTTCATAGGCCCCAAAGAAGCAGAAGTATCCTGGAACCTCCCTCACTATGGTCGACGTTAGTCCTTGATAGAAACCCAGAGGACCATTTGTCTTCAACACCTTATTAATAACACTCCACACTGTGCTGTCACAGATCCACAAACAAAAGTTAAGAGACAGAAATCAACTTGGCTGCTCAGGTACTGCTTAATCCACCATCTGTTTGGTCCCACCAACCTTCTCTGTCCACTTGCTACTTTGCCAGTTGCTTCCATTTCATGCATGGCCTGCAGACGACATTTCACCAGCTCTGTGGGACACAACGCCATGGCAGAGAAGATGGAGGCTAAAGACCCTGCAGATGCCTTCTGAATATCACTGATGAGCAATGACAAGGAGGTGAACACAACATGTAAATAAAGAAGGCTTTCAGTGTGGCTTCTGTCCTCGTGGTTGCAAAGACATTTTAAAACATTTCTGCCTCTTGCAACCACAAATGAGATGCCATTAGCTGCGATGCAGTCTGTTCATACATCAAAAACCCGCATGCCTCATATAAGTGCATCAAATGGAAAAGTGACTGTACCTAAGAACATTTTCTGGTTTTGTGGTTACATTTCATCCCCACAATGCTTCCTCAAAAAGAGTCAACAACAAGCCTCCATTATACAAAATCACTTTGTCGTTAGATGTCCTGAAATGTTTTTTTAATTGAGTCATTTCATCAAACATGTTCCACTTTAGCTGCATCCAACAATCATACTGGCCATTTCATTTCATTTCAGGACCCTTAAAGTAAAATGTAATTATTCAGGATAGGAGAAGAAAATAAGGCCTTGTCAGAGCGTTTCCATACAGCCAGACTGGAAGGAGCGACTAAATTAAGCCAAATATAAGTAATCCTACTGAGTGTTTATTTACTGCTAGCTTCAAAAGACTATGAGGTCAATCACAGATTTACTGATGCTGACATGGAGAAGTTGCTGTTTCTTAGAAATAAATTAGACTGCAACAACTTTATCATTTCACCCAAAGTAACAGTTAGTAATGGTGGCTTTATGAAGAATTAAATCCTAATATCGTAGCTTTCCGAGTGAACACAACCACAAAGATTCATGGGAACGCAAGTTGTTAGCATAAACACACTTTGTAGTACGTTGGCAGTTAAAAATAAAAATGTTGGGAGGCTGGTTGCCCAACCGGTTAGACGGCCACATATCAACTGCTAACACACTACAAAGTCTGTTTATGCCAACAACATGCATTCCCATGAGCCTTTGCGGTGCAGAGGCTGATCCAGATTCAAGTCGCTTTGTTGCAGATCATTCCCCGATCTCTCCGCCTGTCTAGCTACTGTCATATAAATGTAATCTGAACCCATTATGAACTAAATTACAGCACTCACTGGTTTATCATATGAAGACAAGAGGTTAGCTTAGTTTAGTGGAATGCAAATGACAGCATTTGTTAGATTTTATTCAGTTGCTGAAGCACCAGCATCATGATATAGTGTTGTATCGATGCTCATGCCTTACTGCACAGGGGTCCGACAGAGAAAAAGAGCAAACTCTGAATAAAATCTTTTGTACATAAACGGGAAAATTAGTGATGAATATGACCCAACCAAGTTTTAGTGGCAGTTTGAACCCTGAAAAAACATTCCTGATACGATACCGGCATATCAGTTTGATGCTCAACAGTTATTTATCCAATTTATTATGACAATAATAAAAATATCTGCATCAAACCTGAGATCGGCTCCTTTATCCATCCTGCATAAACGGCGAACTGCATCCTGGCAGAGGCCGTAACTCAAGAAGAGCACAGCGTTCTCGCTGATGTTGGCTAAGAGGGCCGGGGATGTGCCTTTGTAGAGACCACGGAGTCCCACCTGTCTGAAGGTTGAAATGAAACAGTGGATGAAGCCACGGTACATGCTGGGAAACGTCTGCATCTTCACCTTGGCCGTGTCAAATGGCTGGCCGCTCAGGACACAGGCTGTCCCGCCTGAGGAAGACATAGAATAAACCATACAGATTCATTCAAACTAAATGTTTTACAATCACTCTTCCAGATTGATACTTGTGAATAACTTTATAACTTTAGCTGTAATTTAGTAAAATACATTTTTGTACTGAGAACTACAGTAAAAACAAGAGTGCCCCCATAATGTAGTATTTCATAACATTCAGTGGTGAGGTCTGGAACATTCAGGATGAATAACACAGCCTAATTTAGCATTTTTAACTGAAAAAAGAGCAAAGAAAAAGAAAAGTTGCCTCTTATTACACCCTTTCGATTTGTACAACCAAGGAGTAGATTTACCCCAAACAAAATGTTTTTAATAATTAATTAACTTTAACCTACCAACAGCTCCTGCAGAGAAGTCAATGACTGCCTGGATTAGAGGATGAGGCGCCATGATGACACCTAGAATATTACAAGTTACACAACAATTATTACGCAATTCAACAACAATCAACAACCTGAGAACAGCTGTTGATCAGTAAATAAAAAACGTAAATCACGATTAAAGTGGAGACTGGTGAGGCTATACAGAACATATGTTTTAGCTTTATAGATACATATGAAATGCTCACCTGGTTTGTCTTTAATGCGGATTAACTGTGTTTATATTTGCTGCCTCGCTGCTGCACGTGTCCCTGAGTTACAACCAACCAGGAAGTGATCAAACACACGCGCACCTTCCACAAATAATAAACCTCTGGTCTGGTTGTCGATTAAAAAGTCTCCAGCTGTTGCTCTTGATAGAGGAGCGTCTCAACACTTCCGTCTTCTTACCACCGTCAAAAATCTGTCGCGCGCACTTTACGTAGGCGCAAAAACATTTGCGTCAAGACGGAGAAATTACACGAAAATTAGTCTGAAAATAAAACAATAACAAAAATGGAATTTACCACTAACACTGATAACAGATTGTTTATATTTGTTTGACTCTAATTATTTCTGAGTTACTATCACAACATGTCAAACTTCCTGTTGTATTAAATTATGTTGTTTTATTTAATTTATTTCTACTTGGAGCGACACAATCTGCAAAACATCAAATAAATATGAGCATATATAATTATTTCCAATTTAAAAACGAATAAAAAAATATTTAAAAATTAATCCTAAATAAATACGATTTCGCCTTGGTCTTCGGGTTGTAATATCTAATATTATCCACCAGAGGTCGCCACACTCCACAGTTTGAGCCACTCATTCAGACAAATCAGTAAAATCAAACTTGATTTATAGTTGTTATGATGAAGTTAAAACTCGTTTCCTAAGACTGTCTCTGTGGTTACACGTAGAGTATTTTGTTTTCTTCTCATTTCGAGGTTATGTAGGAAATTTGTGAGTCATAAATACTGGTTGTGGTAATCAGTAATTTTGTTTGAGTGGAAAATGAAGTTATAAACGTCACTGCCCACTCACAGTATAACTTAAAGCTGGATTTTTATTTAAAAAATAGAGCTGCAAATTACAAAAGGTCCATTTCTTTATTTTTTTTAACAAAAATTCATCTATAAGAGAATGAATAAATCAAAGATTGTGCAAACAAATGTGCAGTTTCCTGGCAAAGTTTTCCACAACTTGAATAGAAAAGAGTATAATACACTTTTGTTAAGTGATAATATTTTAATTTCTTACATGTGTTTGAGGGAAAGTGATTGTGACATATGCAATTAGAAAGCTAAATCAAGTTCCTTGTTGACACTCTGTTCCCAGACCATGTGAAAGATACAGTATATTCTTTCCAGTCTGTTCTAGGTTTTCCTCGAAGGCTCCTCTGGTTAGGACATGCCTATGACACTTCACCAGGGAGGTGTCCAGGGGGTATCCAAATCTGATGCCTGTGCAACATCATCTGGCTCCTCTCAAGGCGTAAAAGCAGTAACTCTACTCTGAGCCCCGCCTGGATGACCAAACCTTTCACCTTTTCTCTACGGGAGAGCCAGACCACCCTGAGAAGGAAACTCAGGAAATAGATAGATAGATAGATAGATAGATAGATAGATAGATAGATAGATAGATAGATAGATAGATAGATAGATAGATA
>JBAMHV010000009.1:7923727-7948944 GCA_037177535.1 Pseudomugil gertrudae | reverse complement strand
GATAGATAGATAGATAGATAGATAGATAGATAGATAGATAGATAGATAGATAGATAGATAGATAGATAGATAGATCTCCTGATCCAGCCTTCTCTCACTTGTGGAGATACTTGAACAAGGCAAGATACTTGGCAAAGAGGACCTGCTCAGATCAGCCAACAGAACCACATCCTCTGCAAAAGACAGAGATCCAGTCCTGCCAGTAGTGCAGGCTGTCATGAACTGATTGATGCGAAACATGGTGTTTGTGACAAATTGAAACACCACTCAGATTTAGATTAGGAGGTCTATTCCTCCCAATCATTGCCCTCCAGGTCTTACTGTCATTACCCACATGAGCACTCAAGTCCCACAGCAATGAGGGTTAGTCTTAGCAAATAGAGCAATGGAAGGAGTGCTCTTTAACACACTGTCCAAGAACTCCAAAAAGAGTGGATACTCTGAATTGCAGAGTACAAGATACAGGCACCAAGTCATGGGGCAATGAGTATGTTCACACTGCTTGACACCCCTCACTAGAAATTACTCAGTAATGATTAACAAGCCATGTCTGAATATAAATATGTTTTACTATGTTTTGTTTTTTATCAAAATACAGTGTAGTGGTGCACTCTTGACTCAGCTTACACTTCCTGCAGCATGACATGCCATTTTACCTGCCTGGGAGTTTTCTTGGTCCTCCAGGTTTTTTCTTTTTGTATTTTACAGTTCCTCTTAAAAAGTAATTAATGGAGTTGTTACGGTAAGAGTATTTTGATCCTAGACTTCCCCTATTTTTATCAGTTAGCATCATTATTACATAATCAGCCAGTTAAAGTTTTGAAAATGTAATACTAACATTAAACAATGTACAGATCTTTATCTGTCTTACAAGTCTAGTTTTCTTTCTCTCTTTTTTTTTTTTACTAAAAATGGGCAACATAATCAGCCGTGGTCATCTTTACATTCAAAGTAGAAATAAAATGCTCAGAGATGTTGCATTAGTGCTCCCCAGTTCTCCTGAGAGAGTATAAACAAAGCTTGCCCTCGCCCTCCTCTTCTCCCCGCCCATCTAACTTCTTCGATTGCGTTCATTGGTCCTTTTAGCTGTCAGTCAAACGTGGGCGGGGTCACCTGACGAATGACACTTCCAGTAAGTCCTCACATGCTGTTGTTCAGAGTCAACAGGCTGCACGAGCCGCAGACGGAACATCTCTACGACTGGATAACAACAAAACAAGACAGCGGTTTTTCACATCCACACTTTCTCAACTTTTTTTTAGCTAAAGGGGCTTTTTAAAAGCACATTCTTTAGCTGTTTACACGGGCTTTTACCGGTCTGGGATGTGACATTTATAGTGAGGACTTTTCGCCCAGGCGGAGCTTTCCCGGTCAGATCTCGTGATTGCTCCTCTTTTCTGAGGCAAACTTGCGACTTTTTCAGCTTCGTCACACTTTGATGACTTTGTAAAACTTCTCCCAGTTACCTCTCGACCATGGCGGAAGCAGCCCAGCAGCCACACCTGGTGGACATCGACCCGGATTTCGAGCCTCTGTCACGGCCCCGGTCGTGCACTTGGCCCCTGCCCCGGCCGGAGTTTATCAACCCGGGCGACTCCAACACGTCCTCCCCGGTGCCGTCTGTTAAGCAGGAGCCGGGCAGCAACGCGGAGTTCATCAACAACCTGAGCCTGTTGGAGGAGAATGAGGACTTCACGGAGCAGAAGCCCGTCATCCTGTGCAATGAATTCCAGTGTCAGGAGAACTGCGTCCACCAGCAACCTCCTCCTCCTCCTCCTCCTCCTCATCAGCAGCAGCATCATCAGCAGCACCAGAACCCGCAACTCCCGCACCAGCAGCAGCAGCAGGTGCCTCTCCTCTCCACCCCGGTCGGCTCGTCGCCCTCAGCGGCCGCGGCCGCCGCTGCAGCCGCTGCCCAGAGGAAGAGCAGCTCCTCCCGGAGAAACGCGTGGGGGAATATGTCATATGCAGACCTCATTACCAAAGCTATCGAAAGTTCTCCGGAGAACAGATTAACTCTATCTCAGATTTATGACTGGATGGTGAAGAGCGTGCCTTATTTTAAAGATAAAGGAGACAGCAACAGCTCTGCGGGCTGGAAGGTACGTTTTCTGTGGCGTGATGCTGTTTTACCTGCAGATTTAGTGTTTGTTTATGTTTGTATGAAGCAGGTTAGTGTTTGTTTATGTTTGTATGAAGCAGGCGTTCACCTCATGAATGGCTGTTTATGCATATCCTGTCCCAGTATAAACTTCTAGTGGGGAGTTTTGTTGTGTCTGTGCTACTTAACCGGGGGTTTCTGTAGACATAAATGTCCTTTATGCTGGGTTTTTAATGTCATTTGGGAAGTTTCGGCTTGTCTGTGGTGTTTAATAGTCAGTTTAATGTGTCTGTTTAATGGCTTTTCTGGTCAGGGTTTTTAATTTCCCCCCTCTCTCTTATTTTTTCTTCTTCTCTCATCACCCATCATCACCCCAACGTGCCGTTTGTTGTTCTGCAGGGATCTATGGAAATATGAAATGTTCCCACAGTGTTTTGAAAAATCAGCATAACAAATTAAGAGTTATTAATGATACACACTTTTGAGAAAACATGTCACCTATCATTGTTAGTTGGCATCACCTTGGACAGTCATCTGACTTCTCCCTGCAGTATGTGACTTATGTGAGTCTCCTGACTCAGCTGGGTTTTTTCTGGTTGCTTTATTGCTTCCTTCAGTATGATTTCATAAAAAAAAACTAAAGTAAAAAGAAAAAAAATGGTTGGATTTTAAAGCAAAATCACTTTTCCATATCAGATATTTTAGATTGCAGCAGTATTTAACATCTGTGTCATAAGAAGATACCAGAGGTGTTCATGTGTCCTAGAAACTGTCCAAAACATTACCCAAGAGTGGACTAAACATTTCTGATGTGGTGTGACAGGCCCTCCCACCACACACTATTGAAAGGGCGTAAACTTTTCTTTGGAGACGCATAGTTTTAGTGGTGTCTGACAATAAATTAATGACAGTCTGCTCTCCCAGCAGGAAATCATACTGAGCCTGTAGCCACACAGTGAAGGATTTATAGCAGCTGCCCTCTGTTATATGCTGTCTGGGTTGCAGATGAAATTTAAAGCAGTTGCAGAGGTTTTTTTTTTTGGCCCCGTTAGAGGAGGCTCGGATGTTTGAGTCATGTGCTGACAGATGACACATTTATGTCAGCCACAAATACTAAAGAGAATTTCTTCTTTGAGTTCTTACTCCATCTGAAACTTAGACGGATACAATATAGAAAATATTCTGAATCTACTTTCATGTTTGGCTTTTTGACAAACACTCGGTTTGCTTTTATGACCTGTTGAGTTGTCACATGAAGATCTGTCACGTCAAGCTAAATGTGAGTGGAAAAAAACCCTGAATGTTGTGGAACATGCACTGTAAACAGAGCAGGTAGTGGGCAGATGCGTCACCAGGACGGTCATATAGTCCACGTAGCCCCGCCTAAAAGCAATTTCTCTTTATTCCTTCACCATGTGCATTCATACTTTAAAAGGTTGCACTTATCTCTCGCTATTAATTTAGCAATTATTCATGAACAAAGAGCTTTTCACATGAGGTTTGCCTTTCATGCAAACGAGTGGTGCTCCTTTCGATCCCAGAACATTGAGTAAATGCTAACATGCTGTTCGGGGAGAATCCCAGAAGCTTTTTGGTTCATTTATAAATGAAACTCAGAAGTTAAGCATTCATGTGAGACGTTAAATCTAAGAAAAAAAAGCATGCTGAATTCACAGCAGCAGTGTGTCTACGAACGCATGGATGCTTTGCTCACACCCCATGGTGTTTGGATACGACCTGTGTGTTAACACGAGCCTGGAAAAGTTACTCCAATCCCATCGTCCGTTTTCATCCATCACGTTTGAACAGACCCAAGAAAAACAGTAGCGGTCTGGTGCATATGGAGGAGGAGGGTCGCAGCCACTGTGCTGCACGTCTTTTTCATTTCTCTTTTATTAAATCAAGGCTTTCCTATTTAAACAGGTCCCTTTTTTCCCACCATGACACGTTTTAAGCTTTTCACACCACTTTGAACTCTTTGTTCTCCACTCTAATGAGATAAGTTTGAATACTAACACTAAAATGAGGGAAATCTTGTCAGCTTTAGCTCCATTAGCAAAGCACTTATCGTGCAATGCAATAACTGCAGCTCCATTAGCAGCCTTGGCTTCTCCAGAGCAAAAAACAGTGTGTGTCAGATACTGACAGATATTCTCTGGTTACTGTTACTAATCAAAGAGCGGTTACAGCAAGTTACCGCTTAGTAATGATCTAAAACATCATCATCTACATTAATCATTTACATTTTGTAAAGCAAAAACCAAAACCACACTGATCCAACTTCAACAGGAATCCGTGTGTTTTTTTTTCCTGAAGCTGTCGTTCCATCCCAGTAACAGATTTTATGCGGCTGGCAGCTTGGAGATGGGTGTTCAGCCACCGCCTGGGCTTGATGCTTATCCTGCCATGTTGGGGGTGTAAACTGAGTAATACTGTGGGAAAATAAAGATCCATTCAGAGCTGCAATGGGAGTTATTCATAGAGCTCCAGTCGGTTCCACACAGGGGGGCCATCATCGCACATTGTCCCCTCAGAGCAAAATCGCTCCTAAGGGAAGGAGAGCCAAAACGATAATGTCCCCTGTGGTAGCGATGAAGATCTACACTTTATGGGGTGTATTTCTTGTTTTTGCTCTTCTTCACATCAAGCATTTGATTGAGTTTAGACAGGTTTAGACAAAAGTGCTCAGCTGGAATAAGCTTTAGTTTGCCCTTCTGGACGCTCAGAATCAGAGCAGGTTGTGTGGTTTGAACAAATGTTGGATTGATTCACTCCCTGACTAAGTAATGAGCCGGCTGGTTCTTGTGTGACATGCTGTTGATGTCATTTGCAACACACCGGCGCTTTGTTCCGAGGGAGCGGTGACGGCTCAGCACTTTCAAACATTAGCTGTAATGAACTTGTTAAGGATTCTTTCTCCATGTGACCGGCCTCTCGGCAAACGTGGCTCCCCCCCGCAGTGAAGTGAAGCATGTGAAGTTTTATTAATCAGCGATTAAGGCTGTCTGCCGGCTAATTTCTGCCGAGCTAACACAGATCTGACTCACGACAGCCTCCGCACTCATCGGCCGTCTGTGACGGTGTGAATTCTGAGGACAGTTGTGTCAGGTGGGACCAGCTTGGAGGAGCTCTCGGATTGGACTGGACACTGGCCCTGCCACATGATGCCAAATCACAGGAAGGAGAACAGATGGCTGAAATGATGTGTCACCAAACCTTTCTGCAGACCTGTTTTTTTTTTAGCTCTAATATTTGTAAAAGACATATCACATTAAATTATGCTGATCAGGTTTTACGGGCACTTATTCATTCTGGATCAATTTAGCATAACACACGTGCATACTTCCCCAAAATGTGTTCTTCCTCATATTTTTCTGTTTCGTACGTCACTGCAGTATAAATATTTGCTTTCGAGTGGTGGAGCTGGATGGTGCAGGTACGCTTTGATGTCAGTACCGGGATCAATTCAGTTGTAGGTTTTCTCTGTACACGACGCTCTCTTGACCTGAAATTCCTCAACCCACGCGGGTAAACACTCCCATGGATCTCAAAACAAACTGTGCTGGAGCAGACAAACACGTAGGTCTGAGCAGATTGTACAGCAAAGGACACAAGGGTCATTACCGTGTAAATGCACCTATTGACTCCATCCCACTCAATCTTACAGTAAACACTGAGAGGAGAGGCTCAGATAAGTTATGCAGCAGATGAGGAAACCAGGATCAGATCTGTTATAAATATTTGGAATCTCCATGAGTTTTACTGACTTCATCACCTGCATACAAACCTCTGCTAATAGTGGCTGGGAGCTAAGATGAGTCTTTTCCTAGCTTCTTTATTGCACTAAGTCAATGCAAATTGATGCCAGACATTACACTTCCATGTTCCCATTAACAGCTAAATGCAATCAGAACACAGCAAACCATGTAGCTTTTAGTGGATTTCATTGTGCAAACATATTTCACTTCAGATTCGTCAGGCTTGAGCTGCAGTGAGTTTTAAAGCTGAAGCAACTAAACAGCTTGCTGCTGTCTTTCAGCCAAGTCTGTAATTCTTCTGCGGTAGCTTTTGGTTGGGTTGGATTTCATCAGACTGATCGTAAAGAGAAAAAGTGAAATCTGGTGCTTTGCTCATGTGTTTAACCTGTTAACTTTAACTTGTGGCTGAGAATAATCCCTCTGATCCTTTGAGACATTGTCAGCTCAATATGCTTAGATATTAATGCTACCTGGGCAGTATGTGATATGTAGATAATCAGTAGAGATATTATTTCTGACCCAGTATCATCCCAAACATCCCATGTTTAGTGATAACATCAGTTGTAAGCAGCTGTTGCTTTTTGTGTTGTGATCTTACCATCAACCAAACATAAACTTCCTTTATTGTTTCCATGTTCATGTTTGCATCCTGCAAAAGTTTAGAGTTTTTTTGGGGAGTTTACTGGTTTGCCCCCAGTAGAGTCCTACAGTAAGAGATCGAGGACAAACACAAGTACAGTTATGCCACCAGCGGTTGAGTCGTACTATAAAGATCTCCATCATCCTACTGGTGCACTGGGGTAGCAAAATCTCTGTGGGATAACTGAACTTGCATGTACTTGCAGTGTGAGTGGCTCAATACATCCCATCAGTGAAAACCTGGTTATTCATTTTCAGAATTCAGCTCATTTGTCTTTATTTTAGATGACTGAACTGATGTTATTAACTGTACTGAGTGAGCAGAGAGGTGCCTTATTTATGTATTAAACATTATTTTCTCTACACCACTGGGTTATGGCTTAAAGGAAAGCAGGAGCTTATAGGTGCTATAATCCTGAGTGAGCACAAAGCTGGTTGTGCTTTATCACCGCTCAGACTGTTAGTTTCTCTGGGTGCAAGTGTGTATTAGTGGGACATAGAGCTGCATAGAACAGCAGCGCTCCTGTTTCTGCTGGTTTAAAATACACACACACACACACACACACACCTCTTTCTCACCCCACTGAGGCAGTAGAGGAGTCCAACCTTGGCATTGCCCCAAGACATGAGGGGCAGCTGTGTTTCTCAGGCAATGAGCTGGAGGAGCTCTCCATGCCCTCCTCCCCCATTTCCTGCCTGCTCCGCCTGCCTCACTACCCCTGGTTTTCTGCCACGGCACAAACGGTCCCGCTTTGAATTTTGAAGGGTTAATTTCTTTCACCTCTCACTTCGTCCTCTCCATTCTGTCAAAAACCTCAAAGAGCCCTTGCTTGCTCTCCTCTGTGAAAAATAAAGCGAGGAAGATCGGCAGAGAGAGACCCAGAATGCTTTAAGTTCAGTCTGGGTGACACTTGTTAGGAGTTGCATAACAAGACATTTACTGGAATCAGGGAGCCGCAGGCCAAAGTCTGGTGCCACTGGTTAGTCAGCGGAACTGTGAGGCACTGTGTTAGAGATATGTGGGACGCGAGTCTCGTGTGTGCGAGTGTGCACATAACCTGGGCCTCATAATTAAAGCCCTGCTGCTGGCAGATGCACAATCACAATGGCAGACAGACAGGCAGACACCAGGAACATTCCAGCACAGACTCTCATATCGGTTTTACCGTAGAGCAACACTCTGCCTCTCCGTAGTGTCTTCTTACAGCCACCTTTTCCCCCTTCACTCGTTTTTTTGGACCACATTGTGCTTTAAAGTGCTGATTCACCATTACTGGCACATTCTGCTTTGCATACAGAAGCACTGATGATTACAACCCACTGGTTTTCTGTCTAGGACTGTATGTCATCATTTCATTTCTGACTCTTTTTATACATAAAGTGACATTTATGTAATTTGATTTGTTAAAAAAAACAACAAAAACACAGCTGGTAAATTAGACTAAAATCAAAATGTTCCAACCTCGTTTACTATTTACTCAGCCGTGTGTTTGGCACACGAGGATCTACTTGTTTTGGTGGTTTTGGCAGAGCACGCTGTAAAAAAAAAGGTGATGTAACCGTGCTCATCCACACTGATCTGATTGTGCAACATTTTGAACGAGTAGCCCTGCGAATGATTTCACAACGTCATGTTTTTTTCTTCCATCCAGCCTGGGATTTGTTTTCCTCTCCTCACCGTTTTACTCCGTACTCTTCGTTTCACAAGGAAATATTTTTAGGACATTAATAAAATGTCGGTCAGACTGAAAGGATAAACAGACAGGAAAGCAGGTCAGCGTGGCGCAGAGTGACTATCAAATGGCGTGTTTATGTCTGTGTGGTACACGTGTGTTTATTTATGGATCCAGCCGTTCTGACGGGATGACATCAACCTCAAATCAATGTTGCCAAATTTCTTCCACGTGTTGCTCTTTTCCATCTGTGTGTCTTAAAGGACTTTTGGAAGTTTTTTTCCTCTAAAAAAAGTTTAATTTCACGTCACAACTTTGCTACTTTTTACTCAGAAAAGAAATAAATGATCAATCCGTGTAAATAAAAACAATCAAACAATAACAAATCATATGTGAAAGTATGTCAGTCCTTCTTTGTGACAGCATTATCTGTAAAACCGTTAAGCAGAAGCTAAAACGTCCTCAGTGGAAAGCTGGTGCTGCAGCTGGTAACTTAACTGGGCTTTTATCTCACTGGAATGGACTCTGGAAAATCCCGTAAAGTGCCCTCTTTCATTTTGAAAATTCAAACAAATCATGTCAAATGTGTACACGGGTGATTCCACCCACCTCAAACATTGGCATCGCACAGCCCTTCAAGCACTCCTGCCAGGGTTTTGTTTTGTCAGCCTGTTTTCTGGCTGCAGACCAGAGAACAGATCATTCAGTGAGTGATCTACAGAAGATCCTAAAACAGAGTCATTCACCAGGGGTGGCTAGGCTGGTTGTTTTTTACGCTCCAGTTGAAAATATGGAGATGAGATCCAGCGCTGGTGTCAGGTAAACAGTCATTTGGGATGAGTCAGAATGTTCTGAGTGCGGCTTCGGGTGTAGCGGGACGGCGCCACGTGACCGTTTGTTTTGGTAGTGGGTCTGCTCAGGCCTGGCGGTTTGTTTCGCAGGATATGCTGCTTCTCTGTATGATATCACAACTTCTCATCAGTCAGAAAAATGAGAAAGAGAAAAAAATTCCTGCGTGGTGAGGCGACAGACCTCAGCATTGTTTTATGGTGTGAGAAGAGGAACTTCTATGTGGATTTTTTAAATCTCTGAAATGAGAAGTGAAACTCACCGATGCCCCTTCACATGTGAAAACTCTGTCCTGTCGATATGTCATATAACTCGTGGATTTGTGATGCACAAGGAACGTGCACAGCACTTTTTTTTATGGGACAGCTCACTGCTGAGGGCCCCAAACCACAGGCATTACCCAGACCCACATTGTTGTGCAATTCCTGCCCTAAAGCGATTATGCACGGTGCCTGTCAGACTGGCCTGGCATTATCACACCATCACACACTCATTCAGCCCCTCTATCACATACATGAACTCTGATCACAGCAATATAACTGATATGAGTTGACATTTAAATCTAGAATTAAGTCAGAGAGTCCTGTTATGTCTGTGTGTGTGGTTGGTCCTTGTTGTCCCAGGGCCTGATAGTTTGTTTTTAGGTCATAGTGTGAAGCAACGGCAGAACCTAGCCGCTTCCAGGAGTGTTGACAGGGTTTGCTGCTTTGAAACTTTGCTGGACAATCGTCCGTGTTATCTGTAAATAAAAGACCCTGCAGAGAGAAAAGGAGCACTGAACTGATGTTTTCAGTCAAATAAAGTAGTTTCCAGAGATTGTCTTTGCTATATGAGACGATGTGTAGTTTTCTGGCAAACTGCAGCACATGTCTGGGATGCTGCTTCAAATGGATTTGTTCTTCAGTCTGCAGGTAGAAACTCTTCCTGGACTTACTCCGGCTGATTGGATGTGAACCACACGTGGACTCATTTTTTGTCTCTGTGGTTTCTTCATCACCCTTTCAAGTAATTGATAAAAACTCTTATAATTAATCAGTCATTTGAAAATAACTTGTATTTGCCCTTAATCTTTAATATTTATAAGTGACAGGTCTGTCAGGAGAACTTTTACGCCATAAAGACCTTGTGTGATTGTGCTGAGCTTATATCCGTCTCATGGTTTTCATTATCTCTGAATAGAAGCTCTGCCTGGAGGAAAAGTAGCAGATTTAATGCTCCACACTGACTGCACCGTCCTTTCTATATTTTTCTTTACTCGTCGTCTTTTACCTGCTCGTCTCTCTTTTGAAGAGATGCAGATTTCAGCGCTGACTGACAGGAAGTGGGGTGGTTTCAGAGCAGCTCAATGTATGCAGCACATGGTTAGTGATGTCATGAACAGAGGAAGCAACGCTGAGTGTGACGCCAGATTCAGTGGCTTCTTCCTTTTCCTGTGTTTCCTTCATTTTTAAACATCCTTCCCCTGAATTTGCTCCTGCTTCCTATCCTCCTGTGTAGAGGTCTTCACCCTACATGATCATATTAGACTTTGTGGTTCACACAACAGATAAGTAGCCAACTACAAACATATGGCCTTTGTTTAAATAGAGACAACAGAGTTGGAGTAATTCTTGATTACTTCCAGCCCAGATCTGTGCTAATGCCAGCTTCATAATGACTCCACTGACCGGAACCTCAGGTCCAAATCGTGTTTGGTTTGATGTCATAATTATTAAGTTGGATGAAGTTTTCCAACTCAAGCCAGTGTTGTGTTTATGCTAAAAGATAAAAAAAAAAACTTTCACAAACTCAATTTGTGCACTTTTTGGATTCACTGGTCACACACAGCTGTCCTTATGTGGCATTTTTAGTACAACAGCACACTGTCTGAGCCGATTGCATGTCTTCTCACAGAACTACTGTTTTAGTGCAAGGACACTTATGATTATAAAAAACATATAAACAAAGAGAAAAAAGCTTAAAATAGTTTTGTTCTAATATTTTATTTTACTTTTAATATATGTTTGCAATATCTAGTAACTAATAACTCATTAAAACATATAAAGTCTTTTTTATTGTAAACGGGTAACAGATAAGCACCAAAACGATGAGGTAAGGATGAAGGTTTGTGGACTTTATGCACACCTTACATCTCACACTTGGATTAGACATGAGTGATATAGAGCTAGATGATTTCACTAGGAGATTACAGTTGACCTAATTGTAACCAGCTGCTCACTCAGTCTTATGAAGTATATTATTCCCATCAGTCTCCATTTTGACAACTTTTCAGGTGCTTTTCGGTCCAAAATGACTCAAAAAGCAAATAGAAATTTTACTGCAGGCTTACAGTCGTGTGAACAAACTGCATTCAGACAGTGTGGGCGGTCTGTTGATGTTTAAGATTACACAGGTATCGGCTTTTCCATCCACATTTTTCTGTTTCTGATAAACCTTTACTGACGTAACCCAAACCAGACTGTTCTTCAAAAGGCATTTTACAAACACTATTATTTCTAAGCATTGTAAAAAGAAATTAAAAAAAACAGAGGTGTGTTTACAATAAATTTTTGGAACCAGCAACTGCCCATAAAGCGGCTCTGGGATATCCCTGTGTTTGGTAGTTAAAACAGGGAGTTACAAGCGTATGAATGCATCCACAACAACACTCCCAACCCCTGAGGATGCAGCAGCGGGTCGGGTATGGGCGCAGGCTGCCACACAGGCACCCAGCAGTGGTCCACACACTGCAGCTTTATCCAGGGTGACCAGGCTAGCAGCCCAGCCCAATGGCTGTGCGGATCAGAGGCAAAAAATATCCCCACTCCACAGACACAGCTCTGTGCATGTACAGACTCACATTGTGTCGCACATAGCAACACATGCACATATTTTACCATGGTGAGCTTGACCAGCACAACCCGGTCCCTGTCTTTACACATGAGCTGCGTGCTGCCTAAGGCTGAGTCAGGAAATAAACAAGCACAAGGGAGAGTGCTACATGTAAACATGCATCTCTCATTGCTGTAAGACATCATTATTTAAAAAAGTCACTAACAAGAGAGAGAACATGCAAGCTTTTTTCTGTTAAGACTATAAAGTGTTAGTTCTTTGTGTGTGTGTGTGTGTGTGTGTTTCTCCTAAGGGTTAAATTATGGTGATGGACTGGTGACCTGTCCAGAACATACCCTGCCTCTTGCCTGCTAATTTCTCGCAATAGGCTCCAGCTTCCCCACTACCCTGTATTACATTAAGCTGTATAGCATGAATAAAAATTATGGTAAGACGTTATGATGTCTGCATAACAGCAGCTAGGGCGTAGCTGTCATGATTTACAATCCAAATCCAAAATCCAGATGATAGGAACAATATGTGATCTGTCATTACAAATACACAGACAGTCATAAAGGGATCCCTCATAACGGATAGGGTGGAGCAGATTGCACTGAGGCATGCTCTGCAGGTAGTTTTTCCCTGATCATGTGACGTAACACAAGGTGAAGACAGATATCTGCAGCATTACTGGATTTAAATGAGGCTTAAATATTCTAAGGTGAATATAAAACATATTCTCAGCAAACATATTACTAGCAGTATTAGTACTAAATATTACTGTGATACTCAAAACAGTTGAATTTTATGCCACTTGGTTGTTTATTCAGCAAAGTTTGTGGTTTAATAATTTTACTAAAATGTCAAACTTGGCCAAACTGGACGGAAGGACAGATGATTCATCATTCCCACACCAGGTTCTGTTTGTTTGGATCCCTAATGAGGCCACATTTTGTTTCTAAGATGTACAGTAATGCTTTTATCCAGCATTGTAATCCCTCTGGAAAGCCTACCTGGACAAGGCCCCAGTCTTTCCTTTTCCTCTTGTTTTGCCATGAGAGTTTTGATTAGGAAGTTGTGGCTTTTGAACCTGCCGGATTCTCTGTCCCCTTTCTCTGCACCTTAGCAGGGTCTCATTTTGCTGTGTTTTGCATGTAAACCAGGGGCATCAGTGGGAGCAGTATCAGGACGGGCCAGCTCTTCCTGTGCGGATGCAATGCAGCAGGAAGTTTGCTAATAGTCTCTGCAATTCATCTAACAAGGCACTTGAGGAGCATCAGAGGCTTTACTGATTGTAACGCAAAAAACACTTGCAAATAATTTATCGTTTGTCAGCGAGGTCTCTGTGACCAATCAGTCCTCAGGTTAACCAGCCGGCATCCTTTCAAGCTTGCTAATTCAGCTGTGTTTGTATTTAGGGTAAAGGAGGGTGGTTGCTCTGAGATTTGCTAAAGGATTGTGAATTTGCAATCCTGCTAAGTGGGAGCCAGTAAATACATTTGCAGACAGATTTTCTCCTGCATGACTTGTGTTTTCTGTCTTTCCATCCATGCTTTATGACAGTCGAATAACACAGCAGCTGACAATGACCGTTTTGAAGCGGTGCTTTCCTGCAAGTCATGACAACTTTTTGGGATAATTTGATTTTAAAGAGATTTTGAGAGGGTGTGCATTGATCTCGCTCTTTGTGTTGACCTTGTTTTATCTCTTTCTTTGCTATTTTTTGAAAGTTGAAACCCTCTGGTGGAAAAGGATACACTCTTTAATAATTTTGTTGCAGCAAAACTGCACAGTCATAGCTGTAAGTAGCATGCACCAAAGAGCCCAAAGGAGCCGATAAAAGATGACAAGGAAGAACAGAAGAATGTGTGTTGGAGAAAAAGCGCAGGAACAACCTCTTTTTGGTGAGGAGCATATCCTAGAGTCAAATTTAATTTTTAATTTATGACCTAAAAAAACACTGAAATTGTGGCAAAACCGATTACTTTATATATCTGTGCTAACAGTGACACATCTATGCGCCGCTCACCAGACCTACCTGAGGCGCTGTTGCTGCTTGCTGCTATGCAACATTAATGGCAATAATTTCCTTTTCTCCACACTGTGCTTTTTCTGTCTTTAATCTGAGCGTGTAAATAATAAAAAAGAAAAGCCCTGAGGCGCCGTATTTCCTGTACTTTGCTTTTTTTTATGATCATCGCTCTATTGACTTTGGTAAATAGGTCAGTGATTATGACCAGTCAGTTCAGCAACTGGTGCTGATGATAAGCCATCGAACGGCAAACACATGAAGTCATCACAGTCTGTTCAGATTACTTTGCCAAAGTGGAAATGAGAATGTCTATTATTATGTTTTATTTTTGTTTTTTTTTTGGGAGAGGTGGGTTGTGTGTAACAAACAGGTTGGTTCTATTGCTTTGCAACATGACAAAAGATTTAATGCCTCCTTTCTACCATTTACAAGGTGTTTGTGTTTTTTCTTTCCTTGTTTTAGTGATTGTTTAACCCCAAATTCTGATGAGTGTATAATGACACTAACAGAAGGCAGAGTAGAGCGTAGACTTGTATACTTATTGTGAGCTTATTGTAACTGAGAACACAAAGGTTCATTGGCATAATCTGTTAGACGTTTTTTACTTAATCTCCATGAAAATTGCTTCTGTGAACCATATTAAACTTTTAGAATAAGGATTAAATTAAACTTGTCAGAGGCAAAAACGTCCACTTTGGTCAATGATCAAAAATTTCCTGTGAAAATGTAGCAAAAATTCTTAACAGGTGTTCTTTGCATTTTCTTTTCTTTATTTTGTTTTTATTTTTAGTTCCAGCAACTTTGATCGACACGTCTCTGGAGTTATGATTTACATCATAATTGGCTGAATAAAAGAAGCAGTTAAAAAGAAGTGGGCCTAATATGGATCCATAAACCATCAATCAGAAAGATCATTTAGAAACCAGATCAGGTTTTTGTGCCTGATGTCAATCCCAGAGCTTAATGTGCGTTAGCCACAGTGGGAAGAAGTCTACTGCAACTGTCTTTGTGATGTCAGCTAGCAGTAGTTCACTGTCACCTGGTGCTTTGCCGTCTCCGTTGAAGCTGTGTGTTCAGCCACATGCTGTTGTTAAGTGGGGAGACATGCTGAGCTGGTGTCAGGCTAATAACAAGTATGCACGCTTTCTGCCTTAACCACATCGCTCTAACTCAGCAGGACTCAGTAGAAACCTCCAGACGTGACCAAGCTGCAGCTTTAGGAGCTACTTACCTAGAGGTTTAGAAATGGTCTGATGCCCTGCACGGTGTTACTACCACATCTGCAGAAATTACAGAGAAAATAACTAGTTACAGTGCATGAGCACAGCTACTGCTAAAGCTAAGACATCTGTAACAAAAGAGGAAAATGTCAGTTCAGGACAGCACCGTTTCTCTAATGAGTTCAGTGGAAATTGTTCATGGAAACCACATTTTCACTTTCATCTGTTCATATCACCGGTAAAAGTGTGTGAAATATTTGTTAGTGTGTTTGATCGTGCCTGCTGCACACCTTCAGTATGTGCAGAGGGCGCATTACCACATTTTAGAACGGTATGGGCTCTGCAGCTGAAGTTTCGCTTGTGGCTTTTCTTGATTCAAAGCAGCCCTGCATGTAGGTGGTGTTGCACTCCTCCGGGACTTTTTCAAGAGATAGCTTGACATTTGCAAATCTCTGTGAGCGTCATCATTTCGGTCAGTATGCCAACAACCGTCTCTGGCAAGCTGCCTCCAGTTTTCCATAGATATTTGGCTGTGACCTGTGAGACATAGTAGGAGGAAATAGGTCTCAAAAGGGGGTCATAAGGAGTTGAGAGGAATTAGATGGAGAATGGAAAGAAGAGGTTGGTGAAAGAATCACAAAATCACGACGAGATGAGTGAAGACAAGATGAGGACATCAAAAAAAGGAGGACAGACAGGAAGTAAAGAGGAAAGAGGCAAGGAGAGGGTGATGTGGCGAACAGTGTGTCCTTTCACGAGTGAGGCGGTTTAAAACCAGCACAGTGTGTTCTTTACTGATTCAAGCCCACTCTGTCACACACAAGCTCTCTGTCTCCACTTCTCAAAAAGCCTATACTCGAAACACATTCTCCTGCCCTCACACCACCCAGATGCCCGTACGGCGGCCGCTTGTTGAGTCATGATGTAGCTCGTCTTGTAATTCACTTCCAGCAGTCACGCGACAAAGTGAGTGCTACTTTCATTTAATGAATGTACCGTGACAACAGGCCTCAGTGGCTGACGCTAAACATAAACTCTGCGTGTGAGTGTGCACGCGTGGGGGGGGGTCCATTTGGATCACGAATCTGTGGCTCTGCATTCCATGCCTTTTTCTCCGCTCACCAACCACCATGTTTCCTGTGAGACAGGAAGTCAGCTCTGTTTCCTGTCACAGTCCTCTTTCATGTGGTCACTTCCTTGTGTTTTGCCAGCACCGCTCTGTTCTGTTGACTCAGAGAACGGAGGTGGTGCTCCTCACGGCGGCTTTGGGAACAACAGGTCTGAAAGCTGCATGAACGAGCCCTCGGATGCGGTTTTGTTAGCCTCAGCCTGTTAGCTCAGTGGCTGGAGCTAAATATCTCAATGTTTAAAAGAGTTTTAGCCCTGATACCTACAGTGTTTTTAAGCTACTTTTGTTGCACTGTTTGTGTCAGAAAGCAGAAAAGCTACATGTTATTGTTCTGTTCTTATACAAAGCAAGATATGAACATCCTCTAGTGACAGTTATCAAAGTTCACTTGTGTGAAATTGTGGGTTTTGTAACCTTGCTGAGGAATGTTGATTGTGATGACTGCCTGGCTGGGAATCCTGCATTTACTGTTTCCTAAAAGATACTAACAAGTTGGCTGTGATTACAATTGAACTTTGCACGCAGTGATTAGCTGGAATGTTTAGATTCCTGTGTACTGCAGCCAGAGATAAATCTGTGTCACATAGTGCTTCAGATACAACAAAAAAGGCTCTTAACTGTAATATACTGAATAAATATCACCTAAGAAATAAAAACAAGATTAGTCATTTTAGTCTGTGTGTGTGTGTGTGTGTGTGTTTTCCCAGTTTGTGCTACTTTAAATCATTGCATAACTAGCTGCAGTGGACTGAGCTGCAAAATCAAAACCATACTGTGCTGCTGTTTGTCACACTGCCATTCCACTAAAAACATGAGCTGGCACTCTGTCTCACACACACACACACACATACGGACACGCAAAGGGAGACAAGGGTTTTCCATTGGCCACAGCAGACACACTCAGCCACATTCTCCCCACAACACATGAAGTTCTGCCGAGTATTTCCCATCAGAGAGGTTTTATGTGTTTTTTCTTGCATCAGTACTTTTCAAAACAGTCATCAACACCTCAACACAAGTCAAAGTAGACGTTTGGAGCTGAGATTTTAGCTGTGAGATTTTCCTTCCTGTCATCGGGATGATGTAGGGCTGTAACAGGACATCCCGGCGTCTGTGCACACATTGCAGGCATTCTTTATTGCAGCACAGTTGAAATCAGCAACACTCTTAGCAGTCATGGGAAAGAGAGGCTCGTGACCAGACTTTACTCCTCGCCTTTGTCATAGCTGTTGATGTGCAGCAGGAGTAGGAGGAGGGGAAGGGGGGAGCATTTGCTAGGCTAATCAGGGAAGGGCTGTCACGTACCTCAGATCATGCAAACTAGTCCAAGACTATTGGCGGAGACAGTCGGGTCATTTGGTTCAGGGAAAATTACATTCATTTGTAAGGGACCAGTGTTCACAGAGCCTGTCATGCGCCTGAGTGGCGGAGGAGATTCTGCAGTGAGGAAAGAGGTGAAGATGAGAATGAAAGGGGACATTTAAATTCAGCATTGTAGTTGAAATGAGGGGTAACCAACTGCACACATAGAAGTCAATTCATTTACAATGTAATGATTAGACAATCTCATTTGAGTTTGAACTGTGGTGGGATTAAATAACTCAAATATAAGAGTGCTCATAAGTCTGTTGCAAAGTAAATATATGTTGCTTTTTTCCCCCTGAAATCTTTGATTTGTAGGGTATAGTGCCACCCTGACCTCCCAGGGTCCCAGTATTTTACATTGTGCATATGTTATACCTGTGGGTATTGAACAGTTAAAAAGCGGGAGGTATCAGAGATTCTATTCTATTCTATTCTATTCTACAGGCATTTAGCAGACGCTTTTATCCAAAGCGACGTACATCAGAGAATAAAACACCACAAGCATGAAATCAAACAACATCAGATTCAGACTCGTGAAGGAGAGGAGAGGGTTGAGTTGAGGAGAAGCAGGGGTGAAGGAAGCACAGAGGGTGCAGACTGGGAACCAGATGTGAAGTAGTGACTCACAGCAGGCAACAGGCTTGATGACGTTAACCACTATGCACGCTAAGCTCTGAGTGCGAGTGAATGTGCGCACCGGGAGTTCCAGCCTTCCCTCCAAAACAACAAGCTTTACGCAGGCACGACGAGGTCGGACCGGGACTTCATGTTGAGACCTGATTCAGAGATTTGGTATTCTCTGGGGTGGGGTGGGGTGGGCGGGTATGGTCACCTGAGCAACACTTTTAAGTTTTAAAAAATCACAACAGGCTAAAAACAAAGAAGTTTGTTAATGTTAAGTAAGTGAAGCGTCAGAGCTGGCTTAGTGTAGTAGGGAAAAAAAGGGTGTCTCGCTTTCCGTGGTTTGCTCAGTAGACATTTGCGAAATATTCACTCTCTTTTGTTTGCCATGTTTTTATAATGCTTCACTAGCTTCCTGCTCAAAAATGACTTTTTCCACTGGTGGTGTCATCAAGCAACGTCAGAGCACACCATTAATGTGTCTGTAAGAAGGAAAGATTAGTCTGTTTCCTCCCTTTGATTTTGTGCTGGCTTAGACAAGACACACAGTCAGGTGGAATGTGGCTGTTGGTAGAATAGCGTTTTACAATAGATCCTCTCCGTTTTTGTACTCTATATTTGTTCAGGATGTGTTGCTCATGCATAAACTCTAACATCTATTGTATGTGGAACTGTGCGCATGTTTTTTTTGGACAGCAACGGCACAAGATTGTTGATTGACCTTAAAAGGCTCCTTTTTCTCCTAAGTCAGGTGTGAAGGCAAGCATGTTTTTAAAAGCAGCCACCTGTACGGACGGATTTGCACTTGTGTGATAAAGGACATCTGAGGTGTTTTGAGAAAAGGGCAAACACAAATCTCTCTGTTTGTCTGCTTCACATCTATTTTTTCCTCTTCTCTCCCTCCCCTCCAGAACTCCATTAGACACAACTTGTCCCTGCACAGCCGCTTCGTTCGCATCCAGAATGAAGGGACGGGGAAGAGCTCGTGGTGGATGCTAAACCCAGAGGGTGGGAAGAGTGGAAAGTCCCCACGACGCAGGGCAGCCTCCATGGACAACAACAGCAAGTTTGCTAAGAGCAAGGGAAGAGCGGCGAAGAAAAAGGTTAGCCATTCGAGCATCAATCTATGATTTTACACACTGTGAAACAATCCTCTTAGTATCTAATAGAGCTTTTTAAAGCTTCCATTATTTATTATACTTCACCAACTAATTAATATGATTCCGTAAAGTGTGATAATGTGATGGATTTTATTGATTCGTCACCTTTAAGCTGGTATACTGAGAGTCTCTCTGTCTGCCCACAGCTGTCCTTGCAGGGCGGCCCTGACGGAGGTGCAGACAGCCCAGGCTCCTACACCAAGTGGCCTGGAAGCCCCAACTCCCACAGTAACGATGACTATGACGCATGGAACAGCTTCAGGCCTCGGACTAGCTCCAACGCTAGCACTGTAAGCGGCCGCCTCTCACCCTTCATGCCTGAGGATGACCTTGGCGAAGCAGATGTGCACATGGGCTACCCCGGAGCCCCGGGGGCCAAGATGACAGCCACACTGCCCAGTCTCACAGAGATGGCGGGTTCTCTGGGACACAGTTCAGAGAATGTCATGGAAAACCTTCTGGACAACCTGAACTTGCTGTCACCCAATAACTCTCAGGTTGGAGGAGGGGCGACCACCCCTGGCTCCTCCCAGTCCTCCCCCTCCCCTATGATGCAGCCAAGCCCTGGCTACCCAGCGTACAGTTCCCCTGGCATGGCTTCGCAGTCACAGCAGGAATATCACAAGTGTGTGTACGGTCAAGCAGGAATGAACGCCATGTCATCCATTCCGCTGCAGACTCTGTCAGAGAGTAAGCCCAGCTTCGGGCCCGGCATGGGTCAGTACAACTGCCCCGCAGGGCTTCTGAAGGAGCTGCTGACGTCAGACACTGACCAGCATGGAGGGCTCATGCCATCAGTGGACACGGTGGTGTCTCAGTCCAGCGGAAGCTGCATGTTGCCTCCATACAGCAGCAACCAGCATGCAGCCAAACTCATGGCAGGAGGGAACGGTCACCCGCATGGTCTTTCTCACACCCACCCCCACAATGTCTGCAGCCAAGCCCCGGCCACATCACCAGCTATGAATGGTCGCTTGCTCATGTCTCTGAGCTACAGCGGGGGAAACTCACGTTTGCCTACAGCAAAAGGCCCCATGCAGATGCCTTATGGCCTCTCCGGCCACCTGAGTGGGGGAGGCATGCCTGGTGGCTTCAGCCCACTTCACACCAACGGATATGGTCGACTGGGCATGTCCGCCCCCTCACATGCAGAGAAACTGCCCAGTGACCTGGATGACATGTCCATTGAGAAGTTTGAGTTTGACATGGAGACAGTCCTCCATGAAACTCTCATGGATGGAGACTCACTGGACTTTAACTTTGAGCCAGTGGTGACCCAGCAAAGTTTCCCACATGGGGTGAAGACCACCACACACAGCTGGGTGTCTGGTTAGGACTCCTCCCTCTTGGTGTTAGCCGTTTGGTAAAAGACCCCAGCTGAAATCGGACTGAAAACCTCCTCAACCCTGCAACATTTCCACATGTATTTCAGCAGCGTTGCTGTTCCAGACATACATCTCAGATCAGATCACTTCAGCAGACTGGGACTGGTCAGGACAAATCACCATCAGAGCCCCCAGAAGATGGCATCGGGATTATTTCTTAAATATCAAAGTCTGTACAAGTGCCAAACATTTTGCCTTAACAAAAGAGCCAAACAGAACCACAAATTTCTGGTTTACACACAGAAGTTACAGATGCTGTGCAGTAGTGGAGTCCACACCTTTGTAAAATGACACTGCCAAAAACGTCTCATCATCATCATCATCAGCACAAACTCAAACTGTTTACTGTGTGTCATCAATCAAGCTTTTTTTTTATCTACACGTAATAACTGATTACCGCTCTGAAAGAAGAATAAAGGTGATCTGGCTCGTTAGTTTGCAGACTGTCATGCTCATAAACATCTGAAAGGATCCTTGCATGATGTTGCATAATAACATACTTCTTACCTGAATGTACATAATGTAACCGTACAGTTTGTAAAATCAGGTCTCTTGTTGTGTATTTTTTAAGTTTGTAAATAGTGTTTACAGAGTGGAAGCAAACATTAAGCCAGCAGAGAGATGCTCAGAGAAAAAACTGGATCACATTCATTTGATTACATTTGGTAGAAAAAGGCTGTAAAATGATGATACACTTTATAATTGTCTTTTTTTTTGTACATACATTAAGAATGTATATTAAAGTAGATGTTTACTAGAATTAGCATATGTTTGAGACCTAAGTTATTTGTGGTTGATATAGATTTATCCTGGTGCATCAGCTGCACCCAGACAGCAGAATTGTTCTGTGTTTGTCACTCTGTACCTTAATACCACAGGGGCCTATTTATTGTGCCTAATAAAGTAGGTTTTGACTGCAGGCTTGAAGGGGTTTTACCATGACTATGGTCCAGAAGATACTCAAATCCAGCAGTCTTGAAGAAGCAAACTCTTATTTTTAATGTCCTGAATTCACTTTTCGGTAGAGCACGGACGTGTAAATGGTCGTTAAGGTTTCCTGAATTCATTTTTGTGCCGTAAATGTTACAAAGTCAAAGCGGTTTGGACAGAAGATCTCCTCAGTCCTATTGTGTTTTCACCGGCCCGCGCCCTCTTGAAGCGTCAGAGCTTTACGTCTTAATTTTTATGTCTCAAATGTTTGCATGGCAGATGATTCCTTTTTATGCAAAGGACGCCTCTGATGCTGTCTCAAAGAACAGCCTTACTGCTTTCACTTGTCCCTCCTACCTCTGCCTGCCATTGGCTTGTCAAACATTTACGGTGGCGACTTCATCTTTTTTTTTTCAATAACAAGCTTTTTTTATTGTTTATTTTTCCCTACAAAGCGCCACTAAGTGTTAAATAGTTGATCTTAGCTTGTATATTTGCATATGAAACTTGTTTTTTTTCTCTACTTGAAGCTCTAACAGATTTAGTTTCAACCTGATAATAAATTATTAAATAGCATTGGAAATGTGAAGACGTCTGAAAACATGACTGCTTCCATTGAAGTTCATTCATCTGCTGACTGAGACCAAGTAGCTTAGAGAGCAATTAGGGCAAAATGTCGCTTACAAATTTAATGCATAATTTATCTGGAAACCACATTTATCTGCAGGTGTTCGGGTGTTAACGGTTCAGAGCATGCAGGTTTTTGTTTAAGCCATGCAACAAAGGAAAATTCACCTTTGTTTCCTGGTTGAAATAAAAACTTCCAGACTCTGGAACAAGCAATCTGACTGCTGATAAAAACTGTGGAGCAAGTCCGTTAAAGAGGAGTAAAATGAAATTCTTACCATTCAAACTAAAGAAAGAGGGACATTAAAAAGCTGCTGTTGCTTGGCTTTGTTGCCAGGTGTTGCCTTTTCTTACCCAAACATGCCATAGTGTACTATAGCCAAATCTGCCTTTGAAATCAAAGCGATATATTTAGCATTTTTATCATGCGATGTGCTCAGAACTATACATATATATTTGTGCCGGTCACTCAAGTCAGAATTAACTGTAATGAATCTTTGTAAGTTTACTCTTAAAGCTAAAGAGCTGTACTAAGTAAATTATATCTCTCCTTTTTAAATGGATTGAATCTATGCATTGTAATCCTTAAATCTATGTTGCTATTCCTATTTTTCCTTGTTTCCCTTGAACTTTTGACAGATATTTTATTGTAATATAGAGTTGTAAAATGTTATGGTGGTGTTATTGTCAAAACTCTATGCTCCAGATAGTTATATGGGGAAAAAAATGAAGTTTATTTAGAAAATAGATTATGCGGTGATTGCTGCGCTAAGGTTTTGTTAACTGATAATGTTCTTTTCTTGTATTTAGTAATGGTTTTTAGAAAATAGCAGCAAAATAAAATAAAAAAAAACAAATTCCTAAAAAGATGTAAAGGTAAATGCATTTTTAAAATAAACAGATATTTATTCATCAGAGAAGTTCTGCTCAAAATGCAGATTTTGGACCAATTTAGATATTGCACTTTTATTTGCATTTTATAACAAGGGGCACCTCATAAGTAGAGGAAGAGTTCCCATTGGTATAAATCTGTTACATTGACCTTATACTGGAATAAATTGGAATTGTGTGATTGCAATCAATAAGAATATGTCATTTGTTCAATATTAATGTTTTAAAGCCTAAATAAATGCACTTCTGTGTAAAAGTTGTGTTAGTTTTCATCCGTTTCCGTGAGATTGCATGCAAAAGATATGAAAAGTCTTGTTTTGGTCTGCATGTAGACTGTCAATATCCTTGAAGAAACCCACAAGATAAGTTTAAAAAAGCTCCAAAAGCTGAACCATAATAGTCTACATTATTTCTGTGATGCACAGTTGGATCTGTGATTAGGGAAAAACACTTACTGTCTTTGTCTTATGGCTTAGTATCTCAATTTTTCAGTTTATTTCTGCATATGCACCACACTGTTACACATACATCGTATACCTAGAACTCTGTTGTGGATATTAAAATAAAGTAACGAGAAAAACAAGAGAAATCTTTCTCAAGCTCATGATTTGTACAGTTTGTAAAAGGAGAAGAATAAAAAAAGTACACAGTACCACAAATGGATAAATTATCCCAGAACTGAACAGATTTAAGCCAAAGCCTTGTCTCATTTCTTCCCTATAATGATTCCTTCTGGCTTTTTCTTACAGTCACATTCCACACCATGCACCCCCTACCACTGAACCCAATAACCCCGGACTGCAAACTGCACAGCCTCCCTGGCCCCACTGTCTTTGACTTTGACTTGTGAGTAAAAGATAACCTTTAACAAGGCAAGCCAGCGAGGACTAGTCTTATAAATCAGCCTAACCAAGAGGCAAAAATACATGCTCCACCATCTACACTTTTACTTTCTATTTTATTTTTTCTGGCTAAACACAGGATAAAGAACAACAATCCCATTTCCCCTGCATAAGTCAGTTTCTTTAATGGCCTGAGATAAAACCCCGCTTAGCTCAAGAGGTGGCAAATTAACGCTTCACCTCACCTTTTGTCTGGGAAATAATGTAGGGTTTGTATGTCTTTATAGTGCAAAGCAATGTGGGCCAAGTTTTGGTGTCAGAGGGAGGTGGAAGCAGAGAAAATGTTCGTGAGCACATAGCTGAGGAATGTGGGCGTGGCCTGCTGCTAAAAGCATATGTGATCCTTATACTCCCCAGGGTGCCCGAAGACGAAATGCGGTAGGATGGTTGGGGCCATGTCAGGACACAGATGTAGTGTGGAGATGTGGTAATAAGCCATGGAGTTCACACTAATGGCTCCATACGTGTTTTCACATTTGGTTCCAAATATTATTTCCATTTAGCCCATCTCTGAATTAAAAGAAGATAAAATAATGCTGCTATTGTGTAGCAGACTCAGTGATGCCTAAAGACAAATTCAGTCACCAAAAGATCTGCTCAGTGTTGCTACTGTACTTCATAACACTTATGTTTTCCAGGTACAAGTCTCAGCATGTAAGTGTGTGTATTTGAGGTGTGTCCTCAGGGCTCTGTAGGGGACACAAATGAGTCTCGCTGAGACTCTGGGCTCAAAAGACATGAAGCAAAGTGGCATGTAACTAACGAAGTGCCAGTGTGGATGAGCTGTTAGCATTCATTTTAAAAACTCATGCATTACCCTCTAATGTATTTGACCTTTCTTTTAACAAATGTCATGGTTCCTTGTGCTAAAGTGTCTTTAAAAAAAAAAGTTTAAAAAAAAGAAAGAAAGCATCAGAATAAAGGTTAGCTTAACTAAAAGTTTCATCTTCAACATTTGCTTTGAGCTTTGAGCTACCCCCAACGCTGACTGAAGGCTAATTTATCTACGTTAAAGACTGATACAAGCTTTTTACACTCTGCTTAATGCATCCTTGTATTGATATATGACATCATTAACCTATTTCTCCTCTGTCTGCAGGTCTTACTGAATAAAAACTGCAGTG
>JBAMHV010000009.1:7896682-7911071 GCA_037177535.1 Pseudomugil gertrudae | reverse complement strand
TTGTGGTTATGTGAAGTCGCCATGACACACGCTAAATCCTCATTTAAATAGGCGTGTCTCCGACACTTTGCACCCGCCGTCATTTGCATCAGCAATCTTAGTAAATCACGTACTAACCACGGTCCCGCCCCACATGCTAAATTCTAGATTCCACACGCTAATTAGTACATGCTAATTGAGATCTTAGTAGATTTGGCCCTTAGTGTGTGAAGTTTTTAGATGATTCATAAGAAGATGCAGCTATGATAACTGAGCTGGCGAAAGCCTCCAAAATCATCTATACAGCCTTTCTATCAGATAACTGTGATGTGAACAATTATTAAAACTCTTGAGAAGCAGTCAAATAATATCTTGATAATTAAATGCTGTAATGTTTATTACTCATGGAATTAAAAGATATGACTAATATGAACAGGCTATTAATCCCCTACTTATAGACATTAGTGTGAGTGCTGCTGAGATGAAAAATTTCTCCCTGTGTGCTCGTTTTGAGAGATGAGAGGCAGTGTATGTGTGCGAGAATCAATTCAGTGTTGCTAATGACTGCCTTCCCGTGAGCTTAATCAAAGATTTGTACATTTAATTGCTGTCAAGTCAGCGCTCACCACCTGCCACGGCTTGCCTCACATGTTCACCCCCTATCTGGGAGCATTTCCAGCTCCATCTATCATCCCTGGCTGAAGGCTGAGACAACACAGCCTGCTGGGCAACCTGTACTCAGCCGTCCAGCAGGGCCCAGCCAGGCCTGCACAGCATGGACCCAGAAAGCCTGCTCAGCATGCAGGGAGGTCTGTCAGCACCTGGGCCTTACAGTCCTAAACTATTCCTCAAACTAAAAAAAAACTAAACAGAAATACCAAAACGGAGATGGATGTTTTTGTTTTCATCTTTTAGGGACACGTACCCACAGTCACATGGAACCCAGTTATGACATGAGATATGGCCTGACACAGACTCCAGTGCTTACATATAGAGCTGAATGTAGAACTGGTGGGCTATGATGTCTATCAGCACAAGCTGGGAGTGAATGTTGCTATTTGCTTTCCCAGCTGATGCCCAATGGGCCAATGGGCTGGCGTAAAGCAGTCTCATCAGTCTGTCAGGAAGGTATACAATGCTTCTCACTTTTTTATTTTGCAGGGCTGTTATATGTTTGACAGAAATAGTCATTCCCAAAGCCCAAACCCTCCAGGGAGCTGCAGTGCATGTAAAGTGAACAGCATCAGGTGGATTTTAGAAGCAGAATAAATACATGTTGCAATTTTAGGAGTTTTTTTTTATATATGTAAGACTTACTCATGTGATATTTACATTTATAAGATAAGAAAGACTTATTCTAAAGATAAGATTTCCTTTTATCATATAGACTTTCAGCCTTAGAAAATTATAAAATGATTTTTCAATAGTCATCAGTTACCACAGTTGGTTTTTGACTCATTACTGAATCACCGCTTATCAGCATTCATTCACTTAAAACAAGCAGCACGCATACAGTTTTTTACCGGATAAAATCAAATAGAAAACATTGAAGTTAAATGGAGGGGTGGAATACAGCTGTAGAAACAGACGTTAAACCAGTTTTACACATCCCACGCTGGATAGCAGTGGCTCAGGTGTTACACTTAATCCAATGTTATACTCATCTTTGAAAGTTTGCTAATTATCCCATAGCAGGCTGGAGGCTAGATGGAGAAAAACAGGCCTGACCTGTGAGGTGGGATTCAATTTGACTGTACGCTGGCAAGTCTGGACAAGGTGTTGTGTGACCTGACATCTCCTGAGGTTGGAGAGCTCCAGGCAAGATGTAATCCAAACCGTCTCCCAGGGGTGCCTGTGCCAATGAGCAGGTGGAAAGCTACAGCTGCCTTTTTGACTCCCTGAGCTCATTAGTGACACAAAATTTTCACTAAGGAGAGGATAATATGCCTTCTGACATGACCTCATTTCCTGTGCATTCTTTCAATCAAAGGAGGTTTTTTTTATAAGGTTTGAAGCTGAATCAAATATAATACAGTTTTAGTGTAAAAAAAAAAGATGATATGGATAGGAAAAATACCTCCATTATTATTATTATTATTAGTAGAATAAGGAGTTGTCTTTAAAACTCATCTTTTGCAATCTCCAAGCTAATGTTCAGGATAAAAAGGGTGACTGTATGATGGATGAAAAGCATAGGAGGTGGTGCTGTAATCTGCACTTTGACCTGATGGCAGTAAGATGGAACAGCAACAGGGCTGCAGTTTCTTTAGAGAAACTTTTTCATTTAATTTAGTTAGAGACGTGATAAATACATAAGTTTTTTACTGTGACTTGTAACTATGCTTCTTAGCTAAAATGATGGGAATAATACACATTATGTAATTGTGATGACTGTTCTGATATACTTGGACCTAAAAGGTGTCAGTTAAAGGATTTGATTACACTTTGCCTAGGCTTACTTTATCATCTGTTGAGTTGACAACAAGTTTAATGTAATGTGATGTGAAAAGAAAATTAGCAGCTCTCATTAGGATATCCACATTCAGACATTCTTATTGTAAAATCTAATATTCTGGTTCCTGGCTCCGTGCGAGTGCTACTTTGAATTGAATTAGAAAACAAAATGGACCACACTGCCGAGGTGCAGGTTTGCCTTCAAACATCTGGCCTCTCCTCAGAAAATAAGACAAATACAGTTAAACATCTCTCATATGTGACAGCAGATCCAACTGAGTGTTTTTTTTTGATCAATTTCCATATTTGGGGACATCTACATGTGACAGCACCAGCCTAAGACCACAACCTGTTTCCATGGCAACTGTAATCCTTCCCTTTAAATACATTTTTCATTTGATTAAATACAAAAATAGTTCAATCAAAACCAACTTTTGGACTCATAGCAGCAGTATTAAAAGATGCTGAACTAAGACAAAGTCAAAAAGAGCACAAATCAAACTGCAAGTGGAAAATTGCTTTGTGAAACCTCGATCCTCCATTCTTAAATTTTTATCTTACTTCCTACTGCCTTTTCCTATTTCAGGTCAAACACAGTTTCCTACGTGTTGATCAATCTGTAGAATTTTATATGTGGGAGCCAAGATACCACTTAAGAGAAAGTCAAGACCTTTTGGTGTATGAATGGGAGGAAATGGCTGCAGAGGTTTACCCGTCATGCCAGTCATTGAATAAAAACACCCTTTCTTTGCTTCTGTGCACTCAGGTTAAATACCAAAGCTTGTTTTCTCTGCATGGATTTGATCTGCTTCCATGATTTGAATGTGACCTTCCACCCTTCACCCCCTGCTGTGAAAACAGGGCCCGATCTGGCCCTGGCCCCAGCACCCGGCTTGTTGGGACAGCTGCTCAGATAATATGGGGCCTCTGCAGGTTCCATGACTCATTTTCTGAGTCAACACCATGAACTTGAGCTTCGTCCTCAATGCAACAGTGATTCATGGGCAGATTTTTAAATTTGCATGATTACTCACTTTTCTGTGTGTCTCTCACACAAAGGCTGTGGATAATAAATCATTTACCAAAAGGAAAGTAATAATACATTAATCATCAAAACGTTGGATGATTTTAGGATAATTAGGACTCTTTTGTTGCCTTGTTTGGTCATTAATTTTTGCAGTTTGTCTTGTTGCAAATTAGGAAAAAAAACAAACAAAAGAGCAAAAAATTAGTGTTACAGCCAGCCAAACATGTGACTTTCAGTCATAAACAAGAGCGCAACCCTCGTCCTCTTCCCCAAAACGTGTTTTTACATAACCACTGCACCTTGTAAAGCACACTTCATGAAGGTAAAAATAATTTATTTTACCCAAACCTCGACAGATCTTCCTTCTACACATGCATTCATTGTGTTTTGCTTTAACACAACCAGGTTGTGTGAAGTGTTTTTGTACAGAATTGTTTCAGACAATGTTGGTCTCAATGCGTCAAAAAAAGAAATCATGGCTCATTCATCATCACCCTTCACTCTTCGTTGTGACTCAGTAAATCTTCAACATGACATCTTTCTAGTGTAGAAATACTTTAAGGAAGCCTGTTCCATCATGTCTGCATGTTGTTCAGTTTAAATACCACAAGATGAGAAAGCTACAGCATCTTTCAGAAGCGTCATGCTGATGTTTGTCATGCTCACTCACACTGCCTCTCCTCCAAAGGATGCACGTCTAGTGAGATCAGACATGTTTTCAGGCACAAGCAGCACAATTGATGGTTGAATTTTTGCAGAGTTTTTGGATTGATAGTCACAGAAACCCAAATATACATGTTCACCAATAAAAATGACCTCAGTCCTACAAACCAAGGACCATCCATCCATCCATTTTCTACCGCTTTTCTCTGAACGGGGTTGCGGGGGTCTGGAGCCAATCCCAGCTCACAACAGGTGAGAGGCGGGATACACCCTGGATAGGTCGCCAGTCCATCACAGGGCCAACACACACAGAGACAAACAACCATGCACACACACACTCCTATGGGCAATTTAGAGTCTCCAATCAGCCTATCCCCAAGGTGCATGTCTTTGGCCTGTGGGAGGAAGCCGGAGTACATGGAGAGAACACACGCTAACACGGGGAGAACCCACGCTAACACGGGGAGAACAACTCCACACAGAAAGGTTCCCGGTTTGACCCTAACCGAGGCTCAAACCGGCAACCTTCTATCTGTGAGGCCACAGTGCTGACCAACTGCTCCACCGTGCAGCTTCGAACCAGAGACTATCAAGCTAAATACTAAAACCATCACTTTTGTGAAGGTAAACAAAGAGACTAACCAATATGTCATTACCAAAATAAATAAATAATAAATAAATAAGAATTATTGTAATGTTTGATTAAAAGTAATAGGCTCTTTTGGAAGATATGTATGAAGAGCTTTCATTTTGGTTTTGCAGAATGTCTCCTACTCTCTTCTGTTTTAGTTTTTTTTAACAGGACCAGAAAAGCTCCCAGTCACACCCATATGACGAACTAGAGGGCAAAGGTTCGATTGTGGCTGATCTGGAATACTCTGGTTCTTCTCCTCTCCGTGGGCTGAATTAGCAGCTCCATCTTCCAGTCGGTACCTCCCTTACCAGTCTTGCATGGAGAACGTGTGGGCTGGGATAGATTAATGATGTCAGGGCAGCAGTTTTTTCACAACCACTCCCAGTCTGCGTATAAAGCCACTAATCACAAATTTACCTTCTGCAGACTACTCTGAGTTCCCTCCGCGTGATAAATATTATTGTCGTAAGTTGAAGGCTCAGTGACTCATATTTTCCGTGGACATCTTGCTCATTCAGCTGCTGAGATAATAGGAGTGGCTTTCTGCTGACACACATTCCTGTACGGCTCTTCATCCAACCTTACGCAACTGTAGTTTATGCTCTACGGCTCTCTTTTATTCTAGCTACATGATTTTATTTCACAACTAAACAAGTTTTGCTTGTTTGGTTTGATCAGTAAAGATGTATTCCTGGAAAAAAACAGTCAGATTCCTCAAAATCTAAACTTCAATACAAAAGAAACACTACAGTCCATAACAATCTGAGTTACTTGGCCTCTGGGTTTGTCTGCTTACTTCAGATGAAGCGGTAACTGGGCGCTTGAGGTTCCACCTGACAGCTTGTTGTTGGTAAATTAAACAGTGGAAACATGAGTTTTAGCATCGCTGCCCAATGCGGTCTGTGATGAATCCATCAAAATACCTGAGAGTCAAGTAAATAAACTAAAATATAGTGAAATTTATGTATATTTGCATTATGTTTGTCGCAGAATGACTGTACAATATCATGTTGTAATTTGAAGGTATTTTGCTTGATCTTCTGTCAGGGGAAAAGTCTACGTAATGCTCTTGTGTTTGCATGTGTTACTGTGCTTCTTTCACTAGCTAATCTCTTTTAGTGAGCGTGTGAGAGTGTTTGAGTGCACACTGTGGGGAGTCAGCACACAGGCTCACTTCACGTGGTTCCAAAGGTGAAGGGCTATTAGGGGAAAGGTGAGCCTGGGACTGCTGCTCTGGGTTACTCAGTAACGCCGTTCCGGTCCTGCCCCTCTCAGGCCTCCACCTCCGCTTGTGCACAACCCATGCACAAACATATAGCAGCTGTATCAGTGTCTTCCCCCTGAAAGGTTGCATCAGGATCTGGAGAAATAAAGACTTTTAACCTGCACATATTATCAAGCAGAAAGGTTTCCTCTCACCCATTAATGATACAGCCTGATTTCTTTTTTATTTATTTTTTGTTTTGGCATAGCTGCTGCAGAAATCAAATCTCATTGTTTTCCTTTGTGCATCCCACTGAGCAGTCGGCAGTGGTTGTCGAGCATTTTTAATCAATGTACTTCCTGTGGAATAATTTATCAGCCAAAAACTAATATTAAAGCAGATTCAACACTGTGCCATCAATGCCTGATATAGTAAACATTTTAAATAAAGAAAATTATTTAAATTTGAAACGTTTTAACACATTTTTAACATATTTTAGTCAAGCTGTCTGGGATAAAGCAGTTGAAAATGGATGGATGGATGGATAGTCAAGCTGTCCTCTCCTGTTGTTTTTCCCTTTAAACTTTTAGAAGACTTGCTCCTAAATACAGTCATTAGCGACATGTCAATCACAAGCAAACACATTTTCACATACTTTTTCTGCAGTCTTTTAGTCCAGAACATCAGGTATAAGAAGGACTTCAGTGATGCTCAATGGTTTTTGTTTTGGCCTTAGCCACAAGCAAAGACACTGCAGAAGAAACGCTTTCAATGATTTAGTTGGTACTATGTTTGTGAGTTGATCTGAATTTCGCCAGTGGTTACCTAAAAACTGAGATGACCTATGATGTGATGGGATACCAATGGGCTATCCTGTTAGCTAGCTGTTCTGTTCTATTATCATCATCCTGTTCTCCTATGCAGCACCTCAGCAGCACCTGGAGTGTCCAAGTAGTGTAGTGCAAATTCTTCACTTGCTCTCATGTACATGGGAATGTAACCCATGTAGATATTTTTCATAAAATCCTTCATTTGCTCATATAAGATAGGGAGCAATTCATAAGACTTCTAAATAACTGATGAAACTTGTGAGAATTTTAAAGTAAGCTAACATATGTGTAGCTTATTAGCAGCAGTGCAGTAAGCTACATGCACATGGTCACAAATGGTCAAAATATTTAAATAAAGAACAGATGGCTAAAGTACATTTTAGGTTTAAGTACACGTTTAAGTCCTCCTCGCTATGTGATGTCACACTCATCCACTCTCCTCCAACCTCATGAGTTTTATGTGATCTAAATATGAAAGCATTTCTTTAAGTCATCCTTGTATTTGGTTTGTTTAGTTGTTTTGCATTGGAGACAGACTAGGAAGGAACAGACTTGTTTTCCTTTATTGCCAGTAAAGGTTTTTTATTTATTTAGTATGTAAGCATCTTTCAAAGTAACTGATAAATGAGGGTATTCAGATAAACCATGGTTCTTTGAGTACATCAGCAGTCTCTGAAGGACTCACTAGAGCAAGGGTGTCTCTTGCCCTTAAGGACCACAATCCAGGTCTTAGATGCCCCCCCCCCAATACACCTGATTCAAATGAGATGCACTCATCAATAAAGTCTTAAATTCTATTCTTGCATGTTGACCCATCAATCTGATTCAGTTGTGCTGCAGCAGGAAAAATCCAGGAAAAGCCACCCCCTGAGGACCAGATTTAGACACCAGAGGGAGGCTAGCCTAAATGGATGGTGGTCATGGTAACCACTGCACTTTGTCAATCTACCGGATTTAATCTGCTCATTCACATAAATGTCCACCCACCAGATAAACATCATTTAAGATGAAAAATAGATGTTTCAACCTTCAGTGATCACATAAAGAACCAAGTTGGACATTTCCACTTGCAACTGGATTAAGCCTGCTGTTGTTGCATCACGATTCAGGCGCTCTGGCATAAAAACACAGCTGTGTGTGTGTCTGTCTAAGTTTGTGCGCGCAGTCCTGTTTGTTTACCGTCCCTGAACATAGTCACATGAAAGTAGGGGGACAGGGTACGTAGCCATGACCCTGGTGACATGATTGACCTTAGTTCCTACAACTATTGTCTTTTTTACTCTGCAGCGCACTCGCACAAACACAAACACACAACTTGGTCCAGTTCTTTCGCCTCAGGATGAGAGACACAGGACCGTGCTTTGGAGCGGTCTATAGCATGACCACAGGCAGACCAATGAAAGCAAAGACGGTGTTCTCTGGTGAGTAATGATTGACAGCATGTTCAATTACTCACACAGGCATTAGTCATAGTAAATGTGTTACATGTTCTTGTTCTCTATTCTGTTAGTGTGAAAAGGTCTACGTGTCTTGCAGGTTTAAGAATTTGTCAAAACTGCTGATCTATAAGACACTTTTTGTCATAAATTCATCATGTAAAGATCAAAAAGACATCAATATTTTTATGTTAGGTGAAGGGAAAAACAGAAAAGGATTTTTCAACAATGCAATAAATCCCTGAACATGCTTGTGTTTAATCCAGTACTTGGTACAAAGTGTTCATACCAGCAAAAGCAAACATGTTTCAGTGGGAAGGTTGCACAATGAAGTATTGCAGCCACACACAATACTGTACAAGCATTCCGGGGCACCATCAGGGGGTCCAACCTTTTTTGTAATAGTGTGAGGACAAAGCGGTGCCATTATTGGCTAAACCTCAGTTAGACCGAGCCAGTCAGATCCAAGCTTTCCTCTCATCCCACAACTATCCAAACACTGAGCCGTTAGCGACTCTGATATGCTTTGTTTATCGGGCCACCTGGACATGCATCTGGTCAGCCAGGGAGTGGGACTGTTGATAGCAGGGCCAGATGGATGTGCATTAATAACCTGCTTTATGTGTCAAAATCAAAAGTGTGTGTGGTGGCTTTAGAGGTAACTCAGAAGTCTCAGAAGCTGCGTTATGTTGTGTGGAGTGAATGAAATGCTGATTGGGGTGCTGGGAATGTCGGACAATTAGAAAAGAAAATTAATTACGGAGCACTCTTTGCTTCAGTTCAGTACTTCACAGTGCTCCCTTTCCTGCACTAATAGACAAATTACATAATAGGCTCAGAAAAAGCGGGTTTGACACGAGGTAACCTCTTACAATGAAAAAAGTGATGTGCACATATAATAGAGATGTACTGAAATGAAGCAGGGTGTATCTGAGCTTCATGAAAAGCCCAGTTTGAAGTGGTTCAGACACAATGGAGAAAATGTTACACAAATAATATCTTTATTCTATTGTGGCTGATAAGAATTGTAAGCTGCAATGAGGGTGAGGAGCTCAATTCAAACCAAAAGTTTGGCAGGCACGATGAATTCTGGGAACAAAACAATTGAGCAAAACTGTATTACATGTAAAGATTAATCAATTAGATTTCAGGGAATAAAACCTTCTCTCATGAGGCATGAGGACATGAGGCAGCCATCCTTAAAAAGCAAGCACAGGGCAGTTTGTGAAGAACCGATAATACATTAACGTTGTACACTACACACTTATGCTTACTTGGAAGTTTAGTGCAACAAAGTCCATTATTTTGTAACAACTTCTTCCTTGACAGGAGGTCATCGGCCTGAGGAGAGCTGTAAACACTAATTTAGCTGAAATTTAATTTGACTAGAAAATTGGTGACTTAAAACTACTACGGGGCTTATCTGTGTCAGTTAAATGTGTCTTTCAAAAGCTGGGTACATTCATATGAAGCTTCCAGCATTTACACTGATGTATTTTAAGGAGATTTTTTATCCTTTAACCCAGGTTTTATCCTTTAACCCAGATTCCTGCTGGTTTCATGCTCCAGCAGGCAAAAGCCTGGTAACTGCGGTCATATGGAGCGGATGATGGGATGAATGTTTACCGCTGTGCTCACTACTGCCTGCCTCTAAGTGTTGACTCCATCACCTCTCACATCTGCCGACTCATTAAATCAGTCACTCGAAGGAAGAGGCTCCCACATGCATTCACACACAACTGATATGAAGCTGAGTAAGTGGATGACTGTGTATTGTTGTGCCCTTACTCAGTGGTTCTGCTGCTCAAGCATCCTTCTACTTTCAGCCAAAGACTGCAGGGTAAAAACCTTTAGGATTCTCTGAAGCTCGTGTCCAGCAGCAACCCGTGCAGAAGTGGAAAAAGACTTTCTATTTAAAGGACTACACAGCGCCGTCCAGATGCTAAACTTCGTGGTATTCCATTTATTCCCAGTACTCAGTGTCCTGGCCAATGATATGTGAGTAACATCCGGTGAGCTGGGGAAATCCTGGGACTTAAGCGTTGGCAGTGCTGCCAAGATCAGGCCTGCTGCCATGAACTTTGATGTCAGAGAACAGAAATAAAACACTGTTTCTCAGACTGGAGGCCACAACAACACCCTGAATAGATATTCTCTTATCTTTACAATTTCACTCACATTTTATCAGGGATTATGTTATCAGGGTGGTGCCAACATTTTAGTCATGCGATATTACAAGTCACAATATCGCTAGTGGCCAGAGATAATCACAGAGATGAGCTTTGCAAACGTTTTAGAGCAACTTAGAAACTGTTGTAACCTATTTTCATGTGTCTAAGAGGGGCAAATAGAGCTCAACTGATATGGATTACTTAATAAAACTAAAGTCATTCTGGTATTTTATCATTCATGTTAGTTTTAAGGAAAACAAATGTGTGATTGGAGTTTTTCTTTGGTTGAAAATGTGCTCCTCTGCTAGACTGTGGTTAGCTGAGCTCACCTGTCAGCAGTATTGTCCCGATTCTCCAAGGTGAAGCACGCTCGCTGCAAACAGCTGCAGCTGAGACACTGCAAGTACACAAATCACTTCAAAACCCAACCTGATTTGATTAAATGTTTTTTTAGCAACAAACTAAAATGGTAAAAATAGTAGAAAGCTATTATGTTTTTTTTGTGTGGATTTATTTGAAGTTAATATTTACAAAGCAGCCATACTGGAGCCCATTTGTTCTGAAAGCATGTGTGTGTGTGTGTGTGTGTGTGGTTTCAGGGACAGCTGGGAGTGGACCAAACCAGTTATTGGGTACAAAAGGATGCAGTGAAAATTATTTCATGTTAGAACTTTCTAAATGAAGGCCTTTACATCTTCATTCATGCTGGCAGACACCGCTTGCAAAGCCAGCTCTGATGGTATTTTATCCCTAAAACTCAGACTGGTTGATATTAAAATAAACATGTTTGTACGGAAGACGATGAAATGCTGTTGAATTTTTCCAAACTACTTTTATGTGTGTGGAAAACAAGACAAGCTCCATAACTCTCCGTTTTACTTGGTTTTATTTTTAAACAATATTTTTTTCCATAACTTATAAGACACAGAAAAGAGAAAAAAAGACAAAACAAATGCCTGCACCAGTTATAGTGAATGTATCATATAAAATACAATAAATGTTCT
Source organism: Pseudomugil gertrudae (assembly GCA_037177535.1). Classification (NCBI taxonomy): domain Eukaryota; kingdom Metazoa; phylum Chordata; class Actinopteri; order Atheriniformes; family Pseudomugilidae; genus Pseudomugil; species Pseudomugil gertrudae. Next base: position 7,899,669 of record JBAMHV010000009.1, on the reverse strand, counting down.
TCCTCACAGCACACAGGAGGCTTTATGTTATATACAGACATGTCTCGCTGAGGTCACTGACCCACATTTCTCAAATAAAGCTTAGCATATGCCTCTACCTTTATGTACACTGGTATTATTATACTATACAAATGAAACGTCTACTTTAATAACCTGCAGGTTATCCTCTGCACTGCTTTGGAAGGGTCTCAGGACAGCAGGGTCTGCACTTGCTGAGGGGATCTGGGTACTAGATTTTCTGGGTCTTTGTAGGTATTAGCTGGGCTGGTCAGAGCTGTGTAAACCTCTCCATATGCTCTGCACACCAGCTCTGTAGACTGTCGGAAAATCTGCTCCCTGCAAAAACGGAGAAATCGGGAATAAATCTTGTGCTTGTTGAAAAAAACAAAAGCAACGAGTGAATCTTTTAAACATGAAAGCAAATGAAGAATTCATTTATGAGCTGAAAGAAGGAGAAAATGTACTCTGGTAATCACTGTGTGCCTCATAGTACCAAAACAGTCTGTGACAGTATATGGTTCACACTGCCATCTATGGATACATTTTACTAACTTCAAAAAGGAATAAGGAATAAATTAAGTTTAAATTAAACATTACAGAACATTAAACTGAAGAATCTGGACTTTAGCTCCTTCAGATACAACTAAATATTTGAGGATTTAAAGCAAACTCAGAGGCATTGAAATGATTATAGTACAAATAAAACATATTTTCATTTTATTTATTAAATATGTTACAAAACAAATGTTCCTGCATATTCAAAAATAAACCACTCATTTAAATGCTCTTTTAAAAACGTCATCTTTCAGGCTATTGTTGTACTTTAAAGCACCGAATTACAAGTCTTTTAAATAAAATTTTCTAAACCAGTTTGTTGTAAATACATAAAACAAAAAACTACTAAAAATAACGGCACAATTTTCGCGAGAGTAGACATGGAGGATGCAGCATTTGGACTAAAAAGCCCAGCGAGAGGACTCGAGGACACAGTGGGAGCTCCTTGGTTGTAACCCTCTTAAGCTCTTGAGAATCTATATTTTTAATTGGCCCACAGAGATCACAGTTTCTCACTGCAGTGTATTCCTTATTCCACGGCAACCGAACTAACACAAAATGTAAAATGAAGGGAGTTTGAAAATCCCATTTCCATAATTTGCACACTATTTTTGGATGTTTTTTCTGTATCTAGGTGAACAGAAGCAGATGCGAGAGTGACGGGAGGAACAATTTCAGGCAACGAGTGTGCGTGAGAAATGGACCAGAAGCTAATTAATGGTGTCCTGCCCATCAGTTCCCCCATGTCCATTAATAGAGAACATTAACCTGAGGTACAGAGCGCTCCTCAAGCCTGTTCCCAGTAAGTAGAACTCAGACAGAGCCCTCAAATGCAGTAGCTGGATTGAGCTAAAAGCATGTGCATTTTCTGATCAGTAGGACAAATACAGGCAGACCTGATGACCATTCTCTCCATGTGTTGGTGGATGAAGCAATTTAGGGTGCAAACTCCTCATGCATTTAGTGGAGTGTTTTGTTCAGCATCCAGTAATGATTATATTACATCTGGGAAACTGATAAATGTTAACCACTATTAGGCCGATGCACCTGTTCTATTTGAAATGTCTCTGAACATGCTCTTCCCTCTGATAAACATTTCAGCTGAAGCCTTAATATTACATGTAGGCTTTTGGTTACATCCTGAAAAGAGACATTATGGACAGAGACTCACTTAATGGCTGCAGTCAGCAGGAAATTGAGCTGCGGCATCACAAGAGTGTCCGGTGAGGACAAGTAGCGATCAAACTGGACCTGGAGATTGTGTGAGAAGGATTAAAATTAGGTAGGCATGAATCAAGCAGCAGCAGATCTGTCGTATGAGGCAACTTGCCATTGCTGATTTCACAGAGGAGCCGTCCATACCAGGGAGAAGGGACAGAGGACCCTGGAAAGAGAGAGGACAACATCTGGTTGCATAAGAAGATCATTTGTATCTACATTTAAAAGATTTTCTGCTACTATTCATCTACACTGCATTCTTACTTCTTTACACATGAAATATTTCCAAATCTTAAAAGGGAAATTGATAAAAACATTATTTTACTAACGTGCGTTTTGATTTGGGAGTAACAGAACTGCAGCTTAAAGACAGAGCAAATACATGTCTGACTTTGTGTACACAGCAGCAGGCACCTTTGAGGCAATTAGCCGTCACTGACCACACAAAATGTCTGCATTATGTCAAGCTGAAATGCCTAAATTACCAGCGTTAAAACCAGCAAATAAAAGAAAGTGCAAGGTTCAAAGCCGCACTGCAGCACCTGCAGGAGGTTTATAGGGTTATGAGAACTACAGCAAACATATTATGAGGCACAAACTCATCTGCTAATTATTGTTTCAAACTGCTTTATATCATGAAATAGAGGGGGGGGGGGGCACAAACAGATTTTACATGAATGATGGAAAAAAAAAATGAAATATGAATTTTGTACTTCACTGATATCTGGGATGATAGTCACATGTGTGGGGACAGTTTCAGACCACCCAGGTAAACCCAAAAGTTTGCAAAAAAGTGACAGTTTGTAAACGAGCTTTGTGTTAAGCTGTAGCAACAACAGCAGATTATTGTGTGTCCCGACATGACCCAGAGCTGAGACTTCCATGCCAAACCACAACTATGGGTTTTAGTCAGCCCAGTGGCAAAGAGTGTTACAAAGAGGGAGGAAGGCTCCAGGGCAACAGCCCTCTTATCTGCACAAGACACTTCTGCAGAAGCCAATATATTTTAATAGAACATGACACAATCTGTCTTTTCCTCCTTTTCTCTCATCGGAAAATCTGATAGAAAACCTATTATGCTCCAGCAAAGTGGTAACCATAGCAATGGTAAAGCTTACAAACGTCACAAACATCCTACTATATACGTAAAGTAGGACGCTATAGAACATCCCACTACATACTAGAATACATATATGTATGTATGTATGTGTATA
>JBAMHV010000009.1:7850508-7884219 GCA_037177535.1 Pseudomugil gertrudae | reverse complement strand
CCCAGGTCATAAATAAGTCTACTTTGGTTCTAGGTAATACTTCTACTGCTCTTTTCAGTTCTTACCAAAGTTTTTAGGCTCAGGAAGCAAACAGGTTGTACAATGTCATTTAACAGTAAGGAGCTTTTATAAAAATGATAATCATTAGGATACATTTATTTATTATACACATTTATATACTTTTATTAGTATTTATACATTAGAAATTACCTCAGTAATCGGTGCATCACGAGCACCTCGCAGTGTGGCCATCTCCTCATTAGAAAGCTGGAACTTGGAAAGGAAAGCCTGAGCAACCTGAGCTCTCACCTCAAGTCGTTGACTACAAGGAAACAAAGAAATGCTGTAATTTTCTACATTTATTACTTCAATACTAGATTTCCTTGTTAGAAAGATGGGGATTGACTTTTCATTGTGACTTTTGTGTCTCTTTTAAGATTTTAACCCTATTTTTCAGTCAATGCGCCCACATTACGTTTTAAATCTGTATTTTCCTCATCTTCCTCATGCTTTTACAGACTACACTTAAATAAAATGAAAAACAGGAGCAGAGTCGCAAGGTTTTATTTAACATAAGAACTGTGCATCAATACGTAATGTTCAAAGTTCTCCAGCAGGTGGCAATCACACCCAGCATACCAAACACACACACACACACACACACACACTTTGCTTAAATAGTGAACTGAGAATGATCACAACAGGGTGCGACACACACTGAAGAAATTAGTGTGCATGAGTAAGAATCTGCACATATAGTCAAATGAGTGAGAAAATACATATTGCAGGATAAAGAGCAGAGCCGGACACTGTCCAGGTTTTGTCACTTTTAACAACTAAAAAGTGACTACTATCATGTCCGGATGTGTCTCAATACAACAGTGACCATGGCAACCACCCCAGTCCAACAGGGAACTCTGTTGTAGGCCAGAAGAACAACAGCAGGTCCTCCCTCTGTGCCCATCCTTTCACCACATCCTCTTCATATTCCCTCCTTTGTGAAACGAGTCATAAGCAGTAAATCACCGGGTTATTTTGGTCCAGGAGAAAAACCTGAAGATCATGTGACCTTTGTTTCTCACGTGGCAATAACACGTGCTCAGCCGGCTGCAAGTAAAGGGTTGTAAAACTTATCTCTGATTCTTCCTCTGTACAACTCACCAAGCCTCGCACACAGATTTGCCATTTGTGACTTCTTGTGTTGCAAAACACAGATAGACCTGGCTGCTATATCCTAACAGCTGACTTAGTTCCAGACACATTTATAAACTGCAGGAAAGATCATTAATATCAATATGATGAACTCTGCAGAAGCACAGCAACCCTGCAGCCGGAGGTTGTAAAACGTTGTTGCTTGGCCTGTTACAGATATCTGTAATTACAGTTATGTATTAGGGTAATGTACCAGAACACAGTTATATCATTTGCACTTAGGATGTACGTCACTATCCAACACACAACGCATAAAACCTCAAAAACAGAGAGATTCAATTAGAATTGATCACTGACAGAGGAAGCATCGGACAATTGGAAAATAAATTCAAAAGAAAAGAAACATACCAAAAAAAAAACCTGTTACCATTGCAACAATGTACACAAAAATAACACGCGATAAGGCAAAAATTAATCATAAATTAGTGAAACAATTTAGAATATTCAGGTCAAATCTCTAAATCTAGTAGTGAGAAACCACAGCTGTTGGGCCTTGAGCAGCAATTTCCTCACTAACATGCACATTTCTGCAGAAAGCTTCCAGAAAATCTAATTCAGTAATCTCTTCTGTTGTCAGAAACCCATATTAACAGGAGATAATTTAGCTGAAAATGTTCTTCTGCAGTGATCTTTAAAAGAGAAGAAACATAAAAACCCCAGCTTGTTGTAATTTATGGGCTAAATTAATCTGGATTTTGGATAAGTTTGACATGGGCGCGGCTTGCTTCCATGTCAAACTTAATAGATTCATTTCTAGAAGTAACCCCTAATTTTAAACATCCAAATCAAAGACTGGCAGAGCCGCTCATCTAGGATGTAAATCATAATGAAGAGGCAGACAGCTTACAGTGCTGGAGGTGAGGAAAGTATGGGAGGTCTCTTAGGAGAAAGAATGGAGCAGAGGGATAATGCTGGGCAGCGCTGTCAGGACATGACACATTCCTTTCCAGGCTTCAATGCCGGGGAGAAGCAACATGCTTGAATCTGTAACGTCACCACTCGTAAGTACATGGAGTTTATGTGTCAGAGGTTCAAAGATAAATAGGTCAACAAGCTTTTCTTCTTCATTTAGATCAAAGCTACATAAAGGGATGATGTCATCCTGCCTCTGTATGCTCAGAAAACTGATTTTTCTGCTCAAACATAGAAACTGTTCATGCAATGTAACATAGTCCAAGCTCATAAACAGTCAAAATGAGCCTGAAATTCCTGTAGCTATTTAATTAACTCACAAAGCTGAGCTGATCGTACAGCCCGTGAGAGCTTGTTCAGACAGTTCCATCTAGCAGCCACTAAACCATAGCGAAGAAATGCTGAACTGCTCTGTGTAACAAGCAAATGTTCAATCAACTGACAAGCTGTAAACCGTGTGGGTTAATTCTCTATTAAAAACCATCGAGGGGCAAAGAACTACATGGAAATCTGGCATTCACGAAGCCGTTAGCTGCATGTCGATGAATCAAAGAGCGGTTACATCGGAAAATGCATTTCCTCGTTAGAGCCAAGCTGGGCTTTGAAGTGTCATTTTACACAGGTTGCCGTTTACATTCTGGGGTTTCATGCTTCTTTACTTCATAACGACTTATACAGGAGTCAAACTGAGTCTAATAAGACATAAAGGCCAAACGTCTGATGATAATGTAGCGCGTGTTGGAGTAACCGATGTGGAACATGAGATGTGCCACGAGCCAAGTGCAGGCAAACATTAACTGTGGTTACTTAATCCATTAAGGCATATAGATCTACTGTATCTGCACGAGTGGTTTGGAGAATGTGTGTAAGAGTGTGTTGCCTCCAGCTCTGAGCATGAGGTCACAAAGTCAACAGAAACATCCGTTGGTGAAATGTCTCAACTTGCTCGATATGATGCGGAGCAGGTGGGGAGGATTGTATTCGAGCATGGAACAACACACAATCTCCCGTTTTGTGCGGTTGATGACAGCATCTTTAAGCAAGACATGACCAAAACAAAAAGTCCTCATGACTGTAAGTTAGCACGCAAACACAGGGCAACTGCACTCTGTCACTCTCCTCTTTTACCTTTGTTTATCCACAAAGGAAGCAATCTACACTTTCCATTTTATTAGAGTGAACATATGATACAGTGCCAGGGACAGATGGGACAGCAAAAACAATTAAAGATAGGCAAAGAAGTCCTATAAGCACAAACACAACATCCCTGTCAGTTTTAACAGTACAGACACATTAAAAAAGAAGCAACGGTTTGGGACTGAAGAGGTTTGTGTGACCTGAAAAGATCTGATGAAAAGGACTGAGGTGAGGAGGTGCAGGGGGACTGACTGCAGGAGGACAGCCTGACTGCACGCTTCTCCTGGCAGCTCTTCTGAGACAAAATAGCTAGAGACAAGGTCAGAGCCCAGCGTGCACAAACTATCCAATCTGACTGCGAGGTCACGGTGGTTCTGTGCATGAAAATGTCACCCAGACAGACAGAAGGTCCCAATGGGAGCACTATGCAAAGAAAAAGACAAGGCTAGGGACTGCTCAGAAGGACATTCATGTCAAACCTCTGTCTGCCTCAACAAGGCGCCTGACACAAATTGATAGTCCTAATTCATCGCTTACATGTGCTCAAAGGCAGCTTTATCCCCACTGCGGGCTTTCACGGATCTCAGAACTCATCTCCAGTGTTCACTTCTGCTGATGGTGGGCCAGTGAGGCATAAATTATACCAGGACATTGTCTTTAATGTCTTTTGCAACAAACCTACATCATCCCCACCAGGATTCCTCCCTCTGTGTCAACACACAAGGTCACCGAGAGCCGAGATCCCATCTGCCACAAATGCTCATGAACACCATCCCCACCCCGATTCCCACCAGAGAGAAGCGGTGTTTTATTATTTTTACACAACCATCAACACTGATGACCCAATAACATACCGGTAGCTACACCTGACGATGTGCAAGCGCAAATATCTCTGGAACTTTATTCATATCCTTTGTCTACACAGGGAAATGCTCGCAGACTGGAAAGTCCTACCACCAGTGAAACGGTTCATCTCGAACGGAGTGAAGTGACTCAACAGATATAATCTTCCTGCAGCAGGACATAATCATTATTAGATGGATTGTAATTGGACAGCTCAGAAAAAAATGGTGGAAATCTGCTCTACCTGGAGCAGTGTGAGACACGTTTTGATGGTGCAAATGAAACATGAGCTCCAAGATTAATCGGACTCCTGAACTAAATGTGCAAATTAATTTATTGCTGACACATAGATTACATTTACTGCAAGTTGTTCAACCAAAACCCATCCATAATAATGTCTATGACCAAAGGCGTATTTCCTGTCTGTACGCTCGTGTAATGGGGATCTGAATATTTAGGATCCATGTAGTCAGTTAAAATATGCTGTCAGCAATTCTCAGTGAAATACAAAAACAACCAATAATCCAGTTAGTTTGTCTTAACTAAATATAGTGAAGGACAACAATGATGACAATTAAAAGAACTGTGTGTGACTGTACTGTAAAAACACCATTACAGGACATTTTCCACAATGTTAACTCCGATTTTTTTAAATGTTTTAAATACAACCAATGAAGACAATAAAAGTATTTTTTACACAGGTTTGCTGAAGATTTGTTCAAACTAATGAACAAAATAGAGATTAAAGATTTTCTTGCATTTTAGAAAAACTTTTCCACAAATAGGGTTTTTATAATTGATTGTACAATTTGCATAAATCAATCGTCCTTCATTGATGGAAAAAAAAAGCCAGTCGCTCCTGCTTTGTTCTGAATGAATCACAACATAAAACCAGCTTCATGAGGATATTTGTGCCAGTAAGGCCCACACACTGTGCAAAAAAGGTTCATATTTTAACTGGGACAATCACCTCGATTTGTCATAATAATTCAGATAATTTAACATTTAAATTTTGCACAATTAACTGAGCCATAAATAGTTTCTCTATTTTTTTATTGTATTAATATCTAATAGTATTGATATATTTATTGTATTACTGTATTTTTGTATTGCAGAGTCTTTATTTAGAAGCTGCTGGTTTCTAGTTTCCCAGAGGGAGTCATCCCACAAAGATCAATAAAGTTAAGTCTAAGTCTGGAAAACAAATAGGTAATCCTTTTAGATGCATGATTAAATGTGCTAAATAAAACATCGGTAGATAGTCATGCAGATGTCCACATATGCAGTATAACACTTGTTAGGTGGGTTGTGTGATTCCTGCTGCTGAGTTTAAAGTGACATTTATCTGAGAAACTGTGAACAGAAAACAAGTAACCTCTGTGGAAATAACACAAAATGATGGCGTCTCTGTTTGAACGGATGACAACATCCATCAGTGTCAGGTGTGTCAGGTTTAGTTCTTCAGAACAGAAGAGAAAGAAATGATGGTTTGATATTTATCTGTAATTTGGGAACATTATTAGAATTTTAAACTCGCTATCCTACTTTAAGGATCTCCTCGGTATTCTGAAATGCCACTTTTAAATGTAGAATGTGATCCCTGCTATATGTTCACACTCAAAATTTTGGTGAAAATACTTAAAAAAAAATTTTTGAACAAATATTTCAGGGTTTCGGTCCAGCAGCCATACAAATAAACATCCAGGTAAACTTATTTACCTTAGCATATTAGTGTATTAGCATAAATAAACAATAATAAATTGCTGATAAAAGTGTAAAAATGAATCCAATGGTAGTCACAAGATCACCTTTTATCTAAAGTGTACTGCATCTTTTGCCCTCTAAAATCCTGCTCAAATATGGTTGGCTAATGTTATTGTATACAGATATATAATAAATACAGAACAATGACTTCCAATGTGAATATGTTTTCCTTTGTGTGTCCAGACTGCAAACATACTAATGCTTCTTTTTATTGAGATTAAACATTAAAGGTTGTTAACTGCTGTTTATAATATATAAAATTACATACACCATATAAAGAACAGAAAAATCTATTTCAGTATAATAAATTCTGCAAATGCAAATTACGTTCACATTTATTCAAAATATTGACATTTTTGGATTACATAGGAAGACAATAGCTTTTTTTTAATACCGCCCCAAGTACTAAGATTTACAAAGATAGCCCCCACATGCAGAGAAATGAAGATGTTTCTAAACATGTACTCACTTTTCACTTTGCAACTTGTTGGTTTTTACAATGAGGTCCTGCGTTTGCTCTTTAGCCGCCTGTTGAAATGTTAAGGAAAAAACAGAGGTTTTATATCAAACCTACATAAATAAATAAACAATCCTATGTTTATTATTCAGTTTAGATTTAACATGAAGCTCAATATAATAATTAGCTGACCTTTAATCTGCTGGTCATTTCGTCACAGCATGTACTCATGGCCTGGACATCCTCATGAACACTTTCAAGCTCCTGAGGAAAAAAGAGATTTATAGTTAGTATCTCCACATTAAGACATAAGCGATAACTTACATACATGTTAGCTGGGAATCTGACCAAGTAAAAGGTTGTTACATTTGCCACAACATTACTGGGTCTCACGAGCTTTTTGCTAAAAACTGTTATATGTTTAGTCCTAAAACGTCCAGGACTGATAACCTTACAATCAATCTCAATCTTTCTTTATTTCAGACCCAATGCAGGTCCATAGCATAAAAAACAAGATAAGATAAAATACAATACAAGCACAATTACATGTGAAGCTGCCTTAAACACCATAATTAAACCAACCCTGCTCTGGGATCAAGCGGTAGAAAATGGATGGATGGAGATCTGAATCAGCACATTAACGAGGAATCCGTTAAATATTGTCATACCTCTTTCACGTCTTTAAATATTCGTGCAAACTCTTCATTGATTGTCAGACTTCGTCTCTCTATATCACCACGAAGATTTCTTCTGGTCCGCAAACTGTTCTCAGTGAAGAAGCCTGAAAGCGCCTTTAGTGCCTCCAGCATCTCCTGGAAGCAGAAAAAAAAAACACAAAAACAGCTGGTTATGATAACTATTCTGCTATTAAGAATCTAGTATTCATGACATTTTACATCGAGTGTCATGCAAAGTCGTATTTTAGTAATGTTTGATTACAAAGAGCCGCCATTGTTAGTTCCAAATTATTATTTCAGGAGTTACAATAATCAAACTGATGACAAATCACTAAAATGCGAAAAGCTAACACATTTAGCCACTGTTAGCAATTAGCAGGAAGCTCAACTCTAGCATCTTACCTTGTCGTTGTCAAGTCTCGTTTCCAATATTTTGTTAAGCTTCCTTGACAGTGGGTTATTGGGCTGTGATGGAACATTTGGATTCGATGAAACGTTTGGACTATCAGTTGAAATTTCTACTTTAGTATTGGCCATTTTTCACATACACGTCCACGTCAACTCTGTAGTTGATATTTTGGTCCGTTCGAAATTGAGTCCGGTCGGGGCTTAGATACAACGTTCCGCTGTACTCTTGTTGAATGAAAGAGACCACAACTGACTGTTTATGAAAGCCTATATATTAAATACCCTTTTTATTTTCATATAATTGGACTGAGCGGTACAGATCATGAATGATAGATAGCAGTTGAATGAAAATAACTGTAATAAAAACAAGATGCACTGTTGTTGCGCTATAATTTTCTTAATTAGATGTCATTACAGTTGTTTTCCATACTAAATGCCGATACTAAAAGCGCACCTTAACTCATTTTCAGAGAACATCCTATTATGGCGCGTTAAAAATATTACAAGCATAAATTCTCTGTGATTGCACTGATACATCTGTAATTACATGTTTTGAAATAAATACAATAAATATGCTAGACATATTTTGATATTTAAATCAAAAACAAAATTTCATTTAAATCACAACCTACAATCAAACCTAAAATCTTAAAACTTAAATTGGTTTCTGAACATTTCAACACACTCACACACACACACACACACACACACAGGTTTGCATGCAGAGCTAAGAGAAATTGTAGTTGAGAAACACAATTTTATCTCCGCTTCCTGATTATTATAGACATTCGTAAATGAGTGATTTTCTTGACACGAAACTCTTTTTGGAAACACTGAGGATCATTTTAGATGCCCATGAATGCACCGCGTGCACGCGGGGATGATAAGAGCGGTGAGTCCAGCCCCTGGGTGGGGATTTGTGTGATTGATGGTCACCTCCCAGCTCGCCTCCTCCCCGCCTCCCTCCGCTTCCAGCGGCAGGAATGTGAGCTCGGGAGTCCGGAGCTCCTCTCCGCACCGCGCAGGACTCACTCATTAATGATCGCCTCGCTTACACACATTGATGAGAAGGAAGTGATTGCATATCCACACTGCTGTCACTTTTCCAGGATTTACAGTCTTAACTCAATCTGGTATATTTCCATATTTCCTCGACTGGAGAAAAGTTTGCTTTGACACCCGACACAGCTGGAAGTCCGCAGATGGGAACGAGCTCTCGGTGTACAGCGAGCGCACCTTCTATCGGAAGTCTTCCAACATGTAAGATTCTCCCTGTTTCTTCCACGTTTTCCTTATTTTCATTCCGACAGCGTCAGCACTGCGATAGGATAGAGTGTTGTTCGAGGTCACCCCTAACGAGAGATCCCTGCATGCTCCTGCAGAAGTGGCAGCTCCTGCAGGGACTGTGCTGGAAATCTGTGTGGTTTGTTTACAATTAACAAGTATTACACTGCATTGCTTCAAGTTTTGCTCTGTCATGTGTGTGTGTGTGTGTGTGTGTGTGTGTTATATAACTTCAAACTTTATTTAATGGACACATCTGCAGGTTTTATCGACTGTTTGACATTATTTCCCTAATAAAGACCATTTTTAGCCACTGTGCTCTGTGTATAGACTACCTGTTAGAATACCGATTTGAAGTCTGTATCTTTTTAGTCTGATTTATTTTATTTCAGTTATTACTTTCAAAGAGAAAAGCCTGAAATAAAAAGAAGTAATACAGAAAAAAATTCAACATATCAAATTAGAAATGATCAGACTATTTACTGGCCTGAATTTGATCACGATCATGTTTTGTTTGTTAGTCAAATTACTATTATTTAATTTATTTTGTCTCATTATTTCATTTAATCTATTTTTTGAAGTTTTTATTAAATCCCCCTAGGAAGGATGAAAAATAGACTCAAATAATTAACAATTAGTACCAAAATCTCAATCTCGTTATACTTGTGTATAATGACAATAAAAGGCATTCTATTCTATTCTATTCTATTCTAAAATCTGATTAGTCCATGACTAAAGGTCTGCTAATTAGTAATTCCCTCTTTCCCCCCTCATTAGGGTTAATTGTGTATGTATAATAACTGAGGAACTACTTTTATGATTTTTTTTGTCCTGTCATGGCAGCTTGCTTACACAGCTGATTTGTCTATCATTGCTAAATCTGGTTGTTTGTCTTTCTCCTCACAGGGACCCAGAGAGTCTGAGAAGGTGAAGACTGCAAGTGTTAAATGCTCACTGGAAGCGTTTTAGCAACACAGCAACTGTTCATCTAACTGCTGTCCCTCCAGTGACTGTGTCAACCAGTTGTAGATTGTTTACGATGGCGTCTAGTCTGACATGTACGGGTGTTATCTGGACCCTGTTGTCCCTGCTCTCTGCTGCTGCCTCCTGCGTGGGTTTCTTCATGCCCTACTGGCTGTTGGGAATGCAGATGGACAAGCCGGTATCCTTTGGCACATTTCGACGCTGCTCATATCCAGTGAGGGATGAAGAGAAGCAGATGACAGTGATGCTGGAGCAGTGTGGGCGCTACGCCTCCTTCCACGGCATCCCGAGTCTGGAGTGGAGGATCTGCACGGTGGTGACAGGTGTGGGATGTGGCCTCCTCCTGCTCGTGGCGCTCACAGCTCTCATGGGCTGTTGCATCTCTGACCTCATCTCGCGTACAATTGGCCGTGTGGCCGGTGGCATCCAGTTTGTTGGAGGTGAGCACACTGATGTTTATCTTGTGTTTGTACCTGAAAGCTTGCACACACAACCCACAGTCCTGATCCGGGTTTGCTGTATTTTGGTATTTTTTAGCAGTCGTATCACTTCCTCATCAGTTTTTTTTATTAAACACTGTAAAATCTTTATAAATCCAGAGATAGATGTGTTTGTAGGGATTATAAAGGGTTTAATGGCTGTAATTAACTTCTCTTTGAACAAAGAAAAAAGCAACAAAATCCTGTTGGTGAGGAGAGGAGGAAGCATGGATATCATGGTACTTTTCTTGGCCAATGGTCCTGCCTTCTGCCCAGAAAAGCTGTGGCTTCCTCAGACCACTCTCCTGCACAGGAAATGAAAAGTCTCTCAATAAGATTTGAATTTTATTTTAAGGTTCAAAGCAACACTCATTCTCTGGTTGCACATAGACTGTTATTTCACACCCTGTTCTGTTGATGTTTGCAACATTTTGTCCTGCTTGTGTTGATGCTGTTGGCTGCGTTTCGCTTTGGTCCTCTTTTTGCTTGGAATGTGTTTTCATGTTGTAAATATGGTGGAACATTTCATTTGGTAGAAGGAAAAAACCCTTTAAAACAGGGCAGAGTTTTATAGTGCATTTCTCAGTTTGAGGCTGAGCAATACTTTTGCACGTGTGCAGTAAACATTTGGCATTAATTCATTTCTTTTGGCTGTATTTTAGGCAAGGTTTAGTTTATTTTTACAGCACCTTTCATGTACAGGACAGCTCAAAGTGCTTTACATTTTAGTGAAATTGTGGAAAATCTTCAGGGCTACAGATGAGCTCAAATCCTGAGCTCTGTGCCTTATACAGCATGCAGTCCTGGAGTTGAAAAGAAACCCACACTGATCCTCTTTGCAGAAGCAGAATCTTGTCCACGCTGCAGAAAGTATCTTTATGTTTGTCTGTTTAATTGCAGTAAATACCGTAGACCCAGTTCAGCTCAGCAGCAGCTTTGTGGACCATTGTTTTTATTTTTTATGCACATGTGTACTCCTGGGACGTGAGGTCTGAGGGAAGGCTTACAATGAAGCTGCAAATTTCCTTGCCCCAGTTTAAGAAGCTGTGGCATTCCAACTCTCTCATTAAGTCCCAAAAAAAATGTTTTCTCACATTCTGTGGCTCACCACTCGGCTTTTCACAATCCCCCATCACTTCAGTTGGAATTTAATAAGTGATGTGACAGAATAGCAGGTTGCAAGCAGATTTGATGGAGCTGGCAGGTTTTCAGAAGGATGAATCTACACAGGACCACCATAACGCTCAATGTCCTATTACTAAAAGCTGCTCAGAAACATCAGTACTAATGATGTTTAATGTAGAGGATGAATGAGGTGAAGATCGGTTGGGTTTCCTGAGAAAATCAACACTTTTTCTATATGAAAAGCTCCTTTTTAATCTCACAGCTACCACATGAAATGCTGCTTTACAGCAAAGCAGCTATTTTTGGTTATAGGATTAAAGAAATTCCTGCCTGTCTTTCTCGCAATTCCTCCTTTTGCAGACTCACAAATCCAGACATGCATGAATTTACATAGTGGGAGAGTGGAGAAAGGCAGCGTACAATACAAGAGACGCTGCTCAGATCTTTTCATCTGAAATGCTGGTGAGCCAAAGGGCAGAGATGTCTCAGAAGAGCTAATTGGAAGTGACATAACTGAAAAGCTCAGAGGGCTTTGGCATGTATTGTCTTCAGTTACTTCTAAACAGTGTCAAAATATCCAGGCAGGCGAGGGAAGTTTAGGGAGGGAATATAAATGTACCTGATGATTTAGGCATTTGGTATTGACTTCTTACCAAAGGAGAAAAAAATAAACAGATCTGCAGGGAAACTGTTGTATCGGGGCTGAGAAGTGTGATTAAATCTCAGCAAATGCTGAGGAACAGTGAGAGGAAGTAAATGTGACGAAGAGCAACAGTGAAGTGAGCCTCATGCTTTACCATCTGATGTTAGTTGCATGCTCCCCTCATGGTTTCTCTGATCTTGTTGTAGACCTTTTTAATGAAGAGCATTTTTGCCGGGGAGGGCCAACACTGTGGGCTGCCACAAATTAAATATATCAGCTTCCCATATTATAGTAATTCATCTCACCCCCATGAAACAGATTAGAGGTGAAAAGACTTACTAATGTTTTATCTCATTGGCTGCTGCTCCTACATAAAAAAACCTTTCACAGTAACTATTTGTTGTTGTTTGTCACTGTTTTCTTCCCAGCTCACTAAAGGCAGCGCCGCTCCAGAGCTCCTTAATTGCTAATGGCAGCAGATTTTCTCCACAACAGAGAATTTGAGTCTCAGTTTGAAATTGTTCTGGCTCATAAATCAAAGGACTGGGAGCTTTATGCCTTCTCTATTAAACAACTACCTTTGCTGTAACTTCTGTTTTCACTTATGCAACCATGCTAGCACTACATCGGTGGTGGCACAGACGAGCGGTTCAGACATTTAAAGATTCTTGACTTGGATTTGGTTGTTAGGGATTTTGTCCCTCGCCCCTCCTGCAGAGGTTTGCATTGTCTCTGTAGATGCTTCAAGCTGAATTACACACAGCAGGAAGAAAGCTGTTGAACCATTTAGACACTCAGTGTGCACTTTTTCTCTTTTTTCTAAACTTTGTTTTTCTCCTCAGCTCAATAATCTGCCTTTGAATTATACATTTGTCTCCATGTATGAGTTGTTATTTTGACATTTCACCTTTAGACATCATTATGCCGGTGCGACTTTGACATGTTCTGTGATTGGATATGAATAATTAAATGTTGGAACTTGTGCTGGAAGTGTGACGCTACATCAGTTTCTAACATCTTGTGCAGATGTTGTTTTATTGGCTGCTCCTTCATCATACAGTACCTCTCATAGGCATGGACTGTAACTGAGACATCTAATCTGAGGGGATTTAGAAAATGTGAGGGAATATCTCATAAAAACGCGTCATGTGATGAAGTCGAAGCTGGAATACAGCTGTCAGACTTTGTGTAAGCTTTGTGCTAAGAAAGAGGCAATAAGGGCAATGTACTGTATAACATAAACCTTATTTAAATATATTTATAGATAATTGGGAGCGGTATTATAAATGCCCACTAACATTGTACGCAGTCCCATCCTGTGACTAAATATCTACTTTGGAGACTTTGCATGAACCGTTTGTACTAAACCTTCTTTTATTTTTTCTGCTTCACTTTATCAGAGCTGGTCTTTGCAGATAAAGCTTGCACATTGTATTAATATTTGAAAGAGAGTTGGAGCTACAGTTGTATCATTTCCAACAGAGACTAATTTACATCCTGAAAGTTTTGTTTATTTTTTTTAAGCAAGGCTGAAACTTTTTCATTTGTGCTATATGCCATCTTGATTTATTCTTCGCCAGTAACCAATGTACTGATATTTAAACCTCTTAATACAGCTCATAAGTCTTTGCTTTATGTCTTCGAATTGGCCTTGTGGCTGTAGAGATAATTCCATATCATTAAAGGTATGCACTTTTTGAGCGGAAGCCTAAAAAAAGGGCTCAAAAGTTTTAAGAAAAACTAAGCAGATTATTATTTGTTACCATTGTTGTGTGCATTTCATCATAAACATAAAAATATCCCATAAAGTTTCTTCCTTATATGCTGGATTTTCTTCCATCCCTTCAGTTTATCTGTTCAGCATCATCCAAACCTGCTTTTTTTTTTTTAAACATAAAGAACTTTGAAATTTGTTTAAAAAGTGTTGGCCGTCTCTCGGGCTCAGAACGTAGCAATTTCTGTAACAAGCATGTGCTCCGATTTGGCTCTGACATCTGGGTTTTGTCTCAGATCTCACAACCTTGCCCGAGACAGTCTTAATTCACTCACTGTGTGACTGGCTTTAAGGGATTAACGCTGGAGACTTGTGATATAACTACATGCCAAACCAATGGATAGCTTAAAAATGAAATCTCAGAACCACTTTGGAACTGGCAGGAGAATAATGTAAAAAGGCCAAAAAGGGAGACGTGTGACCCATTTTTCATAGCACCTGATGTGAAACTTTGGCATGTTGTTTGCAAAAGTAACAAAAGACGTATTAGTGTTCTTATGAGAACAATTAAGGCAAAATAATCTGTTTTTAGCAGTGGAAGCACAGCAACATATGAAATGCCTTTATAATGTCATTAAACAGGTTGGAATTTAGATAAAGATACATTGCACTGGTTTGTTGTCACAGAAGCCATAAGGCCTTTAGAGGCAGTCAATCAAATAAACGATGTGCCCCCTCTTTCCAAAAAACAACAAAAAAAAGAAAGGTCAGATGAACATTACCGGTCACATTAGGAGAAGCAGGGATAAAACATCGTTCCAAAACATGCCTGAAATCTCTGAAAATATTGTTTTGACCTGTGGAGAATGTCACCGTGACTGAAATCATTTTAGCGCTTGATAAAAATGTCAGGCGATATGGTTTCTATGAGCTGCAGGGTGTAAGCTATGTTTTATTGAAAACATTTCCAACTGCTGAGTCCTCAAAACTGAAGGTGAAATAGCAAGACGAGCACAATGATGCACGATGGCTGCACTCGGCCTTTTTCTGGGAGTTTGTTGGGACAGTGTGTGCCGTACACATTGCTGCTGTTTCAGATGAGGTGCAGCCTTATGAGGTGTTTCGTCCCCCCCCAGGGATGTAAGGTATGTAAGGCATGTTTGAAATAGCCCAACCAAGCTTTTAAACACATATATAAGCATCATAAGGCCAGTAGGGACTCTAATTTTGGCTGAGATTGTTGAAGTACGGAGAACTCTTCACAGTTTGTGAAGGAAAATTCAATGCCATCACTGCTGGATGAGCATTAATTATTCATTAAAAGCGCTTAATGTCTATTACATTAGTCATTAGACAAGAGCACTGACAGTTCTTTGATGAAATGAGATGAGAAAAATGCAGGCTTCCTCACGCGCCTCTTCTTCCCTTTAAACTTTGTCACAGTGAAATGACAAACTTATCATTTATGAAGTAAATCTTTTATCTTTGACCACTTGCGAAATTCAAGTTTTGAAGTTTCCCTGACTGAAAACAAAAAGAGAATTTTATAGAAGCTTATTGAAAGCGCGCTATGGTAGTGTTTCAGTAGCAGAGGATGTGATTGTGAGGGGAACAACATGACATTTGCCTCCACAGTTTGCACAGATTTGTTGGCAGCTCTGGTTGAATACTTCCCACACAGCCTCCACTGAAGCTGCAGTCGATCTGAAATATCACATAATTGGCTGTGTTTCCTTCTGGGAAAGCTTCTCCAATTCGTTTTCGGGTTGATTGGCTGCGTTTACACCCTTGCACCAGCTACCCATTTGCCCTCACTGGTGCGGTTTGTCAGCAAGTTGACAATATTAAGCTGCCCGGAGGATGTAAGTGAATTACTCTCTGTTGCACTTAGGTTTGACACCATTTTCAGTCTACTACTTCCTTGAGTAGCTCTTCTGTTTCCACAGAGGTGACCTATCACACACAACTTGTAACACATTACTCCGGTCATGTGGTGCTGCTGAGATGAAATTAACTTCCCCACATCTGTCTGCACCACCTCTGAGGCTCAAAGGGTATATCAAGGGCATGAACATGAGTGATAAATATAAGGCATGCATATAAATTACAGATGGGCGGTGTTTATGGCATACATACTGTTGCCAAGGGCTATTTGGCACCGTCTTGTGTTGTCCTGTTTCAGTCATACCAGCACAGCTAGGAGCTTTGTCCTTGTGTCGGCTTTGTGTGCTCTCGCCAACTGGATCCCACCCAGTCCTACAATGTGTGCTTCCACTCCCCTCTCACCAGCAGTACTTATTTTCAAGAGGTACAACTAAATAAAATCACATCCATATGTGAAAAGCTTCAGGATGAAGAGCTCATCTTTCTGTCTGGAACAGTGTCTCCTCACATTCGGTGCTTAATGATGTCGTGTCCCGAGACATTTCTGAGACGGTGGGTAAATATTTCCTGATGTGTCACGTTGTTCTTTTCACGTCCAAAACTTATCAGTATTCCTTCCTCCTCGTGTGCCTGCCAGTTTACAGGGATGATGATGAACTGCACTGTCGCTCATCTGTCATGTAGTTATTGCATAAACCGAATGAGATAGCAGCGGCTCATACGTTTAAGAGAAGGAAGCCAGGACTTTTCACCGTTCACAAGAGGCTTATGGTGCTTGGAACACTCTCATTCTCTTCATTGCTTACATTTCCGGTCTCTAATGGTTATAAAGTGGATGTCTCTTCCTGTGGGTTGATTGATCACCTAAAGTACATAACACTCTACACTGTAATATGCTCATTCCACCCAGTAGCCATTTTTTTTCTCAACATACAGTTCCCTGAAACCCCCACTGACATGACCACAAGTGTGTTTGGAGTCGGAGAGCTGTAAAACGTAGCCTGTGGCTAGAAGCAGCTTATTCTCAGTCAGTCTTCACTCTTATTTGGGATGAACTCATATTTTCTTCATTTTCGCTTTTGGGTTACTTCTGGTTCTCCCAGCCTTTACCTCTTTCTTTCAGGTTTGTTTCATCATTTTCTGATTTTACTCTGCAAATTTTTGTTCCTCATTTTCTCCACCTCAGTTACTGTGCTCATGACAGTATGTTGCAAAAAATTAGACGAGGCCAGGACCTATAAGTAACCGAAAAGCAGTCTGGACTAAATGTTAAAAAAGAGCGAGAGAGAGAATGTTGGAGCGAAAGACAGTAGGGGGAAAAAAAGAGCGGAAAGCCCAGCATCAACAGGGATTTAGTTTTGTCAAACAGGAAGTCGGGAGAACCAAAGAACAGACAGATAAGTCATTTCAGTCTACCCCTGTATTCATTGTTTTTGCTGGTATAGCAGCAAGCATGGTGCGTGTCAGATTGTTTCTTATCAGGAGGAACAAAACTGTTGGAGAAAACATTTTTAGTGTGTGTGCAGTCAGTCCTGGCATTCATGAAGCTGTAAAAACACAGAATGGGGAACAGGGGAGCTCTCAGTTAAGGAATTACTGCGTTTAAGAAATTAATTTAGTTGTGAATAAATAACAATGTTGATGTACAAAAAATAAATTCAACAGCAGTTTGAGTTTCTTTATAAGCAGCAGCTGCATTCCTGAAAGCTTTTATTTTATTTCTGATGAAATGTCTTCAGGCTGCAGCCGGCTTGTTGGACCAAATAAGTTATTCAATGTGGCCTTTGGAAAACCGAGAAGAAGAATTTATTTGTTTCTAGACTGAACATTAAGCTAATCAATACAACAGCACCCCTTTTAGACATGCAGTTTTTCTCATGAATCTGATATCAGCTGTGTCTATCAGACTCTTTTTTTAGTAAAGCTGAGATGCTGTTGTGTAATCTAGAGACGCACAACAGGAAAATCCTCAACATTATTTTCCACAAGAACAAACATCTGCTTGTATGTTGCTACAGAAATCAGGGTCAATCTGCAAAGTGCGCTCAGATGAGGTGAAAGATAATGTTTTTCTCTGATAACAGCTTGTTACTGCGATTGCAATAAATCTTCATAAGTAAGAAGCCAGTCAGTTATATATAACA
This sequence comes from Pseudomugil gertrudae, assembly GCA_037177535.1. Lineage (NCBI taxonomy): Eukaryota > Metazoa > Chordata > Actinopteri > Atheriniformes > Pseudomugilidae > Pseudomugil > Pseudomugil gertrudae. The sequence continues at coordinate 7,866,552 of JBAMHV010000009.1, read as the reverse complement.
CCAACTGTTAAGCTAGAAAGTCTCATCCAATTCTATCCATAATATTTTGTACAATCAGAGTGTAAATGAGCTGCTGAGAGAGCTGTCATGGGACTGTGATATCCATGAGAAAACCATCACCATTACACCATTATACCTAACTTGATGTACTGTCTGTCCTCACAAAAAGGGCAAATACTGTGTACACTTTATGGCTCTAATGTAATAGTGATCAATGTCTGAATTATATCACTTTACACGGATCAATGAGGCCAATAATGTAGCATTGCTCATGTGTAAAAGACTTTACAGGTATATAGCTGTGCTGTGAGCAACCGTTTTTTATATTCTGTCTGTCAAAATAATCACAGTTGCTTTGGAAAAATGCTTCCCTGCCTTTCAGTAAAGAGCGTATTTGCACTAAAACAACATCAAAACAAAACTAATGCCATCAGTTTGCAGACAAAACTAAAGTACTGGATATATTAAAGTTTAACTACAGTCAGAGAATAACAGGAAGGACGCAGCAGACATGAAAGTAGTTATTTACACATATCACGTCTTTGTCATCAGCACCTAAACGTGTGAATATGTGCAAATGGATGAATCACCACCCAGACAGATGCTTAACAGATGGTGGAGGCTCCACTCCTCTGTATCACAGGTGACACACATTGTGCAGGGCATGTTCAATGTTACTGCTTAAGCTTCAACCTACAGTGAGTAATACTTTAATCACATACAGGTACAGAACAAAGGGAAAAGAAAAGATATCTCTATCACCACATGTTGTGTCCAATGACAGATAAAGACAATAATGGAGAAGCCCACATTTGACCTGTTAGATATCTCTCTTAGGAAGTCGGAGGCCGTGAGTTGGCTGAATAAATGCGTAAGTATGGATTGGGTCAGAATTCTGTGGGATAAAGTAGTTTGCTCAGTATTCATACCCTGTTTTACAGACTCGGAGACACCATGCCTTTGACACTACACTTAATTATCCTGTTCCTTCTAGTGAGGGGAATGTGGGGTCAATACTTCCTTTGTGCTGCCCTCTGGTAGGGCAGATAGCAGGACAGTGAGAAAATAGAACCTGGGCTGGATATAAGGAGGCAGACCCACAGCTAAAAGTGCTGCACAGACTAAAGAGAAGTCTATTTTCGTAGAAGAATTCCTAAGTAATTTTCCATCTTTTGTTTCTTTGCTTCAAACTGCTTTTCTTCACACATTTTGTTGCAAACTTTCACATCTAAAGCAGCAGTGCAAACACCCACACAGAACTTAGTCAGTTTCTCTTTTAAGTTGGGAATGTTTCAGTAAATTTTGCTCATGATGGCCAAAAATCTCCCGCGTCTTGTTCTTAAATGTCTAAGAATAGGATTTAGAGCTGCACGAAGAGAGAGATGGTAATGTGTGAGGGAGACTGTCACAGGGAGGATTAGATCAGTTTACAGCTGCGGGAGAGGTCACTCAGTTGCTTGTCGGCATTCTGCAAGACACCGGGACAGGTGAAAAAGGCATCAAACAGATCAGAGGTGGATGCGGGTCATCTGTCCACAGACATTATGCCTGGTGTGGGAATTTGTGGCTTTATGTTTCTGCCTTGTGTTTTCAAGCGTCCTTATGAATAGGTCCACACGTGGCTGAATATATTAATGGCTTGTCTGCTGAGGCTTGTGTCTGCCTTTCCTGTCTGCCCCAAGGAATGCTGGGAATTTAGGGTGAATATGTTCTGGTGATCAACACCCAAGCAACCACAATTTGAAAACTTTTAAATTAGACCTAATCGTGTCTATATTTATTTTGTGATTTGAATGATAACATTCAAAATTCATCTCATGTAAATTAAAAATGACAGCCCCCCCACCCACCCTCCCCTAGGGACTGAGTGGTTGTGCAATTAATGATCAATACAAATAACAATGATTCTGAAAGAGGAAATTTGCATTGTGGGCGTTTTTGAAGACTTGCAGAAAAAAAGCGACCAAAGGCACCTTGGTGTAGTAATAAGCAAAATGTCACTCTCATCATTACCATGAAGTGACAACCCTGCAAATGTGCTGCATAAAATTATGTCTCAGTGAAAATAAAAGTGTGTATGCATCAGTTTCTGTAAGGCTGGCTCGACTGGAAAGCAATTATCATTTCTTGGCTCGTGGCTGTAGACGAGGGGCGTTCTTAGTGTTTGGGTGGAAGTTAGTTTTGCTTTGCTTCCCAGGCTCTCATTCCAGCTGGTCAGCAGCAGTTGGGTGGGCTTTTCCCATAGGCTCTGGTTTCCAGAGCAGCAGGGGGTGCAGACCCCGAGAAGAGACGGCCGAGAAGATCAACATTCAGAGAAATTCCTGGAGTCTTGTGGTGGCCGGGGGAAGCTTGCAAGTCACGATGCAAGTTGCCCTAAGATTTAGAGAAAAGAAAGATAAAAACTCCTCTGTTCTTTTGATAGTCAGTTCAGCTTTTCAGGCAGACTGGTTTCAAACCTCTGCAGTTAAACTGCAGCATGTTAACTGGATTGTTGGTGAACTCATAAGCAGCAGGACATAAAGAAAATCCAGTAGAAAAAGGTACAAACACAACACATATCCTGTCAAATTAACAGACAAGAGGGGTGCAAAACTGTCTGAAATAGGAGGCCCTAAGATGGGATGCCCGTTCAGTTTACCATATGATTTAGTGGTTGCTTGTATTTTGAGGAACTCCGGACTAAATACAGTCTTGTGTAAGCATAACTCAAGGATTCAGGAATGTACAAAGTAAGCTTCTTCTCAGTGAGGGCCAGACAAGAGTATAAACAGGACAGATTGCTATACCCATATTAGTATGTGCATCTGAAGATCAGTAAGATGGTCTTATGAGGGGAAAAAACAGTGTAGTGGAGCAATTACAGAAAACATCATACAGAAACCTCCATTATTGTAAATGAATTGGTAATAGATGCTAAAGTTTGAGATGCAGTAAACTCATAGCTACTCAGTTGGTGGCAGATACGGATACCAGTACCGTTCACTTTGCTTCACTTGTGTCTATGCTGGATTTTTTTTTTTGCAAGAGTAGAACAGAAACAAAATGCCAGAGAAAAAAGAGATGAAGTAAAAAGTGAAAGCTGAGAGTTTCCAGAGGGAACATGGGAACAAAGGCTCTCTTTGATGCAACAGAATGACTTTGCTCTCTGCTCTGTTTCTGGGTTGGACTCATTGTGATTCCCCTTGGTGTTGTGCTCCAAGACATCGTGCATTTCCTCATAGCCATGGCAACTTGGTCCGAGTTACATCAAAATATTGCAGGAAGTTTTCCTGGGTGTGATCTAAATTCATGCTGAGACTGAACTCGGGGCTTTTTAATCACATGTTCCAGCTATTGCTCGAGATGCCTCATAAGTTGTTGCCTCTTGCTGGAGAAGGTTTGGCTGAATCAGAATGATTGAATATAAGTTATTTTTGCTCTTTACAGTCTCACCAACATAATGAAAACACCAATCTTCACTGAATAGCTCCAATTTAATGCAAACACTGACCGCCGTTATTTGTCTGCTCTGTGTTGTGGCTTTCTTTCTGAATGAAGCCTCACAAAATGAAGCAATTTAAATCCATTCAAAAGTGAAAATAGGATCATATTTATTTATATGTTCAGCAGCTGTTTGAGTATCCACAGGTGCACAATATATAGATTTTTCTCTTTTTTATTTTAAATGAAATGCATGAACCCTGTCATGGTGTGTTTACTAACTCACATGTCCACCACATGGACGCATTTGAGAAAAAACATTAAACTTTTAACAGAGACAAACCATAAATGAGTGTGTCACCTGTTAGACTGGAGCAGAAAGTAGGATTTCCAATTATAGAGCGATTACATGCCGAGCCAAGCCCTTGGGGAGCTAAACCATATCACTTCACTGCCAGTGATATCCCTCACATCTCTTTATGTTGTGCACCGCCAGCTAAGACTTGATCATTACTGGATGTGTCAGGGTCACGACTGTCCTGATAGTTAAACTCTTAATGCCAATCCTTTATTTGAATCCCCCTGCAAGGCAACTCTTTCTCCTGCTTCCTTCTGCTTCCTGCCTGCTTCCCAAGAAACCCGTAAATGCTGCGAAAGCAAAGACATGGCTTGCATAAGGAAATTGTTAGAGTAGCATCTAAAATTGAATTTGGTTCGTTCATAAACCACACATTTGAAGTGATCATTCCAGGGAAAAGTAAAAGCAGATTCGGACGATTTTCTTGTCATCACAACAAACTTTTGAATCTGTAACTGTCTGAACGGCTCAAACAAAAAGGGATAACAGGTTAGAAGTCAGTGTTATTTTTCCCAACATTACTGAATCTCTATGAGAGCTGCTGGATCAGGATGTGAAATCCCCCAAAGCCGTTCTGCTCAACATGTTTCTGACTGACCGTGATGCGCTTCACCACCTGACATTTGAAGATAACCACAGAGAGTAGGCGGCCGGCCAGAGTGTGGGTTTGAACACTCAGCCTCACTCATGACAGATGCCAAATAGCTCGTCATGTGCAAAATAGGAGATAATAAAGGCAGAGAAGTCACTGGTGCTCAGTCCAACTGATAACACTGCGCGCAGACTGTCAGTCACAGAGCAAAGTGGACAAAGTGTCGCTTGTACTGTTTTGATTGCCTGCTTGATATCTATGCCCTCACAGTTAACTGGTTTAGAAATATTTCTTTTTTTTCTGTCTGTAAGTGCACAAACTCTTCACAGTGACATGGAAGCGATGCTTTAATAGAGGGGGGGAAGTTTGACATCAGTTACTTTGTAGTTTTCACTGAATATTATCCATAGGGCTGACGTCAAGGTTATTCTGAGAGACGTCTGGTAAACTGACTCCAGCAGAAAATGTCAATAAAGAGCAGCGGCAGCTATGTGCTGTATAAAGTAATACCCTGCTGGGTTTTGGAGACTAAATGTCCATTATTATCTCAGCATCGTGTTCTCCTGCCTCCATTGTGTCTGGAGTTCTGCAATAATTTAGCATCTGCTTTCAGACAAGCAGAGAAGCTGCTCAAAAGCACCAACTTGCTGTTTATGTTCTTCTGGATATAAGTGTGATTTTATTATAGATAATATCCAATGTTTATAGTATGATTAGACAAATATTTAAATGAAACTGTACAGCAAGAGCAACTTCTGATGAAAGTTGAGTGGCTTGAAAGGGAGTGTTGTAAAAAAAACTTATCCTACAATGGATTTCTCATTTTAAGACTTTGGTGCCAGGTGTCCTATTTCATATAAAATTGTTCTTGACACAGTGCTAGAAAATTACGGTAAAATGAGCGAACAGAAAAGTATCTTCTGTACAAACAGCATGAGGGTTCTGTGTGCTTTCCCCTGTTAAAGCTTGCAGCAGACGTATAAGCGAGCCAAGTATTAATATGACTATTTTTATTCTAAAGCCAGGAATTAAAATATGCATTTTAATAAGAAATTTAAAAAAACTGTCAAGACAAACAGTATGAAATATAAAGTCAGCAGTTCTTAATGAAATCTGACAGCTTATTATTTTAAACTATTGCATTTCAGCTTTTATGTGGTTCCTTCAAAATTCCCAGTCTTTCCCCCTCATCTCCATCCATTACTCCTAAGGAAAGCAGATGCCAAGGAAAGATGGTAAATCTATGGTTACAGCTCATTCCACAGCTTTGTTGTCTGTGAAAGACTTCAGAGGAGCTGAGTACTTTTTGCTTGGCAGTTGTTGGCCGACTACTGGCAGCTGGTGCGTGGAGATTTCCCCTGGTGGTGTACTTTCAGTTTGAAGAGGCACATTAAGATTACACATACCACTTCAGACAGAAGAGGAACTCCAGTTTTTACAACTGATTTGTGTGTGTGTGTGTGTGTGTACAGGCAGTTTGTCTTTTCATCTGCGATGATTCTTTTCTGCACCGTGTAAAAGTTAAAAAACCTCTGTGGTTTCATTTAAGACTAGCAAACATGAAAGAGACTAGCCAACTGGGGCGTGGTTCTTAACTTATGATTTCCTTTATAGAAATAAAATCTCATAAATGTACAGTTTTCTTCTTTCAGGTGACTGAACCAAACAACAAGAAGCGAGCGTGAAGAGAGTTATCACAGGTTGAAAGATGCTTGAAGGGTTTGGTTTTTTGTCACTGAATGCATACCCGCTGCTTATTGACGGGCTCTCAGCAGGGTGTTGCTGAGTCAGGAAGACACCTGCCCTGAACCACAACGATCCGTAATCATGATCAAAGCTCAGATCTGTCAGCTGGGAGCTCGCTGGTGTCCTTGCTCCGAGCTGCTTTGCTTTTCCTGGTGAGCCCTGTGGCTACTCACACAGGAGGCAAACAGAAGTTGTGAGGGTGGAGACTAACATCAGCAGGTTCTGGGCCCATGTTTGTGACAACAGCATCTGTAGAACTTATTGATCTGTAACAAGATATCCCCACCTTCTCCTGTGCTTTCACAACACCATTTATTTCACGCTTTGGGTGAAAAATTTGAGTGTTTAATTTTCCTCTTTTCCTTTCCAAACATCATAATCTGCATTCCTCACAGGCAGCTTTTTGATTTCTTTCCCACACCCAGCCATTGACCTTGCCCGTTTGTCTTTAAATGCACCAAATGACTGATGCTGCACCATTTGTCTGGCAATTAAAGAGCCCCGTTCACACCTTGGCTTAACACAACATCCTCTGACATCCTCCCCTGTCTCAGCCTCTTGCGATAATTACCCCTTTGTTAGACCTTGAGCTTGAGAAGTAACACCTAACCAAGGACAACGTGGTGTGTGCAGAGCAGCACTGTGATTCATTGCCACGTATATGGTCGGCTGTATATCTTAAGGGGAGAAGTAATAGGTGGGGGTGGTGAAGGGAACATGGTGAAAATGGGCTGCTGTCAGTTGAGCAGCTGCTAATGTGGGTTCTCGATGATTAAATAAAACACAAGGGAAAAAATCTGTTGTTATTGTCTGCAAATGGACTAAACCACCCAAATGGCAAGCTTAAACACTGATATGAGAATTTCCTGATCAGTATGGTTAAATCCATTCAAATGGGACAAAGTATTGGCTTCACATTTCTTATTGTCCAACCAACAGGTCATTTCCGAACATGATAAAATCCTTATCATATAATGTGAACGACTAGTTTTGCATTATTTGTTGAATAACATATTATTTATTTTACTAAATGGATCGTTTACAATACTGAATAGAACAGTTATGCACCTTTTTTTTTTACTGAATAGTGACCGTTCAACGCAGGGACATAGAAGAACACTCCACTGTGTATCAGTCAATTGCTTTCTGTTATGGCGTGTCAGCTGTGATCCAGAGCTAATCTACCAGCCTTAATGGTGAGGTACCTACAGGGAGCCCGGGGCCCTAGGTCCATTGCCACTGCCTCATTCGTCTTAAAGACAAGCCTCAAGCAAAAAACCAGTTTCATGCATGTCCTGCTGTGCTTGCTATGCAGAGTTATGAAGGGATGCTGAACCCTCAAGCTTTCATCCAGTCACCAGTGGCCTGTCTGTTTCCCCACACTCTCTTGGTGAGCATGGATGTGAAAATCAAATAAGATGGTCTTTTTCCCTGCAGGGAGCCTGGAGCCCTCTCCAGAAGAAACAAGCAGGCATGACCATGCTCACACACTGAGACAGTGACAGTGAGCAAATAGCATGGGAAGCATTGGTAGCTGGATTGATTGTGCAGTTTCCTGTCTGTCTCCAGTTTGCTCACACACACACATCTTTCTTAAAAACAACATTTAAAACAACATTTAGTCATTTATTTCTTGTTAATGTAATATTTATTCATAGAGTTGTGTTGACGACTTACAGCAAACAGCCATTTATAGGGACACATGGCAAAGAAGGAGCTGAAATGCTCCCTGTGTGTGTTTGCTTAGACTTGAAAGAGGACAAGGAACTGTGTGCAAGTAATTTGTTTATTTTTTCCACACAATACAGTCAAAGAACTGTATTTGCTGTCTGCTTTCAATGCTTTGTGTTACTCTCAAAGAAAGCACCAGCCGCGCCAGTTTGCATGGGGTTAGCCTAAATTCAGTTAAACTGTTCATCGTTGATTTTCTAACTGAGTTACTATTTTCAATTCTCGAGGAAGCTGATCGTAAGCATTGATGTTTTCCATTTTTTATTAAAAAAAAAACCTCTACCCTGCTGGTGTTTTTTGCTCAAACTGCGTATTGAACATTGAAGATCAGCTGAACAGCAAAAGACAGACAGTCAGCCTTATGGTGAGCTGTTTACTCTGGCAAGTACACTCAGAAAGTCTTGCAATTGTGGCAAAATGAATGACTTGTCCCCAGCAAAGCTGCTGGAGGCAGAGCCCTGTTTGTTCCATTCTAGTGGAAGTCAAACACAGCTTAAACAAACTGTGTGCCTCAACACTCGCTGTTAAAGACTCAGGCAGCCTGTTTCAGATCTGATTAGAAATTACCTTTTTTTTCCCCCAGCAAAAAAATAACCCATGAAATGGGAAATTTGAGATAGCAGGCTCATCCTGAAACATCGCTACTTCATCTCCCCAGCCTTCTCTGCACCAGCTCGCTGAGTATAGGATACATTAGAGGGTAATGAAATAAGACCATTTAAAGAAAGATTTAAAATGGATGGAATATCACATTACCAGTTGACCATTGCAGTGGCTCTCCCTCCCATTAATAGTTATTATAATCTCCTATAAGAAGTAATTATGATGGAAATGGACTTGTGTCTGAGGAGCTGAAATGGTCAGAGATGCACAGAAAAGCATATCTTGCTCTTCTTTTTCTTGCTGTGAGTATCTCAACATTTGAAGATGTTTTATTAGATCAGAATATTGCCTTTTAAGCAGCCCTGCCTCCTGCTGAGCTGCGTTGATATGAAAGAATTTGACACAAACAGTTTTATAAGTTGAAAAAAACCCTGCAGCATGTTTTTATTTTGAGGTAAACAGATTCACAAACTGAAGTCAGGAGGGAAAGGATGGTATTTAATATGCGCTTTCCTTCTCTAAGCCTCAGATCTAAGCTCCTTTACCTCTGCTGCTTCCCCTCTCCCTTTTTTAGGGGCTGCTGAAGGTTGATGGGATCTCAGACTGGGGGAGGGAAAGGGCTCTGGAGGCCGCCTGTGGAATCTTTACATACCACCAGAGAAAGTGGGAGGGTTTTTTTTCCCCTCTCTCCATATATTCTCTCAGCTAGCATCATAAACTGTGCAGCAGCTGGTGTCAGAAAGAAAGACGGAGAGAGAGGAGTGACGCCCTGCTATCTCACTTACCATCTTCTTTAAATAAAAGCCAGTATGCAGAAACAGAGGGAGGAGGGGTGTTAACACTGAAGAGGGGAAGATGTGGCACCCATCCCTACAGCAAATCACCAGATGGAGCAGATCTAAATCAAGTTTTCCTGCTATAAATACAGTGCAAAACAAGCAGACACGGGGAATAATAAGCAGCAACATATGCCGTGGTCAACCTCTGTGGGTAGAAAGGAGTGCTATTCTTCCGTGCCTTGCATTTCTCCTCTGAAGTCATCCATGAAGGCGCACAGTTTAGCACGCACCGCAGCCCTGGCAGCAGGAGATGCCAATCAGACCAGTGGCTGTATTTTTATCCAATCTATATAGTGGGAAAAAAATTTATATCCAATGAAAATGAACTTGATAAAGTGCTGCATCCTCATTTATAGCGCAGTAAGTGCTCAATATAACAATGCCTTGTAGCTTTGTAATTAAATGTTTAACCAGGGGGCAAGGGAGGGTTAACCCCCCTCCTTTTCACCCCCTTTTCCTCATGAGTATCATAATTATTTATTTATTTATTTTTGGAAAGGTGGAGCAGGTTTTCATTTGTTGGCACACGGGGTTTAATTAAGCCATCACGAGGAAGAGACGGTAATAAGAGATGCAATGAAAGGTCCGTGTTCCACGGGGAAACCGTGTTAAATTCATCACCGCCTCGTGTTCACACATTTATCACTGGCAAATTACAACATGTAATCTGTCGCAGATGTCAGGGGTGGTGCTGAGTCTCCATCACACCTCTCGTCTTCACACTGCAAACTGAAAAGCTCAGGAGACTCTCTGACAGACTGAATCAATTAAAAAGTCTTCATTTAGCTGTTTTAAAAACATTTTTAAGGTGGAAAAAAGAAAAGAAGTCCCTTCATTTGTCTTGTTATCATGATGCCTGTGTGGACACAGATTGCAGCAACACCTTTCCAACTGAGCCGAGTCTCCAGCTGAGACTGCATGAAGTGTAATTACAGGGTACAAATGTTTCATCTTCACGTCCTAATACATAGTCCACGTCCCTGTCTGACCACCAGGATGGGGTTAATCTATTTGCAGCGTTCTTTCCAGAGTGTGTTTTATGCTTCCTTTGGCAGGCTGGTTTCATTGTTACACTGCTGGTGCCAAAACGGGACAAAGTTATATGTCAGAGTGAACTAAAGGGTATTAACTGGGGCGAAGCCAAAGGGCAAGTTAATGTGTCGTTGTTCTCACTGTGATCGTGCAGTGATTCCAGTCCAGTGGTCCAATATGCAACGATCAAAAATATTGTAGCAGTGTACCATGTCATGTCTGTGTTTCAGAGTGAACTGCCTGCTTCTGCTGCCAAGCCGCAGCTTTCACTTTGCTCAGCGTGGCCTGGCAGGAATTTCAGCCACGCAGTGTGACTGACAGTGTGCACCTTCACTCATGTACAGTATGTCATTATAGAGTCTCTCCGCACCTGACTGGATGAGCTCTCTGTTGGCTTGGCTGACATTAGCTCGTTCACCAGATGCACAAGTCATTTTAAAACTGGAGAAAAAAAGAAAAGGTGGCATATTCAGCTTTGAACAACATGAACATGAAAACACTGATTAGCACTAAAACCCTCAGAGTTCCTCTGCAGGTTTAGGAATATAAGGAGCACTGAGTTACTGTGTCTATTAAGCCCTCCTCCCCCCATTTTTTCATTGATTGAATGCAAGCTATAGTAGCAGAGAGACACGGCTTGTGATGATATATTTTCTGCCCTTAGTTTTCTACAGTGTTATGTTACAGAATGACACTGGCAACATCATCTGTGTTGCACTTTCAATATCACGTTTCAATAGAGGCCAAATAAAAAGTATGCTAGTATATTGTTTTATAGAAGCATCACCTTTTTAGGGGACACTTTCATATGTCTGATTCAATTGTGACATTTTATAAGGTCTATTAGCCTCGTTTAGGAAGTTTGGCTAGCACCAAGCCCTCTTCTGACATCATCAACATGCAGAAGTGATTCAGTTCTTTTGGTAAATGTCCCTTTTACAGTAATGGTCTTTGTATCAAATGAGGACTAGTGGTCATTTTTGCATGATGATGTCATATTGACTCATTTGTTGTTGTGTATCACACTGCTTGTTGATGCTTCCACATTCCTACATTTGTTTGATAAACATTTCTACAGAGAGGAGTGTGGTAGTGTTTTGTGCAAGCTGAAACATCCTGCAGATGCTTTTGTTGTGTTTTTTTATGTGGCTCAATTGTGTGAGATAAAGTTTTAAGAGTTTCATCCCATCATGTTTGGGAAAATCAAGGTATCGAAAAGTTTGATACCTCTGTAATTATGTAGTGATTTATCAGCATTTAATGATAATGTACTATTTCCCTTAAGTCCTGATTATGTACCACATAAAACCTCCCACCATTTCACATGCCAATCCAATGAGGAAACTGCACAGGTCCACACTTGCACCATGATAAAAGTGAGTATAGCTGAGCCAGAGCTTTTTGCTGAGAAGCAGCAGATGCTTGTTTGGCTCTATGTATGGATGAGTACCTGAAGCTAAAACACTTTAATTTACAAATATATTGTTTATCTGCAAACATTCCTGAGCAAATCTTGTAATCCTTGCATGCTTATACGATTATATTACATATGAAATGGTAAATATTTGTGTTTTTTGATGAACAGCAGTATAATTAAAACTGATAGTTAGAAAAAAAGAATCATCCCGAATGGAGACGTGGCCTCGCACAGTGCTGCCTGCCTCACCGGCCTTGCCATATGGTGTATGTGGAGGAGCCAGCGCCTGGGGAGGATGAGGCCGTATGGTAGCAGGAAGTAAACATACACAGCAGTATAGCAAAACAAGACTGGGGAGGCACGGGGCAATCTCCATGCTTCAAATTCAAACAACAAATGCAAGACGAGTACAGCTGCATGACAGAGACAAATGAAAGGGTAAATATGAATTGAAAGGGTCAAAAATGGCCTTCCGACTGCATTAACAAGTGTGCAGCAGTTCATCTTCCTCCTTCTGGGTGAAAGCTGATTTCTTTTCATGCCTCTGTCTTCATCTCCATCCCTTACATCCTTTCTTATTTAAATATCTGATAAAAAAAATCTCTTTTTCTCCAAGGTATCACACACTTCTCATTGAATTGAGCCTTTGCAGGATCTCATCAGCTGTACTGTGAGTCAAATCCACTGTTTGACATTTTAAAGGGAAATCTGCTCCCCTCTCTGTTCCACCCTTGAAAAGAATGACTGTGGAGTATTGTTGAGAGGATTGTTGACTAAAAGTCAGAGTGAAAGCCGAATGGAAGAGTCCGCTTGTAAGAGGCAGGGTAGTTTTGTAGGTGTGGGTCGTAACTCCTGTAATTTGAATGACCTTTTCCGAATGGCTCGAAGAATTTCAGTGCCATCTGTGCCCTCCAGGTAACTCTAATCCCATTGCAGTAATGTCTACCTTAAACCTTCCCAACATGATCTTAGTCACACACACTGTCACAGGAACATACGGCTTTCTTTGTTACGCTTTGCACTGAAACACAAATCCACAAACTGTGGTATTTTTTATGAATTTGTCATTAAGCGCTTGTAATAATAATAATACATTTTATTTCTAGGCACCTTTCAGGACCCAAGGTCACCTTACAAAACCATTAGAATAAAAAAACACATGAGAATTAAAATCAGTTTAAAACATAAAAAATAAAACGTCATAAAGCAAACAGAAAAAATAAAAGCTTGTGTTAGTAAAAGTCTGTTTCTACCTTCTGCATTTCTGCATCTGGAACACTTATTTAAGATAAAAGTATAATTCATTCTCATTTAAATCTATTCAGTGCAGTTTTAGTTACTGGCATCTGTCCCGTTTACATGTTACCATTGTGGGTGCAGTATCAGTTTCTTTTACCTTGACGTGTATTTTCACCCAGCAGAGATTCCTCTTTATTCCTTTTATACTCTTTTGATCCCGTAGGCTTAACTTTGAAGTCGTCCTTCCTTACAAAATGAAAGTGCTCTGCTTCAGTGTGTGCATTGACTCGCTCACGTCCTGTTCTTGCATATGTGCCTGTCATGCCTTCTCCAAGAAAATAAATAAATACATGCTTAAAGCATCTTTGGAAGGAGAACACTCTGCTCCCTGCTGAGAGGGAGACAGTTTTAGCTTTGGCTCTTTGCATGGTGCACAGGAGAATCTCAAACCTGTGTTGGATGAAGGAGACGGTTACGAACTGATGCCTCGTAAGCACGCTCACTTACAGCTCAACACCCGTGTCAAAGTCAGCATTATTCTTGATCTACTCCTGGCATCCCCTGTTTTTTTTGGTGACTTAATTTCCACTCTTATTATGACAACTCAGACGGTACGGTGTATCAGAAGGCTTTAGGAATTTGTTTTGTTTGACACTTGCTTCAGCAGCTTAGTTTCCTGTCAGGGCTTCAGCAGCGGCTGGAGGCTTTCTGCTTTTCTTGTCATGACGGTTCACCTCATTTTCCTCTGCTCTGGGTTCTCTCACGAGAAAACCACGTTCTTATGTCATGCTTCTGTTTTCCTCTTCTTATGGTTGAGTGAAAAACAGTGAAGGATCAAAGAAATTCTTCCTCACCATAGTAGAAGAAGCTTTAAGGTATGGGACAGATTTTCTTAGGATGTAATTCTTAGTGGTAATTAAATTTTACCCCTAACACTGTAATTAGCACAGACTTAAAATCTTTACTGCAGCTTTTAAGACACCACTTGTTGTGAAACAGAGGCATAAATAAAGAAATGGGGAAATGTTTGTGCACCTGTTTAATAATTCCTGTGCACTATGAATTGATTTTTAGAGACAGGAAGTATTGACAAAGAGATGTCACATATCGAAGTGAGCGGAGAGCTCAGCAGCACGATGAAGGAAACACACCAGACTGACAGCCCAGCAGTAAACAGGAGCAAAGCCTAACTTTCCCACATTCCTGCACCGTTGCTGTATATGCATCGTTTGTGATTTATTATTGTGAAGCTCTCATGCGGGACAGGTTTTTGGTGTTTTTTATTAAACTGGCTGAAGTGTGTAAGTGCTTCCCTAAGGAACGATTCATCACTGAGTTGCTGGGATGCAACCAGTTCGCTCCTCCCAAACGTGTGAACCGATGGAGCAGCTCGAAAAGTCGGTGTACACGGTGTCCCTCTGGTTCCTGCTGCTCATTCGTCTCGTGGTTGATTGTAAAATATAGCGATGGGGTCTGCAGGTCACAGTGCATGATCTCGTTTGTTTGTTTACAGATCTTATAAGCAGAAATACTTTCCTACAACAGCAAACAATAACTGTCCTTTCTGAGTGATGCATTGTGGGTGATTGCCTTTGGGGACAATCAAACTCGCATATACCTTTTTTTCTTTTTTGTCTGGCACAGTCAGTGCAGATCTTTGCATGCTGGCAATGGCCCAGCATGTGAAAATAAGATCTTAACACTCCCTCCTCAGCTGCTGTGTGTCTGATCATCACATCAGTAGCAGAGGAAGGACATTGTGACCTTCAGGTTTGGGGGAAGGGGCAGTTTTTCTGCTGGGACTTACACACAGGGCTGAACTCAACCTCTCTTCCATCAAGATTTCCCATGTTCCCAGACACTGGCGATTGTGTCTTAATGAATTCACTGAATACTAATGAGGCAGCCAAAGTCCAGGGGGTGGAGCAGGGCTTGACACAGACAAGGTCCTGTATAAATATGCAGAGGATAACTTTTTATTATTATTATTCTTTTGTTATCATCACATTACTTTTTATTCAGAGACAAAAGATTAAACCGACACTGAGGTTGTTGCTCCTCAGATTTATGGTTAAGTTGCTTTATTTTGCAGCTCATGTCCTGCTTCATTTATCAGTTAATACTCCTGTTTGTCTCATTATTGCACTGTTTTTATTTAGCTCGTGTCTTGGGGATGCCATGTGATTGTTTCGTCCTCACTGACTTCAAATCATTCCAATTGAGGGTGGATATATTTTGCTGCTGAGATCTTGTTTATATAAATCTTTCAGCACCACTGCCCAGAGGTTATATCCTCCAACATTAATCAACACTCACCACAGTCTTAATCTTTTATCCGAGTCCCGTTACCCCTACAGACAAACTCTTTATGGCTCAATCAATCACACTGACTAGCTCTGAAATGTCCAGTGGTTCATTCTGAACAGCTTTTGGCATGCTATTTAGCCACAGTGAGGCTGCCATGACAGAGCTGTAGTAATCAACATTCAAGACAGAAAAGAAAATCATACCAGAGAATTAAGTTTGAACATATATTATCGGTCAAAAGTGTAGAAAACACTTTCCCATTTAATTTAATGGGTAATGTAGTTGGTTATGAGCTTGGGTAGTTCACTTTTATGTGAACCAAACATTACCTTTTAGAGCCAGAAGCACTAAAATGGACCATTAAAGGTATGTTTTGTAGAAGTAGCTGATCTCTAATACATCATCATTGTTGCGCAATCAAATTTGATCTCTTGTTTTAAGCTTTGGAGGAGACTGTCTGGTTCCTGGATACTGATGGACGTTATAAGGCTGTGTTAGCTAACACAAGCTGTGGTTTGGAAGTAAATGAGGGAGATTAGTCATCATTTCAATCACAGCCTGACATGTGCTCATAAGTAAATCCTTTTCTATTACTGGACCCAGCCACTTGTTTTAATTCCCTTTTATATTTTAGTATTGCTCCAGATATTTTTCATGACTATATTTACAAATTAGCTTGTTTTCTTTCCTTAGCATGATGTGGCCTTAACTAATGCAAACAGGGATCTCAGTCTGGTCAAAGTTTAAAAAAGAAATATAT
>JBAMHV010000009.1:7833908-7849598 GCA_037177535.1 Pseudomugil gertrudae | reverse complement strand
CCAGCCCCCCCGCGACCCCGCTCTGGGAACAAGCGGTTGAAAATGGATGGATGGATATATATATATATATATATATATATATATATATAAACAGTTGCAGTTATGCACAAGCTGTACAAAAGTAATTTAATATCATAAAAGTTTGACTAACTCAAATACACAGTAGCTATTATAATTTTAAAAAGTTAAATAAAAACAGTGCATGCTTGATAAAAGCCATTATAAACTATTAAACAACACAAAAGCATAGAAAATGTAGTATTAAGTATAATGCTCCAGCAGTTAAAAGCACATCTAAGTCAGCTTCATTAACTGTATCTTTTTGTCTGAATAAAAAAAAACACCCAAGATATTTTGATTTGGGGGCATCAGTACCCTGGGAGGAGTACAGGTGACTAACAATATCTTCTGTTCCAAGATAATTGTAATCCCTCTCCAATATCATTAAATAACAGCAAATTACATCATGGGTTTCCTAGGCAACAGTTACATTCAAGAGCTCAGCATAACAGTACTCAGCAGCAAATTGCTGATTTCCAAGGGAAATTGCATTTGTCAATTTAGTTTGCTTACAGTGGATAGGGTTTTAGTTTACCATGTGGTTGTTGACATATCTGAAAACATTCAGCATCCTAATGTGACATTAAGAAAGAAGTTTGGCTCAACCGGTCTGGCGTCTGGTTCAGGTGCAGAAGCCCAACATGGGGCCCTTTGTTGCATGCCATTCTTTACTCTCTGACCTCCTTTCCTGTTGAGTTACTGTCAATTAAAAGCTTCTAAAAAACTTTAATAATCAAAATAAATTGAATTTGTTGAAATCTGAGAAGTTCAGAGAAAACTGAAGGATTTTTATCTGTACATATACCTTTAACTGTGGCTCATATGATCCGTGAACACCTGGTGCTTGACTGAAGGTATGTGTTTGTACGAGGCAAGCACACAATCCTGTAAAAATGTCTCATTGTATTAATAAAAACAAAAACAAGCACAGGATGGATCTAACCAGGAACAAAATGTAGTGTTGATATGGGAAAAATGTAAGTGTTGCTGTATATTTCATCACGATTTATCAAATTATACTTCATAGTGAATTAAACAAGTAACACTAACAGCTTATTATGATTTAATGTTGGTTCCAAATTACTTTTAAACATAATGGCTTCAGCAGGAGACTGTAGCTCTTTACATAATGTGCATCCGAAACAGAAAAAAGCAGGATAATGGTTAATCTCATCAGGTGGAATTGCTTCTTGCTTCTAGACTTCTATTTATTTTTGGTCAATGGAATCACTGAGCCAGAAAAAACTTTTTATCCTTGGATAGACAGGATGAACTAGATATTAAATGATTATAGGATCACAATACTGTACCAGTTCAGTACCATACAAAATGCCTCGAGCGTGTCCTCTGCACTCTGATCTCAGTCTCTCCCTCCTAGTTCCTCCATTGTAATGCTCACAGATAATGTGACACATTACATAATACACTCTCATTTCTGCTATTTTCTCTTCCTTAAGGGCTCTCAAATGTCATGATAAGAACATTTTATGAAAAAAGAGCTACTTGAGCTTTTCTGTAATGTTTCGGTGCAGATTCATCTAAAAGGTTTTCTTTAAACGAATCACCAAAATGCTCTTAGTCCCAGTCATCATGTAATGAAGCTTTATGAGGAGTCGCTGTAAGATGCTTCCTGTACCGCTTTGCTGTATAGGTATCTATGCATGTGTCTTATCAACAAGTAAAAACATTAATTGCTTGTAATTAGAGGTGTTTGGTTAGAGTTGTTGTGGTTTTTATTTTGTTCGTTTACATTTCTCATCCCAAGAAGCTTGAAAACACTTCAATGGATAAATAATAAACATAAAGCCACCACCAGCATCCAGTTAGCACATAGAGCATTTAGCCTTAGCATTAGGAAAAGAAGGAAGCCTATATACAGTATAAACTGAATATCTCCTTCTCTAAACTTGTTTGTTTTTACATTTTAGAAAGTCACCTTGAAGAAAAGGGTGTTTGCTCCCTATGAACACAGTTTTACTTCTACAAATGGTACACTTCACCTCTTGGGTTTAAACTTACTACGTTATTGCTGCATCATTTCAGGGCTTTAAAATGGGCCTCTTCCTGCAGAGAGTTCCCATTGCATCGTTTTTATTTGACACAACTGAAACCTTGAGAGCACAAGCGACCTGTTAGTTTAGGGAATATTCGATTTTTAGCAGGGCGGTGAGGCTGCTTAAACTCAATCCAGCTCATTTCTCGGGGGGTAACAAGGGAGACTGATGTGTCTGAGAAGGCGTTAAAGCTGTGTGTGTGGGGGGGTGGGGAGTTTAAAGACGGGCTGTGGAGTATTTTGTCCATTTGGCAGTAGGAGTCAGTTTTTTGCTCTGTCTCTGAAGTGTTGCATTGTCTTTTGAAAGGAGGCTCTTTGTGTTTGCCGTATGAAACGGCTCACATGATGAGCCCCAGTACTGTCACAGAAGCATTTTGATGTCTGGCAGTACTGTGTGGGGGTTTCTAAAACATTCACTGCATATTTGGATGCTATTTACATGAATACTACTGCATAGATTGAAGCTTCTTGGATATCCCTCTCCTCAGAAGGCCTTGTGTGGAGCATGTTTACAATTAATTACCAAAGGTAATTAATTAAGACCAGAATGCTTTGCTTTAGGTAAATGCATGGCCTTCTGTCATGCTTCTCTATCAGGCTCTGTCAGTGGGAGGAGAGCGCAGCTCAACACATCAGACATGACCCAGTTAGAAGAGCTACACTTGTAGGACCCTATAAAGTGGATCCTACTTTGAGAGGATTTTTATACCCTTTGGCTTTGTTGTTCCCACCACATGCTCTCATTTTTTTGCTCCGCACTCCTCTCTGAAGGAGGGAATGAACATCTCTTTGAAATCAAAATTCAGTCTTTTGTTCTATAAAATATATCTGTAGCAGTTTGTGGAAAATGTACATATTTCTGATTAACATGCACCTGACTTTCTTTCTTTTGCTTATTTGAATTAATATTATTAAATTAAACGTCAAATCTACCAGAAATTGGCTTTACTTTCATTCATGTTCACAGGTCAGCAGCAGGTAATCTCTGAGTGTTTTCACTATTTTCCTGCTTTGGATTCCATCACTAGTTTAGCACAAGTGAAGCCTGGCCTCAGCGTGTGATGCATTTCAGAACAGATAATGAGATGCTGCTGAGCTCCTTTACGTTCTCTTTCTGTGTGTTGCTTTTGTTTGACTTCTCACCGCTGAAAGGAGGAGGAAGAATGTCTAATTTGCTGTATGAGATCAAAGGAGATGCAGATGAGGTTGCAGGAGGATTTATTAGCAGAGAGAGAGACACACAGAACATATCTACACCATCGTGTGTTACGCGCCGTCTCCCCACACAGTCAGAAAATCTTACGCTGAAAGTTATTTGCTCCTCACTTAGCACCCTCCGCTTTCAGCTCGTGCAACTTTCTTGCACTGCGTTGCGCTTCAGACCGAATACTGTTTAGACCACTGCTTAATGAAGCAGAAGTTAATTTTCCTCGTGTAATTGGTGTGCGTATTAATTGCCGGCTGCAGTCTGAAGCTGTGTGACAAATGAGTGGTGTGATTAGATAAGACCACTCTTAAATGAAAGCTTGTAGCAAATAGATCAATAAACTAGCTGTTCATTCCACTAGAGGCCACAAATACTGACTGATTGGTGGACATGGGAAGAATGAGGGGGTGTTACAGGAGAGGGGATTTTCACTATAAAGCAGCAGAGAGTGTGCAATGTTTGGTGTTTATTTTTAGCCTAATTCTTTATACAATAAAAATTTTATTACATTAGCAATAAAATTGGGCTCATTTAAACTTATTTTATGTTATTTTTCATATTTTGCTGCTTTGTACGTATGTGGACATTCAATCTTCGTTGCATTCTCATTGTTTTTTACAAAGAGGAACAGCGGAAAAACATCATCTGCTTTACAGGCTTTATGTTTTTACTTGTTACAGTGAGCTTTTCTTTGTGCTTTACCCAACCAAGACTTTTAAATGATTTCTGTCTGGAAGACCAGTGAATGGTAGAGATGCACCAATCAAATTGGCCTGTGACTGTAATTCTATCATGATTTGTCTTTCTCTTAGAATCACAATTAATAATACATTTTATTTTAAAGCGCCTTTCAGAACACTCAAAGACACTGTACATTAAAAACAGACAATAAAACACAATTATATCCAATAAAATACAATATAATATAAAACCATGGAACAGAGTGGTCACAGAGAGCATGCCTTCTGGAACAGGTGAGTTTTGAGGTGTGATTTGAACAGGTGTAAACAGTCAATGTTACGGATGTCAGGTGGGAGGGAATTCCAGAGATATAGGGCGGAGCGGCTGAATCCTCCCCATGGTGCTGAGATGGCTAGAGGGAACAGTGAGGTGGATGGAGGACGATGAGCTGAGGGAGCGGGACGGAGTGACAATGTGCAGGAGATCTGATAGATAAGGGGGGGGGTAAGGTTGTGGATGAACTTGAAAGTGTACAGAAAGATTTTAAACTCTATTCTAGATGAAACTGGGAGCCAGTGCAGCTGCTGTAGGATGGGGGTGATGTGGTGAAATGAGGGAGTCTTAGTGATGATGCGTGCGGCTGAGTTTTGGACCATTTGAAGCTTACAGAGATGTTTCTGAGGGAGACCGAAGAGAAGTGAATTACAGTAATGCACTAAAGTGCACAAATGCACTAGTAAAATTTCCCAATCAAAGCGCCGGATGATAAATGCACATAGCAGACAATATATTCACATGTTTGTCAATGCATATCTTTCATTTGCACTTAGCACTAGGATGTTCACGACTAATTGATTAGTCTAAATGCTGCACAAAGTTATTGGCTGTTTAAAAAAATCAGGTATTGTTGTTTTACATCTTGCATCAGTGTGCAGTATGTTTTTAAGAACATTGTAGAGTTGTGTGTCAGCTAGCATGTGCAGGTCTGAGCTAGACCAGGCTACGTTAGAGCAGATGTCTCTGTGAGAAATGTTCTGTCTAGCAGTTAATGCTCATGCTGCTGGCTTTTCACCACACAGCTTTTCTAGTTACAGCAGAGTCCTGTATTTGCTTCACCACTGCATAGTAAAGTGAATCCCCAAGCTAGCTTCAGCTTCACCCAAAAGGATTCCCTTTGTTTCCGCCTCCCGGCCTTGATTTCGAGGTGGAAGCTGGAAAGTTGAGGATGTTTCTGCAGGAGTGTGCAACAACGGTGGAGTCAGCAGATCTGAACAGTGCGGTTACTAAACCACCACAGAGAAGTTGGAGAGACGAGCAGAGTAACAGTTTTTTACTTTTGCTGAAAGCTTCAGTGAGTACAGTGTTTTTTCCACCTTGCATATCAGCTGCCCCCATAACTGCAGGTAGCCCAAGTTTAATCACTATGTCTTCTTAACCTGCTTCATCATCAGTAGTACAATAAAAAATAAAAAGAAAACACACGTATTAGACAACACGTTTCACTATTTCATTTGGACATAAAATATTTTTAATTTCATGACGTCCCATTAATCATCTTATCTGCTAATCAATTTTTAAAGGTCTAATTAGAGAATTTAAAAGTTTATCTGAAGTGCTCATCCCTAGCATGTGGACAGGAGCAGTACAACAGAGCAGTCTTTGTCCACAGAGCATGCATCAGACTTCCTGGATGCGGTAAATAACCTACATGCAAAACAACATTAAGCACAAAGAAAGCAACATTAATCATCGTACGGTAAAAATCATCCAAAACTTCATTTTCATTATGAGACGATCTCTGAGCTGGTCTGTATGTATGCAGCTGGGACAAGTTTTTAAGAGACTGTGACAAAATTCATCCACATACTTGGCATTGTATTAATTCAGAAAGCTCTGCCAGCTATATCTCAAGATCTCTTTGAATGTTAATAACAGAATTTATCACAAGCTGATGGTCATGAGAAAATGCTTTAGGAGCCAGTGCTGTATTAAACATTAGCAAAACAACCAACATTTTAGAACCTTTGTGTGGAAATTATGAGTAGACAAAGTTTTAAAAAGAAGCTTTAATAATAGTTTTAAAGAAAACACATTTCCTGCCTCCTCTCTGAGCTCTGAGCCTGTAAAATTCAGCCCAGTCTTTTCCCTACTTTTATCCAATAAGCTGTTGTTGCTTTATTTTTCTTTTCCATTATCAGCCATGGTGCACCTTTTAAAATAGCCTGTTGGCTGATGTCCAGTTACTGGTGCTATGCTCTCACATGATGCCCCAGGCAGGGAAAAAGAGAGTTGTGAAGTCGTTTCTCAACTATTCTCTCTAAGAATGTACACAATGAATGTCAGTATGCCATAAAAACAAGTCAGACATTGTTTTAAAACCATGACACGTTCATCTGAGACTAAACAATGTGCAGACATGCTGCTGATGATCAGGTAAAAGAATAAAAATGCAATAAGTAGTGAAAATAGATGCTTTTAAAGAGTGAAAAAGTTTAGTGTTTTGCAATTATAATGAAAGTAATCCTAGTTAAAACTCAAATATGCATTTTTCATTATCTTTTATTTTGCCTTTAAAGATTTTTTGTGTCATCTTGCAAACTTTTAGTATATAACTGTGTATCTGGAATAGTTTGTTGGTTTCTTGCTTAAGAAGAGGATAAATCACAAGGAACCCACATATGACCAAATAATTTGACCGTGTGTGTTAATAGTGAGTTGTTAGCCATAGCAAAGACCAGAACAAAGAGAGGGAAATGAGCTCATCGTGGAAATGACAGGAACTCTCTGAACCAATAAGTTTATCTGTTTTCACAGGCCTGGTCAGTCGTATCATTTCCTGTGTTGTCAAAACTGAATAAAAGTTTGCAGACCGGCCATTCTTCAGGGAGGTCACGTGTTTGTGTATTGATTTTGGTCGATGGCAAACCAGTGCGTAGCGTATTGGCTAAATGACACCGAGTGCCAGTCACCAGGAGCAGCATGTATTTATATGCTTCACTGTGCACATCGCATATCCCACATTCTTCACATACTCCATTTAAATCCCTCTTTTCTCTGCATCTCGCCTCAAATTAAACTCCAGATCCCCATTTCACTCTCCAAAATAAATAAGTATAAATAAAACACCAGCTCATCTTGCAAAAGTGTCCAACGCTGTATGCTCCTCTGAAGCGACCGTGTTGATCCAGCTTTGGACAACAGAGAGAATTGAAACATGATAAGAAAAGCAGGTGTGAATGCTAAACATGTCAATGTGTGCTCGGTGTTTCAAGTGAAGGTGCAGACATGCCTCAACATGCAGAGCGTGGGTAGGGGAGTCACCCAGGGGGTCATGAGGCTGATGTGACACTGGGAACATGTGGCTGTAATTTTTATGTGAAGCTCAGAAAAGTGAACAGGGAGGGAATAAGAATGAAGCTAGCTACACATCACCATGCTAACTGCATTGTCTCCAGCAAGATTCACATAAGGAAATTAGTAGTTTTTGTTGTTTCAATGCAGTTGTCAGAGAAAAATAGAGCAAAGGGCATATGAAGGTGGGTTTATTTTGGCTTTTTGCATTCCTGAAACTTCAGATGTGAATGCTTTTGCATTTCCAGGCCTCTTCTAGATGATCCTCCAAACACATAAACAAATGCCTTTAGTCAGTTCATTTAGGCACATCCCTCCTCCAATTCCCTGGGCCACCAACTTTCCCCACAGCTATAGAAACCCCCCTTCTCTCTCCTTTTCTCTCTTTGGCCTCTGGAATGATAACCTTGAATGGTATTGTCTCAGGGCATGAAGGAGGGTAAAGAAATTCTCCGAGTCTTGACAGAGAGCAGGGAGACTTGACAAAAGGCATGGGCACTCTGCAAATCAGAAAATGTGAGGGGGGGATATGAAAAGAGAGCAGTTTCTCATTCAGGTAAAAAGCTTTAAAGAGAAAAAAGATTGGGGACCAATAGCTCAACCCTGGTGGAATAAAACTCTTATCTGGGTGCCTTTTTAAAGCAGTGAAACTCCACTTTGAAAACTTAGCTCTGCTACAAAGCTGAAATGATGTGAGGTAAAAACACAAAAAGGTGACTATATTGGCACAGAATTGCAGATCTGAACACTGATATTGGGTTAAGTCCTTTAAACACAGCTCTCTATTCACAGAAGAGCTCTTCATAGGAGCTATTAGGCCTGAGATAGTCACTGACAATGACCATGTAGATAGATAGATTAAACTTTATTAATCCTGAAGGAAATTCATTCTGATCAGCTGCTTCACACACATTAACACCATCCATATTCCATCCATCCATTTTCTACCGCTTAATCCCTAGCGGGGTCGCGGGGGGGCTGGAGCCAATCCCAGCTCAACGGGCGAGAGGCGGGGTACACCTTGGACAGGTCGCCAGTCCATCCAGGGCCACCATCCATATTATAAAAAGAAATGTGGAGATCAATTAAAACTTGATTTGTGAATAAGCTACATGGGCTTCCATATTCTCTTCTGCAGCCTTCTCAGACCCTTTTCTTATCCTTCTTTACCAAACGACAGCTGGTTACCATAACAGCTGAAATAAAACTCCAGAATAAACAATAATGATTAGCTAAATAAAACAGCAAAGTGAGAAAACATGTCTGTATTGACAGACCAATATTTTGCACTGGCTGCAGCTTAATCCTGTAACAGAGATTGCAACTGGTGCTGCTAACTGATAATTACTTCTTCAGATTCTTTATAAACTCTTTGGAAGGGGATTGATGATGGCATGTTTCTCGATTTTTACTCCCATCTGTCTGTTTTGCAGAGCTGTGTAGCTGTTGCATAGCTCCTAAAAGGTCCACCAACTTCCCTCACGGCAGCTCAGCTGAGTCTTGCAACAGTTTCATCATGAGACGGAGCAAAATGAAATTGTCCGTGTCTTCTGAAAGAAGAGAGAACCCCCCACATGTGCTTTGGGAAATCAAAAGAAATTCATAGAAGATTTACTCAGAAATAAAGTTTAAAATTCAGTTTTTTTTAATGATTTAAAAGAAAAAGTCATTTAATGACAGACATTTCTATTCTGATCTATCTTTGTCTCATCAATATGTGTTATCATGCAGCTAAATATGAAGGATTAAAACACTTAGCAAGTGTAAAATCTCCACGGTTCTGTGCAAAATGACTCCAAAAAGTTTTCAGATTTGGTTTGCATCACTCTCTGACTTCAGCAGCACAAAATGAATTCATGGCTTATAACTCCCTACATGCACATGCAGTCCAATAACAAATGTGATACAAGATTCAGGTGCAGTGTTGCTGATCTAACACGCATAGCATGTTTCCATGCAGATCTCTTACTCGTGTTTGTAATGTCATGCATCTCCACCTGATTATTTTGTGCAAATCGGGACATATTGCATAGACAGACAGATGGGAAGTATCTGTCTATAGCAGCGTGCATGCAGAAGCACAGCCTGAAGCTACAGCATTTGCCTCAGATGATAGTGAATGCTTCAAACAGCTCGGCCCACAAATAGGATGTTAGAAAACGTCTTTCTCTTTTAAGCAGTACTTCTTTTTGCCTCATTCCAGTCCCAAGCCTTTCTTCCTCTTTTTCATTAACCCACATAGTGAGTGTGAAGGATGAGATTTGACGGAATTAATTATACTGGGAAAAATAAATAAATCAAATGGATAAAAGCCAAAAAAAAAGTGGGACTGGATTTGATACAGACCTGAATAAGACTTTAGTGTTCATATTTCTATTCATCTGCCCCCTCAGTGATTCGTGTATCTGCTTAAACGATGTCATGGTAAAATGTGTGCTTGCTTTGATTTAAACCACTTCACTGTTGCTGCTTCAGTAAGTTTTACATCACAAATAACAAGCAGTGAAGATAATATCCAATAAAATCTTTTGTGATCCATAGTGGTTACACAATAGAAATGAAGTAGTCTTTGTTACGAGGAGATTTGCTAACACGTCTGTGTTCAGGTTTCACAGTCATAATAATCTGACCTGATGTGGAAACTATGCACCAAGGTTTTTTTTTCTCTTCAGTGCTGCAGAGCAGAGAAGTCTGTGTTAAATAGGTCAAAGTTGATCCCATAAATCCTTTTTTAATGTTGTTGGGTAAAATAGCAATGTTATTTTCCAACAAAGCCCCGTTTTTCTTATTTATTCTTCCATTTTACTGCAAAGAATCTCAATTTGATTACACGCGACTGTATCGTTGCCTTGCACTTGAAAGAGAATTTTAAAAGTTGTTTAATATTAATCATGAATACATTATCATTCTGAAATGCTTTCCAGTTTTTAGTGTTGCAAATGTAAATGTGAAAACATTTGATAAAATTGTGGAATATTCAAATGACTGCGTGTGTGTGCAGATACTCCTAAATGCCTTGCAGAAAAACCGATGTTCAGGTTCATCAGGAGAACATGGTACCGCTCAAAAAAGATTTAGATGCTCTGCTTTTATTTTGGTTTTATTATGCAGCTCTGACAGAGGTGGTAATATTTTGCAGGCCTGATGAAGAAAATCATCTTGAATGTCTCGAGGATAAAGTGTCTGATTCGTCATATACGTATAAATCCCTGGATCCTCTCTGAACCTCAGCTGTAGTGACACGGAATTGGCCATAGTCTTTTTTTTTATTTATTTCATCCCCCCTCTTTCTCATCAACATGCCAGAGTTTCACTGAATTGATTTTCTACCAGCAGTTCCACAGCCAGCCTGTTTTTCTGCACCGGTGACATTCGCTGTCCTCTTTAGGCTGCCACAGGGGGAAACATATCTTTAGTTTTTTCTGTTTTTCAGCTCCACCTCAGATCTTATAGCAAGTTTGTCCGTCCCCTCTCCATTAGCACTTGGATTCATTCCTGCGTGTTATCAGGTCTAGATGTAATATGGCAGCGCTAATCACGTTGAAAGGCATTGCTTTCTTTTATTTTTCCTCTGCTGCTATCCTCACATCCCAAAACTGATAGTGGAGGCAGAAGCATCAGAGGGGATTAAGCTAATGTGATGGTATAGCCACCTACAAGGGGCCCCCATGGGGAACTTTTAAGAGACAGTCCTTGACATCCAAGGAATAACTTGTCAAGACCTGGCTACAGGCAAATATTGAGGATATTAATCCTTAATGTAATGGCCTTGACTAGATTTTGCTCTTGTCTCTGTGAGCGGCTTTAAGCACAGTCGTAAGTCTCTTTAATCACTGACATAAAGCAGTCCCTCAAGGATTCTCCAAAGTTTTACAGTAATTATTACGCAGCGAAAGTGCTTCTGTTTTTCACTCATGCCTGCGTGACAAATGACTGAGCTCTTTGCATATGTTTGCTGCTCATTTTGCAGGATTTTTATGAGCTGCCGGCGTGTGACTCCTTTGTTCGTCGCTGTAAAAAGCAGATGAAGTGGTAAAATTACAACCTGTGTCATTTTACAAAGTGTTGTTTGGCTTGTGGTAAAACTGATGGGACAGGCCAGTGCTGCCAGTTTTTAATGATCTTTTCGATCATTTTGATTTGACTAGCGGTATTTTTCTCATCTTTCAGAAAATTGGCATGAAAATTGAAATAAAAAATATCACAATGTTTATTTATTCACAATGGAAATGGCACCAACTGCAAGCAGCGTGTGTCTTTGGTACAGGTTTCCACTCACAATGTGACGTATCTGAGTTGTGTTACTTCCCTCATGCCTTCCTTTATCTTCTCCTCAGGTCTGCTCATTGGCTCCGGCTGTGCACTCTATCCTTTGGGATGGGACAGCGAGGAAATACAACAGACCTGTAGCAACAACTCAGACCAGTTTCAGCTGGGTAAGATGTCTGCCTGGAAGCTCCATCACGCACACACACACACACACACACAGTGCCTGAAATAAACAGAAATTCCTCATGAATTTGTCTCTTGTTCATTTTGCTCAAAAATCCAATGTTATTATTATTATTTTTAATATCTGGGTTCAGAACACAGACGGTTCCCATGCTGTCATATACACAACAGCCATGATTTCAATGTGTTTAAAATGCATGATAAAAGTCAGACGATCCTCCAGTAGCTGGTGAGTGTTTTATAGCTCTAAATATGTGCTGAGAATAACTAGGAGCTGGATGTGTGCTCTGTATGCAGCTGGCATTATCAGGACTATCTCACACACAGTAATGTGCTACTTTATCAGACACGAGGGAGGCGGAAGAGCCGCTCATTCTGCAGCTGCTCCTTCATTTGATTCTAATCAAGCAGTACTTGATATATTTTTTAACTTAATTTGAATGGAGAATTACAATATTAGCAAACACCAGAAGAGAAAAAAAGATGATGTGATTTTGTGTCATTTTATTGTCGGCATAAGAAAAATCCATTCTTTAATTTCTCATTAGTGCGGCGGATATTAGAGAGGTGACATTTTGAGCTCGGAGTGGCACAAAGGAGCAACGCAAAGTGGTCAAAAGGAAAATTAATTTAGTCGCCACAAAATGTCGGAGAGCTTAGGATATATTGTGGGAAATTCTTGCTTTCATGGTGGATTTATTAGCTTAGTCAAAGAGTTCATTTAACCCGCTGGACCCTGAGTAACCACAGCCAGGTTCAGGGAAATTCTACTGGTTTTGTGATGGATCAAAGTACCGTAAGGTTTCACCTGCCTTAGTCATCAAAGTTCCAGAGAATATTCTCACTTCATTAGTAAATAAAATAAAATGTAAAAGATATCATTTTAGCCTCATTTTTGAGCACGTTGGGTAAAGTGTGCATGTACATGCATTGCCAAGGTGGTTCCTGGAGAAACTGGTCAAATTTAGCAGCCTGACCATTAAAAGACCTTCTTTTAGAATTATTTGTCATATTCAGTTTGCACAGTGAGGTCTCATCATCATCTCTAACACTGGGCATCAAGGCAAAAAGCTTCCTTATGGAAATGAATTAAGCTTAAAAAAGGAGAAGCAGTGTTTGGAGTCAATTATGGCCTGCAGACTTAAGGATGAGACAACTCCAGGGTTTTCCATCTTTTAGTGCAGTCACATACTAAATAACTCCTCCCTGGTCTTACCAGGAACCTGTTTTTATGGCTCTCGTACAGCTGATTTGCAGTAGCATCATGAGGAAAAGGAATTATATGGTTATTTGTGTTGTTCTTCAAAGAAAACAAATAGTCCAGGTGACCTGCAGAGCATGGCCCTGCAGTGATCTGTGTGTAACTGGCAGATGCTGTTTAATTTTCTCTACACTGAACCATCTTCCTTAGTGTAGTTTCTACAAGTATTCACCTGAAATGGTTCTGCAGGGTACACAAAGGACGTTTCAAAGCCTTCCTGTTAATAATGCTAGTTAATGATGACACATCCAATAATTTATCCATGTTTTCCTTATTTAAGAATGATAACTACCCTTCTATGGAAACCATTTCTGGTGAGGCTTTAGTGGAAAGTAGATCTCTAAATTAAAATGTATCCTCTATCTATTTCCTTACATTTTTTAGATAATTTACTGCACACCATGTTGAGAAATTCCAAATGTTTTGCCAACTGTTCCTTGTTGGTGCAAAAATATCACTTCATGCAAAAAGGTGTTGTTTTTTTTCTTTTTTTTAATAATACAACAAAAATACCCACAAAGATTACGTCTTGGCAGCAAGCTGTTAGCAACAAAGAGCTGTAGCGTACAGTTTAAGTGGACTTAAGTGGCTTATAATTATCTTTTTGTATGCTTGACTGGTTCAAAAATCACTTGTTTGTGATGACTTGACAAAAAAAAAAAGAAAGAACTACATTCATTTGAAAATATGAGGTACGAGGACTGCAGTGCAAAGCTGCAAAGAAAAATATTAAAAAAGACAGAGGAAGTATTGATCAGGACCGTTTGAAAGGGTTACAAGTAAGCCTGACTCATTAGGTTAAATATAAAACATGTAAACTATAAAGATATTGTAACATATTTAATGTATTTTATGATTGCATAAATATAATTGAAATAGATTATAAATTACTTTATATTCCTAGTCAATTAGTATGAAGGCATCATTGTTATATTAGGACTGTTGAATTTTTATATAGTATATAGTAATATTTGTTTTTTAATTATATAGTTATAATATTTGGGATTACTGGGGTGGGAGCATATAAGCTTATGCTTCTTCCCACCCCTTTTGAACATTTTTTTTCCTTTATTATGTTTTACCTCTGTTATACCTATTCTTCTTTTCTTTTAAAATATGTTCAAATAAACTTATCTATCTATCTATATCTAACATATAACTCGGAACAAATAAATAAAATCTCGGCGGATGAGGAAACATCACAACCTCTAACACCGATTAAATTTAATAAAGGATAATTAGAGTTTTGTTTCTGTGATTATGCAGAAATACAAGAATTTACAAGCCAGATTTAATAAGAACAATTCACCATCAGATTAACAGAAACATTCATCGCTTCACTCGTTACAGCGTCTGAATGAGCCATCGCTGCGTCTTTCAGATGGCTATAATGCTCAAAAAACTACATATAATCAGTGAGATATCCGAGCATGTCATCAGAAGTAATAATGTTTGATATCCAGCTTTCATTTTGTGATTTCCTCTTTGGGAAAAACTGGCTCTTGGCTGAGTATTGTTAACTTGTGTTTTCATCTGTGTGCCATTCTTTGCTTCAGGGAAATTAACTTAGCTTGTTTAAGACTGTAGTTCTTCCAGTTTCACCCCACCCTCATTAGTGCTGTGACATGATGGCTTCCTCCCATGTGAGCAGCAGATTTCACACAAATTACACGTTTGCCACATTTGAATTTTTCCTTGGTTAATTCATCTCGCATTTATTAATCATGAGGGGAGCCAGAGCTCCACGTGAACGCATCAACAGAGCACATAAAATGCATGTATGTTCATTATAAAGACGTCCATCTCACTGCTTGTGTTACATTTTAAAAGTAGCATATGAAAATGTGATGTTTACAATGAGCCCTCCTGTCTCAGACTGGTTTCCTAAAGGTTCCAGCAGGCATTCATCACATACCAGACTGTTTGCAAATGAGCTTAAACTATGTTCTGTGCATCTGTTTGAACCATTTTCACAAGCAGAAGGGAAATGTAGTAGGAACTTGAACAAAATGTTAACCAGCTGAGACCATTAACAGCAGCATGTTAGGGTTTAAAGCAAGACTTCAGTAACGGTGTATTCAGTACACATTATTGTTAAAGCACAGTGAAGAAAAACATATATTATTGTAGATGTGTTATTGCATGGTGCACGGTGGAGCAGTTGGTTAGCAATGTGGCCTTATAGCAAAGTTGCTGGTTCGAAACTAGTAACCAACCAGTAACATTTCTGTGTGGAGTTTGTATGTTCTCTCCGTGTTAGCGTGGGTTCTCTCCGTGTTAGCGTGGGTTCCCCCCGTGATAGCGTGGGTTCTCCCCGTGTTAGCGTGGGTTCCCCCCGTGTTAGCGTGGGTTCTCCCCGTGTTAGCGTAGGTTCTCCCCGTTTTAGCGTAGGTTCTCCCCGTGTTAGCGTGGGTTCTCCACGTGTTAGCGTGGGTTCTCCACGTTTTAGCGTTGGTTCTCCTCGTGTTAGCGTGGGTTCTCTCCGTGTTAGCATGGGTTCTCTCCGTGTTAGCGTGTGCTCTCTCAGTGTTAGCGTGGGTGCTCCCCATGTTAGCGTGGGTTCTCTCCGTGTTAGCGTGGGTTCTCTCCGTGTTAGTGTGGGTTCTCCCCGTGTTAGCGTGGGTT
>JBAMHV010000009.1:7804579-7815619 GCA_037177535.1 Pseudomugil gertrudae | reverse complement strand
ATTGATTTTATCATGTAAAGCACTTTGTGTTGCCAAAGCATGAAAAGTGCTTTATAAATAAAGTTTGATTTGATTTGTCTTGATTTTTTATGGACCTTGAGTCTGACAAATAAAGATGATGATGATAATAACAATGCTGACAAACTTTGATGTCTAGCCGTTCTTTTTGTTTAACAACGAATGCATAAGTCTTTATATTTGCATTTTTATAGAATCAATCCAAAGTGAGGAATTCTGAAGCCATACTGCTATCCAGAATGAAACATCCTAATATTGTGGCCTTCAGGGAGGCATTTGAAGGTAATCACACACTCGGGAATCCCTTTAAAACACGTTACAAGATGTTTTGGGAGATACCGTTGTGATTGTTTGGGTTGCAGAATAGGAAATGTGATTGTGTTTGTTCAGTGGATAACCTCCTTTGCATTGTTATGGAGTACTGTGGTGGAGGAGATCTGCTCCAGAGGATCCAGCAGCAGGAAACCACAGACTTCTCTGTTGAAAATGTACAGTACACCTTGAACTATTTTCACTATTATTTGTCTACATTTAGTTTCTGTTTTTATAACAATATGTTTATCTTTTCCTAGATATTAATGTGGTTTGCCCAGATGTGTACAGGTGCAGAGCACATCCACGATAAGCGGGTTTTACACAGAGATTTGAAGTCAAAGGTAAAGTAGCGATCAGCTGTAATTCCTGACTCCTAATGCATGAAAATGCAAGGAGAAACCACTTTCAATATCTTCTGGTCTGCTGATTGGAAGTGGACTTTTTTTTAGTCATTAAGGCGACATTTTCACTAACTGATGTGGATGACCAGATTTTTCTTTATAGGAGAAAATAATCACAACCAGAAGTCACTAAATTAGATCACTGGATGGTTGCGTGCTGATGGAATCTCATCAGTGTGAAATGAAATGAACAAAAAGAGAATTACTGTTAGGAGATAAGATCACACCATTATCTCCCACTTATGCATAATATCATTGCTTCCGCTCGTCTTCACTGCTTTCCCCTCATTTCCGGACACAGAATATTTTCCTGACAGATGACGGCTCAATCAAGCTTGGAGACTTTGGTTCTGCATGTATTCTGAACAGGTACATCACAAGTTAGAGAAAAGATATTATATATATTTAGTGCTTCATTTGCTTTTCATTTAAATTTAACCCTAAATGTGTTGCAGCTCAAAGGCTTATGCTCATTCATATGTTGGAACGCCGTATTATGTAGCACCAGAAATCTGGGACAACAAACCATATAACAATAAAAGGTGGGTTGAGCTGTTTTTTTTTTTATATAAACCAAATTAATAGCTAAAGTAAAATAGATATAGATAAAGTAGGAAAAAAACGTTTAAGTACAAATGAACTTATTAGATGAAAAGCAAACAGCTTACATGTTTGGGACATAAATGAAGTTGTACTCATAGGATTTGCTTGTTTATATTTTTTTGTTTTTAAAGATCTTTTTTATTAGTTTTCATCAAAGGACAGCCAGTGTAAAATGTACAAAAACTAAATCAAACATTAACAAGATCCTAGAAGATACAAACCTATTTTTTTATCACCTAATACACTTCATAGTGATTTATCGTTGATTATTTACTCTTAAGGCTCCTATTTTTTCCTAAATGGCTCTTGTTTATCGAGCACTTTAAAGGTTACTCCTTCGTAATTGGCTGTTTTTATCATTTCCTGTCACCATTTATTATAGGAAATCCTATTTTTGGTGTCCCACTGCTTAAGCACAGTTGTATAAGGAAGGCACATCTGCAACACTGAATCTGTTTGTTTTGCATGTCTATTGAAACATGAAGGTCCTGGCATTGGTTAACTATTATTATACATTACAGATTACTGATAAGGATTTGACCATCTTTCTGATGACAAGCTGAATAGTTCCTTTTCTTTTTAGAAAGGAGCATCCAGCATCATTGTGAAATCATTTGAACTAATCACTGGACAATTTCCATTTTCTTATTTAATGTTGTAAGTCCAGACTCGCACATAAGCTGCTTTGGTTTTGTTCCTGCTGTTGTAACCTATATTTCTGCTAAATTGTGTCATCAGACAGATTTTCAGCATTTTTATTGAACCTGTTCCAGAATTTTCTTTATTGCTAAAACGATGCTGCCTGGATATTTTAGTATTAGCTTTAAACCGTCGTGTTTGTTTACTGAGAAACATCTGGGAATCATGTTGATGTACATTAGATTATAAACAGCTGCTGTAAAGGATAAATAAATAATACATTGATGAATGAATCCTCTGTGAAGCCTTTTGCAAGCCAGTCGTGTTCTTTTAGACCAGTCCTTTAACTCGTGTGTGTCTGAGTATATTCTCAGTTTCTTTTCCAAATTTAAGAAACACATTTTTTTACGGACATCAGATTTAAAATAATCTTTTTTTCTTCAAATAGAAATATAAACTTAGTTGAGTTTAACTAATTTGTATGTTTCGTTTTAGTGCTAAAACCTTGCTACTGTACCTCCTCTTGGAGGCTAATTCACCATCAACCGTGCATCCTGCCTCTTTTCTGGAATTTCTCCGGGGTGTATAAGTCCAATGTCGACTCCTACTTATCTCTTGGTCTGTCCGTCTTTCTGTTTTGTCTGCTTGATTCCTCCATTAATATCTTTTTGAGGTTTTATCCCTAATTAGCCCCAATACATGTTCAAACCAGGCAGTGTTGATTTTCACTTGCTAGCGTGGGGCACAGTGTCCTAAAGCAAAATGCTGCTGTAAAGTGAAACACTGGAACCTGCAGGGTAATAAATGTCTGCGTATTAACAGTCTGGATCTTTAAGACGCTTGTGAGTCATGCAGCTTTGTGTGTTTCCTAACTGTGTCATGTGGAGAATGAATAACCACCTCTGCCTCTGTGTGCTCTGCAGTGATGTGTGGTCGCTGGGCTGTGTCCTCTATGAGCTCTGCACCCTACGACACCCGGTAATCCTCCTCCTACCCTCCACACACATCACGAGTTTAACTGTCAACCTCTCTCTAAATATTGTCACTGTATTGTTGTGTGAAATGATTCTTGCTGTGGACTGAAATAAGCTTCAAATCCCACCTGAGTTAGATTATCTGCTGTGTATGTTTGTTTTAGCTCAGATATTATGGTCCGGTTTGTTTTTTTCTCACCAGTTTCAGGCATCTAGCTGGAAGAGCCTGATTCTGAAGGTGTGTCGGGGTGCATACACGCCTCTTCCCAAACACTTGCCTTACGAGCTGCATTACTTGGTCAAGCAGATGTTTAAGACTAACCCTAAAGACAGGCCATCTGTGCACACAATCCTGACCTCTCACCGGGTTTCCAGACTCCTGCGCCCACACCTGCCCCCACAGGTAAACAAAACAAGCTAACAGCTGCTTAGTCGGTTAGTTTACAGTGATTTTAATGTTTCCCACACAAAAGAAAATCATCCAATCAGGATGCAAATCAAAGTAAGTTTAGATTATTACACAACTTCCTCAGCTGCGGTAGCCAGATGTGGAATCTGACCTGTGACAAGCTGCTTTTAGGTCAAATGGTGCAATTTACTACACTGCTTTGAATATTTTACAGGCCATAACCAGTGAGAAAGAGGGAAGGCGTACAGGTCGGTGGGATAGAGAGGAAGGACAGAAGGTGGTTCATTTTCTAGGAGAGAAGAGTTTGATAAAAACATCAACATTAAAAGGTAATCTAGGTAACTTTGTTAACTTATTTGGTTGTTTTTTCAAGAAATAAGAAAAAATGTCCTTAAACCATTTACCTCAGGTGTGGAGTTACCCAGAGGCTGCTGTGAAAGCATCGAGCCCGTCCCTCGAAAGCAGTGGGCGAATGAACCTCCAGGCACTGTGCTGCAGCTGCTGGCCAACACCAGCTTGGTTTCATCAGACAGCATGGCGTCGGTCAGCCAGAGCCACGCTGGTTCTACACATGGAAGTGTGTCAGCTGTTTCTTTTCTGGGGATTAAAATGGGAAACTGTGGAGGGTATCATCAGAATGTTGCACCCGTGTTTCTCCAGCTGGACCAGAGCAGCCAGAGGATGGCAGGCAGAGAAGACGGTGGGAGCGAAATCCTCCTGTGAGACTTCTGAGTCTGTTTGAGAAGGCTCCGCTGAATAAAGCCTTCAGCACCTTTTTAATACACAGAGGAGGTCTGGTGACCTTTTTACTGCGGAGCATGTTTAATGATACTTTTCCAGAGCAACCTTTAGATTTCTTATTGATTTCCTTTTTCAGAGGACAACCCTCAGGTCGGCCCTCTCTCCCAGCAGCAAGGAGATGACACCGATGGACTCGAGCCAGAAGTGATTATCGATGAATACAGACTGCAGCCACGCTCTGATGATGAAGACACGTAAGACTTAATCACTGGAGTTCAAACTATTTCAGGATTTATTTGCAACATCTGACTCCTCCAGCTGGGTTTTGTTTAGCTTTTTACACCACATCACTGGTGTTTCATTAAATGTGCAAAAAGATAAAACTATACATGTAGGAGGAGGACAGTGGCATCATTTTTGTTTTATTAAAACGAATTAAAGCTATTTTATTCATTTGTCTCTCTCATACTTTAAGAGGGTTTTCACATTGAAGTGAGAGGAGGCATTTAGAAATGACAGCTTTTATAACACCTCTGTTCTGGTGCTTGTGTGTAAGTGGAGAAATTAGCAGCCGCCTCAGGTTCATCGATGACTCCACTGCAGATAACTACTTCAAAACTGTGGACACGTCTACTGTCTATGTGCCTTTTATGACATTACTTATCCCAAATGGTGCTTTAGCACCTGCCGAACAAAAGCAATACTGAATAAATCTCAGAGGATCCTCACTTTGGTAAAAATCATTACAGCTTTTAGAAACTCCAGGTTGCTTTTACAAAAATGGCTCGGCTCATTATGCTGTGCTGTCCCTTCAACCTGGCTCGATTTGGCTGAGCCTGAGCAGGCAGTTTATCCTACTACTATTCCAAACGTCTCCCCTCATTTCCTCTCCCACATTGCTTAACAAACACCAGTGAACAGCGCTGCTGGAAGCATCCGAGACCATTCGCTGCAGATAATGCTGCGGTTTCATATCATGATCCTTTGTAAACATTCCCCACACTGACCTGAGTTTGCTGGGTTTGAGGAATGCTGTTGCAGGACTCCTTCGCACTACTAATTCCTTACACGGCTGTAACAGGAATCTGTTTTTGCATATAGTTAAAATAACAGAAACTGTGTCCGTGTCCAAAAAAGCCTAAGTTCTTATCAGCACCTGGCAAAATAAACACGGCTCGCATTAAATATTAATGCTTCCGCTCCGTTTGTGGGTGAAAGGCTGGAATGTGCTGCATTTATATTGTTGTATAATTGACCTTATATATGAAAACACATTGCAAACGCGTTGTATGGTTTGTTCTTTCCTCGCAGGGACTTTGAGGAAGACTGGCCATGTGACTGGGCGGATGAAGTTGAGAAGATGTTTTCAGCAGACGGGAGCCTCGTTGCTCCTGATTCGACACAATCCAACAGTTAATGTTTACATTTATTAAAAAAACTCCACTTGTTTGTATTTGCCAAAATGAATTGACTGATATCTGCTGAAGGTTTAAAGCAAACAGTTTGGACTAATGATGAAAATCAGTTTTTTCTGCAAAGCTTTTTCTATGTGTGTGTGTGTGTATGTGTGTGTGTGTGTGTGTTGTTCCTGATTTGGCTGTGTGCTGTGTGGGTCAGCAGCAATAGCATTCCCAGTGGACTGAATGCCATCTGGAAGCTGCTGTGTGGCTCTTTAAGCGAAGCAGGAAATATTAGCCTCACAGAAATGGGGTCTCCACGAGTTCACAACACTTTGAGCCGGCCTGCACTTTTTGAAGCCCACTTCCTCTGTTATATCAAAAGTAGACTAAACATGTTCACTTGTTTAGCTTAAGTCTTATGATGAGACACAAACAAAGCATACATCTGCTCCCTTTTGTTATTTTTGATTTGTTGTGGCTCTACAGTGCCAGTCCTCTCCCAGAGATGTTAATTTTGTACCACTAGGTGGCATCAAAATAACTGATGAGAGCCCTCTGGGCTGAAAACGCTGTAATGTAACTCCTGCTTGAATCTCTCTGAACATAAATATAAACTCCCAACAGCTGAACGGGTGCTCATCTTCCTTGTGAGTTGCAAAACCTCTTGCTGTCTTTGTTGAGCCTGATTTAAAGCTTGGAAGTAGAGTACAGGCAAACAATGGCACATTTGGCAACCGCCACAAAAGCCTCGCCCATGTCATTTTAGGATCAGCAGGAAATTGATGTTACAGACCTTTGAGTCAACAAAACCATAATGATGCTGATTCACCAACAGCCCAGCTCAGGATGGATTATCCTGCTGTTAAAGTTCCTCTGAAACCTCCCACTGGCTGACGGGAGGGCTCCACGACATCAGATTATCTGTTCTGGATGCATTTTTATTGAGGAAGCTCGTTGCTGCAGCTCAGCTCTTATCTTGGGGCCACAAAGAATCCCCATCCAGGGCTCGCAGTCCAGCCCCCTTGCTGCTTTTGTGAAATATTTTTTCATTTCCCCTTGTGCCCCCTAAAGATGCTCATGTTGAGTGAAGATACAGATAAATTGGTGTGTGCCAGCTGAGTTACAGTGTCATAATGTTCTGCGTCCTGCAGATAGGAGGGTCTGTGTGGTGGCAATAAGCACTAAGTTGTAGGCAGCGTCTTTGCAACTTAATAGAAACTGAGGAAGTTTTTTTCTTAAGTTTGTATAAGACTTGGTGTATTATTAACAGTTTTAGTACATAAATGATCTTATTTTGAAAGGGTTTGGGTGTAAATTACCTCTAAATCATCACCATAATTACAGCACAGTGTGTAAAAGTATTACAGCCTCTGTAATTTAGCTCATCTGTTGTTTTGATTTTCTGTTTTTCTCATCAGTTATTTGTATTTCCCTTCATTTGCACATCTTTATACTGTATTTTTTTCTTAATGTGCTAGTTGTTTCAGCCAAACAAAACTGTGATATTTGAAGTCAAGTGGAAGGTTGAAAACTTGTCTTGAAAAATTAATCCTGATTGAAGGTTCATGGAGTTGTACTCCATAAAATATAGAGACAAACAGGCAGATGAACAGAGGCTTCCTCTTGCAGGAAGGATGTGAAGTTCTGTCTGTTGTATCTCAAAGGTCATAAATGAGCCCTCAAAAGCAGCATCTGTTTAAATAAACCGCATCTGTGCAAAAGCCCTGCACTGAGCATGTGACAGCAAGCAGGAAATGAAACTTTAATTACAGGCAATATTCAGACCAGAAAATAAGAGCCGTGCAGCGCTTGTATGTCATCATCACAATCTGGTTTGTGTATATCTGCCTGTATTCACATAAATGAGCAAAACCACACAAGGCTGGTGTTCCTCTCACAAAAGAGAAGGCAAAGTGCTCACGCTGGGATGTTGCCATTCCTTTTCTCCCTTCTACTTACTCATCTTGAAACATGCTGCATCCTGTATTCGCATGTACAGTCACAGCAGTCTGCATTTTGCTGCTCAGTCTTTTAATCCATAAGTAATACATTAATTCTCTTCCTGCACATCCTGGTGACATGATGGCAAACAATCAAACTTCACTTTTTTTAATCAAATGATGCACAGGATGTCAGGAACCGTGAAGGAGCGGCTTTTAATCCACAAAAGAACACCAGAGAAATCCAAGAGACACAGGGAACTAATGGAGGCAGCAAACTAAATACACAGGGTAGACACAGGTGAAACACATGAGGGTTATCAGGAGGCTGGTAGGAGGGGAAGACACACAAGGGAGGGCCAGATGAGACACATGGAAAAACAGAAGAATTAGTAAATAACCAAAATTACATAAGAAAACAAGGAAAAAACCCAGGACCAGGAACAAAACCTGACACAGGAGACCTTCATTTTGGCTATCTGGGAGCTTGTCCACACACCTCGACCCTCAGCCGCTGTCATCACCTTTAGGAAATATTGACTCTTTCTATCTGTAACAATCTCAATTCCCCTTTTGTCTCCCCGCCTCCCTGTTTTTGTGACCTGCTTCTTGCATGTCCCCAGTTTCACTCAGGAAAGGCTCTGCAGATGCAAGATGACCTAATGATCTCTGTCTGGCTACTGATGCTTAGAAAGCCATTTTCAATCAAAAACCTTCTGTCTTTGACATAGTGGCTTGATTTTCCTTTTCACATTCATCTACATCACTGTCTTGTATGCTTGTGGTTGACATTTATAGCCTCAGTGGTATCTAGTGGATACTGAAATGCACTTTTGTGAGTCACCCAGTAGAGAAGTGTTTATTCTGCAAAGTTCTTCCTGTTGATAACAAAGCACATTGTTACTGCTGAAGTCTCTGCAACTGTAAGTATGAAGGCTGTCATTGCCATGATTATTTCTAGTGCTCTAACGTGACCCATAATTGAGCAGGTCTTTGTCATGGAACAATTCATCAACAGCTCAAAGTAAAAAGATCAGAGCAGTTATATTTGGATCATGGGTTATGTGAACTGAGACACATTAAATGCTCTTATTCATGGCACTTCAGATGAGCAGCTCCACCCTTAGTTGGGGTCACAGGCTCCGCTGGCTGTTGCTTTGCCATCCTTCCTTTTAGCCAATAATAGATCGACTGCAGACAAGACTCTCGATAGATAGATTTCCTTTTTAGAGTTTGAATGCAAGTCACTGGAATCTGCTGCTTAATTATTCTTTGTATGAAGCAATAATGCGTTAAATTAACATTTGTGGAATGTGTTTGTTCTTGTTGTGTGGTCTGGGTCTTTTCTTCTGGGTACACTGACAATAAGAGTGAGTAAGAGCTCACATACTGCTGCAACAAGCTTGCTGACCTGCTGGTTTAGACCAGTGGAAATACAGAAAGGAGGAGTAATTGTGCAACTTTAATGAAGGAGAAAAAATTTTGACATGCTTTTTTTTTAGCTTCTGGTCTTTTGTCTTTTATTTTTAAGTGTGGGAGAAAAAACCATGACAAGCCTGTATCTTTTCTGCTATGAGTTCTGTTATTTCTCACACCAGTCATCTTAAATTTGCTGATCAACAACATTTTGGAGTGTGATATGTTCACAAGTCGGATTTCGTTGCATAAGCCTTGCAGCCTGTGCATGCAACAGGACTTTTGACTTTATCACCACTATAGTAAGAGGACAGTGAAGAGCTGCAGGCTTTCAACTTTAATCTTTCCACCAAACTCTATATTATTAAAGGATTTTTACTGTTTCATAGATACCGCTGGATTGTGTCCATGAAATTCTTGGTAATCCTGTTAAGATTTAAATTCTCATTTGTCATTGAAAGTGTAATTTTATGTGAAGAAGACACATGTTCAGTCAAACGGAGCAGCAATACGAGGAGCCAAGCAGTGAACTGTGACAGCAATGCTGTGCTGAAAAGATACTATCTGACTTTCACCACTGATTTCTATCAGGTGTACCTAAAAACAACTCTATCTGATTTAGTAAGGCTCATTATGATGTAAATCAGTTACTGAAACGAGAAGAAAAATCTGCCTTTACATGTCTTCAAAATGAACATTTCATTTGGTCCTTTAACAAAAAATATATTTTAAATGAAAATAAACAAAAATGATAAACAAATTGCAAATATTTACCATTTATTATAATGTCAGAATTATTGTAGTGCAAAATGTATCCACTAAAGAAGACAATCAGACTATAGGACAGGATAGGTAGGAAGGTTTTACCACGATGCAGTTAGTGCCAAAAACTGTATTTAACAAATATGATACATGCAGCAATAACTGGTTAGTGCCAGTTTTTTTTTATTTTTCTTTATTTCTGGTCTTTGTTAAGTTTTTTTTTTGTTGTCTTTTTTAGGGTTAGTAAGAGGAGATCAAAGTCTGCTTCAGGCGTGACACAGTATTACAACCATTTTTTAAAATATTTTAAAACTGTACGAGTCAACTTTTGAAGTGGATCAAGACGTTCCATCACAGAAATGACCCGATTTCTCCCACTCGCCACACTATCATGTCTGGTGATCTTTGACAGTCTCTGAAGAGGGACGATAATGATCCAAAACATCAAGTGAACATTTTATACCAAAACTGTGCAGCAACCACAACCAATGTCAAAACTTCTGTGATGAAACTTTATGGTCCACTTTGAAAGTTGACTAAAGTACTTCTGAAGGAAAAATGTGAATTTGGGGGAATTTAAACTGGGGGAAGTGGGGAAGACCCAATTTGGCAAAAATATACATCAGAGGGTGATTTATAGCTAAACCTATGATGTGACCTATATCACATCTCCTTAAATTCTGTATTAAGGAAATGGAAAGTTTTTTCCAACATTAAACTACTCTCTGTGTGTGCATATTACTGTGCAGGAGGGGTTTTAAATTCTAGATAAACCTATGATGTGACCTAAAAAGAAGACGCACTTAAGGTCTGCGGTTTTCCTGCAAGTGCAGATGGTTGATGCCGAGTTGCAGAGATGAGGTTTGCTGAAATGCAGTGAACACCTTTCCCTTACTTCTGTGCCAAATGTCAAAACTATATAACAAGCTGGTATATAGTTTTGGTAAAGTGTCATATAGTACACTTTACCAATCCTTCAGAAGCTGCTGTACACCAGAAAGACAGCTAAGTTTGCTTCAAACAATCGACCAAAGCAGTGAATTTAAAATGAAGTGTAATGAAAAACACTTTTCAGGGAAATTTTAATATTCTAGTAGTTACAGACAAGCTGTTGTGTGTTACCCAAGAGGGTGATGACTGCTGGCAGGAATGATCTCTGGTACCTCTCCGTCTTGCATTGGATAAAGCCTCACTCTGAGCACACTCAGTTTCCTCATTGTGTCGGTTAGAGGATGCAAAGTATTGTCCATTATTTGCAGCAATTTGTGCAGAATTCTTTCCTGAAAAACTGGTTCAAGTGGCTCCAGAGTTATTCTGAGCATTAAGCCAGATTTTTTGATCAGTTTGTTCAGTCTCAAGACACTGGTCCTGCTGTTGCCATAGCAGATGCTGCAAAGCCGATTGCTCTTAATATATATGTAT
>JBAMHV010000009.1:7782490-7792943 GCA_037177535.1 Pseudomugil gertrudae | reverse complement strand
TCTACTCTGAGTCCCTCCCGGATGGCCGAGCTTCTCACCCTATCTCTAAGGGAGACACCGGCCACCCTGCGGAGGAATTTCCCATGTATGAATAATCATGTCTTATCTTCACCTTCTAAGGAAAGTTACGTAAAAACAAAAGTAAAAGTGAAAATCAGAAATACATTTGATCTAAAAAAAGAGGTCTCTGAGGGGATGCTTTCACCCCCACACTCCCTTATCTCCCAACCATTTAGACGACATGACAAACCAGACACCACCCAGAAACGATTCACCCTCCCCCAGTGCAACGACTTCCTGCATGTGCAGTATTTATGCAGGATGTTGTAGGTCACGCATGTCGTGTCTTCACATATTTCCTCACTCACCCACAACCACTGTGGTGCTAAAAGCAGCTATCACCTGAGAAGTTTCATGTCTGCGTGCAGCTGTGCATGAAGAGTAAACAAATTACAACCGCAAACTGTAAAAGATGCGCGCTCAAACAAGTGATTAAAGCAGTTACTCATCTGTTTAATCTGGCCTACACACTTCAACCTTTTCTTTTTCTCCGTTTGCTTTATGATGTTTTATTTTTTATGTTTTAAACTGATTTTAATTCTCATGTTTTTTATTCTTATTGTTTTGTAAGGTGATCTTGGGTCCTGAAAGGCACCTAGAAATAAAAAGTATTATTATTATTATAATTACCTTACGACTGTATGTTTATGTACTGAAAGTGTCCGAGTGGAAAGAGGGAACTCATGTCAGAAAAAGTGACGGTTCCTTATTCTCTCGTCTTGTTCGGATACTCTAAATAGATCAAAAATGTCTATATAAGCAGTTTTAACTTTTTTTTTGTCTACACCATTTATTTTGTCTGCCATCATAACAGCATCGCACACAA
Source organism: Pseudomugil gertrudae (assembly GCA_037177535.1). Taxonomy (NCBI): domain Eukaryota; kingdom Metazoa; phylum Chordata; class Actinopteri; order Atheriniformes; family Pseudomugilidae; genus Pseudomugil; species Pseudomugil gertrudae. The sequence goes on along the minus strand of JBAMHV010000009.1, from coordinate 7,792,057 downwards.
GCTCACTTCTAAATCACATTTTCAAAGTTTAATACAAAGTAAAAATTATATAAAATAAACTGAATTCATGAGTTAAAAAAACTATGTAGCTTTAGAGAACTGGGTGAAACAACCAACCCCACACGACCCACAAACCTGTACCAGAAGACAGTGTGTTAACCAAATGAGTTGCAGTTCTTCAGTTTAACCAACAACTTCTTGCAGTTTGAATTTGATGTTTTATTTTTAGCCCAGACTGGATTAAACCACAAAGAAAGAGTTTGTACTGTAGATTATGATGTTTAGAATACACACACACATTCACTTCTCCATACTGTGCTTAAGACCAATTCATTTGGTCCATTTTACAGAAGCATTTCAATTATTTTTTCTATTTTAAATGACAAAAGGGGCATTTTTATCCACCGTATTTCTGCTACACGACATCTCTGTTGAAATGACTTCACACTTGGACACGAGACAGTTTGTACATGGCAGAGTGCCAGTCACTGTTAGCGTGTGTGTGTGCTTCCTTATTTCCCCTATAAAACTTTTTTACTTCTAACTGAACTACTTTGCTTTGCCGTTTCAGTTTCGTCTGAATTAAAAGCACATCGACACGGCTGACAGTTTAATAGTCCTCCTGTCATAAAATAAAGTTATGAGCTGAAATGCTGCGTGTAAATGTAATGCAGAATGAATAAATATAAAATGTACTTGGAAGTAACGCCATGTTTCAACTTGCTGCGTATAGCAGCGTTTCCCCAGACATAGGGGCACTAAACGCTCCCATACCCTTTCAGTTCAGAGGAAATTAACCTTCAATAATCTTTGCAGTCACCACTTTAAAATGATACATTCAGGCCAGTTTTTTTTATTAGATGCTAAATGTTTACCTCAGGATGCACACAGGCATCAGAAATCTCCCTTATGCTGCTGCAGCATTTCAGCAAAGCATGTCTGAGCCTGATCACACGAATGTTGGAATGGTTGCTACCACATCCCAAGCAGCTTACGCAACACAATCAACGTTAAATCAGGTTTTTTTAAACCTCTTCGCTTGTTTCTGACGCATCACTTGCACTCAGGAAAGGAAGAGGTGTTTTCTTATCTTACTTATCTGGTAAGGTACTTTTCTGGTAGGGTGGAAAACTTTACAACATAGATATGTGGAACAAATGCATTGCGTTATTAAATTATTTATTTTAATACATCTATATAACATTATCTATTGTTACAACCTGTGCCAGTCTGCAGCTCACAACATGTTTCATAAAAAAAAAAAAGAAAAAAGTGTTAAATCAAATTGTACCAATTAGCTTGTTAAAGTCATTATGAAGCTTTGTGTTATATTTGGACCGTTTTAGTGAGTCATGGTCTAAATACTCACTGATTCTATTTGGGGAATAAATGCAGTGTAAAACTAAGCCAACACTATTACATTCCCACAACAGGGGAGACATAAAGAATCAACATTTTCTGACCTGTTAACACATAAAGAGTTGTAAAACATTACAGGTATCAACATATTCGTGTGAGTCGATAAAGTCCTAATATGAACACATCTAATAGGACATTTCTATGTCCCAAAAATGGAAAAGGAAAATAAAAAAAGGGTGAAATTAGCTGCACATCTTCCAATCAGCTCAAATAAACATTAACACGACCACAGGTTTGCTTGGTCGATGAGTAACAATAACAGTGACATTAATATTGCTTAAATGTGGAATTGCCAAATAAACTGTAAGTCTGACTAATCCACTTAACAAAGCGGTTATCTTTTTATCCAAATGTTGCAATTTAACAGACAAAAGGTAATGAAATGCATCATCCCATTAAAAATATTAGAAATCTGGACAATCAAGGCAAATAAGGGAGTTACATGTAGTAAACAAGTCAATGGAATGACAGGTTTGTAAAGTTTTAGGCATTTCACAGATTAATACCATGAAGTCCTGCAGCATGACTCTTCATCACTGTATCACAGGCTACAATGTGCTACACAAACTTAAAGGGTTGTAAACAATAAGGTCAGTGCCACACAAACCATGTGACGACATTTCTTTCTCTACTTTTGTGGTGAACTCTTAGATATTGGTTTGAAAAACAGCAGAGTGGTTTTAGGTGTGTCAACTCAAACTAAGCTGATGTAAACTCAACTAAGCAAGTTATTAGAAAAAAAACAGCAGACTGGTGACTACTGTGGCACATCTTCCTGTTCTGGATCAGGATTGTAACCAAATATTCCCAACTCACTCCCTTGTATTTGGACGAGGATTAACGCAGTAACACAGAAGTGCCAGTTAGTGGGTGAAACCTTAAACCGTTTGTCTCCGGTCTTTACATCCCATGTGACAAGTCCAAGAACTGGTTGAGTGTTTACTTTGGTTGGCTCGCTTCGGTGGGATCAAACCACATTGTCTTTAATCTGTCGCTACAGGGGCAGCTGAGTCAGTTTTTGAAGGCCCCGTAGCGACTGGCTTTACTAATGAAGTTCTTGAGCAGGTCATGATCCATATCTGCAAAGGCCTGGGTCTGCGTTACAGCTGTTAGGTGGTTGACACAAAACTTGAAGCAGAACTCCTCCAGGTCCTAAAAACGAAGAGGGCTATCTGATGAGTGCAGAAGAGTATAATGGACTATCTACTGTGCAGTTCCCACCACCGCGATGTCTGACGGTGTCTCGGGGGCTGAGCTTACCCTTGCCTCGTACTTGACAGCAGCAGAGAGCAGAGTGATGGCGTTTTCCTCAGAAATGCCCCGCTTGATCGTTTCCTGACACAACCTTTTTAGCCTGGTCTCTCTGTAGAATGTAGCGAGATCTAACAGCCCTGCACACACACACACACACAAGGACACACACGCAGCTGATATTTACTGCACTCTCCCAAGCTGTGAAGGATGCTGGTCCACACTGACACTTACCAATAGCATCCTCTGGTGGCAAGTTAATACTGTCTGTGTAGAGATACTCCAGGAAAGCTCTGTATACCAGGTAGGAGAATTGGTGAATTTCTATGGCATCTTCATCCATTTCATTCAACAATGCACGGAAATGTTCACACCTGGAAAGGGGGGGGGGGGGGGGGACACTGGTAAATGAGCATGTCCTGCCTGAAACAAGTTAAATAAACAGAGCTGCTCATTGTGGCTTGAGAAAAGTAAATAAATTGTATAATAAACTGCAAACAGTTAAAACTGGGGATTATTTGGACAACCACACATTTGTTTTTTTTTTGTCAAGTTACAATAAATAATGAATATGAGCTGAAAATCCAGAACAGTGAGTTCAACACCGAACAGCAGGGATACAATGTCACAGAATTATTTCCATTATAAAAACCTGAACATAAAAAGTAAAGATACTTCCTGCCTGAGAGAAACTTTCACAAGTGTAAAATCCAGAGAACATCAGCCATTTATCAGCATAAAGAACAGCGAGGCTAAAAGGACACCTCGGTTCTGAGACAGTATCCTTTGTGTGGAGGAAACCTGAACCAAACGTGCACTAAAATGATGGGAGGTAAAAAAAAAATAGATTGTGGACGTGTGGATGAGATTTATTCTTCTAAAAAGCGTCTCCTCAAAGCAAAGCAGGTCGTACGTTTCTACGATTAGTAGATGGTGCAGCTAGAATTAGATCTAAGATTAATGAAATATGTTCCTCAATCATCTAATTACACTGAAGTAGTACATGAAGTTCTACATACTAAAGAGCTCTAATTCCTTCCTTTGGTTTGGATGCTAATGATCAAAAAGATGAGTCAGCACTTCATGCTCATTTTCATTCCTTTTAAACATATTTTTATCTAAAATGACACAGAGTCAGTATTTAAATATTTCTGGACCTGAATAAATAGTGGAAATCATTATTCTTCAGAGAGAGAGAAAAAAAACTGAATACCAATTCTGCAAATGATCAAAACAACATTAATTTTAATGGACGTTATGCACATCCGGAGGCAGAATAAAACCAACTTCAAAGCAAAACTATAGCCGGCTGTCTTGTTGCCCCTAAATTTGTTCCCCTTGGGCCCTTCTTTATTCACACAGATTACATTTGATTGCCCCTTTTCGTCCCTCTCGTTGCTAATCTGTACCAACTCCAAACAGCGTCTTTGTAATGTCTTCCCGACACACGAAGGAGCAAAGATCCCTCGTTCTCTGAAGCATCGTTAATGTGTCGTTTGCACGAGTTCTTGCTTAAGTTTTGCACTCTTGCATATTTCTGAGCATGTGCACGAAGGTTGACAGACAGACTGTCTCCTTCCTCCTGACACTGCAAAAGAGCACGGGGACAGGAATGTAGATAGTGAGTGTTCAAGCGTGGTTATAAAAAGAAACGCGTGAAACAATGGGCCCAAAGTCTAACAGGAAACACTGTCTACAAGATGAAGTTTAAATATAGGAAAACATCATAAAATGTTTTTTACACTGAATAATTATTCAAAGTGTTTGTAGTTATAATAGAAACATAATTAATAGCTTTTTGTCTTTATTTTATTATACAAAAATGAAAACTTAAATAATTCTGTCATATAAATGTGGGTTTTTTCACCTAAAACTTCCAGAGTACCGGTAGTTTGCACATTGTCTATGTCTTCTCAGTACTTATGATGAAGTAAAACCTCTTATTGGAAAAACATGTGACGTAAATGAAAGTCAGGACAGAGAAGCAGTCGGTTTATATGAAGATAAATAAGATCTTAGAAACCACTGGCTCTGACCCAACTACACAGACCGGTAAACAGTTTCACTTGTACAAAGATCATTATATGAACCTAAGTTTCATTACGTAAATGGAAAGTAAAGTAAATTTCATGTATGAACACATGATGACGTCACTAGATTTAATTTTATCTGAATAAAGATGCCGAGCAAAGCTAGCCAAAAGCTACAGCAGAGTAAAATCTCCATATTATTAAAGACATTTCAGAAATGTGTTACATAATTATAATTTATTTGTTGTATTCTGGATTTTCCTCACCTGATCTTCAGCAGAGCTTTGTGAACATGGATGCACTTCCCGTCCACCAAAAACTTCAGGTCAGAGATCTCCGGACTGTCAAACTCTTTCTTCAGAGACTGAGCAACCGTCATGTAGTCGTCACCGTCTGACAACAAACAAACAAACAAAAGCTTTTTTTTTTGCTTTCATTTTAAACTGGGTGAGTATTAAATTAAGCATAAAAGAAAAACTCCAACCGAGTGGCAAAACACCCACAGCTGCTGCCACTAGTTGTGGGAATGTTGGTAAAACAAGACAATATCATTGTAAATTAAAGACTTCAGGCCTTTAAAAGGATAGTTAGGACCTACAACAGAGTGAATAAACTTCAAAAACCTTAAAATCTGGGCAGAAAAGGGGATCTCCTGACATTTTGGTCACTTGGAAATAAGCTTTAATCATTTAGTTTATAAAGTAAACACATTAATATTATTTTGCATGAGCCCTGTTTTAGCCATATATTTTAAATATCCTGTTTATATCTTATATATCCTGTTTTAGCTATATATTATATATAAGTATACCCCACGTGAGAACCATGCTCTAGTGCGTCTACTTGAATTCCTGAAACAGCTGCAGCGTTTCAGTGACAACACCACACGATGTTACCAGGATTTTTTTTTAATCCTTTGGTTCAAACAGCTGAATGAATCAGAGAAAAGATTGGTTATTTTAGTGGTAAGTTAAATTTAACATACGTGGAGGAGGGGGGGTCATTCATTAACAGAAAAGTTGAAGCTCTAACAAATGACCATCTCCTCGGTTTGAGCAGAGTTCATATAAACATCTGTTTGACATGGAGAGGAAACAGAGTTTCCTGTTTGTTTCTTAGACCACTTCCAGGAACTTGCACCTATGACACCCAGATATGTGCCAGCTGCATAATTATCTAACTGGTCAAAGGTTAAATGTGACAATGGCAAGAATTTCAAACATTCAGCAAAAATATTTTCATTATTGAAAACAGTCGACTTGCAAAGGATTTTTTTATTTATTATTCTTTTATTTCTTTCACCAGGGCATTTTTTGGCTACACTAGTTTAGAGAAGTGCCTGTGTCATGAGCAGATCAGGTTTGTCTGTTGTATCTTCTACGAAGCAAACCAACCGTCACTACACAAACCAAGCAGCTTGGTTTACTGACACACACATACACACACACCTCTCTTTTGAGAGTCCTTTAACAGGTTGTAGCTCTATGACTCTCCTTCTGCATGACTTAATAAACCTAATGAACTTTCTCATTTGGATCATTAGCAGAAGGCTTTTTTTTTTGTTAGTCTTAAAGATCAGGTATTGGGAAAGTTGAGCACCTTAGGAGCAACTGGAGAAGTTCCAGTATCTGGAAGTAACCAGAGACAGGTAGTTTCTGAGAGTAATCAGCAACAGGTGTGCTCTGAAAGTAATCAGAGAATAAGGCTTGAACTGGCTGGTAAAGGCAACCATATTTTATAAAGAAGTCTAGTTTTAAGCGTGTGCACACGAGCCCATTTCTGATCAATCCAAACCTCTGTCTATTCCTGAGATGAGCGAGAGAGAAGGATGTGTGTGTGTGGTCCTCTGGATTCGTTTCCACGGTGCTCTTACCCACAGAGAGGAGGTGCCATGTGACAGCTGGTGTGGCGAAGCAGGCGAACACGTCATCTGTGCTGCTGAAATGGGTGAGGTGAGGACTGGACACAGCCTGACCTCGACATTGACCCCACATCAGAACTTGTCCACTCTGCGTCTTGGCAGCTGATGTGTGGCTGGTGTGACATGCAGCTACTTCCACCATCCTGGCAGGGAAATCAGAATTCAGACCTTCAACTACTGCTGATCTACAGCTCCCTGATGAAATTCATCCAGAATACTAAAGGTGTAAAAACTATCCACATTTTTATTGTATATCCAATGTATATTACATCAAACCAGGATAAAGATGGCGGCCTCACCTCTCCTTGTCCGTGTTTATTTGGGTGGGAAGAGCTTGGTTACTTTTATTGCCTGTTCCCAACTGTCCATAGGAATTGGCTCCCCAGGCGTAAACAAACCCCTCATCTGTAAGCGCCAATGTATGTGCATATCCGCAAGCAACCTGTGTTTGGAAGAAAGACAGCGTTACGAAGAAGTTTACAGAAATTATCTGATTTCTCAAATTCACTCTTGAAGTTTTTACCTGGATTATATTGACACCTTGAAGTGCGGCGATCCTGCATGGGGTCTGTTGGTTTCCATTGTTGCCCAAACCCAGTTGTCCATTGCAATTATAGCCCCAACCATAGACCTACAAGGACAAATGCCCAGTACAAGGGTTTTTCATGTGTGAATGGCTCACTCTATTCTATAAAACAATTATTTAAACACTAGGTGCTAGATTTTAGTTTGATTTTTAACTTTAAAATCTTAAAACTGGACATCAGACAGCTCAGCTAGACAAACGGATACCCGGAGGTTTGAGTCCTGACACGTAGCCCTTTACTGAACATCTTACCCCTCTCTCTTGCCACTTTCCTGTCCACTCACTCTCTAATAAAAGGCCACTAAAGCTTTAAAGTACTTGGAAATAACTTCTGAAGCATCTTCAGAGTGATATGCCATCGTACCTCTCCGTTGTCCAGAACAGCCATAGAGCAGAGCTGACCGCAGGCTATGTTAACCACAGCTTTGTTCTGCAAACAGCTGCTGACCCGACGCGGTGTTGGCTGATTGGCAGTAGACCCTGAACCTACTTGGCCGGAGTTGTTGTAACCCCATGCGTAAACCTAGGCGCAAAGATAAAGATAAAAGTTCAGTGTCCAAATAAACAAAGAGTTGAAACAAACTTAAGCGAGGATCCAAAAGAGGATTAGGATGATTTACCTCTCCTTCTACCGTGAGGGCAATAGTGTGGTGGGAGCCACAAGCCACTTCTGTCACTCTTTTACTGAGGAGGTTGGTGGACACAAGAGCAGGGGTCAACCCATGGTTAGTAGTCCCATTTCCCAGTTGGCTGTAACCATTGTGGCCCCAGGCAAAGACCTCACCATCTACACAGCAGTGGGTACATTTGTATTCATGTTGTCAGAAGGGGTAGTGTTTACATATTACATAAAAAGCATCTGAATTCACCTGCTGAGGCCAAGTACAACTTTCATTAGGAACGCTTATGTATTTACACAGATTAAATATGATCAGAGGTCATTAAAAAGAAATACGGAGATTCAGCTGAAGCAGTTTGTGAAACTTAATTTGAAACGGAGAAAGTTAACAAATAGGTAGCACATCATTTAAACTAGCAACTTCACCAACTTTGAAAAACTTTTTAATTGATGCAAATGTCTTTACAGAATCATTCAATAAATCCCTAAAATAAGGACATATGTTTTCTTAATAATACAACTGACTGAGGTTTAGTTTATTAGCATCTACTATACAATACTCTACCTAGGATTGGAACTATATATTCTAAAATAAAAAATAGAAACAACTGGATATAAACAATATAAAATAAAAGTACCCTGATTTTGATATATTTACCATTAGTCATCAATGTATTATTTCTAAATACAATAGTATAAAATCCTAACACAACAGACCTTTGGCTGAAATATTCACACCCTGTTAAAAGACTATTTCAACAGAAATGGGTGACTTTAAGATACAATGACTAAACAGAAAGCTCCATTTGCATGTTGTGATCTTGTTTGCATGGCTTCCCATCCACCTGCCTGCTACTGGAATTTCACCTAGGGGACAAACAAAGCCGTTCTGAACTGTTATATTCTGAACTGATTACCTGCAGTAGCGATTACCACATGTGGTCCTGTTCCATAGCTTAAGGACACAATCTTCTTTCCACATAAGACATCAATCCTGCGCGGCTCAATAGTGCTTTGAAGGTCTCCAAGCCCCAAACAGCCACTGCAGTTGGTGCCTAAAGCAAAGACCTGCAAACACCAAACATCATAGGTGAAGTGCTAATGATCACAAGAAATGATCCATAAACACTGAAACCTTTACTGATTCATCATAGTTATGGATATTCAGTAAAATAACTTCCTGTGGGAATATATATATATATATATATATTGATTATGAATACTAATCCACAGGACCAACCATATGAGCAGGGATGGAAAGATGAGGCTTGTGCGACACCTCTCCGTGGGATAAAAATAGAGCTTGCTCAGGTATTAGGCCAATATGGCTAAAGATAACCTCATTCTATCTGCTTATCTCTGTGCTCAGAACTGCCCCCAACCTCGTCTAAGATTCACTTTCACAAAGGAAAATGATCAAACTACGGTTGTGAAAATCTGTTTAGACTTACAGCACATCTTAATTTAACTGATAGGATCAAGGCACCTTTGCTTAAAACACAAATTGTTACCTCATCATTAACTGTGACATAGAGAGCTTCATTTGCAGCACTGCCAAAGACACAAGCCTGCCGGATAAGCCGAAGCTCCTCGGGAGGAAGGAGTGCAAACACTGGCCACTTCCCCACGTCCAGCATACTACTCAGCTGTGAAGAGAGCGGATAAATACAAGTTATACGTATATAGAATAGAATAGAATGCCTTTTATTGTCATTATACACAGTATAACAATATATATATA
>JBAMHV010000009.1:7750821-7768332 GCA_037177535.1 Pseudomugil gertrudae | reverse complement strand
GACTCCCGTGTAGCACAACTTCCACCAGCGTGAAAAGTCTTCATGAACGACCCAAACTGAAGCTGATGTCTTAAAAATAAGACTCATATATTACAAAAATCACGAAACATCACGACAGTTAACACAGAGCTACTGTTTGCTGCCACCTAGCGGCACATTCCAGAATAAGTAACTATAAGATATTTCTGCAGTAAATTCAGCCATGCTTACATGTGCCATTATCTTCTGAAAGGAAAGTTAAAAACAGAATATTGTAGTTTTATGCATAGTTTGACTCAACTGTAAATGTATATCTGCTGACTGAGTGAGCTTTCTGTGAAAATTAGGAATAAATTGTTAAATAAAGTAAATAAAATCATTCAGAACACTATAATAGTTCTAGTAGTGAAGTTGGAAATGACACTTATTTATGTCATTTTACAGGATATACTTTATAAATTGAATAACAAAAAAACCACCAGCTCTTGAGATGCTAACAGACCAGATTTCACTGTTGTTTGGTAGATAATGAATTTTTATCTCTGCAATAAAGTTTAAAGCCAGCATGTAAAAGCAGTTTGCTTTTTTTATTGAAACGCATCTTATAGAAGGTTAAATCTGGTCATAAGCAAAATTAAAGTTTTTGCTAGGTTAATAACTACATTAAAACAATAAATATACGGCAAAACCCCCATTACTTAGTGGCTTCTCAGTTTAATGAGCATATTAGGTAAAGGTAAATAAAACAGTATTAATAAGTAGTAGTGTCTGTGTTGCATATGCTATTTCTGTAATTTTTAGTTATTTATAAATTAATTTTCTATTCTATTCTATTCTACAGGCATTAGCAGACGCTTTTATCCAAAGCGAATTTTACTCCTAAATGTGATGTTTTTTCTGTACTCTTTAAGCCTATTTTACATGAGTATTACATTTTTTATGCAATCAGCACAGTTAATTGTGATTTCTTTCTGGGTTTCTTTTTCGCTGAACAGTATTGTGATGCATCTGTTAACATGACACATTCTGATCAAGTGATCAGTACTGTCGCTTTAAGAAACTATCCATTTAGACTGACTAAATGAGGACAGATGTTGAAGGCATTGAGCGCTTGCAGGCTGTGTGTATTGTGTCACTCTACAAATAGTGTCTCTGTTGTGACTGAACGCAGTGCTTTGTGATCTTTGAGGACTGTAGTGAACTCAAAGCTGCAATTGTCATCAACAGTGGAGCTCTGCAATTGAACTCCCACTACCTCATCTTCTCATTGATCGGAGCATTAAGAAGATGTATGTCATGTTGCTGTGTGAATGGGAGAGAGAGAGCCAGAGAGCGTATGAGGGGGGGAGGGAGAGAAGGGAGAGAGGAAGGCAGAGGGACTGTAGCGTAGTGTCAGCCTCAGAAGCTGCGTGGGTCGCTCAGTTCCCTCACGCCATTGTTGTTGTTGTGAAACAGATTGAACAAAGGACTCCCCACGCTATGGACCCCCTTATACCTTTGCCGGCTCAGCAGTGCTATGATCACACCCCGATGGAATGCTATTGAAATGAACCATATTAAGGAGAAAAGCAGGCGTTAACTGAGATGGCACACAGTCAGTGACAAGAAGGAAGCAGAATAGCGATCTAAGGCATCATCAAAAGTCGTTTTTAATTTTTTTGGTGCCGTTTTCTCGGGCTCATCCGCCTCTTCTTCTGCAGAGCGGCCACTGCTGATAAGGTTTCAGTCCCTTCTGTGAAGGTTTGGCATGGACATCGCTGTGGCTTATTTGTTGAAAGGGTTGCTGTGGATACTGACGGCAGGGAGGCTGCACTAGAGCCAGAGGCAAGAGTGAACAAGTCGCCTGCTGCAGAGTGCAGATGCAGCTGAACCAGGCAAAGCAATGAGATTCCTGCAACACTTTCTGTGAAGGCTATATCCAGAGCAAAAAGACCAAGCCCAGTATTGCTTCTTTTTTTTTTCCTGCATCTTGTCAGTCTCTCGCTGGACTTAATGCAGGAGTTGATGGAAGTGGCGGGTGTAAAAGACCAGCTCAGCCAGATGCGTTCGCATCGCAGGTCATGTGATTTCTCATGAGGGTTGGGTGAAGTGGTAAAGGGTCTAGTAGACCCTGGAGCATCTTTTCCTGTCTGTGACTGCATGAATAGTGACGCTTGAATGAGAAAAAGCTATGCGGGCAACAGTAAGTAGCATATTTTGCAAGCAAAATTTCCTTTAATTTTTTTTTTTATTCCCATGTACAACATTTCACTGTACTGATTTTTAAACTGTTATTTCTGATGTGAAATTAATGGAAAAATCAGAAATATCCTGTTTCTTTCTGCTTCACATCAAAGGAAGGGACTATCGAACATACACATGTACCTGACTAAAGTGCCCAGACTTTGATTTAATTCGACTCCCTTGCCCCTCCCACCTTCACCATCATATTACACACACTGCTGACGTTGCTTGTGTGGGTTTCTATGAACATATGACACTCTATGTGTGGCAGTCAAAGGGCTCTTTCCTGTCCCTGCTGAGCACATGAATGGGAGCAGTGTCAGAGATGGAGGTGCTGATGATTTCAGTGTTTGAAGACAGCCATAGCCCTCTGCCAGAGGAGAGTAGATTCTATGACAGCGACTTCCACAAGAGTGAGGTACCTAGCGCCCACACACAGTGCCAGGCAACAAAAACCTAGTTATGCATGTTGTTTATTTATTTTGTTTGTTTGTTGTTTACTTTATAAGGACATGGTAGCTTTTGATGGCATTTGGAAAGTTAAGTCACAGAGTTTGTCTTTACACATTCAGATCTGTGAATTGGGGTAATTGCTGATCATTTTTGGGTATTGCGTCATACAGAATTGTTAAGAAAACTTTAATGGCTCGAAAGGTTTCTCGAAACAAAAGGGCATCATTTCCCAAAAGGTTTTTTTTTCTTCTTCAGTCCATATTTGTTAAGTCTTTTGTAATGACTGAAGCAGCATGACTCATTGAGAACATGGCAGTGTGTACCTGATATTTCATGTGGAACTGAGTGCCTTTGTTTTGTGTATTGAGAGAAACAGTTTTGGTCCTCTTAATTATTTTTTTTTTGTTGTTTTTTTGTTGTTTTTCAAAGAAATGTTTGGATATACAGTAGGTTGCTTTTAAAAGGGGAAGATACCATAGTTTCTGTATTTTAAGCTTTATTTTAAGCAGTTATTCATGCATTTTTTTAAATAAACAAGCCCACAAGTGTTTTCTTGTTTGCCAACTTGGTCCAGTTTTTAAAATGTATAAGCCTATGATTAATGATCAATAAAAATCTAATGCTTTTTTTTTTTTTTACAGGTAATCCTGGTGCAGGTAAACCCAGGAGAGGCCTTCACCATTCGACGAGAGGATGGTCAGTTTCAGTGTATCACAGGTAAGAAAGTGATTTTGCCTCAACTTAACTATTATAGTATCAGAGGTGTAGTTATTGGAAAATGTAAAGATGTGGATCAAGTGGACCTGGTAAAATGTGTCTGATGTGGACATTTGCATTATTATGTGGAGTTCAGACATTAAAATATCCAGCAAGTTTGCAGAGCAGGTAGAAAACTAATTACAGACTTGAAATGACTGAGAACCTGTGAAACTTGGGAATATTTTTTTTGGTTTATCTTTATATTTAAATAAAGGATGCTATAATGACAGTCACTGGGACTCCCAGACTGCTAACAAGGAAAAGACAAAGAATCCTGTATAAAATAGACAAAGACAAAAGCTTCTGACTTTAAATACTTGCAGAGAAAAAAAGTTGTTTTTTTCTTTTTAAATGACTCAATGCCAAAGTTTAAACTTGAAATATGTGGAAAAAGCTGCACCGACTTTGTACTTAATTGTTCTCGAGTGGAATTTCTTCCCCACAGACCGAGTCCTTGGACTCCCATCACTGAGTAGGCAATACTGCACAGAGCACCACAAAACAAAAAAAAAAAACATGGTGTAGCTGAATGAAATGTTTCTAAAGAAGAAAATATCGAACATATGCAACAAATGCCTAAATAGGATCTAAAGTCCTGAAATGGTTCCTAGTAATCACTGCGACCTGGAGCTGTTTAGCTTTTTTATTGTGAGCTATTAAAAAGGGGTGTTTTTTTGCTCATGAGGTAATGTTTTGTTTAACAGATTGGAGAGAAGGATGGTTGTCATGTTTCACAGCTTAAAGCATACATAGTGTCACAAATGGATATCATGGTTTGAGCAAATAAAGGGAATGCACATGCGTCACGGTTCTATTTAGACACTTCCCCAGGGTGGTAAAACAGTCAACAAGGCTGCTGCAGTCACAAAACAAGTTAAAGGCTGTTGGTCCTGACAGGGATGAAAATGGAAACTTAACAGTTGAATATGGAAGATAAAATCATCAATATTATTTCTATGCATCTAATTTTTCTAACGAGGATGCTTTTAAAGCAAATCCTGAGTGTGTGTGCAAAACTTACCCAAGCTTAATAACAGGATTTGTCTGTTAAAATTAAGGTGAAAGAACCCTAATTGGCTTTATTTCAACCCTGTTCACAATGTGTAAGGGTAAAACCATATAAACCCACAGTGTTAAAGTATGTTAGTCATGTTGTTTTCTACCTTCCTATTTTTCTTTAAAATGCTTTTCCTCATTTATCCCCTCAAGTTTAAAAAAATATTTGAACTGATTTAAACATGTAAAACCATCTGTGCACCAGCTTAACGTTTACTATAAACTGTTTAGATTTAGATTATTTTGTAAAATTGTAAAAAAAAAATCAGTGAAGTTATGCAGAATGTAAAACAGAAAAGGGTAAATAATCTATCTGGTCAATGGTTTGTCAAAATATTGTACAACAATAATTTTCCCCCAAAAATCAATAATGCAAATCAATATTACTGGAATAAACATTAGTTCAAACAGCTATTGAGTGGATTACCTTTTTGCCACTCTGTGGGTATAATCCTAAGCACCATGACGGCTCACATCACAGGTTCTGAATATAGTTAATGCAACATTTGGAAAGAAGGTGCTATGACTACAAACTTTTATAGACGCAGTGAGCTGATAGGTTAATGACCGTGCTTAAAGAATAGCTATTCATTAAAAGTCAACGCCTGCATGTGCATTGTTTTTTATGTGTGATAATTCTTCTGTGTGTGGCGGCCATTAAAGGCTCCATTCCCCATAAACATCCAGTGTGAGTCAGGTGGGACAGTGTTCACTGCTTGATTGCTTTCCTGAAGACGGTGATTAAAATTTGTGAACCTGTTCCTAAAAACAAAATAATTCAAATACAGAATAGACTTGGAGACATCTAACATCATTTAGTTTTTGTTCCTCACATCGCGCTATTGGAAGTGCTCCTCTTGCTGTTGGGTTTGACAGCTGATGCATAGCAAGCCAGTGATTTATTATAATGTGGAATAGACGGCATCGTGCATAATTACAGTGTTTAGTAAAATAGTTCAGATGTTTAAATTGGATGCGTTGCTTATCCTGATGGGTGCAATTTCCTTTTCCACAGTTGTTGTCTACATTTTGTGACAGCTACAATGAATTGCAGCTGTAACGTGTTTCTGACAGCATGAACGCAGCAAGGCCGGAGGAGTTGTAGGAGGTAGTGTTGCGGAGCGATAATTGTTAACCATTATGATAAATAGTTGCTTGATAAACATTGATCTGACAATGATTCTCTTTGTTTATGTCTTGCTACACAAGAGCTACGTCTCTGTGCTCATAGCAACAGTGTTTTTTTCTCCTTAACTTATGATGTTGACATAAAACATAATAAGAAAACAAAGTTTAATGAGAAAATAATGTTTAAAACTTGTTGTGACCCAGGCAGGAGCAGAAGCACTCACCTACATATCTAGTATTTAATATTTTTTAAGACAATTTGAAGTCTGTAGTCTTTTTTTAGAAGCTTTTGCTGTATGTAAATACCCATAAACCTGAAGTACTCAGTGCTGATGATAAAGCAGCAAAATGAGAGATAAAGATGATGCTACAGGGCAAGGACAGCATCCTATGGTGTGTTCACAGCTGGGGGTTTTCTCTTTGCTTTTGTCTGACTGATCTATAACACCAGCCCTCCATTACGAGCTGAGTAAAAGTTCGTAATAGGAAGCAAGAATACATAGTTTTTCCATCAGAGGAAAAACCTGGAACTAAGAGGTGCCACATAGATCAGTGTGACTGCTACTAACTGGCCTGTCAAAGGGTGCACTCATCTCACTGTGACGTGAATAGAGGGATGACTCACCGTTTGCAGTGCAAGAAGGGAGAGGAAGAGTGTGTGTGTGTGTGTGTGTGTGTGTGTGTGTAAATGAGTGCAGGCAAGCATGGATGTACGTATGTGGTTGGTTTGGTTTGTTGTTTGAATGCAACAGTGGACTATCTCTGCTCACTTAAGCGTCTGTCATGCATATACTCATGTTATCATCTTTAACCAAAAGTAGTACCGACAGAAATGGAAAAGCAGAGATGGAAATCTAGACGGATGTTTTTCAGGATTTTATGTATTCCAGTTTTGTTTTCATGTGAAACCTTGTATTTTTAGAAGCTAGGTAGGCATGATGTCCACATGACAGCATGCAAGCCTGCTTAACACAGACAGACATGTTGAAAATTGCCATTCATAGAGGGCGATTGGCTTTTTTATATCTGCCTTGAAGGTGGGGTCTTTAGCGAGGGGAGCTTATTAAAGTAACCGTTTAGCCTCCTTATGCTCATTATCTCTCTTGCCTTTAGGGGGGCTCTATATGTGAACATGTCTTCATAACTTCACCCTATGTGCTGCTTATGTTTATTTTTCTCACATTTCCCACAAGATTCCTGATTTTAAGGCTGTATCGTAGGCATGTGTAACCACCCGATAAGGTTGTTGACTGATGAGGCAAGTGAGCGTCGGGACCATTGCGTTGATAAGATCCACTTCCTAATCTGAGTTAGCCTGCTGGTGATTCACCATCATTTTATGATTCATTCTTTGGGTGATGGCTTAAGCACTGTGTGGTTCCAATGGGCTTCGTGAGCCAGACAGAGATGTGCCACAAATTTTAAGGTGGTGACTAGGATCTTTGCTAGAAGTTATTTGGGGAATGAGTATAATTTTTTTTGTTGCTATGGGGCAGTTTCACAAGAATTTACATGTAGGGAGTTCTGAAATTCACATTTTTACATATTATGTAGGCGTGACTTTTACGATGGTGAAAGAAGCTTTAAGCTTGTTTTATTCTCTGTTGTACGTCGCTTTGGATAAAAGCTTCTGCTTAATGCCTGTAGAATAGAATATAATAAAGAAGTTGAAGCAACTAAGGTGAAGTTGATAACATTTCACTGTCGTGCAGATGCAAAGTCCCGCAAATGATTCTTTCACCAAGGAAAACGGGTCCTGATGGAAAAGTTCACATTCTTTCTTGCTTATCCCCAAGCGGTGTGCCAGTTAGAGTAGGAAATGAATATGGTTGTCAGTTGGTCAAAGAAATAGGTGGATGCCGTCTGCTAAGTCTAATGGCGCTTTTCCACTAGTACCTACTCTACCCGACCTCACACGACTACACAACTTCTCTTGATCTGTTCCATGAATCCCATGAATAACCATAATCCAAGCCCCAGGTAAAAAGTTACTGGGAAGTCTTCTGTCTTCGTGTCGTCTTCTTCTGTGGTTTTCTGCAGACTCCGCGCAAAGTGTCATAAAAATAATTCGATCATTATCAAGTTATATAATTAGAATAGCAACATTCTGTCTTTTACATTCTGCTTTGACAAAGTACACCTATTCTGGATTCATAGGAATTTAAAGGTTAAGTAGCCATGCTGTTGATTAAATGCACTTAAGTGATTGTAAGCAGGTCCAAACATTTCTCTGCGTGCTGGCCTGAAGCATTTAGCTGTATGTTTAGTGGAATGCTGACGGAAAGACATCAGACACATGGACACACTGTAAAGTATATAAAAATGGTGGCCATTAAAAGTGGTTGCCAATCTTCTCTCATGTGGAAGATCCAGTGAGGTCAAGCTGTGCAATGTTGAGACAAATTAGGAGAAAAAAAGCTACATCTGACTCTATAGGTGTTTTTCCCACACACCGTTCTTTCATATTGACTCAGTTTTTATTAAATAAAGACATGCTGTAGTGCAACATGTTCTTCTGTTGTTGTGTTTCATTGGACTGCTAGTGGTTATTGATTTTAACAGGACCACTCCTCCCATAATTGACAGATCCCATATAATATAATTTAAGAAGAAAAGCCAGATGCAGTTGTGCTATCGTTGTTTCCTCAGCCACACAGGACCCTCTGCACAAACCCAACTCATCACATATGGTTCACATAATTGGACTCTAAATACTAGACGCATCAGACACATTAGCACTTTCCTTTTATACTCCTCACCTCCCCCACCTAACTCCAAGGACATGTACACAAACCGGCGTGCAGATGGTTCATTCATAGCTGCGGCAGTGAGTAGCTTTAAGAGAGCTTAAGTTTGACATTCATTCCCTTAAAACATCAGAAAGGGTGTAAAGTATAAGAAAATAATCTTTTCATGTTTCTGTTTCAGCTGTTGATGCATTTATGAAATGCTGTCTGGGTTTTGGTAGGTTGACTTCTGAATGAAACTCTGGAGGAGATGCAGCTTTAGGAGCATTTTGTATTCCTATACAAAGGGAAATAATTCATTATTGACAAAAGAGGAGCAGAAGAAAGATCCGGCCCCTGCAGTCATGGCTCTCTCTTGCTCATGTTTAGTCTGGCTCAGAGAAACAGCAGCAGGGTGTGATGTTCTGTAACGAGCACAAGCATGAAGGTTACAGATTCACTTCCTTCCTGTAAACATCGGTCATAGCGGGTACGGTTGCAACAACCACGTGGATGGCTTGACATACTAGGAAATCAAAGTTTACTAACAGCTGAGAAAAAATAGCAGTTCTTAATAAATTCTTCCGCTGTTTACTGTGTTTACTGTTTCCTCCCGCCGGCTTTGGTTTACACACTGATCAACATAGAAAGCTGTTTCCACTTCCCTTTCCCTCAGCTCTGTCTGACTGGATTGGATGTTACTGCCATGTTTTGAGGGTACACATATTGTTGTGTTATCTGCTAATGAATGTTACACTTATTTATGACCATATTCCATTTTAATTCAGACTTTTCTTCAGTTCTCTCCTTCGCTTTACAGATTTTTTCTTTTGCTAGTTGACCTACCTTGTCCATTTTTACTCATTTTTTCCTCTTATGAATGCAGACTATTTATTATCTCTAATCAATAATTAAGCTTACTCCATCTCTTTTGGCTCATGTAAAGCGGTTCTTTTCCTGTGTCTAATATAAATCTCCTGTTTTTATAAACAACCTGGACATATGCTTTTCAGGTATCTTCCCTACCTCATTTTATTCCCCAGTTACTGAAGAGCCTATTTGTACATCTGATTAGACCTGACAATGTGCCGATGTGGTTACCATTATTTCATCTCCATGTCAGGCGTCCCTGCTTGCAGCATACCACAGTAAATCTGTGTGAAATCCCACTCGTGTGCATGTTATGATCTTTTTCCATTTCCAGACAAAGGGAAACAACTGAATTCTCAACGCTGGCTCACAACAATAGCACATCTTTGTGTGTGTATGTGATCATGAAGAATACCTGGCCTTTGAGTTTGTCCCTTGAGTGTGTGTGTGTGTGTGTGTGTGTGTGTGTGTGTGTGTGTGTGTGAGTGTCGTCGTCCCCCCCCCCCCGGAAGACGACTGATGTTTTTCCTGTGGCTGCTTCCTCTGGAAAGGCTGGCACTCCACCGCCACGTCAGCACAACCAATGCTCCAGTTGACTCAGTGAAGGGGGAGGGGGATAGGGATGTGTGTGTGTGTGTGTGTGTGTTGTTTTTTTTATAATCTGATCTATGTCAACAGTCTTGCGTCAGTTTGATGTAAAAGAGTGTGTGCCCCCCAACCCCTCCTTTCTCCACAGAGTCCATCATCCCAGCTTTCTCACCTCGGCAGATGTCCTATCTCTAGATTCTCTAAGTCTTTATACAGTCTCTTTGTCTAAATGGCCATAAGGACACAAATGTGACTCATCAGTTTAGCAGTTAATCAGATGCACTAAGTAGAGTAACAGTAGTCAGAATAGGTACACATTAGAGCAGTATGCAGCATAATGTCTCCCTAATTTAGCTTAAAAGTGAGTAGAGTTAACAATAAACACTTTGAACTCCCTGGCTATTTGTATTGTCATGAAATTAATTAGGATCAGGTCAGTGTGACTGTGTTCATGCGTTTCATTCGCAGGCTGTGTTCCCAGGGGTGTATATTGGTCCTTTTGATTTCAGTATAACATGCATACCTCTATGAGTTTGATCCAAGTGTTTATTAACAAGTACCGGTCTCCACGGTTTAGTTATGGCTTACTGTGAGGTTGCTGTTTGTTAGAACATGACTGATGGCAAGGTACACTAGGTCAGTTGGATAAGATTATAATGTGGTGTAACCTGGCTCATGCTTGTCAGTATGAAATCATAAAACAGAAGAAGCATGCACTATGTGTGTGTGTGTGCACTCTGCAGGGGTTGACAAAGCTGTGGCTACTACTTTACTAATACATTTTATGTCACAAAAAATCTATAAATCTCTAAGAAAACAGTTTGTCCTCGTTTACTCCTGTGCACTCTTTCTAAGCTGGTCTGCCTCAGCCAAATAAATGTCATTTTAATACAACTTAAGTAGATTTATTTAGCCATGTTGGATCACCAGACTTTGACCTCCAGCCCTGAACGTGTGAGTCGACCCTTTCGGTTAGCTGATACTGTCTGTGAAGATGTCATAGGTAAATGTTTTTTATTTTTTTAATCTGTTAAAATGGTCAACTGTTTCACAAAAGCCAACAAACACACTCCCCGACAGCAACTTACTGGGGATGCATTACATCTGTTTTCACAAAAAATATTCTTTCATGCCCGTATGTCCCCTTGATTTGTACATTTTTAACTAAAACATGTTTTATGTTATTAAGAGCTTGTATTATTAAGCTGCCTAAGTTTTAGTGAGGCTACTGAACGCTGGAAACGGATCTGTCTGAACTCTCTGTGACTCTCCTGTTAGAGCTTGAGGCTTAACGTCAGCACCAAAGGGAATGGTGCCAGGTGTCAGAGGCGCTGTAGGAAGTTTCACTACGTTTTTGCATTGGCCATCCTCTATCGCTTTAACCTCATAATGGCTGCTCGTTCACAGATGCTTTCCTCCTTAAACCTTTTCTGCTTAAATAAAAGCAAACCTTTGCTCATGCTGGTCTCCACTACATCTGGCATCGGGTCCCCGTTGTGTCTGTTTTGGGTTTAAAAGAGGAGAAATGTGCTAATGTGCAAACTTGGCTCAGAGATGGCTCTCTGTTTCTTTCTTGGAGGCTTTCTGCTGAGCTGTCACTTCCCTGAGCTGAGCTAAGCCATTGAACTGGCCCCCTACGACAGGAGGAAACTTTGTTTCTCAGCACTTTTGTAAAGTGGTCCTCTTGCTATTATGTTAAAAAAAGCCTTTCTCTGCCTTTTGTTACCCACAAGAGTAAGGCAATTTAATTATTACATTGGTAAATGTTATGAAATAAGTGAGTGGGGATTAACGCTTCCAGAGGTTCATACTAGTTAAGCTTGTCAGTTTTCTTTTTCCACATGTTGGAAAATATGATTTTTATGTTTTTCCCTATGTGTCAGTGAAGTTAATGTACTATCTATACTAAACTATTTATAGCAGCACAGTAAACAAAGCCACTTTTATAAGGTCTAACCTTCCTTTTTCAGCCTTTCTTTAACTATTCCAGCTTGGGAATTAATGACAGTTTTCCCATATTAGCACATCTCCTGTGGATAAATCAGCTGTTTGTGCTGATATTTATCATTTCCTTTCCTACTTACAGGTCCTGCTCAGGTTCCCATGATGTCTCCAAATGGTTCAGTGCCTCCAATATATGTGCCTCCTGGATACGTTTCACAGGTATGTCTTTCCAAAATGTTTCCTATCCAGTATTTGTCGTCATCATCTTCTACACATTGAGCAGCTTTGATATCTGCTGCTTGTGTGTGTGTGTGTGTGTGTGTGTGTGTGTTTACTTTCAGATCATAGAAGAGAACGGAGTGCGGCGGGTTCTGGTTTTACCTCAGCAACCAGATTTCCACCCAGGGGGACATTCCCCTCTCCATCATCCTCCACCTCCACCCCATGCACACCTGCCTGCCTTCATCCCACACCCCGCCATGATGCCCCCCCCACCTCACCTGTACACAGGCATGGCAGGGGGCGTGGGTGATTTAAGCTCCCAGTACATCTCCCAGTATCATCCAGCTCATATCTTCTCAGAGCAGGGTGAGTTGAAGTTAGCAACCACTCTGTTGCTTTGTTGACATATTATTTACATGCATGCTGTACCTGTACAAGACCAGTGTCCGTCTGTGTCGTCTAAAGGTTTCTCACGCTTTGTTTTCACAGTCTCTACAGATTCGCACTCCCAACATGGCCGCCCATCCTTTGTCCACAGAGACGACAGAACTAACAAAACTCACGAACGTCTTCAGAAAAAACTGAAGGAGCGTCAGGGAGGTGGTGGAGGAGGAGGGCAGATGAAGGATAGCCCTCCATCATCTCCGCAGAAGTCCTGCAGCAGCCCTCCAGCAGGGGACATTCAGAATGGTATTGGTGGGAAAGGTCTGGATGCAGAACACAGGCATTCAGTAGCCTGCTCCGATAAGCAGACTGGCAAAGGAAAGAATGGAGAATCACGAGGTAAGGAGGTTTATTTTACACATTTACCTCATGGTCACACTATTTCATTACACCTTGTGACTTCATAAAAATCCTGAGCCAGTTTACAACTGGTTTATGATATAATACAATTGCATAATTTCATATGGCTCGTGTGATGGATTTAGGACTAGTTAGAATATGATTAGTAGTTAGTCACAGTCTTACCTTTTTGATAGTGTTGGTTCAGAAAAACACCCAGTTAGACCAACAACTAGTTTTATATTTATGTATTTATATATTGTTGCAGTAATTGTAAATGTTGTCTAGCTAAACTAACTTATTTCTCATTTCTTTTTTTTCTTTAACTCTAATTTCGGTTGTTTTTTTTTCTTCTTTTCAGAACTGGACAAAGAGGCTCAGGCCCTACTTGCCCTTTTGAGTACCATCAGTCAACCTGTGGTAGGTTTCCACATCTTCTTACACATTTTTTATTTCTTTGTCATCCTGTTAGATGCTTTTTTTGTGATTCTGATAACATCCTTGATGAATTGTTACTTGTCTCAGCCTCAGAAAGTGCAACTTTATAACGATGGAGATTCTTTTTTTCAGTCCTTTAACAAACCACAGGGGTTACTGGAGTGGTTGTGACTTGAACTGTGGGAAGTAAGGGACCAAAGTGAGGCCCCAGGGCATGGGGTTGGAGTTACAAACTTACCTTCACATATGAATCCCCCCCCTCCTTCCCCTGCAGTCAAGTCAGGCTATTTTTAAACCTCCTCCAATGAAAAAATCTTCAGTATTGCAAAGCACATCCCTGCAGCTGAAAAACATGTCCCCCGTGCTGCAACACCTGGTATATTTTGATCCCGGTCTGTTTTTTATTTTCTCAGCCAAGAAGTTAAAATATTGCTAAAAATGTACAATGCGGTTGTAAAACTTGGAAATTTTTTAGGTTATCTTTTGAAGACATTATGAATGACATGTGAATCATCATTGGCTAGGTGTCAGACATCCAGGCCAGAGGGGCAGTAGTCAGCTGGAGTGCGCCGACCAGGCCTGAGAATGAGAATGGCAGTGTCGAGGAAGACTGCAGCCCACCAGAGCCCCTCAGCTTTGAGGTCTCTGTCTCTGTTAGCGGCAAGGATGGCAAATACCAGAGTGCATACTGGTGAGTACAAAGAGTAAGATACCACAAGACTCAGCACAAACTGGTGTCAGATACTGGATCGATATTTAAAACACCAAAGAATGCTGTTTTGCTTTTCCTGTGACGCAGTGGGGAAGAATTAAATGCAACTTTAGAGGGCCTTCGACCAGCGACAGACTATCATGTCAGGTTGGCATAACTTCCTACCCCTGCACCCTTTAGCTTTAGTCAATACACAGAGGAATTTTGTGTAAACATGTTTTTCTTCAGGGTCCAAGCAATGTGCAACTGTTTACTGGGAAGTCCATCAGAGGCTGTGAGCTTTACCACTTTAAGCTGTGAGCCAGAGCCTCCCAATCCTCCCAAGAAGGCCAGTGGGACCAAGAACTCACTCGTACTCCAGTGGAAGGTAAAAAAAAGCATGTTTTATGGTTGATGGAGCTGAAGTTTCAAAGCACACGGTTCCCAGTTTTTGCAGGGTTTATCTGATAGAGCCCCATATGAATGTAAAGTTATTATGTTAGGGATTGCTGCATTCCTGCTGCTGCTGATTATAATGATAATTAGAAAGAATAGAACATTATTCCAGTCATTTGGCAGACGCCTTAATCCAAAGTGACTTACATATGATAAGCAGACATTTTATCCATAGCTTTTGTCAATATTTGATATACATTTGATATAATATAGCTTTTGTTAACTATTTGAAATCACTGAATTGTTTAATAGCAGAAGAACCCACTAAATCAGGAGTCCGGTCCTCGAGATCTACCATCCTGCAGCTTTTAGATGCAACCATTTCTAACACACCTGAATCAAATAGTTGAATCTGCTTCATATCATCCAGCCCCACAGAGGCCGGCTAACGAGCCTTTCATTGGATTCAGCTGTGTTGGACAATAGATGCATCTAAAAGTTTAAGGATGGTAGATCTCGAGGACCGGACTTTAGCAGCCCTGCACTAAATCAACAACGTATCTGTCTTTAAAGATTGTTGCTGTTATTATTTTCACTCTGACATTTGTCTTTCTGCTAATCTATGCTGTCTAATGTAGCACAAATTAGCTCAATACCTCCTAATACCTCAGGAACAGTTCAATTTTATTTACATAGTCCAGTATCACAACAAAGTCGTCTCAAAGGCCTTCACACATCATTCATGTTCAACAAACAACAAACTTCACCAAATGAAATAAATCTCTAATTTAAAATGATTGACTTGTCACAATTATATAATCTGAACAGTTATTCATGATTTTTATTATCTCTATTCATATGGATATAAACTGGCATCATGAAATGAAAGAAAATGTAATGCTTTTGTAGTTGATTCATTATTCTGCCTTTGTGCTGCTTTTTTCTGCCATTATGACTAGTGAGTTTAGTCGAGCTGCTTAACAAACATGCGACTGAGCATATTCCCGGCTATGTTTCATAAATGAGAATTAGTTCTCATTCTAGTTGGAAAAATAAAGGTTAAAAAAATAATTTTGACATAATTTGTTTGGCATTCAAGGCAAGGTTGAAGTTGTAAAGCCTAACACAACATACCACTGTGAATACATGAATTTTACTCTTACAGTAATAAAAAGGGACAGATCCATAATTTTTGGAGAGTTTTGATTATTTATGCAGCCAAACACTGGTAGTCGGTGTTAGTAGTACTGGTATGCAAATATTTGTACAGATACTTTCCTGTCACTTCTTTATAAGATGCATGATTTTACACTATCAGCTCCATAAAGCTACAGATATTTCCTGACCCTTACAGCCATAGCAGTAGTTTTTAAAATGTACAACAGTAGGTTTTAATAAGTCATATTGGCGAGGAGGTCGACTACAAGCCTGCTCATTTCCTTCATTATGTTCTTTATTATTTTGTTTATTTCCTAACAGGTGTATTGTAATAAATAAAGTCTGCTTCTCCCACAGGCTCCATGTGACAACGGTTCCAAAATCCAAAATTACATTCTTCAGTGGGATGAGGTACATGCAACTGCTGTATGCTGTAATCTGTTGTGTGCCTCTAAGCTTCATAGTAGTTTGCTCTTCAACTAAGCATGATTTTTTTTAATTCCTCCGCCAGGGGAAGGGAACAAGTGTGTATGAACAGTGCTACTATGGACCTCAGAAGCAGTACAGAGTGAATAAACTTACCCCAGCATCAAGATACTCATTCCGCCTTGCAGCAAAAAATGACATGGGTGTAAGGTAAGTGCCTCAACACACTCAAATGTTTCCTTGATTGCATCCTCGCCGTGTTCATGTTCATGTTGCCGTTTCCTCCATCGGCCATGTCAATGTCTTTGTGCATGTGCATCTCTCACTCTGTCTTTGCTGTCTCTTCCTTCCATTCTGTCCCATCCTCTGTCTCTCTCTGCCCTTCCCAGCGAGTTCAGTGAAGTGGTGGACCTGTTCACCTCATGCAGTGTGCCATTGCCACCCTTCCCTCCAGAGCTGGAGATGGCAGGAGTGACCTGGCTGTGTCTGAAGTGGCAGAGGCCCAGTAGCTCCCCGAAAGAAGATGACATCTACTATAGTTTGGAGATGGAGGAGGAAGGATCGGTAAGTCTCATTATCAGCACTGCCATATTTAAATTAAATAAAATGAGCATTGAGCATTGTTTTGCATTTTTGCCTAAAACTTAAGTGACATTTTTATATTAAATAAAGCAGATAAAGCTCCTGTGAAGGAACACAGAGAATCTCATGTAACTGTTTCTTCTGTGGACTATGATACTTTGTTTTCTGTGCTACAGGGATTATGAATTACTGGTAAGTCTTTTTTATTCTCCCTTATTTATCTCTGTCCCAGGGCTATGGCTTCCAGCCAAGCTACGACGGTGACGAACTCTCCTGCACTGTGAGGAATCTCCACAGGAGTACCAAATACAAGTTTAGGGTAAGAGAGCTCAATGTCAGAACTGGTTATCTGCAGGTTTAATTTTGGAAGTGGAGTGTATATGAGCGGAGGGGGCCAGGCATCGGGGAAGGAGGGGCAGCGAGTCCCACGTCGGCTCTATGACTCATCCGTTTACAGGATTCTGCCAGCAAAGCAGTGGGAAAGTGACAGCATCAACAGGAGGACTCCAGTGTGGATCACATGTGGGGCCCCAGTGAGAAGCAGTGTTTGACCAATATGTGGCCTTTTGGTTTGCAGTAGTGTCAGAGTTTAGGGACAGATTGTTGTGTTTCTCTCCATGTCACTTTTCCGTTTCACACCGTCACTGTCATTTGTTACAATAATAAAATAAAACGTTGAATAGTGTAATTCCAGTCAGAAATAGACAGATTTGTAGATCTTATATGAACAATAAAGGCCTGCATGTGAAATGGAATCTATTTATTTTATAACAGTAGATATGTTTCCAGATACATTTATAGATGTTTTAAACAGCTTAAATTTGTACTCTTGCTGTAGTAATACAATTCAACTCAACTTTATTTATACAGCTCAGTATCACAACAAAGTCGTCTCAAAGGGCTTCACACACAGTTAAACACACAACAACAGACATAATGCACAATAGACACAGTAATGACTACACTAAACTAAGCAGACATCCTGTCCTTAGACCCTCGGTAAGAAAAAACTCCTAAAAAAAAACCCAGTTGTGGGGATAAAAAGAAGAAACCTCATGGAGCCCACATTGAAGGAGAGATCCTCTCCCA
>JBAMHV010000009.1:7738813-7750721 GCA_037177535.1 Pseudomugil gertrudae | reverse complement strand
TGTAGAGACTGTGTCTGCCTCCCTCACATGAGCTGGAAGCTGATTCCAGGTAACTAAAGGCTCTACCTCCACCTGTAGAAGTCACCTGTGTGTAACCTCTGCTGCACCATAAAGTGTCTTTCAAAACATTTGACACAGATTAGTTAAGTTACATTTTCTTTATTGTTCTGTATAAACCTTGTATGATTATTTAATTATTAGTATTTTATCCAGTAATTTTTTAGTGAACACAACAATGATCCCCAGCAGAGGTCATTCTGGTTTAATCAACAATGAAAACTATCCTATGGGATTATGGTTTATCCTATTAGAGGGCTGAAAGTGTTGGTTAAAATGAAGTTAAAATTACAAAAATGTTATCAGCATGTTGTTGTTTTTTTCATAATTGTGCGTTGCTGTTGTGACCGTTTAATCCCCTTCAAACACGCATGTGTTCATACCCTGCAGTTTCACTCAGTTAGCCATAACTGATGGAAATCCCTCTTTCCCTCAAACCAATTATCCAGCTGCATGGTGTGATGGGAGATGAGGTGCTGAGGAGTTTTTCATTGTTTAATGTGAATCAGCGCCTTGATGCGGGCTCAGAGATGTCCGTATTGGTGCAGATGTTTCTCACCAACATGAAACAACACTAAAGCTGTATGGCTCATGTTGCAATTGAAACGCTTGGGGTTTTATAAACAGCTTTGTTGTAAGATTTCTTCAGATTCTGTTGATAATGGGGTGTTTGTCGAGGATCGTTTTAGTTGCAGGCACACACAATTTGCATCTCGTTCTAATTAGTGCTCACAATCAGGAAATGTAATGGCCTTTTTATGTTTGCCTTCATTAACTTTCAGTGCAAACTGTTGCCAGTTTTACCAGGAATTATTACTGATCACTGTTGTGCATTTTCACCAGGTGGCAGCATACAACTCAGAAGGGAAGAGTAACCCCAGTCAGGTGGTTGAGTTCATAACAAAGCCAGACAGACCCAGCTGTCCCGGCAGGCCTGTCATCAAAGGAAAAGTGCTGCCCAACAGCTTCAGAATTACCTGGGGTGAGATTTCCTCCGTTTCCTTTCCTTTCTCAGCCCTGTGTATCAACAGCCTGGCAAATTTAGTTTTAGATTCATTTTTTTTAAATAGACCCCTGCGTGAGAGTAGATGAGCCACATGGCATGCCCGGTAGTCTGTAAAATAGATGATGTGCAATCCTCTCCTCTAGATATCAGCGAGGATCATTTGTACAGCTCTATTACCAAATAAATTCCTTCCTGCTGTGTACCTGGTCTCTGCTTCCCCTTTTCACAAAAAAAACCCATACCATAGTTATGAAAACATTTTATTTCACTATGTGCCATAATGAGTTCCTGAGGAGGTTAATTTTTATCCTCAACAGCATTACCTAACAGCGGCAAGAGGCAGGGAGTCGTCACAGAGCTATTCCTCGTGTTATAGTTACAGCTGATCCGCCTCAGATCATAGAAAATATGGACATCCTCATATGGATATCCAGGCAAAGCAGATAAGCTACTTATATTTTGTTTGTCTTAAAACTCAGAGCCTCCTAAGGATTGTGGCGGAGCGGACGTCACCGAGTATGTTGTTGAGCTGTCCGAGGGCTCAAGTGGTAAGTCACACAAGCTGAAAATGAACATTTTGTTTTGTGTACATTAAAAACACTCGTTTTCCTGTAGTAATTTGAGTTAATTTCATAACATTTCATAACATTTTATCTTCCTTTAGGCTTATCATGGGGGCCGGTGTACTCCGGGCCGGCTCTGGAAAACATGTGTGATGCTTTGAAGCCCGGCTGCTCATACCAGACTCGAGTTTACTGCAACAGCGAGGGAGGGAAGAGCCCAGTGAGTCATTCAGCATCAGTACACGTGCACACGTGGATTTGAGCTCTGCTTTGTGTTTCCGCAAAATAATTCATGATTATTGAGATTGAACGAGAATATATTTGCACTTTTATCTAAGCTGGTAGAAATGACTTGAACGTTTTATTTTTGACATTAAAGTTAAAGACTGTCGGAGCACGGCGAGTTTATTAGTGTGCTCACCTTTTTAACTCTTAATTGTTACAGCAGAAAGCCAATGATTACCTGATTTTTATTTTCATGCATTTATTTTTTGGTGAGTTGTAATTATAAATCATCATTAAGTCCATCTACGGTGGGAGATTGTCACTTTTCCTGGTGTGAAGACTTAAGCCTGCTAATCAGTGAACCTTCCCTGCATGTGTCAGAGGATGTTTTTCTTAATTAGTTCAGTTCACAGGCGCTCTTCATTAATTTCTCTATCAGCTGTTTGTGCATGCGTTTATTCTTGACGGAGCTGGTAAATACACATGAGTCACCGTGTCGAGTTCCTGCTTTCTGGTGCAGCTCAATGTGACACCGAACTCGCATGTTTTTGCTTCGTCACAGTCGTTCGGTCGGATTCTCGCTTGTAAGATGATCTAATTTTAGAAAACGGTGCGTTTCTTTCTATGTTCATTTATCTTTTGACAATGTATTCACATGTGCCTCCTCCCTGCCCCACTGTAGCCTGAATCAGCCTGATAAGCTGCTGAAAATTAAACTTGTATCCAGTGTGTTTTAAGAAGGCGAGTGAGAGGAGGGTGTGAGAGTGTCAATTTGTTATTTTCTGTGGGTATTAATTGGCACATTGTATTCCTTTGCAAGCTGTCAGAGATCCTGCAAGTCCAGACTCCCGCAGTGCCCCCAGGGTCCTGCCAACCCCCTCGACTTGTGGGCAAGCCCAAAGCCAGGGAGGTGCAACTGCGCTGGGGTGAGTCATCCCTCTCAAACTTAGATCTGTGTGGGATGGATGCATTTGTTTCCTTAACTACCACAAAGTTGTGTGCTTTGATTATGCAGCTTCTTATTCCTTTTCAGTTGTAGATTTTTTTGTGCATGTACTAATAAAATGTTTAATTATGTTTCTTTATGTTTTTAAATTGCACTGATTATTAATCTGTTACGTGCAAACATTTCAGGTCCCCCCCAGGTAGACGGTGGAAGTCCGGTGTCTTGCTACAGTGTGGAAGTGAGTGGGCCGCAGTCTGAGGAGAGCAGAGAGATTTACCAGGGTCCAGAGCTGGACTGCTCTGTGGGAGGGTTACTGCCTGGCAAAACCTACGGCTTCCGGCTTAAAGCTGCGAACAAAGCTGGGGTGAGAACTGATCCATCAATAACCAGAGGAATCATTTTTCCTGTAAAAAAACATATTAAACTGTGAAAATGTCCGGATATGTCAATAGTTGTTTTTCTTGGTGCAGTTTGGGCCTCTTTCTGAGCGCTGTGAGGTTACAACTGGTCCTGGAGCTCCTGAGCAGTGCAAAGCCCCCTCAACCACATGCAAATCCCCCAGCTGTGTTATCGTGAGCTGGGAGGTAAGCTTAATCTCCATCTATCACAGGTATCTTTCTAAGAACCTAATGGGGAAATGACTTAAACTGCATCTTGTATTCTGTACTTTTACTTTCAGGTACCCGCTTGCAACGGAGCTCCGGTGACAGAGTATCGTCTGGAATGGGGAGCAGCTGAAGGAGCCATGCAGATGTGTTATAGTGGACCAGGACTCAGCCATGAAATTAAGGGATTGCTGCCTGCAACCAACTACTTCTGCCGGGTGCAGGTTAGCATTAAATACAGTCGTTTAAAGCCATCAATATAGAACCATATCTCAGTTTACATAAAATAATCATTTTACATCTAAGGAGGCAATTTCAGCAGGAAGAAATGTGTGAAATCTTTACAAGAATCTAGAAGACTCGCAGTAAAAAAACTCCTAATACAGAAAGATGATAGAAGTTACAAAAGCTTTCCAGTGTCTGAGCAGAAATTTCACACCAGACCAGATGAGAGATGTAAAATATCTACAGCGTGTGATCCTTTTTAAGCATTTGTTCAGCTCAAAGTTGGCTAATGTGCAGATTCTTCTGTCCTTTTAAAGGGAACAGAGGACTCTTAAATCATATCTCTCATGTCGGCCCTCATCATCAGCTTTCAGCATCATTCCAGCAAATTACTGCTGACTTTTAGATTATATTGTCGAGAGTTGGGGAAAGAAATCCAATGATGATTGATAACGATAACATATTTTTAAAGATTCCTTCTCTGGATTTTTGCTTGTTACCTGATAACTTCGAAACAAGTTTGACAATTGATTCTTTTTTTAAGGGTTTCAGTGTTGCTCTTCAGATATTCTACTTGATGTACAACTAGCTAATTAATCTAATACCAGTGTTCAAAACTCTTTTGCATTAACATGTCTACATTAGGACGCTACCCTGTGGCCAGAAAGAGACATTACACATGTGTCCTCTCGTCACAGCTGACGTTGACGTGTCAGGATTAATCTCATGTGTTGTTGCGCAGGCTGTCAATGTGGCTGGTGTAGGGCCCTTCAGCGAGGCAGTGCTGTGCCAGACGCCTTGCTCTGTGCCTGCAGCTGTCAGCAACATCTACGTGCTCAAAGAGTCCGAGCTGCAAAAATACCAGACGCCAGCTGACGCGGATGAAGACGATGATGAAGAAGAGGAGGAGGAGGAAAGTTGTACTCGGCCTCCGCCGGTCTTCTCTCCATCCACCTGCCTGGGTATTTGCTGGGACCCTCCATGTGATCATGGCTCGGAGATCACATCTTACCTGATTGACCTCGGAGAGAGACAGCCTATCGCCGTCGGCCCCGTCACCAAACACATCATCCAGCATCTGCAGCCCGACACCAGCTACAGGTTGGTGCTTCGTTGCTATCTCGGATCGTTGCAAAAGGTTGCATTAGGCTTGCTCTGCACGACTTTGAACTTTTCAGATGTCGGCTCGAGTTAGCGCTTTGAAAGTGTTGCAAACGCAAATCATAAAAATGACATGATGAAGGAGGACACAGAGTTTGTATGTAGACCCCGTTTGGACAGATTAGCATGTGGAACTATTAATAATTCCCCTTTCATGTGTTCCTGGTAGTTCTACTGTTGATTTTATTTAACCTCATTTATTCACCTGGT
This sequence comes from Pseudomugil gertrudae, assembly GCA_037177535.1. NCBI lineage: Eukaryota > Metazoa > Chordata > Actinopteri > Atheriniformes > Pseudomugilidae > Pseudomugil > Pseudomugil gertrudae. The sequence goes on along the minus strand of JBAMHV010000009.1, from coordinate 7,745,723 downwards.
AATTTATATAGTACATTAAACACAGCGGTACTTCTTTAATGTGAGACTTATATGTTTTCCTAGTTAAATCCAAGTGGGAACCTTTTATTTTGGATGGGTAATAAATGTGATTATCATTTTAAAAAGTCTTATTAATCAGAAAAGTTTTTTTTGCATAACTTTATTCAAAGCTGTTCATGTTAAGTCTGGTATTGTTGCAGGGCAGAGGCGTATAATAGCTATAAAACCTGTCGGTATCCAACCACTCAGGCAGTCACGGAGGAAAATCCCTTGCCAACGAGATGAAACACAGATAATGCCACTTCAGGCTCGCAGGGTCTTTGCACGTCTCTGATGCTGTCACTTCTTTACTTCTTGTGTCTTAGGATCCGAATTCAAGCGCAGAATAGTCTGGGAACAGGACCTTTTAGTCACACCTTTAAGCTGAAGACGAAGCCGCTGCCCCCACAGCCTCCACGCCTGGAATGCACCGCCTTCAGCCACCAGACTCTCAGGCTCAAGTGGGGCGACGGCCCAGCCAAAGCTGCCACCTCAGACGCCCTCCAGTATCAACTGCAGATGGGGGACAAGAACGGCAGGTCAGTGGAAATATGAACAGATAGTAACAACAACAGCAGCTAATCATCTGACCCTAAAAGAAGAAGACGGAGATTTCTTAGGCTGCTGTATATCAAGAGGAGTTACTGGTCTGATATACTTTTGAACCTTTTTCCATATTTACTCTGTGCTCATTAAATCCTTTCTCTCCCTTTTTCATGTTCCTGTCATTGCAGATTTATATCCTTGTATAAAGGGCCATGCCATACACACAAAGTCCAGAGGCTTAATGAGTCTACCTCTTACACGTTCCGCATCCAGGCCTTTAATGAGGCGGGCGAAGGGCCCTTCTCCAATGTTTACACATTCACCACCCCACGCTCTCCTCCAGCCCCTGTCAAAGGTACAGTGGCACTTTTCTTTCTTTTCTCCTCTCATTCTTTCACCGTGGTACAAGTTCTTATTATCTTCACAAGCGTTTCCTGCTGACAGCCAGCGTGCTCAGCTTTTAACCTCATTTAACCAGGGCCAGACTTTGAGTAGGACTCAGCAGCTACAGATTGACTTGTCGCCCGTCATCATGAGTCGGGTTGCTCGGCTCTGTTCTCTGTAAAGTCTCCTTTGATCGTGCGCAGTGCAGTCGATAATGAGGATGTCGACTTCATTGTCACTGCAGCAGCTTTACAATGTGCATCAGAATCATCAGTGTTTCTCCACATGAGCGTTCAGATAAAGTCTAAATGACACATTCTTGATTAACGTTTTGCTAATGACAGATTGAATATGAGTGTTTTTAACCCAAAGTAACCTTTCACCCATGTTGATGGCAGTGATGCCATCCATCCATCCGTCCATTTTCTACCGCTTTTTCCTGAACGGGGGGGGGGGTTTCTGTGAAAACAAATTTCCCATAAAGGGACAAAGCAACTAACATTTTGTTTTGGACTCTTTAGTAGAAGGCCAGAAAGTCTGTGAGCAGACCTCAAATGGTTTCAGTGATGCTTATTACAATGTTTCATGTTACGATTTATCAATAAATCTACAGAAACATTTATTATTTAATCTGATTGGACACACAGTATCACATTTAATCGTCTCTTTTCTGTCTTTATGTTCACCTTCCAGCCCCTAAAGTGGAGCGTCTGGATGACAACTCCTGTGAAGTCACATGGGAGGCCCTGGCACCCATGAAGGGGGACCCAGTTATCTACACCTTGCAGTGCATGATGGGAAATTCCGAGTTTAAACAGGTACTGATGTTGCTGTGTGAAAGTTTAGCTCTCTATCTTCACGTCCTTCCCTCTTCCCTCCGTCTGACCCATCTTTCATAACGGTGTTATGCAGATCAGGGTGCAGATGGATTCAGGGCCTTTATTGTTTTCATGGCGACATTGTTGCATTTTGTATTCGTCACTGCTGATTTTAAATTACCCACTTATGCAAAGGTCATTGATCCATCCCAGATGTCTCGCCCCCTGCCAGCACATTCATCTTTCATAATGGCCTGCAGCCATGTTAACATGGAATAATGGCCACTGCGGGCTTATGGTAATCTCACCACATGGTTATTGAATCAGAAAGCTGAAATATGTGGCTGTCTTTCCTGTTTGTCTTCTTATTGTTCACGTCAGCGGCATCACTGGATTTAAAAGTCAAGGTTTAAAAAAGGGACTTTACTCTTTGGGGGAGGACAGGAGGACCTACCGCACAATAACCCTGTTCTCCAGCACAAGAAAACTTCACTTTGATTATTTATTTATTTATTTATTTTTTACGGTTCTTTTTGTAAGACAGAAAGTTTTTTGTTTATCTGCTTGAAGTGTAAAAAATAAGTTTAAAAAGAAGACAGTGTGAACCTTGAACAAAGACTTGGATTCAGTTTGATTAGTAACTAGTCTTACTTTGACAGTTTGAATAAAAATATGATCATATTTAGGAAAGATAACTGAAAACAACATTAGAGGCTTTCAGGGAAGCAAAACAGATGATCCATTAATTCTCTCTTCCAGTTCTTAATCATATTTCGTCGAATCTAAAACAGGAATAAGATGGAAAAGCATGTTTTATTTCTTTTAAATGTAAATTCAGTGCAGGACATTGTAGCAGAGAATGGACTCATCATCTCTTCCTCCTTCCTGTTTCCAGGCCTACAAAGGCGCCGCCACATCCTTCCACGTCCAGAACCTGCAGCCCAACATCGACTACCGTTTCCGAGCGTGCGCTATCAGGCAGTGTCAGGACGCGACCGACCTGAGCGGTCCCTACAGCCCCACGGTCACTCTCTTCCCCCAGCGGAACGATGCGACGTCGGGCAGCAACGCGGCCAGCTCGGGGTCCAGAACCGGCGCCGAGTCCAACCGAACCAGACAGAGCCTGACGGACGAGCAGTGCGCTTTCCTCCTCCTCATGGTCTTCGCCGTCATCGCCATCCTCATCGCTTTCATCATCCAGTACTTTGTCATCAAATGAGCAGTGTGTGCGCCACCCAGCTGCAGGGTCATAGCTTTACCCCCCTCACCCCCTTCCTCCCACCCATCTCTCTGTTGTTTTGTATTCTGCGTTTTGTACTTAAACTGGTTTCCGGTTTCACACACAGTGATCGCATTATCTGAAACGGGGTGCCGCAGGAGGTTGTGCCGGCGAATAAGAGAGTCATAAATTGAGGATGTAACATCTCATTTGGCACCTGCGATAGCTTCCGGACTCTCCTGCCTTTTGTTGCACGTGTTCAGTTCAAATCTGACGCATAACGGTTAGCAAAAGAAACCGAGAATGCATCTGGTTCTGGTTTATTTTGGGAAGGGGCAGGGGAGAAGTGGCGCATATATGAAATGTATAGAAATAGTCTTTATTTATATTTCCATTTACGTGTCCGTATAAAACTGTTTTTGATAGACGTGTTCCAAAAATACTATGTAGGTGTGTCATTAGCCTCTGCGCTATTTGATCGTGGGACCTGATGGGCCAGTGTTTGCACAGTGAGATGTGTGTCCAGGTGTGTGTATACTGTATGTAGTTTGTGCCACAGCGGTACACGGCTGGGAGGACTTCAGGGCCAGATGAAGGGACGTATCTTCCAGCATGCAGGAGTTTCAGGAGAAAGTGGTGATCACAGTATAGAACGCTCATTTAGCACTTTCCAACCTTTTTCATGTTCAGAATGTTTAAGAATGCAAAAATGACGGGAGAAATGTTAGTATATTTTTGTACAGCAAGGACACGAAGATCTGTAGGATGGAGGAGGAAAAAAAAGCTCAGTATAAAGTTAGAAAACAGAAACCAAACTAACAGTGAGTTCTAATTATTTTTACTATCATATAGTTATACTGTAGCTTGTTTTTACAATCATGCAGCTGCTTTACTCCGAAATATTGTTGTTCAGCACAAAAAAAGTGTATGCTTTCTTGTATATTTTCTTTTATTTTGTTTTCCCCTGGTAATTGATTTTGCACATTAGTGGAGAAAACCTTGACTGACTGCGTTTTTTGGTCTTGTGATGCATTTTATAGAATACACGTTCAGATTGTGCAAGCCCTACTTGTGTTTTAAAAGTTGTAGTATCACATGATGTGTGTCACTGAAACAGCTAATCTCTCAGAAAAAAATAGTTAAAAAAAAATGGAAAAAAGTAAGTACCAGTTGTTTCAGAGGCCTTAATCGGAGAGGGAAAAACATTTGGGGAGAATTTTTTCTGATTTTCTCTTAAGTTTGACTGTTTTTTAGTGTTAGAAAACACTAAAATGTGTTTTATTTCCTTTAACTTTTGCAGCATTCTTTTGACGTTAGTTAACATACGTAATCATGAGAAAAATGGAAACTAGTTCTATATATTAAGATTTCTCTTGGTTTCTTTTGTCAGGTCATACATGTGAAGTATATTTTTTTATAATATTGAAGTAATATAAGTTAATACTCTCCATAGAAAAATGAAAAATCCTGAGTAGTCATCAATCATGGAATGCAAAAGGTGGATACAAACTTGTTATCATGTACTTCCTGTGAATCTAAATTTGCCTTTTCTCTGTGTTTAAGTATTTGTGAGTGGTTGCCGACGGCGGGTTAATCAGTGGTAATCTGGCTGTAGGGTCTAGTGTTGTTTGGTTCTGAGCAGATCGCTGCTGTTTGCAACTGTAAAAATGAAACGTCCTGAGTAATTACATGATTTGGTCCTTCAGACATTCTGCAAATGTCTTCTCTTTGTCATTTAAAGAATTCAAATTCCTATTTTTGATAGCGATTTGCAACGTGTGCCATTTTAACACCTCTTCACCGTGGGCTAACTACCTTAGGCTGGTAGAGATTAACAAAATGCTACAAAAATGAGTAAAATATGCACAAAAACAGAGACCATTTTTATGTAATTTTAATGTTTGCAGTTACCTCATACACCGTACATTCCAAAATGAAAATTTCTTATACTATACATACTACCAGACATATCACTTTACAATGTTCGTTATGGGAAAATGTATAATCATAGATATGTATCGAAAGTGTATCTGTATAGCCATGATATCTACAAAGGATCCATGCACAATAAAAGATTTATAATTCTTCATCATGTTTGGAGTTTCAGCATGCTTGTCTCTGCCTCCTCATTGGTTCAAACCAGGAAGGTGCATGCTCCTGATCAGAAATCCACTCGTGCAAAGTTTTTACCTGCAAATGCTGCAACGTTGAGCTTTGCTCTCGAGACTCTGCCAGTGTGTTTTGTAACGCTGTCTCAAAGCGTGAGGTCATTGAAACGTAAATATGGGATGAAGTAAACCAGACGAAAACCTTTCAAAGGAGCACAATTTAAATTACATTAACTTTATTTATAGTGTCAAAAGTTCAGTTGTTCCTGTCATCATGTTTTCCAACTTTGTTCACAAGCAAAGTTTATGTAAAATCTCATGTTTTGTCTAACTGTAAATAAAAAAACACAGCAGCTCATTTTATTCCACTGATTTAATTAATCCTGTTCAGGCCCTGTGATGGACTGGCAACATGTCCAGGGTGTACCCCACCTCTCACCCAATGTCAGCTGGGATTGGTTCCAGTGACCCCGCGACCCCGTTCAGGGAGAGGTGGTAGAAAATGGATTGATGGAATCCTGTTCGGGGTGTGGAGTGACTTTTTTTACAGGGATTGGGCTGTTTTGAGGCAATTTTTGCAGCACAGGAGCTCATAAACAGGTGGAGATGCATCCAGTCCTAAAGAGATACACAGGGTTCAGACGTTTACCTGCTCTTTTATGCCTGACTTTAATTAAATCTATCTACAATGGATCCGGTTCAGTAACTCATCCATTCGTATCAGGTGTTTTGATCACCTTTTCTCACTCAGAAGTGAGCCAAAGACAACCGGCCTTAACCCCAATCAAAGAACTGAAACCAGATTAGATTAAAAGAAAAATACTTTACTGGCATCTTTATTCTCAGTACTTCAATTTTCCTTGTAGACCGTTAAAAAAAAACTGAACAAAACGACTTCTGGTGGCTTAAAATCACCAACTTGCACAATAATTCTTCCATCATATATCGATTCCACAAGCTAAACTTTCCTGCTGCTTCATCCCTCAGTAATATACGCTTTTAGTGGTAAAAATGAAAAACGGTTGCTTATATGGTTAAATCTCCTCTCTTCCTCAGATGCAGCATCGACCAGAGCTCGGAGGAGGGACCACTTTGTTTCAATCTTACAAACAACTAAATGAAATTCAGAGTTTCTGAGTTAGAAATAACATTTCTTTCTCCCTCTCACCTCATGAGGGATTTACACATGCAATGTGATGCAGGTCCAAAGCACTGAAACAATGTTTTATCTGGAACAATCTGTAGGATAGGACTCAAATTAAAATTACGCTAAAAAAGAAAAGCAAAGTCAGGTTCAATTAAAGTTGAAAACAATTTGCACCATTTTAAACATATTTAATATAAAACACATTGCTCCATAAAAAATGCATCTTCTTGATGATAAACCTGGATAAATACTTTCATATTTTTGTTGCATAGTTTTAAAGTAGCTTACCTAAAGACATCTCAGGATTTATTTTAAATAAAAGTTATTCCACAGACATTTACACACATCGCTGTTTCTTTTAAACAACTTTCTCTTTCTTTTAAATATCTTTTTAGTTTTTTTCATTGTGTCTTTTTATGGTTTTCAAAATAATTTGAAAATGCAACATTTCACAAAGTTTTGATATGGTTTCTTAATAATAGCTCTGTTTTGTAAAATACAAGCAGATCGTGTCCTGCAGAGGACAGGTGACCTGTCAGGATGTCCCCCCCGATCCCCTGCTGATTGCTGGGAAATCAAATCAAATCAAACTTTATTTATAAAGCACTTTTCATGCCTTTGGCAACACAAAGTGCTTTACATGATAAAA
>JBAMHV010000009.1:7714611-7726889 GCA_037177535.1 Pseudomugil gertrudae | reverse complement strand
TGTGTGGACGGCACCATCCCAACAAGAACAGTGAAGACCCTTCATTAAATATTTATGTATTTATAAAACTACTACAAGTCGAATTTCCCTCTGAGATCATTAAAGTATTTTTAATTTTTCATTCATTTTTTCAAACTAGACAGAAAACACAAAGAAAACTACAAAATAAAACAGGAAACCAGAACTGAAGAAGAACAGTAGTTTATTCACAACTGTAAACTTTTGTTGTGTGTTTGTTATCAATAACATAAATTAATTGGGATGGGAAAGTTTTAATGATCAGGGTTAAAATCAAGCGGCAACCTCCACCGGAAAAAAGTAAAGGCTATGTGGAAGTGACAAAAATAGCAGTTCATCCCTCATCCACTAGGGGCTCCAAAACAGAGCAAATCCTCATTAACTCCCGTGTTAAAAAGACTTTTTTTATTTAATAAAATAAAATAAAATAAAATAAAAAAAATTAGAATAATAAATAAATGAAAAGGCTAACGTCACAGCAAAAATAAACATGTTTTCAGCCTGGTGCAAAAAATATTTTAGATTTCAGGTTAAGTTTACCTTCATGACAACTGTGAGGGGGTAAATATTTTTTAATAACTCATCCATTTAGACATTAATTGATCTTGAAAATGTGCATAATTATGGGCTTATTCTTTTGATTGACAAATATCCAACATCTGTAGCAATAACCCAGAGTGTAGCACAAACACTGTTTGTAGGTGCTTTAGCTTTAGTCCACCTCTTTTAGCCGGTTAGCTCCCATTAGACCTCAGTTAGCACAATTAGATCTTAACTACAGGCAGCTTGAAGTTTAATGTTAATCATCCACCCCCACGTTCACAGCCCCCCTCCTAACTTCAGCTCTTTGCCCTTTTATGCCCTTTACCCTTTCATATTTTCTGGAGCGACGGCACATGTGACGCTGCTAAGATGGCGACGATAGGAACCACCCATTTGCTTTGTCTATGAGTAAAATACCTTCTTTTTGCCTTTCTACTCCTGGACCACATGTTCTCCAGTAGTTATACATAAAAGTTATTTAGACTTGCAATAAAAAACAAGATTTTTAGCTTGGCCGATGATAAAATTCCTCTTTTATAATGTGTGATTGGAAAGTAACTTTTAAATGATTTTATAACTAGTTACTTCTTACAACCTTTTATCATGTTGCCTTTATGGTAGCTTGGTGCAGTATAAGTTATGCAGTGCATCTCTGTTGTAAAGTTTTAAAGGATAAAAATGTAATCTGAATTAAATGATCCCACACAGTTAAATATGATGCAGCAGGACGATAAAACAGCTTCTAGCATGACTGCAGAGAGGGAGTGAGAAGGACGTTGTTGTTTGGTCTTCAGTTCTGGTTTCCTATTACCAGCTTGCAAATCCTAAAATATCAGTTAAAAGATCCTTTAAGATCTAATTTATTCCCACTTTATAGAAATCTATGATAAACAGGGTGAACCATCAGGTTTTGGCTCCACCAGACAAGATGAGCTCCTAAAACTGGGCTTAGCAAGAATAGGCTCCAGTATTTGGTTCCATTTCAAAATAACATGATAAGTTCATTGATTTTGTCTTGAGAGACTAGTCAAGCTAATTGTTTATGATGTTGAAACTTAAAATGATGAAGTGTAGCTGAACTTGTATTATATACTGAAGTTGGGCTTCTTGGTGCATCAGATAATATGAGAGGTCACAATATTTTCCTAAACCTAACCAAGTAGCTGAAGTTCCTCCAGAGGAACATGGGGAAATCAAAGCAAACCAAACAAACAAACAAATGAAAAATACATTTAAAAAACTGCATAATGACCAAGTGTTGGAAGGATTTTGTTTTTTTTTTATTTATAAAGGCGTTGTGTATAAACAACATTTGACACACTAGGTGGAGTCAGAGGAAACAGATTTTTTTATGCTGTCACAAAAACATTTTTTTTTGCAAGTGACACATTTTAGTGTCTAAACTTTAGTTTTATTTGGTTTGCTAAAGAACTAAATTTCCTTAAATAGGATCGATTCTTTTTCAACCGAAAGTTTGAGGAGAAGAAACTGAGCCCAGAACACACACCGCCTTGTTGCTACTTATGTGCGTAAAAGTTGTGCGCTCCTCCTCTTTTTGCGTCCACGAGGCTGATTTGGCTCCAGATATAAACACAGCGCTGCTTTCTGTCTCACTTTTCTCACCAAGCTGAGCTCACTTTGTTCCCAAAGAGCCGAAGCGAAGGAGAAAGAAAAGGCAGGAGGGACGATCTGTGGCGCAGGATGGAGGTAGAAACTTTTCCACTCCTGAAGCAGATGTTTTTGGACATTTCGCTGTAATGTGATGATGAAGCATCAGGAAAATCAGCTTGTTTGTGCAGCGTTTTAACAATGAGCTTCTCTTTTTAGGTGCCATTCAGCTGAACTTTTCTTTGAAGCAGTTTTAAAACTTTTTTCATGGATGCGCACTGACATATGCAATCACACACACACACACACACACACACACACACACTATTATCACTTTGCCTCGCTGTGTTTCAGGCAAATTTCTTAACAAGTAACCACAGTGTACAAGGACGGAAATAGATGTGTCACGAGCCGCTGTGTGTGTGTATGTGTGTGTTGTGTGCCATCAGAGATTTTCCGCAGCATATGCATGTTGAATCCTTTTTTAATCTTCTCACCTCGATGTCAAAGGCCAAACTCTTCAACCACCTCTGTCTGCTATCTTCTTTCCCCCTCGTTGCTCTGTAAGGTTTTTTTTGTGACTTTATGCATTTATTTTTAACTTCATTTTTAAAGTAATTTAATGCCATGTGGGAGGTAAATAAACCCTAATTTTTTAAAGCATTTCCCACTTCTCTGTTCTCAAAATCCCAGCTCATCTGACTAAATAACGTTCAGGTTAAGGGGCAGTAAGGGATAAATGGTGGCACAATATCCCACATATCAAAGATGTGCATGTATAAAGTCTGTGGTTCAGTTATGTCGGGCTGAGATATCACTGAAATTCACCTGCAGTTTAAAGTCAAAGTTCTAGTGAAATATCATGAATAAATATATAATTACTGTAAAATTAATTGAAGATGAAAGTATGAATTGGAGTGAGGTAGAAGAAGGCATTGGATCTATTTTAATTTGTAACTTTATACTTGGTGATGTCTGCTTTTACATATAGTCCAAAGAGTTGTGACCAGTTGTGTTTCATCAGGTTTTCCATGTGCACAGCGACACACTGAGCAAAAAGGGAGTCATAAAAATGGGAGCGAAAAATGGTTCTCTTCTTTTGGTTAATGTCCTGATTTTTCCAGTCGCTTATTCCCTGTGATCATCGGGGCTTTCATTAAGAGCCCCAGAGGAAAGTTGTGAATGTTGCGTATAGTTTTCAGAGAACACCATTTCATGGACATTTTAATGTTTCCTATGCTGGAACAAACTAAGCGGTAAACTGGGAAGTGTTGCAGTGGCGAGTCTATGCTTGCACCTGATGATTTCCACTGCACAGATGTGTGTTTTGTGGAGTAATGTGTTTTTTTCTTTGATGGGAAAAACACCACAGCTGGAGCAGTGAGTATTTGTAATGGCCTTGCCAACCATATGAGCACATTTATTATGTAATGCATAGTAAACTTAATAGACCAATAACAGTTTGTACCAACCACTTTGCTAATGAGCTGTTGGCGTCATTGTCACAGTGGATTATGAGCCTTTACTCACACCATTACTCGTGGATTGAAATAATGCTGTTTCAGTGCAGGAGGAATGGGTTGCCCTGGCCATGTTTACATGATTTTTAATTCCAATTTAATAAAAGTTAAATCTAGTTTAAAGAGATTAAAAATGGCCGTGTAGGCACGTAGTTCCAAGTGAAAATGACAAATCAGAAACTTGATTCTGAAGTAAGTAGCTGTTTTTTTCCCATTTTAAATCCAAACAGATTTATTCCTCTATCATGTAAACCTTTATTCCACTCTTAATTCAGTCCCTCTGCACATGCTCGTTACCTTTTCCCATCACAGTGACGTACATGCACAATCTTCAGACTCCTTCTGCTCCTCAGCTGCTGCTAAAAGTAAAGTAGTATGCTCTGGTACTTCAATCAAAAACAGTACTTATTATGCATTTTTCCATATTTTAGCCAAAAAGACGAGAAGCAGGAAGCGGAGTTTGTTCATTTCCGGAGTATGTAAGCACATCACGTCTGCCCTCTGTCCAATCAGAACCCCTCCCAACCCACCTGATCTAAAACAAAATATAAAGAAAGGCAAATAAACGTGTTTCCATGCAAACCTCAATTCAGAGGGACCATTTTCATGTAAACTAGAAGAATAATATTTTATTTTTAGCCTCATGGCTACAGTTACATGATGTTTTTTTAAGTAAAAAAGCCAGTGAGAGAGAAGCACTGCTTAACACAGTTATCCTTTCTGTAAGTCCGACTTGTTCTGTGTGGAAAATGTTTCCTTTCTACAAGTAAACCTTTTAATTAAAGAGCCTTTATAAGAGGAGATACATTGTGATAATACAGGAACTTTCAGTGTCTCATGGGACATTTAAAAACTCCATTTCACACACTTTTTCTCTCTTTATTTAAACATGATCTGTCTTTAATATAGTCTGTTTACACATTTTGAACCATTGTGTGCACATGGCTTAACTGCATCGTATTGCGATGTAAGAACTTTAACTATCCCAACGGACATAATTAGGAAATGGGTTTCTCCAGAACCTTTATGTTTTCGCTGAAGTCACTGCAGCCTGTCACTTGATATTGCTCAACGCCTTCGATTTCCCTCTGAACAATGCTGTTAAAGCAGAAAAGCTGGCAAGCTGAGTGTTGCTGTGTCAGTTATATTACACTTATAAAGGCTAACTTTTCTCTAGATCACTTGTGGGATCTCTTTATCTGATAAAATTTAGCATTTCACTTTGCTAAAAAGTGATATAAAGGTGCAGCATGAGCAAAAGATTATTTTCTGCTGAGGTTTTAACCATATTATTAACCAGTGGAGACGTGTTTTACCAAAAAAAGATAAAAAAAAGACGATGCAGGTAAAGAAGGCTTTGCAAATCCTTTTAGGAAGAGGATTCAGTATGTTTTTCAAGCCAGAGCGACTCAACCAATGTGTTTTGGTTGACAAAGAAAACCTTTTTATGCTTCAAAATTCTCAACACTTGTAGGTTTAATGTGATTTTTTTTCTCTCCGCTGTACACTCTGAGTTTACAGGGTGCACATGTGGTTGGTATGAAACCCTTTTAGAACTAGAAGGGAGGTTTTTGATCTGTACTTGTTCTGTTGCAAAGATTTGCTCTCTGACTTATCAGCTTTTACATCTCTGTACCGACTTGTGTGGCAACTTGGCTCATTACACCTTTTATAACCAATTAAATGCTTCACAAAACCTCATAATCCCTTCACTGCTTATTATTCTTATTAGTTTCTTTTCCATACATGGCTCTTTTCTATCTTTTCTCTAATGTACTTTGACCGTTGATCTGTTTGGGTTAGGTTCTGCCGCTTGAAGTCTCAGTCCAAAGTTATGCATGGCACATCGAGATACAGAAGGTGTAGGAAATACAGACAAGATAACAAGAAAACACCCAAGCTGCTGGTTTGCGTAGACGTTATGCAATGAATTTCTGCATGTGACATCTGTATACACAGCTTAACCACATCATCATGACTGAATTCACAGTTAACATTAATTAAAGCTGGTGTGGCTTGAGTTGCTAGGCCTGCACAATATTAAGCATGGTGAAATGTGTAATGGTGTCTTTGATTGAGAACAGCAAGTCATCAGATGTATGTAGAAACTTCACAACAACATTATTGCGAGTTTACTTTCAGAGATAGTCCACACCGCCTGCACCACCCTTTTCTAATTTTGGCATTTGGCCATCCTTTTCTTCCCTTTTTTGGCAGAAAGGATTGCAAACATAAATGCTGCAAGCTGCTTCTACTCTGCAAGTGCCGTTACCCCAACCCCCCTCCACCAAGTCACGTTTAGCCTTTCAGTGAAGGCTGATGTCACAACCTATTCTCGGTTCTCAGTATTTCTGATTCTTTCACACGTTTATTATAAAAATGGTTACTTTTGTAGTTTGATTTCTGATTTGAGGTCTAAAGTCAGGTGAATCCTGCCAGCATGGACACATCTAACCCCGCCCGTCTTCTGAAATGAATACTGAGAAACTGAAATGACTGAAACAAAGACAACTTCACATTGTAGTTATTGGAAACTGACCTAATTTTTACTGTTCGTTTCTTTTTGACTGAGCTGAGTATTCACAAGTAAGAGCTGCAACTCCAAGATGTAATACAGGTCAATTCTTCAATCAAAGATACACATAAACAAATGTATAAAACATATGATGATACAACAACCTGTTCCACCACTGGTGCTAAATTACAGGTAGACCTAGGTAGGACTAACCTCCGTGTAGGTTATACAACAATCCTGAAATAGATCTTAATGTTAAAAATGGCTCGAGCACAAACTGGATTTCCACGGCTACGGTTAACAATGAAAGTTAACGCTTCTCTATTTAAGCATTATAATATTATTTTACCACAATATGAATAGGCGTGACGATGAAAGCAACATGAAAGAGGAAGTGTAACTTTAGCAAATGTAAAACTAATAAATGGAGACAATGGAAAAGTTTTATTTGCTTTTTTCATTTCCAGAAACATACAGTAAACAAACAGAAAAAAAGTGATGGATTCAGATCGGATTAAAGGATCCTGTCTGCATATATTGTACATATTACTTTACTGGTAATATGTACAATATACATATATTATATTTATTTATTTAGCTGTGTGTGTGGAGAGATTCAAGAGGAAGATTTCTATTGATTTTTTGCGTGCAACAGCCAATAGTACATTATCTCTTATTATGCCATCTCTTTTTAAAGCTAAATATGATGAATTACTGCTGTTAGAGCACCCCCCCCGCCCCTACCACCAGCACATTACTAAACATTTGTTACATTTTGCAAGCTGTTTTTTTAGGTCAAAATCTTTCCCTCTGCTTTGCTTCTTTATTGTGAGAAACAAAGATGTGAGGAAGTTTCATGTGTCACACCATTTAATAAATCCTCCCACGAGGGGCATACACGTGAATTCATGTATTCTGAGCTTGTCCTGCAGCTTCATCATCTTCCTCATTTAATGTACTTTGACAAGGTCAGAAACTTTTAAATACCCCCATTTCTCTTATTTTAACTCCATCCTTGCATAAACTACTGCCAACCACAGCAGAATATGACCGTACACTGATTTTGTGGCTCTGTGACTCCTCTGAAACTACACAGTACACAGCAGTTAAGTCAGGCAACGCACATGGCTTCTATGAATCCTGTTTTTCTGTGTAAACTGGGCCAAACATCTAGTTATCTGTCCAGATATTTGTTTCTTTCTTGGATGAGGATGGATAGAAATGCCAGAACCCCATGCGGTTTCTTATCTAAGCAACCTCTCTCATGTTATATGTTATGCAGATGACAGGGCGCTGTCATGCTGAAGTATCACGTTGCACGCTGTCTTCCGTTCGCACATCATCACAACCTGATAACTGCAGTAGGAAAGTATTTTTAAAAGATCTTAATGATTCATTGAGGCACGTTATCTCATTTAAGAGAAACATTTTGGTCTTGTGGTCGGTGTTGGGGAATACAACTGTTATCAACAGATTTCTGTTCTTGGTACATCTGAATTTATCCTCCCGCACGTTGTTTTATTACATATTTGTTCCTCTTATAAACACGTACCAGTCTCTGTCAGCAGCTGCTTTGGTTTGTTAATGCTGAACAAGTAGAGGAACCAAACTGGTTACTGTGGTAGTTTGTTTCTCATGGATCCTGCAGACACATGAAGAAGGAAAATTACTTTTTGATTTATTTTTCTGTCATGTTCAGATTTTTGCTGCATCTAAGGACATAATAGGGTCATTTTCATAAAGTCTGCAGTCAGACAGCTCTGTAATAGATCGCATGGCCTGTTGCCCTCAGATTACTGCTGTTATATCAAGCAGATATGTTTACTACTTATTAACTGAGCCTGATATCATGTGCTTCTTTGCTCCTGCCTCTGGAAATGAGGATCACAGGAACAGACAATAACGGGTTTTGTGTGATCACTCTGCAGCTTTTTTCCTTTTGCATCTGCTGGTCATATTATAAACCTCGTGTTTTCATCCACAATCCGGAAATAAAGACACCGTTCAGGTTACCTTGATAAACACAGCACAGGGAGCTCATGTATGTGTTTGGAAATTTGACTTTGAGGCCATTTAAACTGCAGATAAAACACAATGTGTGTGTAGGTAAATGAATTTTCTTTAAACTTCAGTTTAAGCTTTTATTTTTTTTAAAGATACTCAGGTCAGATTGTTAAGGCACCACTTTGAAAAGCTGCTATTTGTTATTTCTTTGTTTGGACATGCTAAATTGCTCTGCATGGTTGATTATAGTTTGTTTCAGATGTGGCGTAGTCATGCACACTCTGAGGGGTTACAGAGCAGAGCTATGATCCAGGCTCCCTGAACAGCTCTGGGGCTTTTTTCCCAGGCCTAGAGCCCCAGAAATAGTTTGCCCTGCTCTTTCCTACAGAGAAACATAGTTTCTCACTCTTTCAGAGCTGAGATGGGGTCCCAGCTGTGTAGTGCATGTTCAGTGCTGATAAGCAACTCCAGGCCTGGTCACGAGTATCACATCATTTTGTCTCAGCTACACAGCTGTTGCAATGGTTTGTTAAATATTATGACATTTTTTATATGAGAATAAAAAAAACTGTCAAACACTGAAATGATCAGTTCTCCTTCATTATACTTTTTATAACCCCATTGTGTTCCCAAAGCAGCAGCCAATTAGTTTAATAGGATGGAATTTCATCTTATCACACAGCAGATGTGATGCTGATCTGTTTCAGTGTTAAAGCACTGCGATGATATTAAAGCAAAAATTAGGTGGGATAAACTCAACGGCTATTCACTATTAATCCTAACATCAGTCACCAACCTCTTAGTTAAAATATCACCTTTTTTTCTATGTTTGAAGCAATAATAGTTTTTGTTCTGTAAACTGTTAACTGAAGACAAAGTGTCTCACATATAGAAAGATCTGATTAGCTTATAAAGGTTATAAGTTGTCATTATGTGAAAGGTCAGGTGATATAAATATCAACTCATCAGACCACCTTCTAACAAACTCTGTAATTGGACTCCACTAAGAAGCTGCTTAGCACTTTAAAAGTTTAAATAACTGATGTTCACACAGCTGGAATAAAACATAAGAACATTTTTTCTTTGTCTATATAACAGCTTGTAAAGGATAGCGAAAGAGGCAAATTATAGAAACTCAATGAATGTTTTGTCTTTGGCTGCAGTGAGGCAACTTATTGGACAGAATGAATTATGAAAATAAAATCACACTTGATAACCATGAAGGTAAATCAGTCATACCAGCGACTTGCAGTCGTTACAAGAGCAACGTGGGACTAACAAAGAGAAACAGGGTCATTGAATACCCTCCAAAAAAATAGGAAAAAAAGCTGAAGATCAAGAAAAACAATTATTTACATAACAGAGAATTATATCATTAAACACTCAGTAAAATCCAGATTAAGCACCTAATGGGAAACCTTCCTTGTTTTAACCTTTTATTTTACTTCACAAAATCAACTAAAAACACAGAAAGGTACCAAAACTTCAGAGAGAGACAAACTAACAACATACTAAGTAGAAATAAAGGAGAATAAAATAAAGAGGTTAAAAAACGCAGCTCTCTACTGTAAGCTCAGTCTGAAAATGATCAACTAATGAGAACAATAAAACCACACAGCAATACCCACATGAATAAAAAGCCCTTACAAACACAAACATACAACCTCAAATCCTAAATGCTAAATAAAGTCTGTATATGTTGTAGTCCAATCAACACATGGCATTGATAAACTGGGAGAGACCCCATATGGTAGGAGTAGCTCCTGGAATAGTCTGAAAAAGACTTAATGACTGTCATCACATCCCTATGATTAACGTATCACAAACACTAAAATAAGACAAAAAATACACAAAACAAGACAGAAATGTACTTTAACCTCAAATAATGAAGAAGTGATATATTTTTAAATCAAGTCCTGAAATACTTGTTTTTAATTAATCCATTTATTTATTTTTTATGCTGCTTAATCCAACTCCAGTCACAGGGAGGCTGGAGCCTGTCCCAGCAAGGTGTCAGGTAGGTAAGCCCAGTCCACCACAGAGACCGTTTGTAATTGTAAATTGATTTTTGACTATATTTATTCTTATCTTAGATATCTTGGTTGATTTTACATGAAAATAAGGCTTTATATACAACAGTAAGTGTGTGTTAAAGCCATACATACATTATGTTTA
This sequence comes from Pseudomugil gertrudae, assembly GCA_037177535.1. NCBI lineage: Eukaryota > Metazoa > Chordata > Actinopteri > Atheriniformes > Pseudomugilidae > Pseudomugil > Pseudomugil gertrudae. The sequence continues at coordinate 7,716,506 of JBAMHV010000009.1, read as the reverse complement.
TTTTAATACATAATGTAATAGAATAATTTTGAGGTTAAATAATCTTTTTTCTCTGGATTTTTGTTTATTATCTGCATTGTTTTATAGTTTAGTCTTTTATAGCTAAATTGATCACTTTGTAATGTCCTGCATTTAGGATAGGGGAGGGGCTGTGCGCATCTGATAGCAGCATCTGATAACGTATGCACCTTATACTTTGTAGATGAAGCAGGACAAGGAGCTACATTTTTTTCTAACCGTAAAAAAGAATTTAAGTGAATATATGTTTGTATTTGTTTATATTTTGTTTTGTTTAGTGGTCGCTGTAGTTTTACGAATGCAGCACTTTGTTTTTTGGACCTTTTTTTAATAGACGGATACATTTCTTGTATCCGGTGAAGTTTTTCCTTCGTCACAAGTCAGAAACTTTGCGTCCTGCACAGGAGTGGTACTGTTTAAGTTACGTTGCCACTACAGTGTGTACTATCAGAAGTTTAGACGGCTAAAATCTTTGTCTCACTGTTTTATGTAAGCGCACATGAACAGAATTTCTTTCCCAACATGAGCTTTGGAGTGCTGAGGCAGCTGGGTAGAGGCCTTGCTTACACTTGAGTTTGCTCTGTTAGAGGCGTTTGTTTTTGAAGGACGGGAAAGCGTTAACATTTAGAGGTTACAAAATAATAGAGAGACGAGTGGGTGGTCCCTTGTTAATGACTGTTTATCACGTTTGAGAAAGGAGAGCTCAGGAAAAGGGTTGGGATGTGAATCAGGAGAACACTGCCTGAGCAGAGTCACTGCAGAACTTTCTGGTGCTGTTTCAGATTTGGGTGGAGGGAACAAGGTGGTGAGGTCATGTTGAGAACAACGGGGTGAAAAAGGAAAACAAAGCATGTGATTAGCGTGTGGTATGTGTATCTGTGATGCCTGGGAGATCCATGTTTTCATGGGCAGTGGTCCAAAATGTGCAGAGAAGGATGAGGAACTGGGAGTACACACCCAGGAAACATGACAGCATTGGCAGCTGTGAGAGCAGCTTTTTAGTGGTCATTAGAAGTAAGATGGAAATGCAATGTCGTATGAAAGCCAGAGAAGGAAAGGGCAGGGCCCCAGAAGCAGTGACTAAGATGCAAATCATTAAATAGCAACATGATGCATGACAATTTCCACAATCCTGGCACAGCTCAGGCTGCAGACATATGTAAACAAATGCCTTGACCCATTAGCAATCTAAACAGTGCAAATGTGAACCTGGAAAAAGGGATAAATGTTTTCAAAGCTCAAATTCCAGTACGACGCCAACTTATCACTTAAGCCACAGATATGTAGAGTCAGTTACTGCTCATGAAAGGGAAGTGCGGAGGAGGGCCGTGTAGCAATCAGCCTGGGAATAGTGGAAGAGGGAGAAAGTAAAAGGGTGAAGAAGTGATAACAGTGTGAAGCAGCAAGGACAGGTCCCTGCTGTCACAGGCTGCAGCATGATGCTGAACAGCTGCTGCGAGAAGAGCTCACTTCCTGTTCTCCTCAAAAGATGGTGCCAAAGCCAACATACTGGTGAGGCTGAAAGTCATCTTCCCTGCCGTGTCTCTCAACTGCGTTTCCTAAAGGAGAAGGAAGTGAAACCTTGTCTTTGTTTTAGCCCTGTTCTGCGACTCTCTGGAAGTCTGTCCTCTGTATGGTGTTTGCCCGTTTCATATGGTAATATCTTAGAACTGTAGTAATGACTGAGCACACAATTCAATTCAATTCAATTTTATTTATACAGCCCAGTATCATAACAAAGTCGTCTCAAAGGGCTTCACACACAGTTCATCACACAACAACAGACATAACGCACAGTAAACACAGTAATGACTACACTAAACTAAGCAGACATCCTGTCCTTAGATCCTCCTTCTCGGTAAGGAAAAACTCCTAAA
>JBAMHV010000009.1:7696675-7706928 GCA_037177535.1 Pseudomugil gertrudae | reverse complement strand
CTATCTATCTATCTATCTATCTATCTATCTATCTATCTATCTATCTATCTATCTATCTATCTATCTATCTAGCTAATCTAGCTAATCTAGCTAATTGGAAATACTTAATAAAAATGTTGTATGGCTTTATAAAATATATTTCTACACAAAGTTTGTGCTTTTTGATGCATGTCATTGTTTTACTTGTCTCATGTCATTAGACTGTTTTTCTTAATGTGTCTGAACAGCAGAGGGCGTTCACATTCCACAAGCAAAGAAGTATAAGAGGGTTATTGCAGTTTATTGCTTTATGGGTTAATCATTTACATTTTACACAAACTGAATTAACACACAAGATTGCACACATTTCTGGCAGTAACCTACACGTAAGCCTTCTAATATGGGTGTCTTTGTTTTTAATGTGAAAACACAATTGTCTGTTGCAAATCCTTTGTTTGCAATGTTGGCATCAAGCCTGTGACACATTGAAATCCTCATTCTTCTTTTTAAGATACTTTTCCAGGCTTTCATCGCAGCCTGTTATTTATCTGACCTGCTTTTAGATTATCAGCCTTCGCAGACCCCGAGGTTCTCTGTTTCGGGCTTGAACCAGGCATTGTTGAAAGGCGGTGTTGTACAACTTGCTGTTCTTGCAGAACAGCGGCGTGAATGCCTGCATGCGAAATTCATTGAGCTGTAATGCTTAAGAAAGCTGAAAGGATTTTGAAATCGAACATTTGAATTGTTGAAATTTAACCTCATGCTTAAATCTGATGAAAATGGTGGAAGGCTAAAGCTCAAGTCATTAGTAAAAATAAAGTTTAAAAGAAAACATGTTTAACTATGAGTAAAAAGATTGAAGTATAAACTGAAATGAGTGAAACAGAGTTTTATAGCAGAAGTGTTTGAGACTTGATTTGATTAGATTTTATTTTATTCCTTCACTCCAGAAGTTTGGAAGTTGTTGCTGATGTCATTAACAGTGATTTTTTTTTTTTAGGTTTTTCTTTAAAGCCTTTACTTTGTTGTCAACTGCAGATATTTTACTTGTTCTACACATTAGAAGAGTGACTCTCAAACTTTTTATAAACGGCTGGCTTCACTACATGTTATAATGTCTCTGAATGCTTTTATTTATCTTTTGTCTCATTTATACCTTGATATCAAACAAATCTTTGCAGTTTACGGCATAAATGAAGAAACATGGCCTCACTGTTAAATACCTTATGAGGAGAGTACATGTTTCCTTTCAGTCTGGAAAATGAGTATGAATGTATGTGAATAAATTCACAAAATATTTATGTTCTGTTAAATAAAACTAATAAATGAAATGGTTTTCCATCCATCCATTTTCTACCGCTTTTTCCTGAACGGGGTCGCGGGGGGACTGGAGCCAATAATGCTCACAATAGGTGAGAGGTGGGGTACACCTGGACAGGTCGCCAGTCCATCACAGTGAAATGGTTTTTTTAGGCAATATGTGATGCATCACCTGCTACTGTTAGCTATACAATGGCTGACAGGGTTAGGGTGGGTTATAACATTTATTTTAAGTATTACAACCATCTCGTTACAAAAAACTAAGTAAATATTTGTATTTTATTCCTTTTTAAAGCATGCCTAGGCAATGGAAAAGAAAAACCAAAAGAGTTGTGCCAAAGAAGAGCATCATCAGTCAGGTGACTGGCAAATCTCACGTTTAGCCCTGAGCAAATTGCTGCAGAAGCTATCAGAGATTTTCCCAGTGTACTTTACTGGAGAAGCAATGAGGTTTTCTCTGAGACACATGCAAAAGTGTTTGCAGACTATTTGATTAAACCCTCAGATTTGCACAGTATTGTGACTTAACTCCACATGAGGTAAGAACAGGCTAGCTGGAGCAGAATACTTGCACAGGTGGCTGATATATTGAAAGCTGTTTCGTGTGCATATACTTAGTTATTATTTCACTTTCTTTAAAATCTAAAATGTGCATGTCATTTGGACTCATTTACAAACACACACCCCTGAGTTAAACATTTAATGTCTGAGTTGAAGTCAGTAAAAGAGAAAGTCTTCTTTTATTTCAATAAATCAATATATGAAGAATATACGGTGTGGAGTGGCATCTGTTTATGCTAATTTTATCCCACTGTTATACCTCTCCCCAGTCGTGGGGTAACACTGGACCACTTGCACTGGTAACCATGGTGCAAGTGGTTGCATTTCACATTATTATGCAAGGTTTGTTATAATCTTGAAGGGTTTTAAATCGGTGTCTATTTAGAAGACAAATGTTGGTATTTCATGTAAAAATGTGAGAACCATAGCTCAAAAATTCAATGAGCTACATGTGTTAAACCAAAATGTGTTACAAATATCCTCTACAGGGAACATTCACCACATATACTGAAAAAATATGAGGCTGTAAATTATTTAAAGTCATTTAAAACAAAAAAGGCAAAGGGAGCTTAATGCAGTCATTACTGATGCTCAGTGGGACATGGCTTGGAAAAATGTGAGGTCTGTACAATAGTTTGGTAAATGGTCTTGTACTAGTATAAAAGCTATGCAATCAAAGATCTTACACAGAGTTCACATTTTACTCTGTCAACAACATGTTTGACACAAGACTGTCACTAATGTGCCTGATTTCACATGTTAAAGTCTATTGTGTGTTTTATAAAACATGGGAGCCTTCTCTGTCTCAATACTTCATCCATTCTTGCACAGGGGTTTGTTTAGTTCCTGCAGCCACACATCTTTTGAGGTTTTGTGTAGTTAAATGTGATTTATTTTTTGTTTTGTTTGTTTTCTGTCTAAATCACATGACTACCTACACTGAAGAACAAGCATCATGGTCTCCCATCGTGAGTTACTTATTACAAATAAACATTTGTTGCATTTCTGTTAGAGATTCAACACTTTTACATGATCATTTCCCATCAAGCTTCTGTTTGAATGGATTTATTAAGCCTGATAGGATCCTTTTAGTTGACTTTTATAACAGGTTTGCATTGAGAATTAGGTTATTTTATCTTTACTCTGTTCTGCTGAAGTTACTTTGAATCTTTTTGTAATTATTAGTAGCAAGGCAATATCAGTACTCTGGTTGTAAGTGTCCGATAGGCCAACAGATTTTAGCTGCCTACACTGGCAGCACGGCTTCCAATCCTATTTTGAGAATTTCCAGTCCTCTAAAGCCAGATTTACTATAATAAGCACTCAGCTTTGATTGTTCCATCTAAACAGTAGCTACCCTTCTCCCTGCTCCACCTTTGCACCACTGAATTGGTCACAAATCCCAATTTGAACATTTTTTTTAAACGATACCAGTTTGTATTTGCAAGTTTAAGTATTTGTGTGATTATTCTTTAAATGCTAACTGTTCATTTATTTTATATACTAAAAGTATTTTTTTTTTACTTTTCTGCTATGTAATCTTCCAAACTGCTATTATGTGTTACCTAGTTTATCATCTAGTTTCAGGAGACCAGCTGAAAAGTAACACTGGTTGAAACTGGTACATTTACTGGCATGTACACTAATGTAAATGTTGCTTAAAGAGCAGCAAAATTTTAATTAATCCATAAAAAGGTGTTCATGTAAAATCTGATAATTTTAAACACTCAAACTCGGGAAAATACAAATAATAGAACTCAACGTGCTCAAAGTGGTTCAATATGACTTTAATATTAGTTTAAATAATGAACCATTTCAGAAGATTTCTCTGTGCTTCACATTTTTGTACATATTGATCACTGTCTGTTTGAAAACATTAGATAAACAACAAAGATTTTAACATGCATGTAAAACCTAATGCATTTGAAATACTGCTTTAACAATGGAAGTCTATTATTTATGTTTTACACCTACAAACACAACATTAGGACACCTTAATCATAACCGGACTGCTTTTGAAACAAATATATTAAATTTAATGTGAGTTGAAGTGCAGAAATATCTTGTTTGCCTGCATGTTTATAAAACAGGATATAGTACCAGCTCTAAGAAGTATTCGCTTTTAGTATTTATAAATAAAAGTATTTATAAATACTTTTGGCTTGACGATGAAAAGTGTAATTGTGCAGAATTTAAAATAAAGTATTTGACTCAAAGTTAAACTGAAAATATTTTATGTATTTATCTATCAATTTTTTATGTATAAAAATAATTAGAATATTTATTAAATTCATTTTGGAAAATGTTTTGATATTTTACACAGGTTGTATATTAATCTTAAAATAATACAATTTGAATAATAATAATAAGGACATTTGAAAAAGGGCTATTTTTCCTAAAGTTTATTAATTTGCTTGTTTATATGGAACATTGGCATCAAGCCCTCATTCAATCAAGAATGCAATGTCCTGAGCTTCCAGGAAGACTTCTACATTTATCCCATTAAAGGGTTATCTCTTCTTTTGGCTTAAAGATTAGACTTTGCGTCAGGCTCCTATCAGACTTTAGAGGTACCGCTGCAACAGGAACAAGTTCCCGGTACATTTCTGCAGGGTTCGTGACAAACGTCTCTGTCGGATTTGTGACAATAAATTCACAATCCTGTAAAGGAATAATGGGTTCCAACGGCTCAACCCTGGACGACATCCTGGAGGAAGATATGCACCACTGGTACACAAAATTCATGAGGGAATCTCCTTCAGGACTCATCACACTTTTTGAGCTTAAGACAATGCTTGAGATGAACGGTATGACAGAGGAGGCCAGCAGTTATGTGGACCAAGTCTTCTTTACCTTTGACATGGATGGGGTAAGAATGAACTGCAAGACATTTTTATGCTTATCGTCATCACTGATTCTCAACTTTGGAGTAAAAAATAAAGAATTTGATGCATAAACACAGGTTTGATGGAACATTTTAATACAAAACAATACATATAATGAATTATTTGAATTTATATAAGAAAGCAAATAAAACTAGATTGTGCTTTGGCAGTTTTCAACTCTAACAGGGATAAATGTACAAGTAGTTTCTGTAAGTGCAATTCTTACTTTATCTGATTAAAGGCTGAAAGATTTAAGTGGTCCGAGTTTCCTAAAAACTGGAATTTAATGTTGGTAATGTAGTGCAAGCAAGAGATTTACCATCTTTTTGTCTTTCCCCTTCAAGGATGGATATATAGATTTTGTGGAATACATTGCAGCTATAAGTTTGTTACTGAAAGGAGAAGTAAATCAGAAATTAAAGTGGTACTTCAAGCTCTTTGATCAGGATGGAAATGGAAAAATCGACAAGGATGAACTGGAGACGATATTTAAGGTATGGATGGTGTTTCATAACCAGAATTAAACATGTGTGGAAATTAAATGAAGCACTAGTCGAGTCAAGTGGGTCAAAAACATTACGTCACAACAGCCAATGTCCTAAGATGCCATGTCATTAACTTCCCATGGCATCTAATCCAGACGCAATTATCTCACCTGAGATAAAAGTGGTCTCTGATGTGACCTTATTCACAGACTGAGAACATCACACAAAAACCACCCTGAATATTTCACACATTTTCCCCTGTTAATACAAGTTAGGCTAATCATGACCCATCATGTAATTCAGTCTGAAAAGTGCTACTGAAACCTTACATTCTGCTTTGTGTTTTCAGTAATTACATGTATTAAGTCACTGCATTGCATTTAGCTGATGCTCAGCCTCACTAACCTCTGGAAAACTCCTCTCAGGCTATTCAAGACATCACCAGATGTTACGACGTCCCTCCAGAAGAAATCGTGACTCTCATATATGAGAAAATTGATGTCAACGGAGAAGGTAATAATTAATCCTTAAAGTCCAAATTAAGCATGTGTTGTTATTTATTAGCAGAAAATATTTACTGCCATTATGAAAAAACTATTTTGTAAGATGCTTTTTTATCCTGTCAGGTGAGCTGACTCTGGAGGAGTTTATAAGTGGAGCCAGGGAGCATCCTGATATCATGGAAATGCTCACAAAGATGATGGATCTCACCCAAGTTCTGGAAATTATAATCAACGGTCAACAGAGAAAAGCTGGGAGCTGAGTTGGGAATCAGGAATATGCTGAGACTGTTCTGGAAACGGTTAAAGTCTGAACTGAGTGACACACCTTCACCTCCTCCAATAGCATTCTCACGTGTTTTATGAGCACACTGACCTCACATAATGTACTGGCACCTTCATTTCAACAGCTTATGCAATTTTCACCAATCATTTACAGAAATTTAAAATAGAAGTTATTGACATAAAGCTGAATTATAATATGTTCAGCAGGCGGTTTTTAAGTACAATGTACATTTTCCACAAACTTGCACCACTTGCCCTGCAACCTTTTAATGGATTAGTTTTTATGGCTGCATGACTAACATCTAAAACACTTTAGTTTGTTTGCTTTTTCCCTTTTTGCCGTTATATAAACTTATAAATCTGCACTATTGGTTAAAAAACTGGGAGGTTGACCACAAATGCAGCACCGACATGTACAGGAAATGTAATGCTTCAATATTTTGCTGCTGTTATAGGGTTACGGAGTTGCCTTAAGATCCATGTTTTTGTTGAAAATACTATTATTTTTTAAGAAAATATTTATTAGAACATAATTTCTCTCCAGTTAAAATTAGGAATGAGTAAAAAAAATCACACTTAATAAACGGAAATGTTCTTAAACTTGTTCTGTGATACAAAAAAAGACGTTTTTGCTGCATAGTCTAGTTGTAAATAGTAGTAACTATGTTAAAATGATAGATTATTTGTAACTGACTACACAAATTAGCAAGCAGCATTACTGTAAAAGAGCTGATGAATGCAGTTTTAGCACTTTATTACTGAAAGAGCTCAAGGATGCCATCTTGTGACGACTGTTGTTACGACTTTGTGAAACCAAGGTAGAACCTGTCAGTTTCCAAAACCTTTCATGTTCAGTAGTTGGACATTTATGGTACCTGCTAGAAGGTCACATGGTTATCCATGTGCACCAATATGTCAATATAAAGCCACAAGCCCACGATGCTGCAGCATACACGATGATTTTTGTGGGTAGATTGTGCAAATCAAATAAAGATAAGAGTTTGCCTTCACATGACACTCAAACACATCGGATGATTCACTTGCGTAAATGCACTGATTGACCCACCAGTGATCATCATCATATAAAACAGCAGAGTCTGCTCACAGCTTTGCTCTTCACACTCAGGAACAGCCATCCACATCCAGCTGTAAACATGCAGTCTTCAGAATCCATATTCAACAAACACAGTCTGATGTTGAGTCTGAAACGCTACAGTGCTGCTGTCAGGAACATGGAGCTGACCGTTCTCCTGCCAAGCCTGTTGAGAGACATGCCCTCTGACGAGGTGTGCGACTGTGAAGCAGCAGAAGACACCTGCAGGGATCTGTATGCCAACTACTTGATGCTCAAAGCCATTCGAAACACAGTGGAGAGCAGTCTGGCTCCATCAGATGACCGCAAGGCCAAGAACACAACACTGAACGACACCCTGGAGCCTCTGTTGGACACCGATCCTGAAGCCCTCTTCCACTTCCATTTGAAAGGACTGTTTTCTGTGATGAACGACCTCACGAAGAAGACTCAGAACCTCACTGGGAAGTACTTGGACATTGTTGGAATGATAAATTAATGACAAAATATCTTGTTTTCAAAATGTGTCACCTGGAAAAAGTGTTTTATGACATCAAGCTTCCAACATATTAAATAATAAATACACCACTTATACCTGTTCATTATTTCAGTCCTAAGGAAACAGCAGTTGTCTAGTCATGTTTATGATGGACATAAAGAATAAAGTTCAGTTTCTGGAACAAAGACGTTAAACAGCACAATAAAACTTGGGTATTACTTTTTATTTACATAATATTTCACACACTATGACAGATTGTATAAGAAAGCTGCTGCAGACATGGTCTCTTCTTACAGCCACTGAAACTTAACGCACAGGATGGAAGGGCTCGACAATCTCTGCAAAGGTCTTCTTTTCTGGTGAAATAAAAGTAAACAAATACTTTTAAAAACTCACAAATTGGTTTAGTTTTACTTGTTTTAAATGCTACAAAAACTAAAACACATTGCAACCACACAAAATGTTTACAATAGCCTGTCATAGGATATCATGAAAAAAAGAAAAACATATGAACAAGTAGAAAAATGAATTATACTTTTTTGTAATAGGGCAGGTTTGATCAGAATGTAATCATTACATATACATAGACTATCGCTTCATCGATCCATAAGCACAGCAGAACATTATAATCCAACATGTCATCATTTAATTCAGCTCTAAATGCAAAGCGCCACTTTAGGACATCATCTCAGGGCACATTATAAATACACAACAACAACAAAAGGTGTTTGACTAAACCTTATGCAAATCAATCAATCAATAACGAAATATGAAAAAGAAAATCTGATTTACCCTTTGGTGCAAATTTCTCTGGGTGGAGTTTGATATACTCGTTCATGTCTCGATCCAGTCTGGCGTAAGTGTAGTTTTCATATTTTGTAATGTGGTAGCCAATAAACCAACCAATTGTTGTCAGGAGGACTTGTCGATGAACACCTGAACGACACAATAAGACAAATGTTATCACTCGATTTAACGTTGATTCTGTCACTTGTAAACAGACGTAAACACAGATATAATGACAATAGATTTATATGACAATATATTTGCACACATTAGTATTACAACAAAGGATCAAAGTCTAAAAACGTTTAAAACAGTATTTTAGGAGAAACAATTAAATAAAACTATTTGAATGTAAATAAGGAAAAGAGCTACAATGCTAACCTGATTTTAGCGGCGGCCTGTGGTTTATAGCATTTTGAAGCATTGCAGAAAACCAACCTACACCGGCCAACCACACAGAGTTTCTGTTCACGATTCCCGGAGGAGGAAGAGACTTTGCCTCGTCAGGAACAAACCCCATAATGCCGAGGTTTACCTGCAATTTGCAGCTTTTGTGACCTCCGCTCCGTGTGTTCTGCTACCCCTCCGCTTGCTATCACCTCTTGTAGGAAGTCAAGGGCATGGCGTGCAACCGAATAAATAGTTCGGGTGCAACAAGGAGAGACGCTTCCATTCCACTCATTAGATCTCCTAGCAACCAACGCAGAAATGCGAGATGGGTATTTGCCACGGACTATAACCATAACCCGATAGTTTTACGTTGATAGTTACTCTGGCAATGACACATCATTAGAGTCAGACTGCCAAATGCAACTATTGGTAACATTAGTAGAAATAATTGTGCAATGAGGTTTTTTTTCTTAAAGTCTTTAAACCCAAAATGCGCACAACACTATGGAATAAAAACGTGCTAAGTGATTTGGAAAAATCACTTAAAGCAGTAAAAAAGCTCCACTTAAGAGCAGTAGGAAAGTGGATGTAGAAGTAATGACATCATTCTGTGCGATACCCCTCCTCCTCTTCTCCTCTTCCTCACCTCCTCCTTTATGAGACAGGCTGCTGAGGATACACATAACACAACCAGGGGAATTATGCCCTGCCCAGCAGCGGCTTCGCCTATCTGAAAAGGTGACCTATGCATACAAAATAGTTATAAATCCGGGGATATCCCCGTGTTTTTGGTAAGTGCAAACTCTTTATTTTTTTATACTTAAAACGCTGTGCTGACTTTGATTTTTCCCTTTGCATCTGCAGATCTGGTCAAAATGGCTAGATCCGCACGGTAGCTGCTAGTTGCTACGGTAGCTAGCTTTGCCGTTATATCCATTAACTCGGATTCCGACTTAATATCATTAACAAGAAGCGATACGCTTTCTAAGATCAGATTTATATGAAAGGCTACATTTTTAATAAAAGATTTAATAACTTTGAAGGAAAAATCAGAAGATGAATTGAATTTACATGCAAGCTAGGGTTAAAATTGAAGCTCTGAAACTGTTCGTAATTGGTGTCTTCTTGCAAGCAACAGTTTGCTTGCTTAAACAAAGAAATGTCTTTTTTTGCCATGATTTATTATGTTTTCACGCACAGTAAGGATCGATTCTTCCGATGGGTCTCGTAATAAATGTGCATGCAACATGAAACGCAACATGATCCATGTTTATTTAAAACTACACCCAAGACCAAAAATACATATTTTACCAGACTCGTATGTCAAAACTAGAATTTCTGTTTATTTTCCCCTCACATTTTAGTGTTTACATGTACAATACAAACAACAAAACGAGTACTTAATCAACACTAGAGATTGGGAAATACTACAAACCTAATTTCTCTTGGAGATTAATAAAGTATCTATCTATCTATCTATCTATCTATCTA